>CM032058.1:54721492-55921492 GCA_018831715.1 Matsumurasca onukii | reverse complement strand
TATCGGAAAATATGTAACTGCGTACACTGCTAATTTGCCAGAAATGTAACCAAAGGTACAAGTCCTACTTTTACCAGTCTTATATTGTTTCCATTGAGTCGTTACTAATACTTATACTTCAAAACAAAGTAGAGTGTCTTGATGTCTGCAGTATCACAACTTTACAAATTGCTTGAAACGTTGGGTTGCGTGTTGGAAGCGTGTTTCCTTTGTTGATGATTGCCGTGTGGTTATTTTCTCTCATGACAGGGTTCCTTTCACTGTATTGCAGCCTTTCTTTGCGGCTTTCATCTTTTTACCTTGTAATCAGGTGTACTAGAAGAAAGAGAAAGTACAGTTTTAAAATAGTATATTTTTAGTAGTTGAGCAGTGAAATCGATAGAAAAATGGATCTTTTAAAGAAAAAATGTATTAAAAAAGTAAGCGTCATGTTTGTTTTTCGACGTAATTAATTGATAACTATCGACAGTGTTTGACTGTATCATGTGAACATAGTCCAGACATTTACAAATTTCAGGAATGTTTGAAACATATTTTTCTTACAAATAATTGTTTAATTTTATTTTTCTTTCATTGGTTTGACCTTATAAAACAACCTTAACAGTCACTAAAATGAATTTGCTTGATCGTACATTTAAACTAACTAATCCCTTTTGCTTGAAATATCTTTGAGCCTTAAACATATATCCACTGTCTAGTTCAGTAACCTTAGGTTTCAATATTTGCTGAATAAAATAATTTAAACGTCTTCTATATGATCTGCAAAATGCATTATTTTACTATTTTGTTTTAGAAACCGTACTTTGTGTTTACATTTAGGAGGAATTCTGAAAACGCACACCGAATTTCCAACGAACACATATCGAGCAAACCAGTCAAGTATATATTTTTGCGCTTACAAATGAAACTCACTCAATTAAGGCAGTTATTCGATAAAACTACACCGGAAACAATAAAACAACATCTGGAATCAAATAAAATATTAAAATAGTTTGTCGCGAACCAAACAACGAAGGTAATAAAAATATCCAACGCGTAGCCATTAATGCTTCTGAGAATCCTAGCAAATTTAAAATCGAGGTGTGGTAAATTCATTACTAAAATGGCATTTGTGCTCTAGTTTCAATGAAACCAAACTTCATTCACAGTAAAAGAATTAACATTTAAATCAAACTAAAGTAAACAGTTATGTAGGTAGATCGGATAGTGTAACGGTAAAACCGCCCTACAAGTGAGTGATCACTGTCATATTACTTATACATATTACCTAAGTTCTGTACACTAATGTTCAACAATGCAAGCAAAATATGAAGCCAGGTTGAAAGGGCTATCAAGGTGCGTGCCCATTGTCTCAAACGCTAATGGGATTTTAATGAGAGAGATAGAACTCACTAATGACTCTCAATACACTTAATGATTGCGGGTTTCACAATTCAAAACGTATTGATGTCAATAAGTTATTGGTTCAAAACTAAAGAACGTGAAAATTTAGGAATAACAAATATTGTAATAATGATGAGTTTCTAAACTTTTATTAAAAAGGTAAAACTATTAAGTTAAAGAAAAATAATGATCAAGATTTTGCAACTGCTTTCTTGTAAGAAGTTATTGAATACAAATAAAAGTTATATAATCCGGGCGTTATTAAATGTATTGAACACTATAGAACAATAGGTAGAGATTTCATGGTTTTAATATTTTATTTTCTATGTTGTAGAATCTCTTTTACCTTCAGTTTTGATTACTAACATATTCATTTGCATTCTGTCGCAATGTTGTGCTGACAACCTGCAAAACTGCTTCCTTGTTATCAAGCAAGCAATGTTGGCCAAATTGTCTTGATAGTCAAGGTTATGCTGAGTAAGTAATAAAAGGTTATTGGCTTAGCTCCTCTGGGTTTTCAGTTGCCTAGGAGAATCCCTGCGTGTGGGGGCCTCCCTTCACAATGCTGCTCCTAGGAAGGTAGGTTATAACCAAAGTACCAACTTTAATTCTAACGTTAGTTAGTTTTTCTGTTATTTTAATTTAAATTTTATTTCCAAAAATTATTTGCTCAACTCTTACAGTTCCAGTTGTTTCAAATTTATTTTATTTCATTTTATTATACTCTTTACTCATACTTACATTACAATTTAAAATATAATACATATTATTGGTGACTTTCTACCAATTCAGTTTAAAAAGTCAAACTATTAAGTTGATCAGGAGGTTTTTATAACAGATTTTTTATGCGAAGCTACTGGTATAAAGTAAAGTAATTTAATCATATAGTCAGGATTGTACGATTGGTACATAAATTTGCTGGAAACTGGAATACGAATTTGCAAAAAACAAACGTTGTTTAGTTTGCAGGCTGGGCTGAATAAATATACATGTACAAACAACAAACCCAGTTTTCTTATAAATACCTTTTATTCAAATACCTTTCCGAATCTAGACAAGAGGGTTTAGTTATAATTTAGTACAAAAATACACTTAAAATAGAACTATAGTTGGCTCAAGGTCAAGGATTGAACAGTGATCTTAAATTAGTTGAAGAAGAAGCAAGAACCAACTTAGTTTGCTGCCAAACAGGGAAATCAATCCAAACTTTCTTTCAGCTCATCAGGCTCCGATTTCTACATCTAATTCAATTTCTATACAATGCGGTTAAGAACCAAAACTTCAAACTAACTTAAACAAAAAGGTAGAATCTTTGTAACAGTTTTTAGTCAAGATTATTTACTATCAAATGTAAAGTGAATAAAACATGTAACATAGGAATAGCTATATTTCTAAAGAATCTATCATTGTTACACATGTAGAATACTACTGATTCTACAAATGATGATCAATAAAACAATTAATTAGTGGCATTGTTATGGAGGAACGGCAGAGAATGGAGATATGACAATACACTTCCATTATTAGGCTATTCACGCCACATTCTCTAACAGCTCTTGAGTCTGATAGTGTACGCCTTTGCTGGTTAACTGTTGTATTCAATGTTGCTAAATTTCTAGATAATACATCGTTGTTACACAGGTTGGCTACTACTGACACCACGAATGATGATCAATAAAACAATTAATTAGTGGCATTGTTATGGAGGAACGGCAGAGAATGGAGATATGACAGTACACTTCCATTAGTAGGCTATTCACGCCACATTCTCTAACAGCTCTTGAGTCTGATGGTGTACGCCTTTGCTGGTTAACTCTTGTATTCAACGTTAGTATATTGTAACTTTATCTTTACTTTTATAAAGAGACTATGTTCTCTTTTTACCAAACATTTGAAAGGGTCTGGTAAACGGAGAGAGGACTTCGTAGACCTCGGTTAAAATTGTACGGGACCTGATAAGGATTGTTATGCAAGAGTAGAATAGGCAAATATACAACATGTTTATAGTATGTCTAAAGATTTCGTATTCTAACAGACTACAAACTGGTAATTAAAATATTTAACCCTATAAAATGCTATTAACACCCGGATGTATGAGTGCTTGACATTATCTGTGATAATCATTAATTAAGTAATAATATTGAACATAATTAAACGCAAAAAATGTCCTCAATCACTTACCTACGTGGTACAGTCAAAAAGCTCCCAAATTTTATTTCTAGAGACACCTAGCGCGGTCGTTGGTCAGAAAGTTTGTCTGGAGCGGTTGATACCTCCTAGAAAAGAGGGATATGTAATTTAGTTTGAAAATTTAACACTGAAGATTTCTTTTAAATTATAACCATAATTTTATTGATTAACCATGTGTGAATTTTCTGTAAAACGCCTACTTCACTTTATATTCAAACCAAGTAGGTTACCTAAAATCATTATACTAAGTGCACTACAAATTACTGTATTTTTCCTCAACGAATGTTATTTTTTAGTTAGGCTCCATAAAAATTGCGTCAACTAACTTTTGCGTTTGAATTCATCTTGATATTATCTGAAAAGATGAAAGAAGCTTCACACAATACGAGGAAACGTGACCAAAATGTAGACAGCGAAAGGAGACAATGTAGACCAATTACTGTAGAAACCTTTCCTCTTAACTTTCGTCTTCTGGAGTTTTAACTCAACACAACATTAACTAACTTGCAGGACGAGCAAAAGGGAGCTTATTATCTCTGGTATTGTCTGTTTACCCAGGATAACCTTTACTGATGTAACTTAGGTCAAAGAGGACATATTTTTATTCATAGCAATTCTTTTTACATGAAAGAGTGTCTCCAGTAGGCTAGAAGACACGTATACCAGTAAACTATACACTAGACATAATAAATTATACATAATGACTATGGGACTTTTACATTGAAGGACAGTTTGATAACACAGTTTTACAAAACTAAAACGTATAAATAAATAATATTTATTAATAATATGTAAAAAAACGTCAACTACCCTGTAATACTCGTAGTTTAACTGCCACAACTGCGGGTTTCGGGTCTAGCCCATCATCCGGTGAGTGGTATAGTACAAATTATTGAGAAAATCTATAAGAAAATATGTAAATGTGGTAAATGGTACGAGTAAATGTGGTTTCATCAGTCCTCAAAATGGTCTTGAAAAAACGCGACGATCATAAAACTGGATCTGGTGGCAAAACTCTTATGGAGAGACTCTTATTATGGGGTTGTATGGTACAGTTAAACAATACAACCATTTGAAATCAGCTGGTTATATCGTTTTAAGTTCCAATAAGGTGATGTAGTTAACAGATTCAGCTGGCAAAGAAATATTACAGGCTCAGTTATTAGTTTGGTGTTTATAACTACCTTGGAAACGTTTTTACAAAATTGGAGATATTTTCTTCTATAAAACCCTACATATTCTTTTACCGTTTTAAACATAAAGAAAAAATGCAGTTTTGGGGTAAATTGTACATCACGATACACAAATATAACTGATTTAATCAAGCCTTGAAAATTGAAGAAACAAATATGTAAAAACATTTTTTAACTTTGTAGACATTTTACTTACGGTAAAAGACGTTATAATTTTGGTAAAGTATTAATTTTTTTAGGAAATTGATATTTCTTTTAAATGGCATTACTTTTATTGTAATTAACACATTACTTTGAGTTTTACCATCACATTAACAGTACAAAGTCGTGTAGTTCAAAAAATCACAGAATACACCATTACAGCTAAACGGTTAAAGTTAGGTACAGGCATATAGGTATTGTTATGGTTAATTTCAACGAGTTGAATCTACTGTTAAAACTAATGCACGCAGAGACTCGCCCTGAATATACGCATATGTGAATTTCAAATTTACCTCTCAAACAATTATTAATTTAAAATATCCGCATTGGACCTTGTCCGTAGCTTGTACTTGCAAATTTGTAAAGTTTTCCAATCAAAACCTATAGTTATTGTTAGGCAGTGAATTTACAGCAAACTTCAAACCCTACTTCAAATTCAAATTCTTTATTGACATCATAATATGTACAATTACATTTCGATGCAAGTCAGGCATAATTTTTAAATAAAATACAAATCATTTTTAAATTTTATAGATAAAACTAAGACAGTTTAAAATAGCTTTTTTATTGCTAAGAGCATGCCATGAGATATGTCAAAGCTCCGACAAACTATAAAGATAACATCTTAGTCTGCGTTTGAACATATCTAGGCCAGGTAATTGTTTAATTTCGCCTGGAAGTTTATTAAATAAATTTATACATTGATAAAAAATTGAATTCCTGCCAAGCTCCAAATTAAACATAATTTGAGGCATTAGTTGTGATTGGTTCCTTGTGTTTATATTGTGGCGAATGTTTATGAGTTTAGTTTGATTTGGAAAAATATAAATAGCTGCGAAGTAAATTATTAATGAAGGCACGGTCAAGATGTTCTCTGTCTCGAAGTGCCCTCTACAGCTATCAGCCCAACAAAGCCCCCAAACGATCCTTAGCGCCCTCTTATGCAAAACGAAAACCCTGCCTACGTTTTGTCTGCTGCGGTGCGTTGTACATACTTAGTACATCAGCTGCTAAAACATCTAACAAATTATTGGAAAAATAACACCAATGGGATATAATCTACGCTCACAGATCGAGTATATAAAGTTAACTGTTCATGCAACAAACACAATGTTGAGTTTTGTGAACACGGTGGATTTACTCGAGTGTAAATCCGCTTAGTTTATAGTTTTGCGTTGTACATATGTGGCTTGGTCGTGAGTAAACAATACATCTTTACACTATCTGAGTTTTAAACTTCGTTAAAATACAAATCATAGTCGTGACCGCCTGAAAACATTGTGTTCCGTGAAAACACTAAAAAATACACCAGCTTTCTATATTTGTTAGTGAATAGGCTGTATATATTTTGTATTCGCAGCGTATCCAAAATTGTTCTAAGTTATAAAACGGAAAAAACTGAAATCACTACTTGAGATGCCGACCACTCTCAAGAGGGTATTTTAAGGCAAATATGTGGTGAAGGATGAGTGTGATGAGTGGTAGTAATGAGTTATGAGGTGTAGTCTTGTTACAAACTAAGGCCGACTCTTCCTTAAAATGAGTCATTAATTAATAGCCCAATGACCAATGGAAATACAAGGACCAACGGCTTAACGTGACTTCCGAACCACCCAGGTGATGGTCTGATATGTCTAAACGATGGTGGGAGTTGATGCGGGTATCATCAGATGATCACTGAGACTATCTGAGCCGCTTTAGACCTATTTCATCCTCAAAACCTGACCTCCATGAAGCTGGATTACAGGACCACGCCACGAGTCCCAGTGAAATGTTACCGGGATTAGTCAAACAAGCAAGAACACATGTTTACTACTGAAATAGCGGAGTAATGATTATTCTCTCCGGTGAACAAGGAGTGGGTAGAAATCCAACATTATCTTACAAAAATCGGCTCTAGTAGGGTTGTCTTGTCTGGCTTAGTTCTTTAAAGAGTCACGCGTGCCGCGAACCTTGCCAGTCGAGCGAATGATAGTGGTGATATTCTAACTTTGCTTCGTTCACTCAAAAAGTGGGAAAAGTTGGTGTCGTAGTACCAGTTTCCGACGCCGTTTATAAACCGAAACGTACAAATTCTGGTTTATATGATGCGGTAGGAGTGGTTCTACGGGTCTAATCCTTATACAAAAAAAGGAAAACTACTTGTGAAAACATTGTAATATACTTTTAGAGTAGCTTTTTTTGTGAACTTTAACATTTTGTCACTAGTTTTAACGTTTTGTCTTTTAGTTTTAAAACTAGGTTATACAAACCTAGAGATAGATAACCTTTGAAACCATAGAAGACAACTTTTCTATTATCTACTCCAAACAATAGGGTCCTAAACAGTGGACTATGAGAGGGTCTAATGAGAACTTTTCTGGGGTTTTCAATCCTTTTAAACATTAACTAAATTATATTATGTAAGTTAGCCAATGCGTGGTTTGGGACAAATTTGAGACAAAGTATGAGACTCGCTATAAAATTGGAATTTGCATCAGATGGGTAAAAGGAATAGTTTCTGATTCAATATTTATTATGTTTTACGAAACGCGTGTTTCAGATCCTTCTCAAAGCAAACCAGAGAATGACATGTACACATTTGGGTCGGACACAAATGAGACAACAAAACATCTGTTAGGGTATTAAACCCTCAGGCAGACACAGAGTCCTTTGAGGTGCAAGAGTAGTTGCTTTATTTAGGTTTATGTTGTTGTGTCTTATTTTGTCAGGTGTAATCTAACACAGTGTCCATTTGATAGCCCCCAAGGTGTCCCCTGGTGTAGTAATGAACTTAAATCAAGGGAAACGTGTTACTAAAAATAAAAGTAATATTCTATATTAAGTAATGTTGTAGTGTAAAGAACAAAATTTGCTAGCAATAAAACATCCTTGACAAACAAATTTCGTATATTTATTTTGGATTTAAAACTTATGTGGTTTGACATAATTGAAATAAAAACTTTTGGATTAACCACAATGTAAAACTATGTTTAACCAACACAACACGTTTCGGCTGTGATAATCTTCATCAGTTGTATAGAAGAGAAAATAAAATATTTATATACATCTAATAAAAATGATTCGAAACAAATCATTTAAAATTATTATTTGTTTCAAATCATTTTTATTTTATGTATATAAATATTTTATCTCTTCTATACAACTGATGATGACTATCACAGCATAGTCGAAACGTGTTGTGTTGATTAATCATAGTTTTACATTGTGGTCTAAGAAAACAACATTTTGACTATTCACTCTTTACATATCTACGAAACCTTAACATTCATCAAAACAAATTCAAAATCCTTTTTAGATCAAAATATATTTAAAAAACTGAAGACTTGTAATAAATTCAAAATTCCAAAACATCGAACAACTTATTTAAAAAGATTTCCTATTTATAATATGACTAAACTTTACAACAACCTTCCAAATTCCATGTGAGAACAAAAAATATAACAAAATTCAAGACTAAACTAAAAGACTAAACTAAGTGTGTACACTACAATATGTACAAGTTTAATATACAAGTGTAGAAACTAAAAATATGAAGATTTGTTTGAAGACAATTTGAAGATTAGCAATTAATACACAATTTATATTGTTTAATTATTTTTATTAGGCTAATATGTTGTTAATTGTCTATTCTGAATTCCTTTGTTCATGACAGTAAAATAGTATTATGATAAATATTATTCCATTCGTGTAGTTATGTTTGTTCCGTTATTTATCGTTTAGTTTGTTAAATTCAACTGTAATTAATAAGTTGTGTAACAATTCCTGATTAGCTTCATCCTTATACTTTCCAGTCTGCCATTATTATAATAGTTTGACGTAAAGAGCTGAGGAATTTATTTGCATAAGAAAATTAAGTGTCACTTTGGAAAAGCTGGAGCTCCATTCTTTACAATGATGGAGGACGGGCGACTTTTCCCTGGATTTGGTAAATGTAATCCTTTGTAATAAAGAGCCATGATGGAAAGTAATCCATCTTACTCTAAACAGGTTATGTTCACGTAGCTGTTGTCAGATGTTCCCGGCGTGGAGAAGTATGAAGATATGTATGAACTTTAGAATTGTTTTATTTCAAACTAAGATCACGGTCAAGATCACAACTTCACTTTATGCACTTTTCAACAGCATCAGGTGTTCACAATTACTTGATAAACTATTAAATTAGGGACATACGACAACAAAATGCGAAAATGTAATACAAGAGGTTAGCTTTGCTGGGTTGTGCATTAAAATGAGCTATAAATTTATCACTTATGTTGACTAGAATTAATTTGAATCTTAATGAATCGGTAGCGTTTCAAATACTAAACAAGTTTAATTTTAAAAACGTGCTTTTGCCAGTCTAGGCACCACCAGTTTAGTTAAAAACAAGGACATAACTATCTATAGAGATTGTATTACAATCTGTGTTTAAAACTTAACCGACAAAAGCCCTCATTTTAATTATATTTTAAAGTGTTTAAAAGCTAATGATTACCTAATTTCAAATAAATGTTATCAAGCAACCATTACCGAAATCATTTTCTCTTCGTTTTCATAAAATAATGATAAAAAGCACACGGAATAATATTTTTATTCAGTACAACGGTTTATCCGACTCAACATGTTACCCAAAGTGTTGCAACGTAGTCACAAGTTATGATTAAATATCGTAAACTTTGTCATCTGTTGGTTAACCACTGTAAATTCGAGCTTCGCAGCTGGCGCTTATAAAGTTTGCCAATTGTTTGGGTTCAACGACTGACAGTGGTTACAGTTCATATACATTGTACAGCTCGGCTACAAATATAATAAATACCTCCAGTCTTAAAAATGTTGGAACTTAAATCAGGCCAAATAATCTGTTTATAGTAAAAAAAGCAACAGCAACATAAACCTCAGTTTCAATTCTAATAACTCAAAATCTTCAAAAATCAGCATTGTAAAAATATGTTTCTTTGAAATACCAATATCGGTCTCAACCCATATTGCTGTTCCTCCCATATTAAGCAAAGTCTTTGAGAAATTGTTTCTTTCAAGACTTGTATATTTGTTTGATAAGTTTAATATTATATCACATAACCAATTTGGGTTTCCTAAAGGCAAAAACACCAATCGAGCAGTAAACGAAATGTTAGAACTTATAATTTTAAATATTGACCATCTTAATTAATCTAGTAGCATATTTTTAGACTTAACCAAAGCTTTTGACTGTGTAGAACATAAACAGTAAACTGGAACTTTAGAAAGTTGTGGGATTAGAGGGCTTCCTTTGGATTGGGTTAAATCATATTTGATGAACAGAACCCAACAAGTGGCTGTTGAAAATTATTTGTCAACGAAAATAACAGTTGAATATGGTGTTTTGCAGGGCTCCATTTTGGGACCTGTATTTTTATTCTATATGTAAATCAATGTAGTGATATTGAAAGTAACAACTCTCTAGAAGCCTGTAAACTAATTCAGTACGCTGATGACACCACTTTAAGTTTTAGTTGTAAAAACTACGAGAACTTAGGTGTACTTGCTCAAGAGAAAGTAACCAGTTGTATTAACTACTTTGAGAGCCTAAATTTAAAAACTAATCATGAAAAATCATTGTTTATGAGTTTTGGGCTTTCAGATGTAAAAAACGTACCCATTTGTATAAATAATAATACCATTCAGGAAGCTCAAAGTTTTAAGTTTCTGGGCTTGTTTCTGAAAAAAAAATGTTGGGATAATCATGATGATTTCATTTGTAAAAGATAACATCTGGTGTCTTTTTATTAAGAAAATTATCATCTTATTGCAAATTAAATGTTTTGAGAACAGCATATTTTGGATTAATTCATCCTCACATTTTGTATGGCATAGTGTTTTGGGGGAACTGTGCTAAATCTAAAATATCACGTGTTTTGATTCAACAACAATCGGCAGTCAGAACGATTTTTGGGCTGCGCTTCGAACAGACCTGTCGTGATGCTTTTGTCTCTTTGGGTATTTTGACCGTTACTTCCCTTTTCATATTTGAAACTCTAATTTGTTGTTTTCCAATTTCCAATGTTTGCCACCTTCTCATAACTACGTAATTCGCAACAGAAATGTGTTAAAATTTGAATCCCATCGCCTTGAAATGTTTAATAAACTTCCACTTCAGGCTGGTAAAAAATTATTTAACAAACTCCCAATAGATATTAGATCAACCAACGACTTTGTTTCATTTAGAAAAAACTGAATAATTACCTAATAATCCATCCATTTTACACTTTAGACGAATTTATGAATACCTCTTTTTAGTATAAATTATTATAGTTTTAAATTACATTGTTACGGAATTGGACCTTGTCTTACCAGTGGTAGTAGTCAACACAATTGTATTGTACAAATGACTACAAATCAATAAATAAATAGTTATCCATATTAAGATACACCCATAATATCAAACAAGTACACATTTTTTACTGTGACCATGCTTTCAAGATAATCATGTGTCAAAGAAAAAGAAATCCCACAGCTAGCTTTGTTTCAGAGTGCGGGAGTTAAAGAAATGAAACTAAACTAAAGAAAATAAAACGAAATTAAATGAAATTAAACAAAAAGAAACCAAACAAAAGTTATCCTTTGAAGTATTTTCGTCAAAAAATTATCCCTCATAGCTTGGACGCAATAAAATTAAATCTGGAAGTTAGTAAAGTTTTCCATACTGTTATCTTCCTCACATAGAAGGTAACAGTGTGAAATGTGAAGTCACAATCACGGAAGAAATCATGTCTGGTCAACTGGAAGCTCAAGATCTCGAATTTCTCGTCTTCATGACATCTTCACGCGTTTCTTATTCTTTACGTGCTTTTTATTACCTTCTTTATGACTTAAAGATGTGTAATGAATCTTACTCGTAGTGAAAGGCATTACTAGATGAACTAGTGTTGTTAGCTAGTCTTTGACGAGTCGCTTATGATATAGACAAGGTGGACTTCAACAATCAGCTCACAGTTGTCCTTTTATAAGTTTCGGTTTGCAATGAAAATTATCAAAAGCTGAAATACTGGGACAATGTTTATGGCTACCTAATTATTGATTTAATAAATAAAAAACTGTGTGCTAATGGGAATTCCGGACAATCGAAACCGGGTGAATTGAAGGAAAGTTGGGATTGATTTCCCTGTTTGGCAGGAAACTGAGTTGGTTCTTTCTTCTTCTTCAACTAATTAGAGATCACTGATCAGTTCTTGATCTTGAGCCAACTCTGTTGTTCTATAAATTGTAGTTTAAGTCTGTATCTTTTATTGTTTTTAAAATGACTAGTATTAAAGTAACAATGTATAACAGGAATATTATACGAGCAAATAATTTCGTTTGGGGTAGTAATTTAAATTCCCCAGTAGACTAAAATCAAAGAAAAATCAAATACGTTAGTGTTTGGAAACGTAGAAAAGTTTAAAATTGTTGGAACCTTTTTATCTGGATAGTTCTTGTTTAAATAAATAATTGAGGACGAAATTATAAAACCTTTTTTCTGCCAACGCAGCACAATCAACTAATTATTGTACCAATTACAAAACAATTAAAACGCAGTGAAACTGTATAACTAGAGAAGACATAAATAATAATAGAGTTAGTACTTGAATGTAATGGAAAAAAAGTAGTTAAACATTACTTAGTTATCTTGTATTAATCTATGAGCGGTCCCTGTATTAGTGTTATTCAAAGTTGTATTTAACCCAAAGCTATATTTAACTTTGTTGTTTGACTTGCTAGTTTGACCTAGTTTTACTAACTCAAATAATTCGTAAATTAAATGTTACTTCATAATAACTGTTACATAAAATAAAGGTTATAAGACTTTTGTAAAACATTATTTGTTTAACCCAATAATAAAATCCGTACTTGAAAAGAAAAACAAAAGTAAAGTTTAACGTTGTCTACTTATATAACAATGTATATTATTTGCTTTGGAAAAATACAAATATATACTATTATTTTGACCAAATGAACCCTTTAGTAGTAATAAAATGCATTTTAAGATGTTAGCTATGCATATGTCTCTTTAAAATCGTATACACATCTGAGACATTGGCTGGAACCCTCATGCCTCAAAGCTATACCTGTATATACGAGGGGTGCTCAATAAAAACTGACAGTACTGCTGTAGTTTCTATATTCAAAAATCTTTCAAATTAGGCTTACGTTTTGAACAGACCCTAATAAAAGCAATGAACCTGTTTTGGTACCTTTACCACTCCTGAAATATGTGCATATGCCATACTTCGCGTTGACCCTCAAAATCACCTCTACTTTGAAGCTGCCATATCCGTTTGGATTTATTGACCTTCGACAAAATATTTTGGCTTGGATAATAGAACAATAGTTGTAAAAGCAAATTTAGAACTAAAGATTAGATGAGTCACAGGTCTCAATACTTTTCATGGAAAGGAACCTGAGCGCAGCATTGACATTGAGTAGCTCAGGGGTATGAACCGTTCAATTGACCATTAAACCCACTTACAAGCTACCTATTAGGGCTCAAAGCACAGAAATGAAATGTTTCACTGTGACGTGGGGGATCCTTTTCAACCTGCGTGTTGATTGGATTTTACTAGATTAAAAACATGGTTTTAAAAGGTTCGCTGTACAAATGTGTAACACTCCGCATACGGTTAGTTTTAAGAGGTGAACATATTTTTATTATAAAAAGTTTACCCTGAAATGTTCTTTTTTTCTTTGTGCTTTGGTGAAGAGATTGGCATAACAATTTAGACACATTCCTGTATGAGTCTTGGAAAGCAAAACTCAAACCGTAGGAACTATCGAGGCAAACTAGGCAAGGTATTGGTCCATGGTGACATGAAGGGGTTACAATACTGAAATTTGTCCTGAGTGTTGTCAATTAAGTATTATTCAATGGTCAAAGAAAGATTCAATGGTGATAGGGATATGTTGTTTGCACTAATGCTACATTCAGTCTGTATTAAACACTCATCGTACCATTTGATACTTAATGAATTAAATATCTACTTAATATCCAACTGGCATAACTATTTATTTAAATGCACTCTAGAAATAGATGTAAAAAAATTAGAGATATTACAAAATCCATTATCTTCTAATGAAATAATTCACCTTGGGATTCCTCCAAAGAATATCAACCTTTTAGAAAGTTAGTTTTTTCCTGTTTAGCTTTAACTATAGTAAATAAATTTAACGGAGACACGGGTTATGATTTTACCCTCATGTTTGCTTCTTAGACCGAGTGTTGTTTGAAGGATACTTAGGTAGAAAATTGAATAACTGAACTATTTAATATATTTTAATAAATATATAAGATTGAGTATATACTTATAAGTTTAACTGTTAAGTAAAAATAATACATTACCAATACACCATTTGTATTATTGTGAGACGATGATATCAAAAATTAATTTTAACTCAATGTCTGCAACCCTATAACAGTTGGATTATAGCTGTAATTCGGCTACACAAAAAGAAATCACTTGATGGAAGAGAAGAATCACGCACGGCAATCATCAACAAAGGAAATTCGTTTGTTACACGCAGCCAAAAAGTCCACCTCTCGAGTGTTCCCCAGACCATGTGACTGCAGTGTTTACATGTAAAGCAAGAAGATAAACTAGCAAAACTTTAGATACTTTATGTTCAACTAAATGCTACTTAGAAGTAAAAAACGGCTACTTGGCAGTTAACTCTCTGTTTTCGCGCTGTTCGGGATTGATGCCTGTAGGTGCACCGTTTGGCAACAGTTTCTAAATTATTATAGTAGAACTATTATATTTTCTCTATTTCCAAAGGTTTCTGGGGTTTATGCCGACATAGAGCAGGCTAATGTGAAAGAAATTTGACGTAGGATTTTCTTTGATGAAAAGGTCAAACAAACCCAAAGGCAACCTTTAAGAGCATAGAAAACAACTATTCTTATCTCTTCACCAAAAAAGGTCGTCCTAAACTAGGGACTACGAGAGCGTGTTTTGAGCACCTTTTTTAGTTGATCAATCCGCTTAAGTATAATGTTTTAAAAAGTTATTTTAGTTACTGTAAAAAATTTAATTATTTGATTCAGCGAAGCTCAAACTCAAAGTGTATTACTAAGGAAAACACTCTAATCAAAATATAGTCCAAAATAAAAATAGGCGGACACGTTGTAAAAGAAACTTTTTTTGTGTGTTTATCAGGCCCTACTTCATAAAATCAGTTGGAGTTCTAAATATAAGTTTGAAAGCTCATAATAGTGGCGGAGAGCAATTTAGTAAAAACAAAGAAGGGACCTTTCCTGCCACTTCCGGAGAAAAACTACTCCTAACGTTAATATCTTAACTTAAGATCTAACCTAAGACTATTCCAACCAATATTTGAAAATACCGGCTACATCATAAATTGTGGACGGGTGGAGTTTTTAACTACCCGAAACGTTAGGAGTAGTTTTCTTAGGAAGAGTCCGTTTTTTCCTTTTACTAAATCTAAATATAAGTTTCAACGTTTAGCTTATAAATATTTCAGAAACATGTTTTCTCCATAACTTTTAGGAGTAGGTAGGCTTTAAGATTAATTTGTATACAGGGCTTCATATACATAGATGACTTTTTATTTACACTCTTATCATCAATTATCGGTTCTATGTTTACACCTCTTTACTCAATTATAGAGACATTTAATGTTCAATTTTAGCCACTTAAAACAAGTTTTTTAAGTTAACCTATTACTTTGCTCGCATCATATTAAATCAGTGAATGTATAGCAACGTCAATGTAAAGACTAAACTGTTCAGTGTAAGATGAATAACTTTTCATCATGGCGCCTGTATTACAAGGGATTACATTTACGAGTACCAAAGCGCGGGAAAAGATGCCAGTCCTCCATGACTGTAACAAATGGAGCTCAACTTTTTTTCAAAATGACATTTCTTAATTTTCTTATGCAAATACATTCGTTAGCCCTTTCATCAGAATGCATATACATGACGAAAATAGAAGGTAAGGTTGAACAGTTGTACAGTAGAATGTGGAACACAAATCCTCCTGTTTTAATGACGGATTAGTGTACATTTATTATATTTGAGTGACCTAACTTGTATCTGTATATACATGAGCTCTTTTCTTGACAATAGACAACTTTTTTTATTCTTTTTTTATTAAAATACATCACAATTCACAAAATATTTTACTGTGTTTCTAGGTGTTGTTCTTTTATATATGTCTGTGCTGTCCAGTAACCGTTTCTGAGGTTTTCTCTTCACAAATAGTTAGGATCGTTGCTTTTGAAATTTTGAGGCGGCAGTTTTAGTAGTTTTACTCCAGCAACGAATGGCTTTTCAGCGAAGAGAGTAGTTCTACTGGTTGAGAGAACAAAGTTATATTATGCGTATCATTATTGTAGCTATGTTTGGGTAAATACATTGATTCAAACACTATTGCTACATAATGTAGATATACATTACCATACGTAGGTGTCTTGAAAGCAAATGTTTAATTCCTCTGCCTCTGCCATTTTGTCAACTGCAGTCAAAGTTTAAAACACCTGTGACAGTCAAATCCGCCGAAACTACACCAGTGTGGAATGGACCCTTTGTTTAGGAATGCTCCTGACAGAACAAGACACAACAACATAAACACAAATAAAGCTACTCCTCTTGCACCTCAAAGGACTCTGTGCCTGCCTCAGGGTTTACAGATGCAATACCCTAACAGATGTTTTGCTGTTCTCATTTGTGTCTGCTCTTGTTTACTTGACATTCTCCAGTTTAATTGACTGGGAATGAAAAACATTATCTAATCCCAACACTAGAAAAAGAAATCAAGAAAATATACTTTAAAAACTGTGCAAGTTTTCTAGTCTGCTTTAGGCGTTTTCAAGAAATAGCTCAAAAGGTTTCATGTTTGGTTGTTACAAAAGTTACAAAAATAATTCTATTATTAACCTTAAGGATTGTTATAAACTAAATGTCATAGTAGCTTTACATAAATAGTTTTCTTACTTTCCAGTAAATTTTGAAACTAAAGATTAAGGCAAAATGACGGCGTAAAGTACAAGGCAAACATAAGAAAATTGTTGAATAAGTAATGACAAAGCACTTTGAGGTTTCAAGCGATCCTAGAACCGCTCTGAGTCCGACCTATAAAGTAGCTTCTTACTTTTGTAGTGGTTTATTTCAACAAGCTGCTATTCCTGTTTATACTTCTTTGAAAAAACTAATATTTTCTTTAATAACTGAATCGTTGAATATCTCTTAAGGACATCACTGTTATCAGGGTACTATTTAAGGTCTTGGAGCTTTTTAACACAGCGGGGATCGTTTTGGAAGAAAAAAGGTTCAAAGTTAGTGAGCAATTTAAAACTGTATTTGTTTTTTAAACACTGGCTCCTTTCTGGTCAATCATACGTCGAGATCATTATTTCTTTGCTCAAGTTTCCAATCAGACAAATTTATAATAGGCGAAACTGTTAAAAATAAATACAGTAACGTCAAATAAAAAGTGGCCCTTTTTGATTGCACTATAAGGCAGTAGTGTTAAATAATAAAGTAAAGTTAATTTAATGTGTCTCTTAGAAATTGTTCAACCTTAACTGTACGTTCAAATGTCCCTTATTTATTTTTGAACAATGCATTGCTGACATTAAGAAGTTGTTAAATATATCTTTACGACTAATATATTTATTATATATACATGAATTATAATATTTAGTTCAATGACAAAGCACTTTGAGGTTTAAACTGATTCTAGAATCGCCCTGACTCTGACCTGAAGTAACGTCTTACTTTTATAGTGGTTTATTTTAACGATGCTGCTTTCCTGTTTATACTATTTTGAGAAAATTAGTATTTGATAATTATAACGAAACGAATCCGTGGATTGAAATAAAATTTTTGGGTCGACCACAGTGCAAAACAATGTTTAATTTTACAATCAGTTTCGATTATTCTATGATAATCATTATCAGTTGTAAGAAGAATAAAGAAGAGAAATATAAAATAATTATATACATAAAATAAAAGTGATTTGAAACAAATAGCAAGTTTCAAATAACTTTTATTTTATGTATATAGCTATTTTATGTTTCTCTTCTTTATTCTTCTTTTTACAACAGATGATGATTATTATAGAATAATCGAAACGTATTATACAATGTGATAAACATTGTTTTGCATGGTGGTTGACCCAAAAGCTTCATTTCAATTATGACAAACCACATAAGTTTAAAAATCCAAAATCTTTGGATATTTCTTAGGGTTGGTATAGCCTTCAATTTTATCAGGGTATGTTTAAAGTCTTAGAGGTTCTTAAACAAAGCGGGACTGTTTTTGGAAATAAATGTTCAAACTTGTTGGAGATCAAAATAAACCATAATTTTTAACACCGGCCTTTGTCCGGCAGATCAAAGTGTCCCTTAAATTCTTAAGTAGCCCTTAGAAAGTTACCCTTTGCTATCACATTGTACGGTTGCACCGTTGCGGGATAGAAGTGTTTGTTAATAAACACAAGTTACTAGTATGTGCCTAGTAGAAATTTGCCAGTTGTAACTGTAGGTTTTACCGTCCCTAGTTATTCTGCATGTCCGTCTTTTCGCCGAGCTAAATAAAATCACTCTTATAATCTAGTATCACTGATAAAAGAAACACACGCACAGTCGTCTAGTACTGTTTCAGGTTATAAAACCCTAGCCCACTCAGGGGATCGGGAGAAAAGTCTTCCCTTGAAAGGTTTTAATGAAATAAGCACCTATCTTTAGTTGAATTCTAACTAAATTCATGATAATAAACAAACACTACAGAATTACTACCTTTTGTAAAATAAGTTAAACAGTCAATGCAATAAAAGCATTGTAACGACTCTAAGTAATTCTATCAATTAATTTGCACATATCCCTCTGGGCTTTTAAGCACATCGTTACAGTTTCATTACATCGAATGTCTACGTTACTTGATTTAAAATCTCATAGTTTACATGATGTTGTTTACATGAAGATTACTACTTTGTTTTTTTCAATAAATCAAAATATAGTGTTTCGATTGTAGCTAAGTTCTTCATAACAACGTCATTATTAAAGCTTTTAATCAAAGCTAGTACAAAGATCTTAGTAGTAAATTATCGCTAATGTAATTCATGTTATTATTGAAAAAGTGGTCTTAGATTTATAGTTATTTAGTATTCTTTTACAGCTTTAGATAATAATTATTTACGTTAAGTCCTTTGTAACCCAGCAGAGGTTGACCCCAACAACAGTATCGCTTGGATTGCAGCTCAAGTTATCAGCTTTGTAAATCACTCTGTACCATGCTTAATGTGTATGCAAAACTATAATAACTTTTCAAATTGGGTGAAAACAGACAAAACGCGCATACGATATAGAGACAAAGAAGACAAATAGAAAAGAGGAGACTGCAAGATAAAGAAGAGGACGGATAAAGGACCATAGCAATGTAGGTGATGAAAGGTAGACGGTGGAATAAAAAGGAAAATATATTCAACAACAAAAGAAAAATAACCATTGCAAACCTACAACTACATAGGTGTGTAGATGAGTATATTTGCAAACCTTAAAAGGAAAAACGTACTTATTTATTTTTAAAGTCTTTCAACGAAATCCAAAGGTCGGTACGATACAATTTGTTTGCTGGCCGTTTTTTAACATGTTTCGTGAATATATAATTAAATATGGTATTGTGTTCTTGCTAACAAATTCTGATGAGATATTTGATTACATATCTTTGTTATATGACTAGTGTCTGAACAGGAAGCGAACGCTAATGGAAGTATATTGTTCCTTCTGCAGACTCCATTACGTGATATTTCCTTCACAATGAGACCCATCTCTGAACAATTGTCGATCATGAAACAAAACAGGTTCAACGTGGTATATATGCAACCTAACTACTTCACATTCTAGTATTGAATACTTGATGCAACATGAGTTGGTTTGTTGTAGTGTAACTTGCTGCAAATCCTTGAATTGAAAGCGTTTAATTTGAAAACACAGTTTTCTTTTAGACGTAGTGTTGTTTTAATAGTATTTAAGCAATACGTAAGACGTATTTATAATTCAAAATCAGACTTCTGGAGACAACAGGTGCCACACTTTCCTGATATACGTGCACGTCTTTCAAGAGCGACAAAGGTGCTGAAACAGGTTTATTGCTACATTTAAGGTTTATTCAAAGGATAATTATAGTATTAAAGTTATATATTTAACTTTAGTCTTTACTGAGCCCCTCTCGTACAAATGAAGTTCGTTTACGACTGGGACTAAAGACAATCAAGTTATACTGACCAAAAGGATTATGACAAGTTAAAACAAATGGAAATTCTGTGGATGTTTATACTAAGTTAGGTTGTGGCGATGTATATGAATGATAAATGTTTGAAACACGATACAATGGTAGGTGCATAACATGTATATGTTTTACGTAATAAATTTCAAGTGCGGCACAAATTACATGAAAACACACAGCAATTGAACCGAGGAATAAGTTCGCAGAACGTGCTTAACCTCAGCACGTTCAGACCTTGAGTAAAACGTTGTCAGTAAAACAACAATCAAGCCTAACAAGAAACCGACGTGCTTAAGAGATTTACAGTGTAAATAGGCTACGTTTACTTTAGATTTACAGTGTAAATAGGATACGTTTACTTATAATAGTAACTGTGTTCTACACGAGAGTTATAAAATGCGTTATCACTTAGTCCAGGGTGATACACGGAACCTGACGGTTTACAAATGATCGGTACACGGTTGTTATTAGACAAAAATCAATATTTATAACATCAAAATTTTGGAAATATAATGCCATTTTAGAAAATGTTCATGTGTGGAAAATTACATATGGCATGTGACGTCCATCCTCCTGAATGCATTTTTCAAGTCTTGCCTGAAAATCGTTCTAACTTGAGTCAACAAAGCGTTGTCGATTGCGACTTCTTCTTTGATTGCCTCCTTCAATTCAAATAGTGACCGAGGTTGGTGGGTGTAGACTTGTGCTTTGAGGTGTCCCCACAGAAAAAAAATCACAGGCTCAAGTCAGGTGATCTAGGAGGCCATGGGATGTCTGCGAAACGTGAGATGACCTTTCCTGGAAACATTCTTTGAACGACTCGCATGGACTTTCTAGCAGTATGCGCAATCGCACCATGCTGTTGGAAATAAGCATTTCTAATGTTAAGGTTTTGAAGCTGTGGGAGCAAAAACGTGTTCAGCATGTGGATGTAACGAGCCGAGTTGACTGTAACATTAGCACAATTTTCGTCTTCAAAGAAGTAGGGTCCGATAATGCCGAATGAAGCTATCGCACACCAAACCGTAACACACGGTGAGTGTAGAGATCTTTCGTGAATTTGATGAGGGTTTTCAGGTGCCCAGTATCGCAAATTTTGCTTGTTAACTGTCCCATTCAAATGAAAATGTGCCTCATCACTCATAAGAATTACTGCATTTGGAGTTTCTTCCAAAATCACCTGCATTCTAACGGCAAAATGTTCTCTTTGCGCATAATCTCTTACCTCTAGTTTCTGTACTACAGACATCTTATATGGATGAAATTTTACATCTTTCTTTAAAATTCTACGCAAAGACTCACGGTTTAGTTGCAGTTAATGAGCGTGCCTACGAGCGGATCTTTTAGGACTTCGCACCAGGGCTTCTCTCACTCTGTTGATGTTTTCAGGGGTTCTAACAGTCTTTGTTGGACCCGGAGGCTTCTTCTTGACAATAGAACCAGTTGCCCAAAGCTTGTTGACCCAACTTCTGATTGTATTGGCACTAGGAATAGCCCCACGCCGACCACGGTTGAAATGAACTCGGAAAAGTCGCTGAACTGTCACCACAGATTCGTTATTTTTGACAAACGCGTCGTACACAAACATGCGATGTTCTATAGTCCACTCTTCCATGACTACTAAAATGGCGTCGCATACTGAGTTCAGAGCCGCGTCATTCCCCTCTACCCCACCACAACCGAAGTACTGCGCTAGTCAAATCCGTCAGGTTCCCGTGTGTCACCCGGTACTAGTAGTTAGCCTTAAAATGAAACTAACGAAAGGTTATGATATGCACAATTTTAATAAATACAAAGTCAAACCTAATTTAAATTTAAAATATGTCAGTGCAACATAAATACATTATTTTAAAGCTTGTATCTATAGCTGTATACAAATATACAACATGAGGTCATCAACAATTTTTAAAGAGTTTAAAACGGAAAGAACAACTACTAATACTAATTTTAACAATATATGAAAATGTTCGGAGTTGATCAGACATAATCATTTAACAATCATTTTCTTTTAATAGAACTTGTAAGCAATTTAGTGAAAATAAAACCTTAAGAGACTGACTTGTGGTTTTCATATCTACGTAAAGTATGAGTGTTACCCATAACTTATAAAAAAGGTAAAAAATCAATCAATGCCCTATACAAAGAATATTTTGCCCATGCAAAATATGGAAGATACGAAAAATCCGCAATTGCAGCACACTCTATATTCACAGGACATTCTGTCAGCATAAACAATCTTAAATAAATCAAATAAATTGTCAAGCCGAACACTTAAATGATTGGGAATCATATTTTATCAATAATTCGGATAAAAATAAACTACTGTACTTAATCATGAGGATGTCCCTATTATGAATTCAAAATTGTTAGATGTCCTCACATCAAGAACATCAACATAATATGTATATAACTTAAAAGACAGCAGTTTAATTGAATTATGACCTTTTAATCATATGTTTTTATCATAACCTGTTACAACAACAATAAATTACTTTTGTATTTCTTTCTAGAACAAGCCTGAAGATGATAGCTTTTATCGAAAGCGCTTGCTAAATAAAATGTGTTTATATTGGCCTTCTGTTATAAACTCTATTATATTTATAATGGGAGTCAATTGAAATTGACATTTGACGTAAGCATTTTATTATAATTAGCATAAATAAATGTATTCAAGAATAAAGTCAAACATATTGAGGTAAAGTTGTAGATTTTGTTGGTCAGCATGGATTACGTATTTACAGTCAAGACTACTGCAACCCTTTAGTTTAATGCTCAGGCATTATATGTCCTAGAACGTAACTATTTATGTTTGTTATATTTTATTGTTAGGAAGATAATACGACTTGCCCATTCAAAAGCTCATTTTTGGCTTTGTAATTATTTTACAAAAGACTACTTTAATTGAAAAATACGTGATTGAATGTCTAATTGATAGAATCAAGGGTTACAACGCAAATAACAATTTTGCAGCTAAACGATTTTGCAGCTAATTTAAAATAACTTTATTAATTTCCATTTAAAAAACTCAGATAAAATTTATTTCTCCTTTTTACATGCGTTTTAAACAAATATTCAACTGAATGAATGTTATCTCTGGTATTAAATACTTTATTGCAGCTAAACCTGGAAATTTATGCGTGTTTGGGGAACGCCGTAATTAGAAAAGTTTATCGATTATTCACAAGTTGTAATTAGAGCATCCGCTACTTAACAACAACAAACTTGCTTCAGGATATGTGAAGATTACCTTTCAAGTGTGTTGCTAAGTCATGGAATAACAATTAGTTATTTTGACAGATTGTGTATTATATTGAATACTTAAAAATATTATTCGAAATGTTAACGGAAGGGTATAAACCAAATATACTGTTATGCTCAAACAAATATTTATTAAGACATAAAATCTGTCACAATTTAAAGTAATATTGATAGTGGCAATATCTATAAGATTAGGAAAAAACATAACGTAATTTGGCTTATAAAGTCCAAAAGAAATTTTATCAGGTCAATTGTTGGTAGGTTGAAACATATTACAAGACAGCGAGTAAGATAGAACACAGCACATTAGTGACAATTAACTTCTCGTGTTGGTTGTGAGTGAAAAGCAAACTTCTCTCACTCTGTCACTCAAACTTGTTAATAACTTGCAGAGTGAAAGTCACACTCGAATACACACTTAGTGAAACTTGTGAATCTTAGTGATGTGCTTTCTATTTGCAACCCAACTCAAGTTCTCGGTTGGGAAATGCTAGTTTACAATTTGGATATTTGTAGCAAATGTATTTTACGTGATAACTAGGAGATCACATTTGAACCAGGATAAAGCTATTAGGGTTGTTTTAACACGACAGTAATTCAATGATTTAATGCCTTTTAATAAAAGGCAATAGATGTATCATCATAACTTCATGAATGGTAAGTTAGATAATGGACACTTCTTGTCATTGACTTTGAGTTAACTAAACCTTGTTTCGTCTTACTAATAAAAATATAATCCTCTCTTGACTTAAATTAACAAGCTACATTGTTTAGCTAGCACTAAAACAAAACGTAATTGTTCAAAAAGTAATCAACTATGTTTCCACTTCTACTACTTCATTAACTGTTCAATTTTAAATTAGCAGTCTTAGCTTATGCACTTTAGCTTCTAGCTTATATGAGCTCATTAAAAAACCATTAGTTTTTTTTTTATTTTAGGGAAAGCTAGTTGTTAAACTAAATAGGCCTAGTTTTATCACCTAGTTCACTTGGGTTTTAGTTGGTTTTTTTACATGTAAGTAATTACTAACCTTTATTATTTTGTCGAATTCAAAATCTATCAAAATGTTATAAGCCTCAATTATTGTTATTTTCATATCTGCAAGTATGTATAATTGTTATTTATGGAAATAAAGTAGATTTTTACTTTAACTTTTACTTTGAAGTTTGGACTAAAATACGAGGTTTGATGAATGATGAAAACTGCCATTTATCTACTTTTATGTATCGTTATTTGATTATTACCGCTAAACCAAAAATCAATTAAACAAAGATAAATAAAAAACACCTTCAAAGTGATGAGAAGCTATGTTTGAACTGTCAGGGACAATTAAGTTGAATGTACAGTTTGTACAACGTTTATTTCACTCATGTGTTTGTTACCAGTTGTAAAAGTATGGTGACAAGGTGACCGGAAGTACCGAGGACGTCATCAGATACTTCCTGTAAAAGCGGAAGCTATCCGTTGAATGGCAGCCATTTCCTGGTTTATAACTGGGACAAAGGAAAATCGAAGTGAATTGGTTTCCAGTACATATTTTTGATGTAAGCTTTAAAAAATACGTCGTTTGCTGTTTAATGGTCAAATTAAAGTAAGTCTAAATTCGCAAGCACGTGAACTAATGTGGAAGCGTGCGACACTTTGATTATTCCTTACGATTTACGCACAATATTTGGTAAAATTAATAGAACCTCGTTCCTTTTCAAATTTCCTCAATATTGTAAAGAGGCTATAGTGTTAATAGCTATTACTAAATAAATTTGAAAACAAAATGTGTGCTCCCAACCAAACGGGACTCAAACCCGACGATTATGCTGACCACTAACTTGCATAACTTGCCGGGTGATTATGCTGACCACTACAACATCCGGCCCTACTTATTTATGCCTTCAAATTTAGAGGAGTACTTAGATCTGATTGTTTATCCGAAACATGTGACTGTCAACAGCGACATTAAATCAAAAAGTTGGAAATATTACAAACATAATTTAAATACTACCTTTAATGGCTAGTACACCTAGCTTCAAACGATAAATAGCTAATTTATTACTAAGTAAAATCGATAAGAAAATGTATGCACCTAACTGGTTCTTAAACTTAGGTCTCTCATTTCAATAAGTTAATGTAAGCTATTTATTGAATAAATTTTACTACACGTTACAAACCAAGTGGAAGATAAAAATACATTTATCATTTTTGAAAACCATAGCAAGGAAATCGTTGCGAGTCTATGCCACTCGCAATTATATCAAGTGACGAGGTAGTTGAGAGTATTTAATGACTCAGTAAATATCCAGAAATCGTACATTATATTTACCCGCAAGTGCGTGGAGTTACTGTTTCAGCAGTTTCTGCGTCCAACTACGAGTAGATTTGAAACCGCTGAGTTTACACTCCTGGTCAACTTCTTCAGATAAAATCAACGTCACACATTTCCAGAACTTGGTAACTCAATCTGCTGTCCTGTCTTAAGCTTTTGCGGCCGGTGTCATCATTTATTGCTTTGATTACAACGCGTCACAGTTGAAATACAAATACTGTTGACGCGGTAATAACGGAAGGCTTTATATATTAATATTCATTTCAGTAAATAAGTGACTATTTTGTCACTTTTGACTCCACATACCACTCATATTGTGGGGCTCTCCTGAGCAAAAGTGTTTTAATTTATTTTTCCTTACCTAAAATGATCCATCGAGTGTATGACGCTTAATATTTGAATACAACAATGCCAATTGTTGTTCGAATCTTAAAAGCCCAGTGTTTATCTCATGCAATTAGTGAATGTTTCACAAGGGATAAGTAAGATAATACGCTCTAATTCCTCTTAATCAAAGGTGGCTTAGCTCTTACTAAGCCGTTTGAGTTGAACCCCCTAGCTCATAAATAACTTGTCTTCTCAGTACAACTAAAGGTCCTTAACACTCTCACAGTTAAGGGACTGCGATGGATTACAAAGATAAGTTGTACAGTGCCCTTTAGCACCAACCGCATTAACAGTACTAAGTCAAAACACCTTTATTTTCACTGCGAGGTCAAATGAAGTTATTTAAATTTTATTAATGGTTACTAAACTGAAAGATATGACATCTGAAAGATACAAGTACATTTTTCATTAGCCCCTTAAACTTTTCATTGGGAAACAAATTAACTTTGTATGCAGCCTGTTATACTTTTTAAGATTTATTTTTTCCCACCTCTCATTTTTGTCATAGCAGAATGCTACGATATGCTTAACACGTATGCACAAATCATAGAATGTTTAAGATACCAGGAAACTTTGATCGATATACAATTATTGAAATACTTATTTTTAATAGTAAGTTCTGTCCCTAATGTACTCGTGCATGATAAACTAAGCCTAAGCTTATATTAAAACATGTTAGTATACAAATGTTTACACCCTAGAATAGTAATTTAAAAATTCTTGTATTTTCCAAAAGTTTATTAAATCCAAATTGTTAGTTTATTTAAATCTGACTTTTTCGACATGAAGAAGTAGAAGTGAGCAAAAGCAAACGTCTTTTAATATGTATACAGCTCCTTGTAAAATTACATAAAAAGCTAGAATCAAAAATTAAATACGACTAGATTGGAATCCAATTTTTCTATTGGACTTACAAGCTAATCAGTGAACCCATTTATTTTTATTTTAAGTGTTACGTCTAAAACATCATTTTTGGGTTTTAGATCAAACTAAGTAGTGGCAAGGTAACCAGGTTTGTCTAGGTCAATATGACGTCATCAAACACTTCCGGTGAAACCAAACGGAAGCTATAAGTTCAATAGAAGCCATTTCCGGTTCTACAATAACTGGGACAAAGTTTGATTCAACTGGATTTAATGGTGATACATTGTAGAATGTAACGGTTTTATTTGAAATGGGTTTACATTTATCGGTGAGATATTATCAAATTTGAGTTTAAAAAATAATATGTCAAAATGTATTACATTTATTTTAGAAATCTTAATGTTTTTTAACATTTAATATTTCGAAAAATGTCGTTTATTCAAAGGAACTTGCTTCATGATTTCTCGAACTTTACAACAACAAAACATTAAATGAACGGTTGCTCCAGACTGTGTTACCTTTGTCTTAAATATTTCTGGTTTGAACGTTCAGAATGACTTTGGAAGAACTAAATGAACCAAGAGAAGTTTGTGCGAGACCTCAAAGAATTTAATGTCTTGTCTGGTTTTGAATTGCAAATGAAGAACACCCCGCTACGCTGCCAGCTCGGAATTTCATATAATTCCTTTAAACAAAGTCGAAGCAGGCAAAATAAAACTATCTGTGACAGTAGAACAACAACATTTTAATGTTATTTTTTTATATTATTTTTACTTTTAGTTAAATTAATGTATATTATTTGAACTCCGCCTGTACTGCATGTACCTGAACTTCGTGACAGGTAACGGCTGGTGCATACAATGATTAACAAGAGTCTTTTGTGTTTTATGTATTGTGCTATTTATTAATGTTGACGAAATCGATGAAGATGGATCATTAACGTTCTTCAAATTTTAATAGGATGTTTAGGACGTTTAAATTAAAGGAATTGTAGTTGTAAGGTCTCCTGGATTCCTTTTTAATCGCAATTGTTTTTTACATGGTTTAATACAAGTTTAAAAAGTAACAAACATAATCCTTTTTACATAGAAATATGTTTAGTAAAATAAAAGTTGGCAAGATAATAGTTATAAGCAGCTTAGTGAATATGTCACAGTTTCATATTCCAGAATCAGCATATTTTGTTCGGCTTAAACGTGTTCTTCGTACCTAAACCTATTTCTCTTGGAAAACCCTACCGTGTTCTTTGAGCTACTTCTACCTTGCAGTATTGAGATTCTTTCTTTCAAGAAAACATTAACAATAAAAATAATATCAGTTTTCTAGGGAACATACTATTCCGTTTTACTGTCGTAATTTTGATGGGTCTTTTAATGATACTCACATTCTAAATAACATTTAACATAATACATGACAAAGTTCTTTCTGAGTTCCTTTTTTAAGATATTTGACATAGTTCTCATATATTAATGTTTCGTTACATGTACCTATATTATGTCTTTCAAACAATATTGATATAGAAACATAACAGACATAAAATAGACATAGTTGTTTAATCAACAACTTTAACTGGAAACAAATGCATGTGCTCAGATAAAAACACAGAAAGAAACGTCATCAGTATATTGATATCGAGTTTGTTGGTAACGCCCCACTGAGTAGTAAGAAGGTAGAACTTCAACTACAATTAACTTCTCGTGTTAATTATTGGCACACAGCAAACTTCAGCTCTGTCACTCAAGCTTAACAATAACTTGCAGAGTGAAAGTCACACCTGAACACACTTAGTGAAACTTAGTGAATATGTATATGTTATATTAGTTTATATTTATATGAGTTATATGTTACAGTTTGTTTGCTTACTTGGTGATCCTGTTTATATTACTCGTATTTAACGACGCAACTACTTTCCATTGGTGCTTTAACGGTTGGCTTAATTAAAAAGATCAATACTATAAAATACTGTTAATATTCATCTCTTATTTCTTAAGCTTTCGCGGCCGGTGTCATCATTAATATCTTAGGCTTCGGATTACAACGCGTCACAGTTGAAATACAAATACTGTTGACGCGGTGTAATACGGAAGGCTTTATATATTAATATTCATTTCAGTAAATAAGTGACTATTTTGTCACTTTTGACTCCACATACCACTCATATTGTGGGGCTCTCCTGAGCAAAAGTGTTTTAAATTTATTTTTCCTTACCTAAAATGATCCATCGAGTGTATGACGCTTAATATTTGAATACAACAATGCCAATTGTTGTTCGAATCTTAAAAAGCCCAGTGTTTATCTCATGCAATTAGTGAATGTTTCACAAGGGATAAGTAAGATAATACGCTCTAATTCCTCTTAATCAAAGGTGGCTTAGCTCTTACTAAGCCGTTTGAGTTGAACCCCCTAGCTCATAAATAACTTGTCTTCTCAGTACAACTAAAGGTCTTTGACACTCTCACAGTTAAGGAGTCTGTGATAGATTACAAAGATAAGGTGTACAGTGCCCTTTAGCACCAACCGCATTAACGGTACTAAGTCAAAACACCTTTATTTTCACTGCGAGGTCAAATGAAGTTATTTAAATTTTATTAATGGTTACTAAACTGAAAGATATGACATCTGAAAGATACAAGTATTTTTTCATTAGCCCCTTAAACTTTTCATTGGGAAACAAATTAACTTTGTATGCAGCCTGTTATACTTTTTAAGATTTATTTTTTCCCACCTCTCATTTTGTCATAGCAGAATGCTACGATATGCTTAACACGTATGCACAAATCATAGAATGTTTAAGATACCAGGAAACTTTGATCGATATACAATTATTGAAATACCTATTTTTAATAGTAAGTTCTGTCCCTAATGTACTCGTGCATGATAAACTAAACCTAAGCTAATATTAAAACATGTTAGTATACAAATGTTTACACCCTAGAATAGTAATTTAAAAATTATTGTATTTTCCAAAAGTTTATTAAATCCAAATTGTTAGTTTATTCAAATCTGGCTTTTTCGACATGAAGAAGTAGAAGTGAGCAAAAGCAAACGTCTTTTACTATGTATACAGCTCCTTGTAAAATTACATACAAATCTAGAATCAAAAATAAAATACGACTAGATTGGAATCCAATTTTCTATTGGACTTACAAGCTAATCAGTGAACCCATTTATTTTTATTTTAAGTGTTATGTCTAAAACATCATTTTTGGGTTTTAGATCAAACTAAGTAGTGGCAAGGTAACCAGGTTTGTCTAGGTCAATATGACGTCATCAAACACTTCCGGTGAAACCAAACGGAAGCTATAAGTTCAATAGAAGCCATTTCCGGTTCTACAATAACTGGGACAAAGTTTGATTCAACTGGATTTAATGGTGATACATTGTAGAATGTAACGGTTTTTATTTGAAATGGTTTTACATTTTATCGGTGAGATATTATCAAATTTGAGTTCAAAAATAATATGCCATCAAAATGTATTACATTTATTTTGTAAATCTTAATGTTCTTTTTAACATTTAATATTTCGAAAAATGTCGTTTATTCAAAGGAACTTGCTTCATGATTTCTCGAACTTTACAACAACAAAACATTAAATGAACGGTTGCTCCAGACTGTGTTACCTTTGTCTTAAATATTTCTGGTTTGAACGTTCAGAATAACTTTTGGAAGAACTAAATGAACCAAGAGAAGTTTGTGCGAGACCTCAAAGAATTTAATGTCTTGTCTGGTTTTGAATTGCAAATGAAGAACACCCCGCTACGCTGCCAGCTCGGAATTTCATATAATTCCTTTAAACAAAGTCGAAGCAGGCAAAATAAAACTATCTGCGACAGTAGAACAACAACATTTTAATCTATTTTTTTATATTATTTTTACTTTTAGTTAAATTAATGTATATTATTTGAACTCCGCCTGTACTGCATGTACCTGAACTTCGTGACAGGTAACGGCCGGTGCATACAATGATTAACAAGAGTTTTGTGTTTTATGTATTGTGTTATTTATTAATGTTGACGAAATCGATGAAGATGGATCATTAACGTTCTTCAAGTTTTGATAATGACTACTTGTTAGTCGAAACTAGTAAACACGTATGTTTTACTGATGGAATTGTTGACGTTGAAAGGTACGTAACTTGTTTCAATTCAGACCAACTCCAGAAGGCTAATCATGAATGAATAGTTCAATTTTGTAACTTATCTTTACAAAGCAAGAATTGTGTTAACTAGATGGTGTTGTTGCCTTTTAATATTGACTACGGGTTTACTTATTGTCAAACTACTCGTGTGGTCATGGGTACACTTACACAAGAGTCCTTGGACACTGACGAATGTGATATTTTATCTCCTCAACAGACAAACACGATATATTAAACACAAAACTCTCCAAGACATGGAACGCTGAAAGCAGCTTAGCGGATACGTCACTGTGGATAAGCCACTGAATCTGCAAGTCTCTGATATCGACGATTCATCGTTGCGTTCTGTGGACATATTGTTGTATTTATACAAGACACAAATTGTATTCTGGTGGATAGTTTTATAACCTGACAGTTTCACTTTAGTTCTTAGTCATTTTATGAGCAATACTTACAATCAAGTTAGTTTTTATATAACTAATGTTTTCTTTTATTACTTCAATAATATTCGTAGTGTAACAACTAGTGTTAAGTATTTTTAAATGTGACACCGAGTGTTTAAAAATAATTGTTAAAATCCGTCGTGGTAATTCCAATTGTTTCATTAACTTCCAATCAATATTTTTAATGTCTAAATCTGCATTATAATTATTGTAAGTATTATTTGGTGGATTGTAGCAGTTTGACATTTACACAAAACGTTTGCACTAAGGTACTGCGGGTACAAAGGATGGGAAATGTCCAAAGTTACGGCTAGACACAAGTTCCTAAACTACCCTGCTACTGGTTCCATCTAGATTGTTTTACTATTTCAACGGAAATTAAAGTAACCTTTATTATTAAAGTTATTGTAATTATCAGAACCTTACCATTCTACATGTCAACGTGTAAAACCGTAACTAACCTTAAACAGTCAAACAAAAGCACGAGTAGAAATTAAGCAATATCCTAAAAGAAAGTATTTCGTTTACAATTTGTTGATTTCCGCTTTGATGACTAGAGGTTTGACTAGCCAGAAATATCGTATTACGCCATTTCCTCCTAGAAATTTTTATTATTAATTTAAATTTTTTGAAATGTAAACATACATTTAAGGTAATGTGTACGAGTATATAACTGTAACATTACTCAATAAATATTTTAATAAACAAGTATTGTTATATTATTATATTTTCTTACTTTTGTAATTTAATTTTGAAGTCAGACGGGACTATGAAAGCTTATGTTTTGAAAGATCCTACTGATCAAATTAGGTTGTTTAAATGTATTATTTACATGCCAATATTACGGCTCATAGCCCTTATAAGTATTTTTAAATTTAATAAAAAACCTATAAATTGAGTTTTAGTGGGTTTAGTTGCTCTAATATAACCTACATTTGTACATTTCACCGCGTTTTCTTTGACTAGCCAAGTGATATTCTCCAGTTTGGGTGAAAGAAGGAAATACGGGTAAAGGCCATTCACTAAAGCTAAGGCTTTAGATATGTTTAAGTTATTTCCGGAAAAGGTTCCTGCTGTTGCGATGTTGACAGACTGGAGAAGGGTTGAGCAACAGCTGGTGAGACATGCACACACAACTTACTGTGAAATGTACACTAGGAAACTAGTTTAACATAGTCTAGCGAATTCATACCATTCAACAAGCTACTCGTTCTGTAGATGTCTTCAAAGTTAAAAAAGCTTATAAGTTATGACAAAAAAAGAAAACGTTAAAGACTTAGACAAATTTTTGATGAAACTACATACTGTATTAGTATTTGTATTCAAAACTTTGAAACTATGTACTCGATCCATTTGCATTGCACTCTATAGGTTCCTTGTATAACATAAATATATTATAAAAACGGTAGTGTACATACACGAAACAGATGTTCTACAATCATTATTAAGATAAGATTGACGTTAATAATATTACTGGTTCTAATTTTAGTTCTTATCCAATTTCCTCTTTTTCTGTGGATGATCACTTATACTCGGGGCAATTTAAGCAACGAGTACAGTTCAAAATACTTTGGACTTAATAATAAACTAATACTACATAAATTGACTAAATAATTGTTTACTTAATGTAAAATAAAGAAATCTTACAACTGTATAATGTGTTTTTAAATGTAATTTTGTGTCCATTATTTTAATAATAATACTTGAAATGCAATAGCAGACTCGTAGCGGGTTGGTACCATGCGCTCACCAGAGCTCAACACACGCAGTGGCACGGGTTCGATTTCCGCAATTATTACTGACAATAATTCACTCGATTGATTTCTGGGTAACGCTAGATACATGTCAAGGTTGGGTGCTAAATAAAACATCAGCTCAGATAACAAGACAAACGTTACACTTACCTGTTGGTATCATTCGGAATTAACATGGTAAGAGTAAACTAAATTTGACATATCTTCAGCTTTTTTCCTAAAGGAGAACTCATAGTTCCTTCCAGCCGACCATCACATATTTGAAGTGTACAGTTTTAAAGTTATTAAATATTATATTTAAAACCAACATTGAAAATGTATAAGAACGTGGGATGCTTTATTTTAGTAATTTAATAAATTAACTGTTAAACAGATGGCTAACAGTGTAGCTAGATGGATGCTAGTGTGGAAGTGTCTCGCGCCTGCACAGTTCAGGCGGTGATACCCGCAGTACAGCCGTGTACTCATTTCACCGCCCAGCGCCGTCCTATCTCTCCTCAGTCCCCAGCCTTCTGTCACGAAACGCGGCGGAGATATTTAGCTGAACTAGTGAACACACCGGTTCAATCATGTTTGTGCAATGTTATATGCAATAGACGGTGAAGCGTAATTGGTTTATAATGGGATTGTAATATTGGATAAAACCTGTTTGGCAAAATTCAAGAAAACATAATTTGTATAATAAATTTGCGAGACATTTCACTTAAAAGGAAAGCATCTATGGGTGAACGAAACGTGTAATAGCGTTCAGTTTACTAAGTATGTTATTATAATGTTTGCACATTGAGTTAAAAATACCCAGTTGTAGGCCAAATATTTAACTACCTTGTACTTATGCTTGTAGATTCTACCTTCTAGATATGAGTCTACGTGCGAATTATTATATATTTCGCCATGCTCTGAGGCATCGTCGCCGCTCTTCTGTCTTGAAAGTCACAGTAACTATACAATACATCTATATACATAAAATAAGACTTTTGTCTGTACATTGCAATGAATCCGTCAGTTTTTTGTTATTCGGTGTGTATACACTTTGCATAGACCGAAACTAGCGTCATAAACATTCCTGTCCGTCTGTCTGTTACGTTTTTAAGGTATATTGGACCGCTTATAACTCGAAATCCGCTGAAGCTATGCCGGTGAAACTATGTTTAAGGGTTAAGCCAATCACGCAGTGTGTCTTTAGCTATATTTTATACCATTTAACATCCAAAAATAAATTACGAGGGACAAAAGTGGGCACTGAGCAAGTTTTTAAGGCATCTTAGACCGCTTATAACTCGAAATCCGCTGAAGCTATGCCGGTGAAACTATGTTTAAGGGTTAAGCCAATCACGCAGTGTGTCTTTAGCTATATTTCATATCCATAGAACATCCACAAGCTCAAATGGCAAAGGACCAAAGTGGGCACTGAAAATGTTTTTAGGCGTTTTGGACCGCTTATAAGTCAAAATCGGCTGAAACTATGGCAAAGAAACTTTGTTTGAGAGTTAAGCTAATCACGCAGTGTGTTTTAGTTACATTTAAAGTCCATATAACAAAGCAGGCTCTAAAGCAGGTGGAACGGCAGGAGTAACTATAACTCTCACAATGTAGCCAACGCTTAAAAGGAGAAGAAGGTGAACTAACAGGCAAACTAAATGGGTTTTGTGAGGATATTTATAGGAAAATATTTTTTTGTTTTCTTTAAATTTGCAATATGTTTAAAATATACATACAGATATGTTAACAAAGCCCCGAGGCGAAGCGCGGGTACTTTCAGCTAGTACTAACTAAAACAAAATACATTAAATTAATGAAATGAGAAACGTCTTTATTAGGGGCGAGGTTTTTTCTATTTCTTCGTGTTTCGTGTGCCGTACATGCTCTTGAAGTCGTGTGGTGATTAGCCGCTTCGTTTCACCAAGATAATTGGCCGACCAATCCCGTATCAGCCAGTCAACCAGCTACTGAGGATGACACTCCACAGCGAGGTCGAAACGTTTAGCAATACTCATGATTCAACTTTGACGCGGTGTAAAACGGAAGCCTTAGATCTTAGTGACGACACCGGTTGCGCAAGCTTAGGAGTTCAGAAAATATATTTACTTTTAATGAACTGTAGAATTGTAAAAAGTATACTTTTATGCAATAATTACAATTTGTTTATCGAGACCACCACTAAGTTATGGAATAACAAAACCAACTATTCGTTGGAAAAAGTAATCGAAAACATTAATAGAAACACGGGGTTTCAAGCAAAACTAGTTTCCAGGAAAGCAGAACTTTTTCATTGTCTACTTGAATTCAATCTATCTTCTGTAATGAACACAGTTTACATCAACATTCTCTTATAACTCGTGCTTGCTTTGCAACGGAAATTTAATTATTTTCCACTAATAAAATATAATTATTTTTATTTTTAATAAAGTATATGTGCCAAAAGTAAATTGACAAACATAGTAGCTTAAAGAATTATCTTGTATACGAGTAATTTAGTATGTTAGAATGAAGGAAATCTTCCTTTCCCGGCATACAAGTTGCATAAGAAAATGTAATGAAAGTGTCTAGGCTACATCTATTTCTTCTGACATGAACTCAAGTGGGGAGTAGAAGACCAAGTTAAACAGATATTTTTACTACGCAGAAATACGTCTGTGGATTATTTAAAAGTATAACTTGAACATTTGGTGTCATGTGACTTGGAAAGCCAAAACTATCGTTCGACATATTTCTTTCCATCTATTCGTAACATATTCTTGATGATCACATTAGTTTCACTATAGGAACAATGGATGTTCCCCATGAGGAGTAGTCAATCTTCATGATCAATCTTGTCTGTTAAATTCAGTTTGAACCTTTTGATTGAGAAAGGGGCTGTGATTGAAAATTAATCATCATAAGACTGCGTGTAAAGTTTAGCTAACTCATTTGGAAGGCATCCGACTCCTGTCTTTAGGACATTGTTACACTCCAAAGGGACCCAAAAAACTATGGAACTAAATTTCATAGATTCGATGTCTACAAATTCTACGTTCATTTCTCTCATGGTTCCCTTTGCGTTCTCACGCCTTTTCCTCCCATGTGTTTTAAACACCACAATCCAGAGATATTACAATACCCAATCTCCAGCCTCAGAATAATATCAAAGTGCAGATTAGTTTTGATTGAAACCAATGAAGCGCGTTCAGCTGAATAGATATATCTCTAGGGTAATGAAGCAAATTTACCTTTAGAGAGCCAATTCTAACTACACTGACCTTTTCCAGGCTCTAATATGGACTGAATAAGAAATAACATTTAACGTTTTTATAAATGAGTGCAACCTATTAAAGAACACGTAAAAGATTTAGTTTAAGATACTACGTTTGAAAAAAGTACGGTCATGAAAGTTAGAGTATATTGCATTGTAAAGATACGTACTATCCGTTACTTTGAAACGAGCAATGATTTTCGAACGCGTTTTAACACGTGAAAAAACGTGCGACCCAAAATACTACCAGTCGTGGTCAGGACTTTTACGTTTACAACGCATAATTGGGGTTTCAGGAACGTCAAAACCACCGTTCTTTTAACCTTTAAAAGCCTATTGATTCCAAGAAAATGAATGATAAACAAACTTTAAGAAGACCCTTAAGCATTAGTTAACAATGTTTGAGGGCGTTCCTCTCCACAACTTATTTTTGTTGTTTTTAAGAGTAAGTCTGAAATATACATCAAGAAAATATATACAGGGTGAGTTTTAAATGCCACCCTACCCTTTGGGGAATGTTTTGATAGGATTCGAATGTTTGTTTTGACAAACTTTGCGCCAACCAGCCCCCAGTCAAAAACTGGGGGTCCAAAATAAATACAGCCCCCCCTTATTAGCACCTCAAATAAAAGGAAATTTTAATCACAAACTAATGATACAAAGAAAAATGTTTTATCTCTACTCGTTGTTTCGTTATTATTATTTAAAGATTTAAAGAAATCACATTTAAAATGCCACATTTTAAAAGAACGTTTTGTTTAATATTCAACTCAATATTTTAGTCGTAGAATTAATGTATTTTGTTGAAATACTCGTATAATCTGTTTTGCAACTTACATCTAGTGACGGGAAAAGTTGTAATAGAATGTAGATGTAAACTGTGTTCATTACGGCAGATAGATTGAGTTCTACCAGACAATGGAAAACTACTGCTTCTCTGAAAACCGTTTAAGCTTGAAACACTGTGTTTCCGTTAGCGGTAGAGTATATTTTCGTATAAATAGCTGCATTTGTACATATTTCGATGTAGGCTGTTTTGCTTTGGATTGACGTTCAATCGAGAGCAGATTCAGATTCAAATGTAGTAAAATTTAATTTACCGCGTTTCAATTTAAACAAGTGTTGATATTTATACTTTAATACTCAGGGTGGTTTTAAATTGTACTAACAGCCTTCAGCAATTGTTTCTTCACACTAAAGAAAATAAAATATCTCAACATAAGTCCTAAGACGCCTAGCTAACCCGCAAGTCAATAAAATTTAAGTTTTTGACGTCCAAAGTGATTTTTAGTGCTAGCATCGCTTAACGACATGTTTTAAAAACTCGGTAAATTTAATCAGGCTCACAAAGTATTAGTTATTAGTACAGTTTAATTTACCGTTTACAAAAAATGAACAAATGAATGCAACTAAATAAAAACAATCATTTACTTATTCAAATACAGAAACACAAAAAAACAACGCATGGCACGTATATCTATACTCAATTAGAAGATAAACTAAAATCTTATATTATCTGTTTCTGATCTTGCATCACTTAAAAAGTGTTAAAAGACAAGGTGGTAACACTAGGTAATACTACGACTTCTTAGTCCTAACTTCTCATTAACAAAACGAACCTTTTTTTTATTTTGTGTTCCACTTTATGTCAACAAATATTATTACGTTTTGTGGGGTTTGAAGCAAAAAATGTATTAGTGAAACATCTAACGACGTTAGCTGGAACTGTCTAGCTGACAAAGCTACAAAACCTTAACGTTTCGGGCAGTCAGTTAACAGTTAGTGCGTGGGTTCCGTAGAGCGAGGTTCGTCAGTCTGAGTCTGGGTAAATTCTTTCAGTTATTATTTACCTACCACATTTCTGTGTTTTTACCTATTTGTTTTATGTTAAGAACTAGCATTTTTCCTTGTTAACGTTTCTTCATTTTACTTCTTTTCCTTTCTAATTTGTGTTTTGACAAGCTATGAATTACTTGATATGTTGTTGTTGTTTGGTAAAGTCTAAAAATAGTCTTAGGCCTTAGGTTAAGATATATAATTAAATGTAGTTCCTATATTAGTGTAGTCATCTGAAGACGGGTGAAGTTTTAACTGCCCGAAACGTTAGGAGTAGTTTTTCTCCAGAAGTGGCAGAAAAAGTCCGTTTCTTCTTTTTACTAAATTGCTCTCTGCCACTATTATGAACTGTTAAACTAACAAAGCTACAAAGTTATGTCAGTTAGCTTTGCTGTAAAATAAATCTGAAACACAACACTAAGGAGCCTAACACATTTCCAGCAAGGGCTGTTTATAATCAAGCAACTGTGAGAAAGGAGGTCAACTAGTTGAGTCCAGTTATCACTGCAGTCTGCCCGGTCTAACTGAGTTTTGTCAGGTAAACTACAATTGCAGTTTGTTTGTACAACTGTTTAAACTTTGCAGTTTGCTGCAGTCCGTTTAGAAGTCGTGAGGCAACGAGTAACCTTCTGTTAGCTGAGTCGGGCAGTGCTTCGCTCCTTTCTCTCAGTATTGATTCATCCTCTGCATCGGGGAATCTCACATTTTCTTTCGAAAGGTAAAGTTTTTCTTGTTTAACGAGTTTAAGTTAGGAATACAAAGTCCTCTGTACCACTCCACCTTGACCTTTGCATCACCGTCTGGTCACTTTGCAAACTTTAAGTGGTGACTGCGGGTTCGAGCCCGCGCCACCAAAATGATGAGGCCTGAGCAACCTGCAATACCAATCCACCACGAATCCGCATCGTAAACGGTAGGTAAATGGGACCAAGCTAATCGAGTAGTGAAAGCTTTGAAGTGAAATTACTATTAATGCAGACATTATTCCAGTGCATTAAAAGAGGTTATGTAAAAACTTCAAAGCTGAGTTGAAATGAAATGAAAAAAGTCTTTATTTACGTTGCGAAGTTAGGACTTTCTAGGCTCCTCAATAAAATATGTATATACAATAAAATCATACTTATTACACATACATTAAACATATTAAAATTAAATTAAATCTAAAAAGCCAGTTAAACAGCTTAAAATGACTTTGTCCGTTACATGCAACCATGGATCACTGTATTCTTCGTTACGTAGTTACGAATAACTGCACAGAATTGTGAGTTGAATATTCCAAAATTATAAATATTGGAAGAAAAATATTTTGCAAGAACTAGAACGTTAAAGAAGAGGGAGTGAATATTGGATTAACACTTCCTAGCCCTTGGCAATTTACTTCCCTTCTTGAATAATGACTGATTATGCTGCAAACTTCATAATTTAGTTTTATCGACTATTTTATTTTTTCATCAAAGGAATTAAATACCAATTGCTTCAGTAATGGTTCTATAATATACAACTTAAAAATTATCAATAGCTTTGTAATTTTTTATATATTATATCAAATTACCGGGAGTCGAAAATATGTACTCTTTTGTTTTTGCGAGGAAGGCATAAGTCGCCCTGTTTTCCAGGCAAATATAAAACAAATAATTAAAAAAGCATTATCTTTGTTTAAAGTTTGTTGTTGACGATGAGAGAATTTCAGAGTTTAAACTATTATTGCGGAAATTTTTCATCATTAGTGAGCAAGATACGTTTCGGGGTCTGTAATCTGATCCCGTCTTCAGGTGAAAAGTAACCTAAAACATAACACAGAACATTAGAAAACTAGCTAGCCTAAAGTAATCAGCGTAGGTTGCTCACATATAGCTGTTAAAGGTAAAATACTAAAACTTTAATAACTAGCCTAGAAAACAAACACACTTGCATAAGACACACTAAACACTTGGCTACATTAAACAACTCGAAGAAACACGTCCACACTCGGCGAAGGCTCTCGGCAAAGTTTGGTTTTGCAAGTGAAGACGGGATCCGATTGCCGATCCCGAAACGTCGAGACCATCTAGCTCACTAACGATGGAAAATGTCCACAATAATTGTTTAAAGTCTGACAAGCATTTAAAATATTAGTTAAAAATCATTATTATAAGTACTGTAAGTGTCATGCACTTAGCGTGCAGAATGCAGTTTAACGTTTTCAAAAGACGTAAAGGATTAATATCAAGTTAAAACATCAGTACTGTTGATGACATTGTCGTTTTACAAGGGTAGTATTACCACGGCCGTGTCTCATTTTAGCTAACATAATATGACTGGAAAACATGCACGAAATCTAATATAGTTTTTAACTTCAAAAGCTGGTGTGCCACGATTAATGTCACTAAAACCACACAATTTTATTAATTTTGTATTACTGTTTACGTTAGTAAAATTTAGAATAAGTTACATAGTTTTAAATTATATGAACCTGCCAAACATTAGCTGAAACTTTAAAACAGTGGAACTTTAACAACAGCAATTAAAGAAAACTTTGCAGACTTTGCGTTAAAGTGAATTAAATTCAAGTTGGAAGCGATGTTTGGATACGTTGAACCTTTCTAGAGTGCGTTTGTTTAGATTAAAAGAAGATTCTTTTTGTAAATTAGCCACTTAAATGTATTTGTGGGTTAAAAGTTTCAATTTACCACTATTTTCTTGTATGTTGTATATTAATAGAATTGAATGCCTTTTTTGTAAATTTCACTTTAACTGAAATTCAAAGTTTAAAAGATTATGAGGAATTAGCACTATTAGTCAAATATAGTTTCGGGAGAAAACCTGCGAAAGTATTTTCCTTAACTGAGGGTATACAGGCCCTGCTCTATCCACAAAACCTTAAATCAAAAAACTAGTTATTAAAAAGCATGTAACGAATTAAAAAACATAACCTTCATTAAAAGTAGTAAAAAGTGAATTTTCAAAAATGAAAATAATGTATTTTAAATTTGCAGTATTACAAAGGTTACAAGGCTTGACAGTTAACAATTTAACACTATAATTTTAAACAGCGTACAGTGGTTGATTTCAGCTTCTGACTTTAGGCTAGTCTGTTTGGCAGTTGTTTTAACGCAATTAAATGAGTCGTCCAACGTGTCTTTGAAATAATGTTACAAACGCAGTCAATTAAGTGTCTACAGAAAATTTCAAAACTACCTATAAAAATTAAAAATTTTTGGCGTTTTAGTTTAAAACAGACGCCTCTAGTTTTCTAGTTTTATTTTTTATTCGAAGATGATTTGAGATATGAATAAACATTGGTTCATTTTAACAATCACAAGTCACATTTATAAAAACTACTAGAATTATCAGAAATAAAATAGATAAAAATAAATTACATAAAATAGTGGCAATTAAATTTTTAGAATGTGTACGAAATGCACAAGCCAGCGTGAATTATAGCTTTTATAATCGTGAACTAAAAAGATAAATTAATTATAACTCGTAACCAGTAACTACAGTGGTGGTGATAACTGATCAGAGTTTAACCATTATTCTTCTGGTAAAACAATTGCAGAAGTTTAAGTACTTTGGTCAATAGTGGTTAAACCAACTGTGTCAATACTTCAGCTTTATACAGTTCTAAACTCACAATGGTCAACGGAGAAATAGTAAATAGCCATTTTAAGTCCACTTAACATATTTAAACTAACACGATGGGTCGAAACGTATTCAAATTTCTGTGTAAGAAATGTTTCATCTTACTAAATGTTAAGTTGTAAATTTCACTAGAATATGGAGACAGCTTCTTATTGGAATTTACAATTAATACAAGTTTGAACTTGGTGTTTGGTCCGAAGATAGAAATATCGTTTCTGAAAGGCCTCACCCAGTAAATAAAAAAGTTTATTGGATTGTTTCAGATCAATTTTGAAATAATTGCACTAGAATAGTTTACTCAGGCATTTTCGTCACTTCTACATGCATACAAAACAAATCAGCTGTTAGTATTCCTCATAAATTACCGGAGGAACCTTACATTTAAGGTGCATGACACTGAGCTAGTGCAGATATCTGTAAACTTTATATATTCTAGTATATTTAGCTTATAACTTTGTCGTGTTTAAATAACTTTAGTATGGAAACATCCTCGTGTTATATTAACTTTGTTAATTTAACTTGCAATTTGTATTGATCGCACCAAGAAAATTGCAAGGCCGCCGAAACTAGCCGTGCAATTATAAAATGCTTAAAGAGTACTATGTTTCAATTTTTATTCTACTAACTTTGTTATATTTTACGTTGAAATGAAAACCTGTTTAGATCCGGGCAATGTTTTTTAAACGCGTAACAGCCTAATGCAGTGCTTAATAAAGCCTGTCAGAGGGGTACTTTAAAAGAGCTACAGTTCCTATCGACTATGCAGTCAATCGAGAAATTCAGTTTTAAATCAGTTTTATATCTTCATTGTCCCAAAGTGACAAACCAGAGTCTGAGTACAAAGCAAAGTTGTGATTCCATTGTCGTTATGTTTGTTGTGTGTCCGTGCACCTGTCAACAATGTCTCTAACTCTATTGTTCCATTGTCACATTGTTGTCTTTGTTCATTTGTTGTCCGTTGAAACATGTTCACAGTATCTCTGTCAGCTTTAACTGAGATCTCAATTTATGTTATAGTAATATATGATTGAAAATACGAGAGTAATTACACTTGATAAACTACTTGACTGTTTTGGGCCCTTGTCTAAAATTGCAAAAAATTGCTATTTTTGCGGTAAGATAAGGAATAGTTATAACTGAAATATGACTGACATTGTTTGCAACGCTTTATGCGTTATGCCAAAGTAAAAATGATATCAAACTTGTAGATTCTGCATTCTTCAGTAAACAAGCTATATGATAGAAAATCTCTTCGATTTTGGCTGCACTGTAAAAATCTAGGTCCTACTTAGAATTGAAATTTAAATAATTAATGAAAGATAAGTATGTTTAATTATGTATTGATCTCTTATTAATTACATTCGACGTTCAGTACAAGTTATCCGTTTGGTTTGAGTATTAAGTTACAAATTGAATTTTAATTAGTAAAATTTTAAATGTAACCAGTACAAAATACTATAAATTAATTTAAAATAGAGAAGCGTCAAAAAATAAACAATCAAAAATTAAAGTAACAAAATCTGGCCACTTTCAAAATATTTTATATTCATTAAAGATGGTAGCAGTTTTTTCCGTGCAGTTTTTTGCTTAACTGCTGGCCCTTAAAGTAGCCAGGGGAAATTATACGAATTGTCTCTACACTACCTTATAAACCATAACAGTCTATATTAAACAATTCCACAAAACGTTGCTTAAAAAGTACGTGTACATTTCCTACGTAGTTATTTTTAAGAGTATACTTGCCATATAATGATCTCATGTATACTGAGTTTAAATGTATTTGTTTAAGTTCTAAAATTTGAGTGTGAAAAGGATGGATTGGAGGAGGTTATGAAAGGCTCATGTTTGATATTCACTCTCACGTTTCACGGTGTTGAGGGATGAATCAAAGTCAACAACTTGTTACAACTTTGACATCGCCCAGCCCTTGAGTTAAAGCACTTCTCTACTTCATGTTTTGCACAAACAAAAATGTTTTCGCTTTTTTAGAAGTCTTAAAACAGTCTTTAAAGAGGTTGTTTAAAGTTTTGATGAATGAGTCGGGGTTTCTTAACAAAATAGTTAAACTGACTGACAAGAATTCCTTATAAGTTCCTTATACGATGAATCAAGAAACTGTGAGCTTACGCTAATGACTATTAAGACTGATCCTTTCCTAATGTCTTTTGTTATATTTTAGGTTATTTTTCACTTGAAGACCGGACCAGATTCCAGATCCCAAAACTTGGTGTTCATCTTGTTCACTACAAAACAATTGAAAAGGTCCGTAGTAATATTTCAACCTTAGTACTTCTACCATTGTCAACACCAAACTTTCGTCAACAACAGAAATAATTACAACTTGTGCGTACATTTTATTAATTTTTTGTAACAACGTGTTCAGTTCAACAGGCGAAGAACTTATGTAGTTGAGCTTTTTTCAACTGCATTTGTTTTGGTTTTAAATTAGTCATACCTCGTTTAGACGTATAGTTATTATGAAATCCCTAGCTCATAACCCTTGTTATTTACAATCACTTAGGTTGACCACGAATTCTTAGTTTATATGAAACCATTGTTATCAGTTGAGAAATGAGTTCTAATCTTATATTTAGCTAGTTTCAACCTAGTGCAAGATGGTGTAAACATTTCTACAGAGGGAAGAATTTAATATCTACATTCCGTGTCTTCAGTGTCTCGCATAGTAAGTAGTGTTAGATATCTCATAGCGAACCCAAAACTCAGAGGGTGGTTGTTGCTTACTGAGGGGTGATTTGCATATATTAGCAGGGGTTTTAGTGTTGAATTGTATTTTCATTTTTTCCGTTTAATAGTCTTTGTGATTTTCATGCAAAAAAGCCACAAGTTAAATCTAACCAGTTATAAAATGTGTTAAGGTCTAAAACACCAGCCAACAGCTGCAGCGCTAATAACAAAGTTATGCGTATTCATAAAACAGTTTAATAAAATCAGTCCTGTAAATTGAGAAGTATAAAAATACCACCAAAGGTATATTGGGCTAGTAACATATAATCGAAACTAGGCTCATTTTTAGTTAGTACTTGGTCAAATTTGATAATTGATAAGTTTTTATGAACAGTTGTTTATTTTGACGTGTACATATAGGTTAAATAGGTTTCTATTATTAATTAAACACCTGTTAATGCTTGAGAAGATAACATTTTGTTGAATAGTGCGAAACCACAAGCTGTCTTACGGTATAAGTAGAAATCAAATCATTAAATAAGCTAGACTTAGATGTAGAATATAATGTTTTATGATGCTTACAAAGGTTGATATAGCAAGTAGTGACGTTTATATCACTTTAGCCGGATAACTCTCTGTTCATGCATCAAAGGCAGCAATCAAATACGGATTTGGAATCTACGTCATTCAATTTCTTTTGAATCAGTTTCCTCTTTGAACCGAACTTATATGAATGTGCCATTGATATTTAATCGACTGTTGGCCCGACCGACACACATACTGTGACAACCCAGTAAAAATTACAACACAATCTCAATTAAAGGCTATCAACCGATTTCCTTCAACAATATTAATTGAGTGTTACATACATAATCAATATTGAAAAGGAAGGCAACTGAAACTTAAACAGCTATATCTATAGAACGACAGCATTTAGTACTTTTTACCACATGTTTACTTTACAATCTTGTTTCATTCTATAGTAATAAATACCACAAAGTAAAAAATAACACATCGAGCTATATCTATATTTTTCCGTCATACAAATACGTTTTATATTTAATATATATTAAAGTCTATTCTTCATTTAATATATGAAATAAATGGTTGTAGGTTGAAAACAAGATAATGCCTAGTGGTCGTTCTAAAATCAACTTTTACTCAGAATACATTATACACATTATTAGACAAGAGCATGACAAATTGAAATAGACTTACGCGTCCATATTCCTCAATAATACTTAACAATTACTTTCCCAAAATCTAAGAAATAATTAACTAGTGATTTTACTCCATTTCTTAAAAACCCATAAAACCGATCGCATACAGGTGTCGGTAAACTCCTGGACATACATTCTAACATGTTCCTTTTTCAAAACAATAATATAAATCTGTGTTCATATAAAAGGGTGGCATGTGAAAGCAACAGAAAAATAACCTAGTTTGTCCATAATTTCTAATGTTCACTTAACTAAAAACTACTATGAACAAAAACTCTTGAAATGCCCAATACTTTGTTAAAATGTAAAAATACTACAATTAATATTTTTCAAGCTATTTTTCTTTTGCAATAAAAACATAATATTAGAAGACTTAGTAGGATGTAAAGTGGCATGGTAACTTAGTTAAATTTACATTTTCAATGTTAAGTCCCTTTTGCAGATTTATTTTATAATATTGCCAAAAAAGGGCTTAACAATTAGATAGTGAATGAACCAAAGTTGGCTCAAGATCAAGAACTGATCAGTGATCTAAAATTATTTGAAGAAGAAGGAAGAATTAACTCGGTTTGCTGCCGGGAAATCAATACAAACTGTCTTTCATTTTATTAGGTTCTGATTTTTAAACCTACGAGAATAAAGCCTATAAATGAACTATTTTTCTAAATGTAAACGTAAAGAAACAGATACAACTGAAATATTCTGTTTATTCACGTCATATTCGGTTTATTTATGTCAGGTCATATAGTTATAATTTTTGCGGTTGCTCTACCCCTTGCTTTGTCTAATTCATAAGTACTGATTTTGAAGTCAACAACAACAAACTTAAGTATAAAAACGGCGAGAAACGTAATGACGAAGAATTTTAGATCTTTAGCTTCCAGTTGACCGCTCATGAATACTCCTGTGATTGAGACTTCATATATCACAATGTTACCTTCTATGTTATTTTTTGTTATTTTAATGTTATTTTGTTATTTTTGTTGTTTATTATTTTAATTTTATTTTTGCTGTGACAGTTACTTAGTTAAATCATCAAAAAGGGTTTTGTGTTGATGATTTTGAGATCAAGGAGTGACTTTTATAAAATCGTTCCGGCTACGGGAAAACGACGAAGGAAAGGAAAAAAAGCTCCGGCTTAAAAGGAAATAAAAGACCCAAATAACACTAAACCACTTAAACAGCCTTCACCCCAAAATTAAATTTAAAATGGAAGTAAGAAAACATAAAATTAATTTCCTTGATATTACAATAACCAAAACTAATTCAAATACTCCATCTATATCTCTTTACAGAAACCCACACAAACCGACCTTGTCATCCCAGCCAAACCAAACCACCCGTACAAATACAAAATAGCTGCCTTCAGATCTCTAGTTTACCGACTGATAAATTACAATTTAAATAAAGAAGAATACGAAAAGAAAAGAATACCATCCTACAAATAGCCTTGAGCAACGACTATAATTTAAAACTCATCCATGACTTAATTAGAAGAATGACAAAATCAAAGAAATATATTATAACAACTTCAAGTTATTAATTAAATAGATAAAAATACTTGTACAGTAACATTCTTTACTTAATTTCATAACAACAACAATAAACATCAGAACAGTTTCTAACTAATAATTAAACATATGTTCTTTCTTTAAATAATGCATAGAGATATAACAAAATACAACCAGATAATCCAGTTCAAACACCAACCCAGGAAATCAAACACATACCACTTCATCATGCCCAAGCCAAAAGTAGGATATCAAGAGCCAGAAGAGATCCGAAAGATGAAGCTGTTACAACTGAATGTCAATAAGCAGAGCTCTAGCCTCCTCCTTGATAATGCGGCTAGAACGAGAAGTGATGTGCTGATTGTAAGGAACCAAATCGGAACATCATTGCAGGAAAAACTGGAAATCGGACAGAGGAGGGATTCAGCACTACTAATTCTTGATTCAAGAAGGGCTATTCACAGCAGTGGTATGGGCAGAGGTTTCGTCTGGGCGGAGTTGTCAGACATCAGGATCTTCAGCTGTTATTTCTCTAACAAACCGCAAGATGAATTTGCTCAAGCTTTAGATGAGATAGCAGACGCAGTCAGAGCCAGTAGAAAAGAATTGCAGGGGATTTTAATGCAAATCTCCGGAATGGGGAGTACAGAGAAGATGATCGAGATTGTTAGTTGCAGAATGGGCGGCTGGGCTGAACTTGACCTGTCTGAACGAAGGTACAGATCCGACATTCATAAGGGGAAGCATCATCAAGACTGACATCACCTTGCACAGAAGGTTTAGAAGGAAGGCATGAGAAATGGAAAGTTCTAGAGCTGGAGACCCTGAGCGATCATCAGTGCATCGAAATAAAACTCACAAATGGACATGAAGCAAGGCCCAGACAGATCATAGGGTGAAAGGCAGGAGAATGGATGTAGTAGGCTGAAAGATAAAATCAGGGAAAGGTGAGCAGACTACTCAGGATTGATCCAGAATCTTTAGGAGAAGGCTGTAGCAAGCTCTTGCAAGGAACGCTTACGGGCAAAAATGCCTAGCTTAAGAAAAAGCCTGCCTATTGGTGGACAGAGGAGATCGGTGAGGAAAAGATGCCAGAGCCGGAGACTCTTGGTGAGAGAAAACCGGCGAACCAGCGGTGCGGCGTCTGAATACCTCAAGAGCCTTAGCTGACGCAAGAAGAGAATTCAGAAGAGGAGTCCTGCAATCAATGAAACTACGTTGGAGGAGGTCTGCGAAAGTGTTGAAGGTGATGTCTGGGGAATAGGATATCATATTGTAATGAAAAACTTTGGGTCCCTCCCAGTACTATCTTCTGACATGCTGCAACAGGGGGTTGAAACATTATTCCCGGAACATCCGCCGGTAGACTATGAAGAGCTCGCTGCTACGGACATACCCTATTTACGGAAGAGGAGTTGGAACAATGCTGGAGAAAACTGAAGACAAGGAAGAGTGCAGGTCCGGATGGAATCCCACCAGAGGCAGTGAGAATAGCCGCGGAAATGAACCCGGAAAGGTGCTCAGGCAATGAATCATGCCCTGGTCAATGAAGAATTCCTGCGGGATGGAAAAGCAAGACTTATTCTGCTGAAAAGGAGGGAAAGCCTGATAATCTCCCATCATCATATAGGCCACTATGCCTTTAGACACGTTTGGGAAGTTACTAGAACTCCTACTCCTTCGGAGATTAAAAGAAGAGATTGAGCGCACAGGTGGGCTGGCAGAAAACCAGTTTGGCTTCAGAAGGGCGATCCACGGTATGTGCAGTGCAAGAGGTGCTTCGCCTGGTTGATAAAGCAGCAAGTGGGTGGGGCAATCAAAGCTCATTCCAGCTGTAGTAATTTTGGACATTGTAATGCGTTCAACAGCGCTTCATGGGCATATCCTAAACGAGCTAAAGAGAGGGTATCAAGGAATATCTTCGGCGAATGATTCAGCAATACCTAAAAGGCAGGAAAATATTGGCAGAATCAGAACGGGAGTGTCAGGAACTCGAAGTCTCAAGTGGTGTTCCTCAGGGCTCAATTTTGGGGCCAACACTGTGGAACATTATGTATGATGGGGTCCTTCGGCTTCCACTACCCGTTGGAGTCTCCTTAATTGGATATGCCGATGACTTGGCATTGGTTGTAACTGCTAAAACCAGAGATCTTCTTAGAACTAGGGCTAATAGAGCAATTGACCAGGTGGTAGATTGGTTGCACCTTCATGGCCTAGAAGTAGCGCCAGAGAAAACGGAGGCAATATTAATGAGTGGTAGGAGGCCCCTCGGGAACATAGTGTTTCAGGTGAGTGGAGTTCCTATCCATACAGTCAGTAAGCTGAAATACCTTGGTGTATGGCTTGACCATAGAAGAACCTTTCAGATTCATGTAGATGAGGTATGTAAGAAGAGTGCCAAGATTGCTGGCAACCTTAGCAGACTGATGGGGAATGTTGCAGGTCCCAGCCCTGGTAAACGAAGACTTTTGGCTACAGTTGTGGAGTCAACTGCACTGTATGCTGCCCCAGTTTGGGCAAGGGCCCTCAGCACAACTAGGGCGAAAAACAAATTAAATCAGGTGCAACGTAAGATGGCGCTCCGAGTCTGCAGCGGTTATCGGACCATATCAGCAGAGGCTGCATTCGTTATTGCAGGGGTTCCACCAATGGACCTTCTGGCACAAGAAAGATCCGATCGGCATGCTGGCATGGAAAAGGCGCAAGCGAGGCAGCTGATGCTCTCCCGATGGCAGAACAAATGGTCAAACTCGCCAAAGGGACTTGGACAAGAAGGCTTATCCCAGATGTTGTGAGATGGGTGAAAGAGGACATGGTGAAACTGATTTCTACTAACACAGCTTCTTTCAGGACACGGGGCAAGGATACCTTTGCAGGATGCAGATCAAGCGTTCTCCTGACTGCCGCTACTGTGGAGAAGAAGACACACCAGATCACACAGTACTCGACTGTGATCGATGGTACAATCAAGAAGACCATATATGGTGGAACTGGGTGACATCACGCTGGACAACCTAACGGAAAAGATGTTAGAGAACATTAGCAACTGGGACAAGGTGAAGACGTTGGTGAAAGAGATTCTTAGTAGGAAGAAATACGAAGCTGGGCTAGACCGAGGCGCAGAAGAAAGATAAAAGACTCTGCTGGACTGAAGTAATGCCAAACGGCGATCCCAGCTCCAGTGGATTGAAGAAAAGTGCAGGAGGTTTTAGTGGGTAAACCTGTATTCAGAAGAAGTTGACATATAGCAAGAAGAACAGGGAGTCCCACACACGGGGAACTCTTAGACATTCATCCTTAGAGTCCCTATGGTGCGTAAAGCATTTCCTCCTGAAGGAAAAAAAAAAAAAAAAAAACGACTATAAACCAAAACTCATCCATGACATAATTAGAAGAATGACAAAACAATCGAAAGATACAACCAGATAATCCAGTTCAAACACCAACCCAGGAAATCAAACACATACCACTTTTCTACGTAGACAGAAACACGGAAACCATAGGAAAATCTTCAAAAGCAGGATACCATCCGGCATACAAAGTTAACAGAGAACCAATAGCAACGTATAGCAATTTCAAAAACCAATCTGATCTAGCAACTCAAAAGGTGTCTACAAAATTACCTGTTCAAACGACAACCCCGGTGTGATAAGCAATATATAGGTTACACCAATAGACAATTTTCAACCCAATTTAAGGAACACGCAGCCAAACATCCCCAAAGCCCACATCTCTAGTAGCCATGCATTTAAAAACAATCAATCATATAATATTCAGTTCCCCAATCATTAGAAGTCATCAAACGAATCAATAACAAAACTTAGCAAAATCTCACGAAAGTTATGCCATTTTAAACACATAGACACCCACGGATCCAACTCACTACTAAACAAAAGAAGATATGAAGAACACAGTAATTTTAAATTCGCGCGCCAGCTAGAAAGTAGGTCACCACGGACAACACAAAGCAGAGAAACCGGCCATGGGGCTTCCCAGCCAGCCCACACCCAGCTCACCACCAACCTGCCGCCAGTAGTCCATTCATCCCCAGTGCGCGATGTTCCGTAGACGGCCACCGGACGAAAACCCGCGTAGTGCGTCACCGCGTTCGCGTCCCCGTGTATAAGACAATAATCTAATGTAAATAGTGTACATACATGTTTTAGTTAAGGACAATAAGTGTACCGACGATGCCCCAAGCAGGGGCGAAATGCGCATCCACAGTTACAACAACGGTAGGATCTTCAGGCCTAATACAAGGTAATTAATAATTAAATTTAATATGATACTTTAAAAAATTAATATGTTTTCTTTTTGCATATTATTAATCTATATATAGTATCCCTTACAAGTAAATTCAAACTTAAAACTTATAAATAATTATTTAAATACAAACAAGTTTCATTAAGTATTCAATGAAGGAAGGAAAATAATGTTAAGTAACGGGAAAAAGGTTGTAAAGCTGATTAATATTGGAAGTAAGTACCCAAATGAAATCTAGATAAGAATGGTTGACAACAACTCTCTAAGTGTTGTAAACAACACTCTAAGACTTTCAAGCAACACCACATGAACTTCCGTTAGCAACTGCTACTAAAACGTATTGTAATATTAATTGTGATTTTCTTTTAAATTTTTCATCGTCCAGTACCAGTACAGAATATGAGTTCTAACCGCTGTCAGTTGTTGAACCCAAACAACGAGCAAACAATATAAACGAAAACATAGTAGCACAAATCAGTTACCTCTAACCAACCAAACGTTAATTTAATCAAACTATCCTATTTAATAGAATGATGTCCATTTAGCCTAAAACGAACTCATATAAAAAGATTATTTTCTTGTTGAATGTCTACCACTCATTATTTATCTAAAATTTTAAATATGCTATACCCATTTGGGGAAGAACTTCGAACTTAAAAACCTTATTTATTCTGCAGAAAGCAGCAATTAGAGCAATTTTTAATCTAGAGAATCGTGTTAAGAAATATTTAAACAAAATAAATTATAACCGTTCCAGACATATATATTTTTGAAACAATAAAATTTGCCAAAGAAAATCCACAGTATTTTACACTTGAAACTACAAAATTAAAAGCCTATAATATCAGACAGAAAAATGTATTAGAAAATATATTTCATAACAAAAGCTTTTACGAAAAACATTAAAATTTAACGTCATCAAACTTATTAACAAATTACCTCAAGCAATTAAATTTGAAGACAACTTTAAGAAATTCCAAAAGAAATTAAAAATCTAACTAATTAGTAAGACACATTACACTATCAATGATAACTTGAAAGATTATGAAGACAACATTAGTTTCTAGTTTTTAAATTCCATTGTAATTGCTCATACAATTTTATTGTCCACAGCAATAAATATTTATTTATTTATAACTCAAGGCAAAGACAATGGCATAGTAGCTCAATCTAGTTCAGAGAGATAGCACATGGGTAAGGCAGGTAAGACGACAAAGTTGAAGCAGCCCACGCACAGAATGCGCCACGATAGAGTTTCTTTAGAGTCTCAAGTAGAGCTACTAAAGAACGCGTAAGGTCGACTGTTCTTCGCAATCGCACGTTTTGATCACATCGGGCAAACTGGAGCATGGGAAGCCAAGGGGCGAGGGAGACGGCCGCCATTGCAACGCATTTTGTGTGTGGGCTGCCTCAACTATGTTAAGCTGTCTTCTTCAGCATCTCTGCGCCATCTATCAGACTGGGACTCGTGGCGTGGTCCTGTAATCCAGCTTCATGGAGGTCAGGCTTTGACAGTGATATAGGTCTAAAGCAAATCAGATAGTCTCAGTGATCATCTGATGATACCCACATCGACTCCCACCATCGTTTAGACATATCAGACCATCACCTGCGTGGTTCGGAAGTCACGTTAAGCCGTTGGTCCTTGTATTCCCATTGATCATTGGGCTAATAATTAATGACCCATTCTAAGGAAGAGTCAGCCTTAGTTTGTAACAAGACTACTCATAACTCATTACTACCACTCATCACACTCATCCTTCACCACATATTTGCCTTAAAATACCCTCATGAGAGTGGTCGGCATCTCAACTAGTGATATAGTGATATATCTACTATAACATTCTCGTTGGTTAAAGTTTCAAAACTCCCGTGAGGTAGATACAACAGAGAAAACTACACGACTATTAAATGGATACTGTGTTGGATAGCGTCAGGCAAAACAAGAAACTACAACCAAAACACAAATAAAGCTACTCCTCTTGCACCTCAAAGGACTCTGTCCCTGCCTCAGGGTTTAATACCCCAACAGATGTTTTGTTGTACTCATTTGTGTTTGCTCCTGTTTACTTGTCATTCTCTGGTTTACTTTGACGAGGATCAAAAACAATCTTTTCGTAAACTGTACTAATATTGAAGTAGAAATCAAGCCATTCAACTATAGGTTACAGTTTTTATTATCTTCTTAGGTGCTATATAAGTATAAAATATTATAGTTCTTAAATAATAGTAAGTGAATTAGTGTTCTTTTTGGTTAACACAAAAGGTGCAAAATGGTTCATAAGATATGTATCTATGGGTTGCTATAGATTTAAAGGTTACTTATTAACATAGGGACTTGAAATGATAATGACTCGTTTCATTTGAGTAAATGTTGAAATAGAGGGATAGCGCTAGAAAACAAAGAGACAGAGTTAAGTAAAAGGCAAACATTAGAGTTGTTGAATATATAATGACAAAGCACTTTGAGGTTTCAACTGATCCTGAACCGACTGAGCCAAACCTTAAGAAGCTTCTTTCTTTTGTAGTGGTTTGGGTTGACAAACGAGTAGTGGTTTGTACACTCTTTTGAGAAATACTTACAATAATGCACGTTTGTTATTCTTATTGGAACAAACTAGCTTTACAAAAATGTGATTAAATACATTATTGTCTTATTGCTTACACATTCTGATGAGATATTTAATTAAATATCTTTGTTATAGGGCTGACAGGCTTCTGAAGAGGAAGTGAATGCAAATGGAAGTATATTGTTGATTGTGCAGACTCCATTACGTAATGTTTCTTCACAATAAGACCCATATCTGAAAATGTTAGATCATCAACCACAATACGTTCAACTTGATAAGTAAACTAACTCATTATTTTACATTCTAATTGAATACTCAACATCATAATACGTCAATTTGCTTGGCTGAGTGCGGATTATTTTTTAGTTGTATTCTTAATGCGTTAGTAAAATCGATCGTCTGCTAGACTTAACAATGCATATGAATAAATATAAATCTACTTGAGCCGCCATCTTTGATTGCTACTGTCTTTCCGAAGCCTTAAAAACTTTATGTTTGTGAACTTTCCTAAAAATGTCACACCCAATGTGTTCAATCAGTTAGTAACACAAAAAGCTTTAATTTAGTTAATTTATAGTACGGTAACAAGGTTCTAGGTAAAATTTGTTTTCAAACAAAAGTCAGTCAGTGTAGAACCTGTAATATTTCCGTAGAAAAGCTTTATTGAAAACTTATAGACCATGATTGTGTCAAATCAAATTTCAAAGTAACTATAATGGAAGTTTCGTAATTTAAACTTGCATAGAGTTTACAATTTTACTTCAGACCATGTTATGATGCATGCGTTCATATAGTATTTTCTTCTAGCTCTGGGGGTCATACACTTATTTATTATCATAATCGTAAAATGTCATTCCTCTTACATCAGATGATGTCGAAAACTTTGGAACTTGATATTGTATTATTCTAAAGTTGCGAGCCAGTTTTGAAACGTATAAGCTGTTTTAGAAATTGCGTACTACAAGGGGACAACACAATTTGCGTAAAACACAAAGTCATTTCGTCGAGGAATAAGTTTGCCAAACGTGTCTGACTTTGGCACGTCTAGGCGTTGAGTAAAACGTTGTCAGTAAAAGAACAATCAAGTCTAACAAGAAACCAACGTGCTTACAGGATTTACATTGTAGAATTAGATTGTTTACTTCAATGCGTCAAGTAACCTTCATAACTTAAAACCTTGTTCTTACATTTGTTTATGGAACTAAGTGTAAATGCATTTGTAATTTGTTTAAAATATAACCCACAAACACATAAATGTTTTGACACACATTTTGATTACCGATACTTAAATTTAATATCAAGCCTTTCCATACTTGCGGCGAGTCTCTTTGTTATTTCTGTTTAAAAACGGCATTATATTTCAAACTAGGCTAAAATTAATGTTTAAATTATGTGAAATATACTCAACATGTTTTACTTTTCTATTACTTTATTCCTTATTTAATAATAAATAAAGTAATAGACAAGTAAAAAGCCAACATTAACTGTATATGAAAGACTAAAATGTATCAAACAATGAAATTAATTGTCAACCAGCTGTTTTTAAAGTAACAAAATTGCAGGACAATTGCTTTGTAGTCTTGGGTGAAGCGTCAAACGCCTGTGTCAGTCGGACCTAAAACAGCCATTTAAAAAGTATGAAAGCGGCGGCGCTCTCTTTAAATGCCCCACAGAACTGCATGATTCTGTTTCTTTTCTTCTTTTGTTCTTCCTCTAAACCTCCGACATGTTTCGGCAGTAGAAGATAAATAAGCCTGGGTTTTACGAAAAAATAAATCCAGCATCTACGTTTAAGCTGAACCACAGAATAGCACAGATAGAAAATATTTCATAATTATTCACCTAACACTTAACTATATACTATAACTTATATTTTCAATCTTATCCTGCTTTTCAATGTTTGCCGTAAATAAATTAATAATATCGAATGAAAACAAGTCCATAATTTAAAATTTGAGACGTGCAGCAACATTAGCAAAGATTAAACATTTGCGATAAAGACCCAACTTCTAACTAAATTTGTATTAATGTATTAATTTTGTTAAAAAAAAAAAAAAAACAACTTGACAAATTAAACACCTTTTATGTATTGTGTGAAAAGGTTTATCAGCTGGTTTAAAATAACTGTGTAAATGTCTAACAAATGAATCGTTTGAAACTATAACTTCTCTTCCTTTGGTATAACTTTTAAACCAAACTGAAAGAATTATATCTAAAATGTCATATAAACGATTGCAGCTAAACGCGGAAATTTATGCGTGTTTGGGGAACGCCGTAATTAGAAAAGTTTATCGATTATTCACAAGTTGTAATTAGAGCATCCGCTACTTAACAACAACAAACTTGCTTCAGGATATGTGAAGATTACCTTTCAAGTGTGTTGCTAAGTCATGGAATAGTAACGTTCTTAGTACTACTCCTTATTTCGTTATGTACTTACTATAGCAGTTCTTTGTTGTCAGTACAAATGAATGTACAACAGGACTAATTATTTTAATTGGTACATTCAGATTGATTCAAAAGTCCCCAACTTTCATAATTAAATCTTATTTTAAATATAATTTTTAATAAAAGGTATAAACAGAAATACATTAAAAGTTATTAAATTGATCCTTCGGAAAAGGTTGTTTCGTCTGCGTGCTGGCATCGCTGTTCTAAAGACTGATCAAGGATATATTTCAGCCTAAACCCAAGAATAGTGTTTCTGAAACACCATTAAAGTGTAATTGGAAATATAATTCTTGACCTAAATACTCGTACTTTCACCTCAATAATTGCGAGAAATAAGGTCTTTAAAAGAAGAAATTTCGCCAAACAATTCCAAAACTCTCGGTGATCTAAATAAAAATCAGAAGTGTCATAGAAGAAACCCCACTTTTACTTATTAGACGAACCACATCTAACTTAAGCAACACGGGTAAACCTGTGCTTAGAGATCAACGATAAAAACCTTTAATCATAAAACAGTTCTGTAAAAGACATTCTGAACAACTAATCTTTTCACTTATCGTACCCTTTTAATAATCTTCTTTAAGCGCTATCCCTATTATTGGAAAGAAGCAAATCATTGACGGGCCTGCAGAAAATACGTACACGAGCAATCATGTTTGTAAAAAAACTGTTCAATATTCGTATTAGATCTTTTCTTGTGTACAAGAAGGGTGTAATAAATATGTTGCCCATAAAGAACGTGGAAAATAAATATATATGAAGACTAGTTTTGTATACGTTTAAGTATGTTGTATACGTTTTCATTTCGTTTTCAATTGCAGACAGATTTACAGACCAAAGCTGAATAAATTTGAATTTGTAGAAGCATTCGGCTCAAGAACGCGGCCAACTCATTGCTAACCAAAAATGTAAGAGCTTAAAACCAGGTACTGTAATACATTTGTTCATCATTGTGTGAGGTCATGTTATTTCCCCTGCTCACCGTTCAAATATTATGTTTAACATAATATTGTAAAAAGCTGTTTCTTTCTGAGAAAGCTTAAAACATCACAGTACACATCGGGCCATTCAGCCATTGGATGTCTAGATATTACTTACCCTGACATCTTATACATTATTTTATTATGATTCCTTTACGGTTCTTACCATCGACTTTGCATCTCTAGGATGTACGAAGTCATTGCCCTCACAAGCATAGATGACGCATGTCTATAATGAACTTTCAACTGTTCATCTAATTATTATATTCTTTTCCGACTTAGTTAAGTTCTCAGACATTAATAGTGTACACATGTATTAGGTTGCTTTATTTAATCAGGGTTGTGATGTGAGTTAGCAAGTTAGGGCAGCCTTCAGCCTGAGAGAGAATACGTATAACACGACATTTAATTGACAGACCTTACGCCAAATAACAAATAAATACGTGTGTCAAACACCAGTTAAAAGTGTCATCAGTATATTGAAGGTGTTTTTAACTCACCTTGAGTGGATATTAAGAATAACTTTAACCACAATTAACTTATTGTGTAGAATGTTAGTTAAAAGCAAACCTCAGCTCAAACTTGTCAATAACTTTAGAGTGAAAGTCACACCTGAACACACACTTAGTGAAACTTGTGAGTGTTGTAATTTGTACACTCTAGTTTGCTTACTTGGCGTTCCAGTTTGACTTAGCTTATCATAATGCAACATCATGAGTTTCTTTATGTTTTTTAATGTATTAATAACACGTTAAGATATTTTAATTGAATTTTCATACAACATTCGTCATTGATTGACACTAATAAAAAGCCAATTTATTAATTATTGTTATTGCTACAAAATGTACTAAGTTTTATTTCTGATGAAAGAAAACAACGTGAAATGCAACTAAATTTGGATGTAGTATATGATTTACTTGACCATATTGTGCAGTATATAAAACATAATACATAACCACAACCAATCAGAGAACATTTTAAATTTAAAAGGGCACTTACGGTTTCAAGTTTATAATTGCAATACGGTAACTTTATTTTAACATTAAATAAACACAACCGTATAATGGTAAAAGTTTGTCCAATCCATATCGAGAACGTGGCACAATCTCATGTTGTGCTTGTACTTTTAAGTTTAAAGCATTTTTCAACACAGTAATTGGGGAGAAGGTTATTCGATGTAGTTTCGTCATTTCAAGGCAACATGTTTTTAAAATTTGTTGAATGTGATTGATTGATACATGTTTTAGAGTTTGAATAATTTTTCCGACTAAAATATTTTAAATGCACTCTTAATAGCCTACTATACGTTACTGTATGATATTGAACAACTTATATTTACCAGATTATCGATATTTTGTATTTAAAATGTAGTGAAAACAGAAGGTTACATATCTAATTAATATTCCTCACTTGTAAATCGACCTTCATGATAACCAAACTTATACCAAGAAAGTGAAACAAACCAAAACGTTCCGTAAGACTGTGATATAACTTATTAAGTAAATTAACATATAAGGTACATACATAAGGTAGTTTAACTCCTACCTTAGGTAAACGATTAACGAGGGTTAAATAAGGTAATACACTCTAATTCCGCCTGATCAAAGGGGCTTAGCTCTTACTGAGCCTTTTGGAGTCAACCACCTTTCTCGTTAATAAGTCATTTTCTCAGTAGGCCTACAATTCATACGGCTTTAACAAGTTCTGTGTAGTGAAGGTGATGATTGAACTTACTAATTTTAGTAAGAAACTAACATTTATGAAAACATTTTACGCAGTAATATTTATAGGTTGTTTTCCCTCTTTAATGAGTATTCGCTAGAAGATTAATCTCCAAGGTATTCGTACAGCTTCTTCAGAAAAGGAAAATTTAGCTTTTTATAAGAGCGGATATTTTATTCATGTCCATTTGAATCAATATCTCGCTAAAATGTAAGTTCGAAATACGAGTACATTGAAAACTATTTTCAACTACGATATCGAGTTTTAAATTTTAGTTCACATACCTAAAACTTATTGCAAACTTTAGTTTCTTAGTTTATATGGAAGGTAAATTTAACTTTTTTAAGACATTTACAGGATTTTGCTATTTGAATTGTCCTCATGTGTTCCATTTTAAAATTCCCATATTTTATTTCGTTAAACGTAAATAAGAAGTACGTTCTCTTATGTAAACGTTTTATAACGTTCAGAATGACTTTCGGAAGAACTAAATGAACCAAGAGAAGTTTGTGCGAGACCTCAAAGAATTTAATGTCTTGTCTGGTTTTGAATTGCAAATGAAGAACACCCCACTGCGCTGCTAGCTCAGAATTTCATATAATTCCTTGAAACAAAGTCGATGCTGCCAAATAACATTTTTACGAAAATAGGACGACGTAAAAGTTAATTAATGTAAATTGTCAACGCTATAAAGACACTGCATAAACTATACATTTTTGTAAATATATCAGGTGCCTGCTTGTTTTTGCTGCGTATTAAAATTTCAACACTACTCAGTTAGCAAGGACTGTGTAGTGTGTATTCAGCTGGATAGTGAATGCCATTTTCATACTGACTATATATAAACTTATTGGGTCCCAACTGCTTATTAACCTAGGACAATGACATAAGTGCTAAGAACCAAGGTATGTTGTCCAGAAACCATTTCCTGAGTTAATTTTCACTCAACAAAGTGTTTTGCTGTAATCAAGCGTGCATTATTTGTTAAATAAAAATCTATGGTTAACTACAAAATACGTAAAAGAATTGATTACTGATTATAAACTTGTATATACCTCTCCAACATACAAGAGGAGATATATAAGAAAAGCTCTCCAAGTCATGGAACGTTGAAAGCAGGTTAGTGACGTCACTGTAGATAAGCCATCTGCAAGTCTCCGATACCGACGAATCAACGTTTAAGTTTTGTAGTGGAAATATTGTTGTTCATACAAAAAGTCAAACAATAACATTTAAGCTCAGAAAATGTGAAGAAAAGTTGAAAGAAGGTTATGCGTTGTCGTTATTGATTTTTGCTTTGATGACCGGATGTTGGATCAGCCGGAAGTATCTGATGAAGCCATTTCCTCTCTGGAATCTCGCAGTCGCAGTAACTTGCGTTCACGATGTCTTGTAGCTAACAAGTACACTTGAACGGTGACGATGTGTATATCTTTTACGAATTCAATAAGCAATCAATGGATCGACGTCATAAATAAGTAGTATTATATTTTGTCTGATAAAATATATTGAATTTTAGTTTTTACTTTTTAATCGGAAAATATTTTTACATATCACGTTCTCGGTTTTGGAGATGCATTTGGTTTACCGTTTTTGGTTTACATACAATTATTAAACATAACCGTCCTTCACAACTGCATAAGTTTAGTCATAAATATATAGGCTATGCCGGAAGATTTATGGTACAGTTGTATTCCATAAATTAAAAGAAAGATGGTTCAGATTCCAGATCCTGGAAAGTCGTGTACTTTTGTTCCCTCAAAAGTTATGCAAAACGTTCGTAATAATGTTTTAACCTCAGACAGTTATACTATTACATTGTAAATATGTTAATTTAATGTAGCAATTCTTTTAAGTCAGATTTGAATTTATGGATTCATAGTCGAATCCATTTCTAAGGTTGAACTTTTCTCGTAAAAACACATAAATTTGTACCTACCTGCTATATGCAAATTTAAATTCACGCTCCCACGCTTAAGTCCTTCTTATGTCCCAAAGTGACTGCATAAACTTCGCCAAATATGTGTTGTACATACAGAAAATAGAATCAGGTCTACAGTGTAACATCTCGAAATTTTATTAAACACATTTTGAACCCCCATAAAACTTCAATATCCCGCCCATTTCTACACGCACAGATTAATTAAACTCATAAGCTTCAACCCCCAACCCAACAACACCCACTTCAATGTAAATCTATTCGGATATGACGTAAGACTGCACATTCAAGGTACTCATGGACCACAATGTTAATTTATAGCATACAAAATTGTTTTTCTTTTTAATAGGCAGAAAGTCAGCGAAATGCTGTTTTGTTAACTTTACGTTTGATCTCGTTTAGCTTTCAAAAGCAAAAATTTCAAACCCCTTTCTTATTTCTTTCAGGTCCCTTTGCTCTAGCGTATATGAGAAAATGTGTGCTACACTCTAAAGAGTGAAAAAGATTAAAAGTCACTCGGAAAGAATAAAAGCTCGCTCCTTCGGGTGTTGAAACCCAACCACTCTTATTAAAGAATTTTAAAACTGAAGGAAAATTGCACTCTAATATGAAAGATATGAAACCGAAAGCCACTCAAAAAATAAATCGAGCCACTCTTAATTAAGAGTCTTTATTAAGGGTGGCTCTATTTACACTCTTGTGGATTTTAAAAATGATAAAGTGAATTTATTTTATTCAACACTCCAACAAGTTAACTGGCTCTACAATCAAAACTTTCTTTCGCATTTGCTGGTCTCGTGGCTTTTGGGAAATCGCGATCAGCCAGCCAGTCAGTGGTATTTGTATTTTACCATATAAATAGTAGAGCATGCAAGAAATTACATTCAACTTCAGTTCATATATACAAAGTTATTTCAGAATGTTCCCGATGTTGCGATGTTGTCAGACTGACAGAGAAGGGTTGAGCAACAGCTGGTGAGACAAGCACATACAACTTACTGTGAAATGTACACTAGGAAACTAATTTAACTTAGCCTAGCGATTCACACCAACATACAAGCTATTCATTCTGCGGATATCCTCAAAATTAAAACTACACACTCAGTCGATTTATAAATTACCTATGATAAAATATCACTTTTAATAACGTAAAGGGCATGGAACGATCGATAGTTTGCAATAAGCTCATATTGCTGAATAACTTGAAAGGTAGTAGCAAGCCCGTGGTAGGTTGGTACTGTCCGCAACTACGAACTCAGTGCTCTAGGTGGCGCGGGTTCGATCTCGCAGTCGATCTAACAATTTCCCTCCATTAATTTACGGTTACGCTAGGTAAAGGTAAAGAGGAGTGGACGATAAGTTTGTGTTGTTATTAAAACTAGTTAAACCTTCGGTTACACTATCCAAAGATTGAAGTTCACAGCTTTAGAGTAAACTACGTACTCTATTACATTACAAATCCATAATAAAGGCTTGTTTCAATGTTCATTAACTACTTTCAGTGTTTTCTAGATTCACTGTTGTGCGATAGTACCACGTTCGTAGTTGAGTAATGATCTTGACCAGTTTATTATGAGGGTACAATATAATACGCAATACTTGGTGTATTAGAGTAGTTTGTGAGTAAAGGTCGATTTAAAGCACAACAAGAGTTTCGAGCAAAACTAGTTGTTTAAAATTAGTTTTTTTTCTACATGAATATTATATTGCGGCTTTGATGTACAGTTTGTTGTAACAAGTAGAAAAAGTTGTCGGTCTCGTACTTAAGCATCTTGGGAAAATTCTTGGTATATAATTATTTAAGGTTATACGTTTTTGAAACTAAGCAAATTAAAAAAACGAGATGAGAAGTTGCAAAATTTAATGATTAAATCAATAAAACCGTTCAATAATGTTGGTTTTTAATTATTGACGACTACTTGAAACTGACATGAGTGGGTTGACAAAACAATATAAAAGCTAACTAAATCGTTAATAAATTCAGTTCAATTTACGGCCGTTAAAAGAAAAGCAGTTTTAAGCAAATTTACTACGTATTTACCAGCCAAACTACTGGCTAATCCTATTTTACAGCGGAGTTTTACCTTTTTCGTTTTTTCCTATTCGATCTACTGTAATATACTCGTATATTTTTTAACTAATGCTTGGCGGTAATTGAGAGTACATTTCAACATCTACCATTAACACAAGAGGACTTAAGTTAAAGAAATACTTGAAAACTAAAATGACTTTAATTGGCAGTTAGAGGAACGAATACTAATGAGAAAGTGGTCGTGACGGAAGTTTCCAATGGAAGCTGTAGTGGAATCATTTCTTTTTCTATCAATCTTGAACAAAGAATCCTTGACCCTTTGAAACTGTTCTTCAACTACACTTTTTAACGAGACAGCAACCGCGCCTTACATAAAATAACATAACCTACAGCGCATAAAGTAAGATAATTGCAGGCAGATGACGAATTCAACCAATCAGATACAAGCTGATGTCGTCTCTAATCATGCAATTTTCAGATATAGAGTATCTTCTATTTTAAATTGTGTGAGCAAATTATTTAATGATCAGATAGAAGTTGTTTTCGGATGACCCTCACCAAATTCCATCATGGTAATTCGTAGGACAAAGAACGTAAGATAGTAACGTATCGTAGAATTGGTCTTAAACGTTTCAAAATTGCTAAATGCACATCTAAAAGGTCTTACGGAATTTTATAAAATCAGTTTAAAGTTTACCTTCTAAGCCTATAAGACTATAATCAAAACTCCATGCCGGCTGTTGATTAATTGATTACGGGAGTTGATTAATTGATTAAGGAACACTGAACATTGGAGGAGCATACAGTCTTATCGGATACTTAATTTTGAAGGGAAATGAAAATGAGCGTTCGTGGAATAAGAAGAAAACAAAAACTCACAAGAAGTGACGAAGAACCCAAACGTAAACTAAGTTACATAAATTGGATTGTTTCTATTGAAATTGATTTTAAAGCTTACACTCTAAGTATGAAAGAGTGAAACGACTCCTAAAAGGGTGAAAATCGAGCCACTCTCTAATGAGAAAGGCTAGGTTTGAACGCCCAAAAGAGCGAGATATCACCCTTTCTAAGTGGCCTTCACTAATTCATTTTTAGAGTGTAAGTAGTTTTTGAACAGGTATAATTACAGTAATCTTGTGGAAGTTATATTTTGCACCTACTTTGTTTTCATAATAATTTTAGCATGGGTAGTGTCTTAGATTATATTAGATATTAAACTGTATTAGATATTGTTTGTGTTGCAGTTAACATTCAGGCCCATTCTCCATGGACAGGCAAAACGCGACTGTTTGCCAGCCCGATTGTCGGAGTATGTGGTATATACACATACGTCGCTTTGAAGCAGAGATGGATATAGTGTAAGTAGGCTGTCTTGTCGCAAATCAACTAAACTTATTGACAATCTTAAAAAGAACAGGTTGAGACGTTGGTAGACTCATTCGGTTATGTCAAACCTTCTTACAATTGGAATGTTGTATCAATACTTAAATAATAACAACTTACACGTAAACTCTTAACCAAAAAGGATTTGTTTCTAATTATATGACTATAAGTACTGAACCCTTAATTTTTATGCATGAATTCTCGTAACCCTTGGAGTCAAATTACACATATTGAGGACTCATGTTTGATAGTACTTTTTCGTGGACCCATTGTATAAATGGACTATGTTCATAAGTAGCATCAAAATTATTTGTATTGAGCAGACACTTCAAATACCAAAATTACAGTATTTTACGGCTTATCTACACCTCCCTTATCGAGTCAAGGTTGAGGTACTATATAGTGCTCTGGGGCTCAGTAGCTCCTACCGAATTCATAAGAATATTTTGGCTGCAAAAAAGCAGTACGAATTATGGCAGGAGTGCATAAACAAATGCCATATAAACCATATTTTCAATTATTCGAAGTTTTAACTCTTCCCTCATTATATATCTATGAAATGCTGTTATACTACAATATTAAATTTGAGTCTACGTAGTAGGCCTAAATGTCCTAGATACAACACAAGTGTTAGCAGCATAGACAAACCCCCATAGGTTACAACTAACTGCAACGCTACCTCAATATATTGGACAAAATTATTTAATAAACTACCTAGAAACATTAAATTAGAAACTAATCCCATCAAGTTTAAAATCTTAGTTTTATTTTCGACATTATGAGTCCCATCACAGTAATGAATAAAACCTGCAGGAATAACGATGTTTAAAGAAGCTGTATCATCTAAAAACTACAAACGCGAGTAGAAAAACGTATTGCAAACAGTTTTACCTCTTCATTGTCCCAAAGTGACAAACCAGAGTCTGAGTACAAAGCAAAGTTGTGATTCCATTGTCGTTATGTTTGTTGTGTGTCCGTGCACCTGTCAACAATGTCTCTAACTCTATTGTTCCATTGTCACATTGTTGTCTTTGTTCATTTGTTGTCCGTAGAAACATGCTCACAGTGCTCGTGACAATATTTACTGATCTTTATATAAATTTTGTGATTGAACAATATGTGATTCAAACTTATTCTAAGTTATAATAATACGAATAAAGATATGATTAAATTTGTTTTAAATCAACTTACTGGAATGTGTGTGGGGTCTTTTCTAAGATCTTCGTGGGCCTTCTTGTGACGATAGAAATAAAATAGTTTAACGATGAATTAAACTGCTCCAAACTCTTTACACGGCATGGCAAGGTCAACGGCATCAATATTGAATCTGTAAACCTTACAGAAATGTTTGGGCCATGAGGTCACATAATAGAAAAGCCTTTAAAACCTACGAATTACGAATCAAAGCTAATTAAACAAATTTATCAATAAAAGCCTTAGCTTGTTTTATCTGCTATAAATAGGTTTTAGGTTCATGCGGCTTATCTGTTGCATAAAATATCAAAATGTGTATTAATTTAATTTGTATTGTTTCGTACTAATCCTAAGTGTGAGCAGTTTTTGTAATGTGGCATGTGTTTACCTTTTGTCGTTTAACTAAAAAATATTGCGAAAATTGTATGTATTCATAATTTTTAAAGGTTATTTTTATTATTGGTTAAGTTTGTGGTAATTCCGTCGGAAATAAGTATTGGTTCCTGTTCTATAAGTTAAAGGTGGAAAGGAAGGAGGTTATGAGAGAGGCTCATGTTTGATATTCACTCTCACGTTTCACGGTGTTGAGGGATGAATCAAAGTCAACAACTTGTTACAACTTTGACAACCTCGAGATGTTAAGCTCAGGCACTTCTCCCCTGTATGTCTGCACAAACAAATATATTTTCTCTTTCAAAGTCTTAACAGGGTTCTTGCAGTAAAGTCCCATGTAAATTTGGTGTTTTTTTTATTTAATCGTACTATTTTCATAGAAAGCAAAGCAGGAGAGTTAAACAAATACCTACCATATGGTGGACGGCAAACAAAAACTCCCTTTAAGGTTCAGGGATTCACTAATAATTTCAAAATGTCGAGAATTGCAATAGATTACGACTCTGTTAGAACAAAACTTAATCCAAACGCCATTTTAAAGTAAGGACTCTTTTAATTTGCTACTGAATGGACCTGCGTTGAAGTATGGCCTCGCTGAGGTAAAACCCGGGTATTGCCACTTAATCACCGACGGTTCTAAAGTTACTAACTGGGAATATAAACACTAGGTGCAAATTTATAGACATGTTTAATTAAATGTTTTTGAAATTGTGATAAGATTTACCGTCTTAAAAACCAAAATGCAATTCCGCCAACCGAAACATTGAAATATTCAACTTGACCAACACCTTGGCACAGCTTCATCCAAAAGTCACAGCCTTTGAACTAAAATCAATTTTGTTACGTGTTGAAGTTTTGAGATAAAATGTACTGACTAATCTACTATATACTTCTAGTCCTTACTTCGTCTGAATAAAATCATGTTTCATGTTATCCATTGTGTGGTAGTGTAGATAAGACCAAATTTTGCCCTCACGTAGTTATTCACAAGCTTTCATAAACCAGTTTTCAAATGTTAAAGAACTCTTATCCAGGAACTTGCCTACTTTTTATTACCTTAAAAAGCTAACTTTTTCAATTGTTTCTCTGTCAATATCCTGGATTCTCACTTTGAAAACTATCTTTAGTTAGCTATACAATTGGGTTTATGATAGGCTAGGTTGGCAGCAATGCCCATGTGGGTTGGCAAGGTGCCGTGTGGTTGTGGTGGCAACCCTGACCCTGGATAATCCTGTGATTTACACATATCACACAGCGCAAGACTACTTACGTTTGAGAACGTTCCTTACTGTAGATGCAAGTAATTGTATCATTTGGTAAAAACCATGAGCAACGAAGTAATAAAACTAATCATGTAAATTGATAAGTTTAAACCACCTCAGATCTAAATTTATCAAATTTAGAATATATGAGCCCTTCACAAAGGTTGATATAGCAAGTCATGACGTTTATATCATGTTAGCTAGATAACTCTCTGTCTATGCATCAAAGACAGCAATCAAATACGGATTTGGAATCTACGTCATTCAATTTCTTTTGAATCAGTTCTCTTTGAACAGAACTCATATGAATATGCTATTGATGCTATTTCTCATATACCTGCTCCTATAACACCTCATGAAACACTCTAGTGTGACAAACCCAGTTAAAATAAAGCGATCTGAATAAACTGGTGACAGTTAATGTGGTCTATCGTATTAACATGTTTTGTATAAAATCAATTTTTAATTAGGTTTTTGCCAACACATAATGTGGCTGGTAAGAGGTCTAGCACATTTCCAATTCCAATTAGGTCCCATTTCCAACCAAACCGCATTAACCATTAAGCCACAATAGGTGAATAAAATAAAAGGCACGTCCTTCTTACCTCCATTTAAAGATGAAATGATGTCTTTTTCTCTCCTTCAACAAGGCATCTAGAAACTCTTAGTTTTTAGCACCTCACAGACCAGTGAGTTCTGTCCATTAGGCAGCTCTAAGCTGTAACGGGTTAGTTCCTTGTAAAACAATTAAATATACCAATAAATTTACCTATTTTTTTCAATTCCTTGAAACATTGATCATTTATTGATACATGTTATGACTATGTACTTGTAACCATAATCTGTCTGGCTGTCCTCGACGCTGGCTTAGCTGAAGCAAAGTTTAGAGAGGCGCCGGCTAGCTCAGTGAGATGTGAAATAGTGTCCTTGCACATGACTAGCCTGAGCCGTGGGAGTGAATATATAAATAAACGAACGTGGTCATGACGTGAATACAGTAAAAAAAACAACCCCATTACAGTATGTTTATTTTAAAATAAGCTCAATGCTAAAGCATATAAAATTAAATGATCTTTAATTTAATTATAAATCAAGCTGTTTTTCTTAAATCAGCTTCACTATAGTTGAAGTTATATTTTCTCACTTTGTAATCTCTCATTTTGATAATAGCATGTAAACTATGAAGCTCGTCATTAAAACGTACGACTTTACCGTATTGGCGTATTTATCGCGCGTCCGAGCTCATCACTCCGGTGGCGCGGGTTCGATCCATGCAGTCTCCACTTACAATTTGTAATGTTACTAATACGGTGATGCTAGGTAAAGGTCGAGGTTGAGAGGTAGAGAGGACTTTGTAGTCCTAACTTCGCCTCGCTAAACAAGACAAACTTTACTTTTACCTTTTATTACTAATTTACACTTTTTAAATTATATAGCACTACCATAAGATATATATTGTATTACCTCATTGTAATTCTTTAAACCAAGCTAAAAACAATATACGTAAATAATGCCAAGAACCCACCTAATGATGGTAAAATGATACAATTTGCAGATGACACGACTTTTGTTGCACTGCAGAATATCAAAATACTTAAGACATTCAATCATGTACTAATATAATCATATGTATAGTAAAGGCCTTAAGATGGGGTTTGCTTGAGATGATATTATAACAGATTTCAACATTGTACTCGTAATATCATCCTCATAAAATCCAGCTGATCGTTCAGCTTAAGACGTGAACGAGATTTCAATTTAGATAATCTAACACGAGTTCATATCGATTCAGTTATATCTACGAGTATAATCTACCCAACCATGAGACAGAGTGTGATTTTGTAACTGTGAATGTGTAAGTTTTTCTATATATTCCTGTGTAATGTAACATCTATTTTTAATATTTATATTGTGTTATTGAACACTATATTTCAAACTAACTTTAAATCGTTCAACATGTTTAGTCATATCTTGAAGAGCTGGATCTTGAGTGCTGTATAGTATTTTTTTTTCTTTTTACTTCTTTACGTTTTTAATTGTATACATAAAATAATGTAAATAAATAATTTAAAAATAGTGTATAAGTCGTAGAAATAATAGACACATCTACAAATAAAAAACATCCTCCAAATTGTCTTCCATGGGGAAGGAAGAAAGGATGCTGGCTGCGTTTCCTCTCTATATCTCTTATCTTCAGCACCAGATAGCTCTTGGACTTGGAGTCACTGGTCTTTAGTTTCAGCTTGGCACCATTTCTGAGATCCACGCTTTACCCTCATTGCACCATGTCCCCATCGTTTCAATACCAAGCACGACCAAAAGAAATCCTCTTGACTTTATGTTACTATACTTTGAGTGCTTCCTTTGGACAGCTAATTCTGCTGCGGCTCCGGATATCTCTTTTTTCATGTTGATATAGCTTGGGGCAAAGGTGTCAGAGCAAGTGAAACCCCATACTAAGCATTTCCCTTTGCTCCAGGGAATGATGGTTGCTCCAACTGGGCAGGGACATCAGCACTTGTCAAAGCTCTCTCCAGGATGCTGTTTACTTCTGCGTGTCTGTAGAGTCTCCCAGGGTGTTTGTGGCACGACAGTGGATGTAGGCCTTTCCGGTCAACTTTTTCTCCGCATTTACAACGGTACTCTCGGCAAATATTGCACCCTAATGGTATTCCAATGCAATTTTGGAAGCTCTTATCGTCCATAAACATGCCAATATTTTTCGAAGAAAACGCATGTAACCAAGCACCAGATTCTTTATTCTGCAGTGCTTTCAGTATTGCCAAATATTTAGGATTATCGAAGTAGAAGTTGGATTCCATTTTATTTTTCAGAACTATTTCATCCCAGTCTTTTTAACAGTTTGGTTTGTTGGTACTCGTAATTCTTGCTGGTTTATGCTCCATATTTCAATGCCGTCTTGCCAAGAGGTTAATGCCAAATCGCCAACAGGAATATTTAAGATTATGGACGCAAGAGGCATCACTCGGCACATGACGAGAAATGCTGGGAGACTTAGATCCAGAAGTTTACGTATTCCAATACCGCCAAGATTTATTGGGAGACTTGCTTGATGCATTTGTTCTTCTGTTAATCTTACGTTCAAAATGTCTTTAAGAGCAGATTTGATTGAATTGTCCATGTTCTGAAGGTCGTCTAGATATTTGAATGTTGGCGTTGTTCTTATTGCATATAAAATTTTGGGTATGCCAAGACAGTTTTGAGTAAAAAAATAAGCCGCTTGCAGAGTTTTCAGACGTAATTAAATTGTTTTATTCGTGAGGCCTTTCAAATACATTTGTGGCATTCTACATAATGGTTTTAAACTAACACTAACATATCTTACGAAATATAAAACTAATCATGTAAATTGATAAGTTTAAACCACCTCAGATCTAAATTTATCAAATTTAGAATATATGAGCCCTTCAAAAGGTTGATATAGCAAGTCATGACGTTTATATCATGTTAGCTAGATAACTCTCTGTCTATGCATCAAAGACAGCAATCAAATACGGATTTGGAATCTACGTCATTCAATTTCTTTTGAATCAGTTCTCTTTGAACAGAACTCATATGAATATGCTATTGATGCTATTTCTCATATACCTGCTCCTATAACACCTCATAAAAACTCTAGTGTGACAAACCCAGTTAAAAATAAAGCGATCTGAATAAACTGGTGACAGTTTATTTTCTTTAAAGTCACTTGTGTATTACGTACCTAACAAATGCCTGAAGAGAATAAGTCATAACTAAAGCAGTAGAAACTAATGTTAGATGCTTTTTCTCTTAATGTGGTCTATCGTATTAACATGTTTTGTATAAAATCAATTTTTAATTAGGTTTTTGCCAACACATAATGTGGCTGGTAAGAGGTCTAGCACATTTCCAATTCCAATTAGGTCCCATTTCCAACCAAACCGCATTAACCATTAAGCCACAATAGGTGAATAAAATAAAAGGCACGTCCTTCTTACCTCCATTTAAAGATGAAATGATGTCTTTTTCTCTCCTTCAACAACGCATCTAGAAACTCTTAGTTTTTAGCACCTCACAGACCAGTGAGTTCTGTCCATTAGGCAGCTCTAAGCTGTAACGGGTTAGTTCCTTGTAAAACAATTAAATATACCAATAAATTTACCTATTTTTTTCAATCCCTTGAAACTGATCATATATTGACTATGTACTTGTAACCATAATCTGTCTGGCTGTCCTCGGGACGCTGGCTTAGCTGAAGCAAAGTTTAGAGAGGCGCCGGCTAGCTCAGTGAGATGTGAAATAGTGTCCTTGCACATGACTAGCCTGAGCCGTGGGAGTGAATATATAAATAAACGAACGTGGTCATGACGTGAATACAGTAAAAAAACAAACTCCATTACAGTATGTTTATTTTAAAATAAGCTCAATGCTAAAGCATATAAAATTAAATGATCTTTAATTTAATTTTAATTATAGTCAAGCTGTTTTTCTTAAATCAGCTTCACTATAGTTGAAGTTATATTTTCTCACTTTGTAATCTCTCATTTTGATAATAGCATGTAAACTATGAAGCTCGTCATTAAAACGTACGACTTTACCGTATTGGCGTATTGGTATCGCGCGCGACTCCAGAGCTCATCACTCCGGTGGCGCGGGTTCGATCCATGCAGTCTCCACTTACAATTTGTAATGTGACTAATACGGTGATGCTAGGTAAAGGTCGAGGTTGAGAGGTAGAGAGGACTTTGTAGTCCTAACTTCGCCTCGCTAAACAAGACAAACTTTACTTTTACCTTTTATTACTAATTTACACTTTTTAAATTATATAGCACTACCATAAGATATATATTGTATTACCTCATTGTTTAAGCCCTTTTAAACCAAGCTAAAAACAATATACGTAAATAATGCCAAGAACCCACCTAATGATGGTAAAATGATACAATTTGCAGATGACACAGTTGCACTGCAGAATATCAAAATACTTAAGACATTCAATCATGTACTAATATAATCATATGTATAGTAAAGGCCTTAAGATGGGGTTTGCTTGAGATGATATTATAACAGATTTCAACATTGTACTCGTAATATCATCCTCATAAAATCCAGCTGATCGTTCAGCTTAAGACGTGAACGAGATTTCAATTTAGATAATCTAACACGAGTTCATATCGATTCAGTTATATCTACGGTATAATCTACCCATGAGACAGAGTGTGATTTTGTAACTGTGAATGTGTAAGTTTTCTATATATTCCTGTGTAATGTAACATCTATTTTAATATTTATATTGTGTTATTGAACACTATATTTCAAACTAACTTTAAATCGTTCAACATGTTTAGTCATATCTTGAAGAGCTGGATCTTGAGTGCTGTATAGTAATTAATTTTTTTTCTTTTTTTACTTCTTTACGTTTTTAATTGTATACATAAAAATAATGTAAATAAATAATTAAAAATAGTGTATAAGTCGTAGAAATAATAGACACATCTACAAATAAAAAACATCCTCCAAATTGTCTTCCATGGGGAAGGAAGAAAGGATGCTGGCTGCGTTTCCTCTCTGTATTGCCATTCTTATCTTCAGCACCAGATAGCTCTTGGACTTGGAGTCACTGGTCTTTAGTTTCAGCTTGGCACCAATCTCTGAGATCCACGCTTTACCCTCATTGCACCATGTCCCCATCGTTTCAATACCAAGCACGACCAAAAGAAATCCTCTTGACTTTATGTTACTATACTTTGAGTGCTTCCTTTGGACAGCTAATTCTGCTGCGGCTCGGGTATCTCTTTTTTCATGTTGATATAGCTTGGGGCAAAGGCGTCAGAGCAAGTGAAACCCATACTAAGCATTTCCCTTTGCTCCAGGGAATGATGGTTGCTCCAACTGGGCAGGGACATCAGCACTTGTCAAAGCTCTCTCCAGGATGCTGTTTACTTCTGCGTGTCTGTAGAGTCTCCCAGGGTGTTTGTGGCACGACAGTGGATGTAGGCCTTTCCGGTCAACTTTCTCCGCATTTACAACGGTACTCTCGGCAAATATTGCACCTAATGGTATTCCAATGCAATTTTGGAAGCTCTTATCGTCCATAAACATGCCAATATTTTTCGAAGAAAACGCATGTAAACAAGCAGATTCTTTATTCTGCAGTGCTTTCAGTATTAAATATTTAGGATTATCGAAGTAGAAGTTGGATTCCATTTTATTTTTCAGAACTATTTCATCCCAGTCTTTTCAACAGTTTGGTTTGTTGGTACTCGTAATTCTTGCTGGTTTATGCTCCATATTTCAATGCCGTCTTGCCAAGAGGTTAATGCCAAATCGCCAACAGGAATATTTAAGATTATGGACGCAAGAGGCATCACTCCGGCACATGACGAGAGTAATGCTGGGAGACTTAGATCCAGAAGTTTACGTATTCCAATACCGCCAAGATTTATTGGGAGACTTGCTTGATGCATTTGTTCTTCTGTTAATCTTACGTTCAAAATGTCTTTAAGAGCAGATTTGATTGAATTGTCCATGTTCTGAAGGTCGTCTAGATATTTGAATGTTGGCGTTGTTCTTATTGCATATAACATTTTGGGTATGCCAAGACAGTTTTTGAGTAAAAAAATAAGCCGCTTGCAGAGTTTTCAGACGTAATTAAATTGTTTTATTCGTGAGGCCTTTCAAATACATTTGTGGCATTCTACATAATGGTTTTAAACTAACACTAACATATCTTACGAAATATAAAATTAATCAAATTAAATAATGCAACAATACAATAATTTTAGTTGTTATTCATCCTAGTTGTTGAGTACAAATTAAGAAAAACTTTTAATATAAATGGTCTGCCTATCTAAAAGGGAAACCAACTCAAGAAAAATAAACTTATTCACTTTGGGCAAAACAACTCTAATTGCATCTTTCTTTCAATACAACTGTAAACATAATATTGATGTTTTTCTATTAACAATGTTTAAAAACAATATTGCAATAAACATATGGTTAGACACAAACCAACAAAAATTAATACACAATACAAAATTACTGTATAAAATCCAGTCCGTAACATCCTCCCACCTTTGAGTAATAGAGTTATTCAAACATTATATTTCATTGGTGCCTTCATGGTACGTCCACTTCTGGTTCTTGTAAGTTTGTCATCAGGTTTGCTACATGATTGTTTTGTCATCTCTTCTTCTTCACTTTGTGCCGCTTACATCTTACACATCTTGAAATAACATATCTAAAGGATTTTCTACCACCAAGAATCCAATAGTTTTCCCTCAAAATATTTAATAGCACTTGTACTCCAGCATGGCAGTTATTTTCATGATGATGAATGATCAAACTCTTCACAATGTTATGTTCCGGTGATAGCACAATTGGATAGCGAAAACTGTAAGTATCCTCCTTGTTACATATCTTTGTTTCCAAACGAATTAGTCCATAGTCATCCCGGATAGGGTTCATTGTAGCAATTTTCTTGTCACTTAATCCTTTTAATGTATCATCTTGAACTTGTTCTCGTAAGTATAGTTCTGCTCTTTCTATTTCTTTAACTGTCAACTCCTGTGTTTCTCTAAAATGTTTGTCTAACCTACAATTGTTCATAAATCGTTGAACCCATGCAACTAAACGCACTATTTTTTTATACTTTGAAAAATATACTGTATACCATTCAGGTACTTTATGTTTGACGTGTAAACTGTTATCTTGTACCAAACAGTCATCAGATGCTTCTTTGACTATTTCATCTTTATGTTCTTCATTAAATTTGGTCGAACTTAAAAATTCATCTTTTACAGATAGTTTTTTATCTAGTTCCGACTTATGCTCGTATGGATCTCTGATACCTAGAGAATCCAGATCCCGTAGTTCGGGAATTTCCGCTTCTTTTACAAACATTGTGATCAACGTTTTTGTGATACTAACTGATGACTTTCCGTTCACTTTGCCCATAACTGTCCAACCAAGGAGCGTTTCAATGGCTACTAAACCACAATTTAGTTCACACCGGTTTCCTGTCAGTAATTTACCCATCACATCAGCCCCAATCAAAATGCTTATTGGTAGATGTGTCACGTCAACATCGGTCAAAACAATATGTTTTGCGTAAAACTCGTTCAACCAGGGACCAGGTGGGACATGAGGAACTTCTCCACATACACAGCTGATTAAGACATCCAATTCACAAGCATAATTATTGCTTCTACTAGATACCTGTAACTTATAACGGTTATGAACCTGTTCCTTCGGTTTTAAATTACCAAACAATGTATGTACAATAGCTTGTTTTCCTAAGGATTTGTAGCCCATTGCTTCGGCCAATTCTGTCATTACATACGATTGTTGCGAACTCGAATCAAACAAAACCCTTGCTGGTTTCACTAAACCATTCTGTTGATTAACAACATCTACTAAGATTGTCTGCATGATAACATTTGAAATAGATTCACCTTCAGTTGACTTGTTTTAAGTCGTTACTCTGTTTCGGCCTATTGTCAGTGGAACCATAGGTATCCTCCTTTTTCTCGGGAGAAGCCAGTTGAAAGCGATGGCACATAAACAAGAAATGTTTTTCCTTGCATAGAACACATTTGATGTTAGTTTTGCACTCCTTAATGCAATGACCTAACCGTAGACATCCGTAGCATGCGCTTTTTTCGTTCAAGACATTCCGTCTTTCATCGAAACTCATTTTTTGCGCTGCAAAACAGTCTTGGCTCTTGTGACTTTTAGTACAAAAAATACAAGATAAAGGCACATTTAATTTAGGCCTACCCGTATCAGTTGCCACAAGACTTGCAGCCGAAGGTATTTCAACCCTTTTTGACAAATTGAGTTTGAGCTTGTCCCTTTGGACGACTTGTTACTGTAAGTATCTAGTCAAAACTGGACATGGCCAACCCGATCCGCTCACCTCTACTTCTTACAGCATAAATTTCATCAAATTATCCAACCGCGCCTTAGCATCTTCACTACCCATATGTAAGGAACTCCGCTGCCAAGCTCGCAGTAACTCTTCCGGCAAACATGACTCTACTAACGGGAACAACATTGCAGCGCATTTCTCGGTGGTTACACCTAAAGAATCTATGGCTCTTAGATGTGACTCTAACTTATCGTACAAAGACTGTAAGGACATTTTAGACTGTTTGTCCAAAACCATTTCCAAGACCAGCTTTAGCAGCTCCCGAACATACACCTCTACTAAAAGCTCCTCTTTCCCAAATCTACTCTTCAAACTATCCACAGCTTTTTCATAATTAGTACTGGTCGGAGGGAAGCTACTTACCAAGTCATAAGCCTAGTTCTTGGCTCTATTGACTGCAACAGATATTGGAATTTGTCTTCTCTGCAAGGTCATTGTCACAATGTATTTTACTAAACTGAGCCCAAAACTGAAGCCAATTGATAAGATTTCCGTCAAACTTTTTGAGTTCTATAGTAGGTAACCTAAACTTTCTCTGTTGCGTTACTTCTACATGGTTACCCCTTGTACTATTTGATTTAGCAGATATGTTACTCTCTAAATCGTCAAATGTACACTTTAATATCTTATTTACCTTAATTTTCATTTCATTAAATAAGGTGGAATACTCATCTGATTTTGTTATGTCACATATCAGATCGTCTTCACTTGTATCCAACTCCAATAAAACATCATAGATCTGTTTATCCAACGATAAAAGTTCTTCATGTTTCTTTTCAAGTACTTCAAACAGAGCTTGTGCTTTTACTTTAGCATAATCGTCGTTCAAAATCAGTTCCAAATTGTTGAGAACTTTGGTGAAAACTGTCCTTACAACAGTTCTACTCTTCTTGAGTTTTTCCATAGTAGGGTAATAGATCGAGGCTAGACTATTTATGTTCCAACACAATACGTCCTGTCACGGTCGCCACTTTTTGTAGAGTACAAATTAAGAAAAACTTTTAATATAAATGGTCTGCCTATCTAAAAGGGAAACCAACTCAAGAAAAAATAAACTTATTCACTTTGGGCAAAACAACTCTAATTGCATCTTTCTTTCAATACAACTGTAAACATAATAATTGATGTTTTTCAATGTTTAAAAACAATATTGCAATAAACATATGGTTAGACACAAACCAACAAAAATTAATACACAATACAAAAATTACTGTATAAAATCCAGTCCGTAACACTAGTACTGTAAGAGAAACGGGAAATTTTAAACGCTTCAGGCTCGTTGTTGACTAAATAATTTTGATTTTTCTTTATAAACAACGATTCGTATGTATCTAATCATTGTGGATTTTGAACTTCTTTTAGTAGATTAGGTTTGAAAAGTGATATTCTGATTCTGATAGGTGTTTTACTATGGCAGATTTATCTTCTTTTTTTAATTTAAAATTGTATGTGTGTTCTTTTAATATTACTTTAATTTGTCTTTTGATTTGTCCGATGTATTTGCAGTCGCAGTAATTACATGGTAACTCATATATTCCTCATTTGTCTTCATTGTGAATTTTGTCCTTAGGGTTGCTGAGTCAAGTTATTTTGATAAGAAATGATGGATTAATATTTGAGTTTTATTTTATTTTTCTGGCAAAATGCGACTTGTTGAGTGTTTAAAGGCCCACAGCAGACAGTAGAACTAAAAGTATTAAAATTATAATACCGAAATGTTAAGAAAATCATTATATCTCGGTCGACACGTAGTGGTTTTAAGTTGCCTTTGAATACCCACTAACATCACAAAACAATACAACCTTTAGTTTGCAGGGCTTGTTTATCCCTTTTACTTAAATCACATTCAAAGTTTAATACTTAACGTAGTTTGGGTTAATTGCCAAAATCATATGGACTTGTGTATTTATTATATACTTAACTAAGGACACAGTCCACTATTGGAGGGTATTAGTTTTAAGGTAAACATGGAAAACTGATAACATGGCTAACGTTTTGATGGAAGGTAAGGCTTTCCCTATTGAAAAACGCAGCAAAACAAAATTTGCTAACTTGTTTTCGTTATTTTTTAAAGACGAGACAAATAACCCGAGAAGTTCAAATGAAAACATTTGCTTTCGAAAACAGTTTTGTTGTAAACAACGATTGTTTCGCAATTAACTTGAACTTCTAGAAAGTTTGAACCAACTTTGTTTCCGCTTGTTCGTTTCAAAGTTTGAATGTAAATGTGTTTTGTTTGATGTTAAATTAAACTTTGTTACGTTAATTTCTTGTGAATCAGTTATGAACTTTGCTTCCTTGTTTGAGTGGTTCCAATCAAGCTTGTGTGAAACCCACACTAATCCCTTAAAGCTTGAAATTTGAATAAGACGTAGGAGAATCAACAATGTTTCGTTAGTTTAAGTCAATATTGTTTTATATCTCATTGTTATGTTCTTTACTCATCTTACTACCTTTCATGTGAATATTTCATTTCATAGTTCATTCAGAAAGGCGTACTTTACCAGTTATTATTGATTTACATAAATTAAACAAAGTGATCAAAGTGATGTTAATTTAAGTTTGACAACAACATTCTCAAAATTTAAACAAAGAATAACAATAGTCTAAGTTACAATCATTTTAGTTCTTCCAATACATAGTACATGTGTACTACAACAAATCAGCTCGTATCCACAACAACACAAACGTGTGAATAGCCCCTAAGGAGGTACCCGCTAGTTCTGGCTACAGTTCACACGACTTATAAGTCAAGAACTTTATTGACACCTACACTAACTGACTATTGTCTCTGTTACTTGTATGTCTACGTGTAAACAGGCCTTGAGTTGCTCAGATCAGGATTCAGTGCGACAAGTCGGGGACAAAACTCACACTGTCCCGGCAAATCTGATAAAAACAACTCACTTGTGTTTGTCACTAACGAACTCAACCTTTACAATCCACAACCACCTGTAATCTAAGTAGTCAAGCATTTAACACAAGCTATTGTCTCTGTTACTTGTATGTCTCCGTGTAAACAGGCCTTGAGTTGCTCAGATCAGGATTCAGTGCGACAAGTCGGGGACAAAACTCACACTGTCCCGGCAAATCTGATAACAAACCTAACTCACTTGTGTTTGTCACTAACGAACTCAACCTTCTACAATTCACAACCACCTGTAATCTAAGTAGTCAAGCATTTAACACAAGCTATTGTCTCTGTTACTTGTATGTCTCTGTGTAAACAGGCCTTGAGTTGCTCAGATCAGGATTCAGTGCGACAAGTGGGGACAAAACTCACACTGTCCCGGCAAATCTGATAACAAACCTAACTCACTTGTGTTTGTCACTAACGAACTCAACCTTCTACAACCCACAACCACCTGTAATCTAAGTAGTCAAGCATTTAACACAAGCTATTGTCTCTGTTACTTGTACGTGTAAACAGGCCTTGAGTTGCTCAGATCAGGATTCAGTGCGACAAGTCGGGGACAAAACTCACACTGTCCCGGCAAATCTGATAACAAACCTAACTCACTTGTGTTTGTCACTAACGAACTCAACCTTTACAATTCACAACCACCTGTAATCTAAGTAGTCAAGCATTTAACACAAGCTATTGTCTGTTACTTGTATGTCTCCGTGTAAACAGGCCTTGAGTTGCTCAGATCAGGATTCAGTGCGACAAGTCGGGGACAAAACTCACACTGTCCGGCAAATCTGATAACAAACCTAACTCACTTGTGTTTGTCACTAACGAACTCAACCTTCTACAATTCACAACCACCTGTAATCTAAGTAGTCAAGCATTTAACACAAGCTATTGTCTCTGTTACTTGTATGTCTCTGTGTAAACAGGCCTTGAGTTGCTCAGATCAGGATTCAGTGCGACAAGTCGGGGACAAAACTCACACTGTCCCGGCAAATCTGATAACAAACCTAACTCACTTGTGTTTGTCACTAACGAACTCAACCTTCTACAATTCACAACCACCTGTAATCTAAGTAGTCAAGCATTTAACACAAGCTATTGTCTCTGTTACTTGTATGTCTCCGTGTAAACAGGCCTTGAGTTGCTCAGATCAGGATTCAGTGCGACAAGTCAGGGACAAAACTCACACTGTCCCGGCAAATCTGATAACAAACCTAACTCACTTGTGTTTGTCACTAACGAACTCAACCTTCTACAATTCACAACCACCTGTAGTTGTCAATCTTAGTATTAAAACATTTAAATCATGCTATTTCACTCCAAGTTTGTATCGATATAATTTATTCGTTGGCAAAGGGCATTTATAACCGCAAGGTATAGTGGAAAGGAGCTGCAACCCTGATGATTAGACTTTTGTGTTTTCTTAATTATTCTGTTTCTTATGATCCATCAATTTAAAACACTGTATTAAAGTAGGGAAGACAAGTGGTTAGGTAGTGCAAATAGATACTTTATTCCTCACTACTCGTGCAAGTTCATTTGTTTAAAAGTACAGCAGTTCTATTTCATATCACTCAGTAAACATGGCGGTTGACATCAAAGCTCTGCCTTTGCAACCTCAAACTCATGTTTGAGTAGGAAATAGTTTATCCTTAGTATTTATCCAACTAAGAGAGTTATATAACGTTCTGTCTTTAATGAAGTTACTATGATCGTTTTATTAATGAAATTAAATTGTATGACATGTTGACTATTTGATTAAAAGTATCTGCCAATCTATCGTCTGAACCAAAAAGCAAACTAATTAATTGCCAAAAACGTCGTTTACTTATAACAATAAATGAGCCCCTCATTTAGACATAGGTTAGAGTAGTTTACGTCACTTCCATGACACGAAACCTTCAAAGTAAGTATATGAAAGACAGGTTCTGTGTTTTTGATATAATCATACGTATCCCTTATGTTTGACATAGTCGGTTTTCGTTGCGATATTCTCAGTAAAACCCCTTACATCAAATACTAGATCTGAGAACTGGACAAGAAGGAAACAGAAGTGGGCTTTATGACTTGAGTTCGGCCGATTCCACGAAATCGTAGCTTTTCTTATCGTTCCAAGTAGAAAACAATACTTCCGAGTCTTTCAACTACTTTGGGATTCCTAGAAAATTGTACCCATTCCACTTTAACTCACGCATTCATCTCTCTTTTACGCGTAAATGCTATTATATAATTTGAATTACATTAAAATCCAATTGTGTAAAAAAATATTATTCATAAGTGCTGACGTAACTTATGTAGTAAATTAAATTTAACTTGACTGACTTGCTAGTATTTTCATTTCACTAAAGAGCCAACTGTAATGACTTAAAGAGAATTCTTTGGAAAAAATTACAACATAATACAGTATTATGAAACCCAGCTGGTCGTTTAGCTTGAGACGCGGGCAGATTTCCATTTAGATAATATAGCATGAGTTCGTTTCGATTTAGTAATATCGTACATATCTTTCCTATCGAGCAGCAGAGTGATTTTATACACTGCAAAACCACACAATATCTACCACACTCTGTATACTCGTATAACCAACACTAACTACTTAGGCTATCAAATGTTGTTTGCATTTGTACTTGTTAAACATAGAATTACGTAAGAAGTAGTTACTGTAATCTAGGTAATGTTTCTGTTTTATAGTTCACTTTCGCTTTCGGTAAAAGTTTTCAAGATGTAACAAAATTAATGACTCCTTTCGGTCTTTAAAGGTTTTACTACATACCTTTATTGTTTATTCCACACAGAGACTAGCTTATAAAGTCTTCTTAATACAGTAAAAAGCTTTAACACCAACAAACTCTTCAGGCACGTTTTATGTCCTGCCAAATAAAATAACGAAATGTAAGTTCTTATTCAAGACAAATATTACTGTATAAGCTGAAACTCAGAGGTTGTAAACATTTTAGTACAAAGGGAATGCAAATGGTTGGAAACATTCGGTTTCAAACACGTTGTCTCTTTTCAATTGAATGGTTTGTCTCTTAATGAAAAATGCAACTGTCAACTCGTATTTTTATGCAGGTGAAAGACAAAACTTTTAGCCGTTTTACTGTATACAGTACAGTCTCTATAATCCGGCCGTTCGCCACACGTCCCGTAATCCGGCGCTGTGACCGCGTCATTTAGGTCCTGTTTCAAGTCTCTACTTGTCTGTAAAGCGTGCATTCTTTATTGCTAATCGGTGCTTCCGTTCAGTTTAGGCCGTGAGATGTCGCAAAAACTTAATCATGTTACTTTGACATAGATTAAAAGCACGTGATTTAAAATGATTAGAAGGTGATGATAAGTTAACATCGCCAGTCCAAAAATTCACAGACATTTAAGGAAAAATAAGAATGAAATTGAAGCATTCTTTAAGAGTAGTGAATCGTCCTCTAACGTAAGAAATATTATTCCTGGCAAAGTGAATCTTTTTTAGTGAACCTGCACTAATCCGGCATTTCCGCTAATCCGGCGTTTCCAAACCCGATATAGGACCGGATTAGTGAGATCGTACTGTAGTTTAATAGAAAGCTCATTTTCTTTTTATATTCTCTTTTCCAAACTTTCATTTAAAGAAACGCTGAGTATGACACTTTAAACAAAAATCTAAGCAGCAACACAATAAATAATTCTTCATTTACTTTAGTCACAGGTGTACGAAATGTTAGGGCGAGAATTTAAGAATATTTTCTTTTTAAAGCGTTAGCCGAAAGGCATATTGGAATATTGCACAAAACCAATGGTTTATCATGAATTATGTTGAAGAAGTCAAGACCACTTGTGCTGAACTGATATCACCTGCATGTTTTTTTAACTAAATTGTGTTTATGTGATACCACTGGTTCTTTAGTATTTACTAAATGACACACACAACAAAACGTGTGTGCTGACATTTTAAGAACTTGATGAGCAGATAGAGACGATACGAAAATAGTTAAACTAAAAGATTAAAATTATGTGTTATTAAAAAAGGCAAAATAGTTTCCAGACAGATCTAGGATTGCTCTATGACGCTACGTCTCTATGACGATCACTATGTAATTTCATAGTGGAGGAACAACTGTACTTAGATCAAGGTACTTAAGTAAGTATATTAATGTATTACAATATGTTTTATCTGGCTGCTTTAATTTTATTTTTTTTCATACATAAATTTACAAAGACGGTTCCTTGTGGGGGTGCTTTGGTAGCAGCCTTTCGAATGGGAACAACTTTTAATGGTAGGTTATCGTAAGCTGTTTGGTATTTTGCGTTATAGCAGTTATACTAGTCTTGATTTATTTATTTAATATAACAAGAAATGTACAAAACTTTTTTATATAGAGAGTCTTAGCAAAAACAAAATGAATAATGATTTCTTATGTACTATAGTTGTATTTTAATGGGTCAACAAGACTATAACGTCAGCATGTTATAATCTGTACATGTTTTTTAACAACTAGCAAAATCACATTTAACCTTTTAACAAATGGTAACAAGGTAAATTTTGTTTCCAGAGTGATGAGAAACTATTCTGAGCGTTAAATTTACCATATATCTCACTTCACGCTACGAGTAGGACAAAACCTAGCGTAATTCTATGAATCTATTTACAGTAAAGAAATTTGAAGACAAAAAGGTTAGGACCGGGATTTGAACCCGGTCTTTCGCTAGCCGGGCGATTATGCTCACTACTACACCATACGGCCCAACTATTTATGCCTTCAAATTTAGTACATAAATCTGAATATGTATCCGAAACATGTGACTGTCAAATAGTGACTTTAAATCAACAAGCTGGAAATATTACAAACATATTTTAAATATTATGTCAAATGACGTATTATATACGTCAATCAACAGTAACTCACATCAGCTTTCGACTGAACACATAAAATATTTCACCTGATTATTTGCAAATTCCTAATATTCATACTGTCCACGTGCTACATGATACAGTGGGGAAACGAAGAAGAGCTACCCTCTATTTAAGTTTCTAGATACAATAAAATATGTTCACACCACTAAATCTTTAAAAAAAATTGTGTGCTATGCTTTTTGCTGAAACGCATATTGCTAAGCCCATTTGCCTAATAAAATCAGAAACTGATTATAATGTCAAATCGAGATTGATTTTACTCCTCGAAAAATGTATGTTCCATGGATTTAAATGGCTAGTTTCAGACCTAAATTTAAGTCATAATAGTACTCTGTCATTTTGTTATCCAATCATATGACTGGTTAAAGCATACACGCTAAATATATCCTTAAACAAACGCTGCGTACTGCAATAAAGCAAAGCTCTTTACTATTCCTGACTTTAATTAAATTGATAACACAATATTTTAAAAATAAACTTTTCTTTCGAGTTGACCTTTAACGTGGTGGCAAATAGCTGCCTAATAGATAGAGCTACACATTTGCTAAACCTTGCTCATATGTGTCTATGTGGAAATGGACGTTCAGTATTAAATGTCAGACTAATTAGAGCCAAAAGTACAAAACAGCGCTGGACAGTAGTGCTTCATTAGCTGCTTTGTTGTACCTGGATACTGAAGCTCTTGTCAAAGATACAATACAACAATCGGGATTGTTGCAGGACTGCCGAGTAGTACAACAATGACACTCACTATTCTAATGTAGAGAAAAGCCGTTTCGTCTGTCACGCATTAGTACTGCAAGATTGACAAAGTGAAAAATTATGTTTCAATATTACTGGTAACGCTACAGTTAGCAAGTAATTATTTTTTGTGACAAGTGAAACTGTTTAGTTTAGATAAGTGGTAGTGGTTAACAGTTTATAGAGAGTAGTTTAATTAAAGCCCAGAGTCTGGGCCTAGAGGATGTCCAGAGAGACTGCTACAGTGGTGATGTATGTCCTTGCAAGGTATATATAACAGGTGAGGTGTGCATTAAAAGATTTACATTGTCGCACAACAATTACTTTGAAAACAACTACAATCACGAATACAAGTAAACTAGGTCAAAAGTCATTTGAAGTTCACAAAAAATCATGGTTTTTCACTCATACCTGAAAAATTACACCTATCATATACAATATTTAATAAATCCAATTATTGTAGAACGTATTGTAGAACGAATACAGGGGCGAGGAGCAGTGTTCGAGCTTGGCTAGACCTTATACGATGTAACGGTTCCACCGTTCTTAAGAGTAAAGAGTAGTCCTAAGTTAGAGGCTACACTTTTACAAATTTTAACAAAATTGGTGTGTTTAAAGTTTTAGTTTTTCCATAAATACTGCATTGTCATACTTATGTATGAATTCTTTCTTCAAAAATTGTCTTAGTAAAATACTTTCTTCGTCTATAAGAGGGTTTAGAGAAGCCTTTTAATTGGTCATTGAATAATAAAATTGAGGCTTTTAGCTTAATGCACTTAAAAGGGGTGCTGTCTTCCACTTAAACTTGTCTGCAAGTTTGGTATATACACTGTTCTAGGCAGTGAAAAATTTAACTCGACCACTCACCCTACACATCTTTCTGCTGGTTTAAAGACGGTTTGTTGGGTCCACTGGGTGAAAGATTTGCGGAGAAGAGCTGAGACAGTTTCACAAACAAGTTGAAACTTTAGTTGTCTGACAAAACTCAGTTAGAGTAGACAAGACTGCAGCGTTTTAACTACCTTGACCTCATTGATCTCTTTGTCTAACTACTACTTGATTAAAAACCATCATGGTTATTTAAGCGATTTGACTCCAACAATGTTCTTATGATAAACAAGATATATAGTTGTCTCTGCGATTCACTTAGACAAGCTTTCAGCTAGAATAAATTCTGATATTGGAATTGAACAAAATCATATCATTCATCAGACACATGCCCAAGGTACATTTGAAGTGTGAGATTTGTAACTTCGAGCACAGAGTTGCGTCTCTAGTATTTGACTTACAAACTAAAACATTTTAAATGGAAAAAGCTATTGACATTATTTTATTGAACGGTGCTTTGTATGTTAAGTTTTAGTTATCTTACGAATGGCGTAGCTGAACCGTATTATTGGGTATCTGCAATTTCGTAGAACAATATTGTTTAAAATTAATGTGCAATTGTTTCTAAAAATTTCATATTTTATCATAGCTTGTGTCATATTTTCTACTATACTTCCGAACTAAGACAGCTTTACGGTTCAAAAGTAAATTATGTTCAACATACTTTTTTAAATCAGTTACAGAATAGCTAGGCCTAGATGACTTTCTTATGTGCTGAATCAATGCCTGCACTGATTGGCTAGGCTAAGCTTCTTATAGCGAATAATGGTGCTGAGGACTGAAGTGGGGGGACACAAAAGTGGGCTTTACATTACGCTTTGCAGAGACCAGAGTTGGACTGGATCCACGAAAGTGTGCCCACTTTATAATTAACTTTCAACCAGGCAGAAAATCACACCAACCCACTTGCGAGCTCTTCGATGCTTTCGATTCAGCCAGGCTTTTCAATGTGTTATGATTTGTTTAGTTAATAATATAACCGGTATTGTGGAGAAGTTTTAAATCTATTTTTTTTTTTAGTGTGTTGGATATTACAAAAATCAGAGAAAGGGTTAAAGTAAAAGGAACCACGCCTTTTTGTGAGCTCAAGACCAGGAGCTATAGACGAGAGAAAGAAAATCATTCCAAAACAAGAGTTAGGTAACGTTTTGTTTTTAAACAACTATTATTAGTATACTTGTTATAAGCATACATCAAGAAATATTTTACTATATACTTGTCCAGCTTTTAATAGGGTATGAAACTTTACTCATTACACTCTAAAAATGAAGAAGTCAAGGCCACTCAGAAAAAGTGAAATTTCGCTCATTTGGGTGTTGAAACACAGCCACTCTCATTAAAGAGTTGCTCGATTCTATCTCATTGGGAGTGGTTTTCACTCTTTCATATTTAGAGTGTAGTATTTATTGTATTACTCATTAATGTTTTGAATATGTGAGCCAAAAGATATGGTCGAGATAGGGGTTACATATATCTTACATAACTATCGAAACACTCAATCAACGTTCTAAATTATTAAAAGTGTAATAAATAAACTATTAATGGTGGGTGAGTTTTTATTTCATATGAATTGTGTTTACTGGCATAATAATGTAATAGATTATAATGAAAACAAAATAATACATGCAAAAATCAACTCAACCAAAGCCCAGTTGGTCGTGTTGGGTTAGGACGCAAACCAGATTTCAATTTAGATAACCCAGCGACGAATCCGATTCTGTCATATCTATAATCTACCATCGGTGGTAAGTGTGGTAGATTTGTATTAAAGCTCAATTTTCGTTAATTTGCCTAAAGGATCACTGTATTAAATCTTATGTAAACCAAATGAATAAGTAAAAGGTTAAGCACTATTGGTGTTCAAGAAGAGAATTATTGTTTAACGATAATTATTGAGTCGTCAGTGTTTTAATACATAAATGTATTATAGAATTAACATGGAAATCTATACTTCGTTTAACGAACTTTAAGTTCTCATTAGGCTACATATTAAATACAGAAATTTATAAGCGAAATTGCCAAACACTGTTATGTACTTGTTAAAACTTACGTTACCTGCTCGAAAAGCTGTACAGCTTCTTTTTTCAGGTGTCTCAGTGTATCATAAGAATCAACACCAACTACCTCTCATATGGAATCAAGGTCATGTATATTACATACAACTAGGTGCTATCACAACGGCCTGTTTTGTACGTTTTTAACTTATGATTTCGCTTTGCGCTTTTATTAAAAAAGCTTTTACTTTTCTTGAGCAATACACTTTTAAAATTTTGCTTCAATAGTAGATTGGAGGGATGAAAAGTCAAGGATCAGTTACCCTTAAGCACGTCTACCACATGTTATTGGGCATTATTTGGTACAAACCAGAATAAAAGAAAGTCTGTATTAAGAAGAGTAATGGGACTGGTTTCGACTGAGGAAGCAAAAAGCAAGGCCACTGACAACGAGTTATTGATTTAATATGTTCAATATTTAAATATGCAATCACCTTTCGTTGAAACTTTCAGTTGTAGAAGTACGTTAGAAAAGAACGTTTACAAAATTACAAAATCAAAGTAAATGATCCAATCTACCCTGGTGGAGAACGATAGCGTTCAACATTCAGAAAACATCCTAGCAAATCTGTTTTGCTCTCCTTATGAAGGGTTGATGAAGATTACGCTTAACCAAATAAATCTAAGACATATACATCATTATTAAATGTATGTACCAATAAATCCCGTCACCCTTTTTCTACAAAGTCTCGTCACTCAAAAGTAGAATTTGCTTTCAGACGATTGTTTGTATTATTATCGTGTTCAATGTTCATGTTACTAACAGTTTCCATTAGCAAGTTGAGTTTTTTATTTCCTACACTTATGTCAATTGTCCCTTTAAAAAGTCTTACATCTTCATTAATAGTTTAATACAGGTTTTAAAGTCGATAAAACAAACGTGGTGTGCATAAAACTCCTTCCGCAGTCTTCAGTTGTGTAATATTCACTGCCAAGGGCGGGCAAGATTATTTCAACCTTCGCCGGAGCTCACTGGTGTGTCTAATCACCTTCTTTTTACGCTAAACGTTAGTTTTAATACTTCAAAACCTTTTCGTTTTAACAAAAACATGTAAAAATATGAAATATTGTTTTGTGGTATAATAGGACAAAATAAAACACAATGGTTCAATTCTAAGGGATGTACATACAACATACATCTGTAATTCAACTGTTGAAAACCGGATTTTGGGTATCATTTATTTTAAGTTTGTTATTGATGACGGGAGCTTGAAACAAAACATGGAAAAAACACTACAAATACAGGATGTCACAAAGACGTGTAGCGCGCTATGCAGAACCGGATTCTACATACACAAGTAAGTCGGAAATATCCAGTGACGTTATTTTGGTTTCGGCTTAATTAAGCCGTAATCCACCATTTTGTAATTTTTGAAAATAATTAATAATTAAAAACCTTTTTAACATATTTTTTGTGAAACTAGGTATAAATCTTAATTGTTTTCTTAATAACGTTTTCAAAAGTATTTTTGATCTAACTTATCTAATTTCAAAATGGTAGCCATTTAAAGATTGCAATGTCAAATGGAATCAAATTGGAACTTGTCTGGCCGAAATGGCCACCATTTTGAAATTTGATAAGTTTGATAAAACATATTTTTGGAAAATGTTATTAAGAAATTAATTATGTTTATACCATTTTCTTAGTTTTGGCTAAACAAAGGCGTAATTAAAAAGATGTTACTGGACATTTTCGACTTAGTTTTGTATGTAGAATCCGGTTCTGCATAGCGTGCTACACATTTTTGTGACACCCTGTATAAACCAAAGATACACAAACCTTGTCGGGATTACTCGGATTATACTCGTTTGTAACGTAAGCTTTGATTACTTCAATAATTGAAAACCAACAATAGCCGCTTACAGCGTGAAGTATAATGCTACTCACTGTAGTATTTACCAATTAAATTAAACGACGAAAGTATATATTGTACAACAAAATAATTATTTCTTAAGTGTATTAAATACCATTTCCTTTATTTATTTATACTTTTAACACCAACACAGCTTTTTTTAATTTTCATTTATGAATTTCGTCCACAAATTTATGAATGGCAGGACCACAAAACTACCAGACATTGAACTAATTATCAAACATAGACATCATACTAATCCAAACATAATTAAATGTCAATCACTTTCTGTTCTGTCCCCTTCAAGCATTATCCTGAGCAAAATCTGACATATCATTATTAATCTAACTAACGAATAACAAAACCACACATTTGATTGCTGGTGTGAACTACAGAATAACTATCACTACCTTAGTTAGGAAATATTCATAAAAATTGTAATACGTAGCGTAACTATGACATGTTTAAAATAAAATAACTGTATTTCTTCCAATTGCTCTAAACAACAGAACCTTAAAATAAATAAGACATCTATAAAATAAAACCATTGGAGAGTTTACGGTTTTAGTCAGTTCAACCGTTGTTGCTTGGCTTCGAATAGATGATATACGTATACATAAATGTACACTTTATGCAAAAATTACATTTTATTAATTCTTGAAATTATTTATTAAGTAGTTTAACAATGGAACCTATTAAACAATTAATAAGTTTGAAATAAAATCAGAGGAAACTTCCAAACGAATTTTTTTTTTCATGAATAAAACATTGTGATATAATATTAAGTTGATTGTAAAATGCAAGTTTGTGAGTCTGTTTGGAATATATTAGATGAAAACTCGAGTTGGCCACTGAGCTCTTCATTTGTGATTCAAAACAAGGCAAGGCACCCGTTGACATTTTGGATAAAATTGTCTCGGTTCGTTTAATTTTACCGATAGTCTTTTAAAAGAAAAATCACTTGTATACAACTGTTTATCAATAAACCATAAAATAGTTAAACTAGAACTCATAGATAAAATTGAATTGGCCATTTGTTACTCCAGTCTTGAAGGTGAAGGGACACACAGTAAATAAAAGGAAGGGCTGGACTACAAGTCAGTGTGGCCACCACAACCACACGGCACTTTGCCAACCCGCATTGCTGCCAACCTAGCCAATCATAAATCCCGCCTTGTAACAAACAGAAGTGAGTATCGTTATCATTATACCACATCAAGTCCTAAGAAAGTGTAGAATTTTCTAAACATCGATGATATTTAAATTTTATTTTAATACGATACTTTCAATATTTGTTTTTACACCTTCAAATACTTTTGGAAAATTGTTAATTTTGTATAGAAACAAACACGACAATAGTATATAAGTTTGATTAGTTAAACAAGCAATGCTCGCCTCATCAGACTGACCCTTAAGTAAATGGTTATTGTAAATATGGTCATGTCGCATAACGTTGAACAGCTTGATCAAGTTCAAACCATAATTTGAAAATGAACGAGGTTCTAATGGTATAGAATGTAAATAGTATAGCAATACATTCTTGAGAAATAGTAATTGTTTCTGAAATAATGTCAGTGAATGTTTCAATCCTAAGGCCACGATCATACTCGAAATTTTAGATACTTAATCTTTACTCAATGGGAAGTCATTAGAAATAGATATGATTTAATGATTATATCTGAGAACGACGATAATCTTTGATGCGAAACATTTTACTAGTTCTTTGTAAAATCTGTTTCAAAAGGTGTTTGTCGTTATTTTCAGCTTACTACAATAGAATTAAAGTAAAAATGTACTTTTTCTAAGGATCTGGGAGTATATTGTGTGTTAAATGGTGCACAACATAATTAGGGTTTATACGAGAGTTAAAATGCTGAGATTTAAACCTCAATCCTCAATTAAGGTCACACTCAATAACCCCATAAGGTTGATTTCAATATAAGTGAATTTTTCAAGTAAGATTTCGTGGTAAATTTAGTTAGTGGTAATTTTAGTGAACAAATAGTGGTAAATTTCATCGAAATCCTGTTTTCCAAATTGAGCTGTAGGCCTAACGTCTTATTTGATCCACCTGGTATAAGAAACAAGCGTGTAGCAAAGTTGGGTACAATGAATCCATGAAAAGGAGGCAAATCCTGGTGCAGACTCACGGAATCACAGATTATCCGGATAAAATATTCAGCCACGCTTGAGAACATATCTCTTGAATATTCTGGACTGGAATTGTTTATCTGGGTGAATCGCATTTTTTACTAAAACTGCGGTAACAACGGGTGACGCAAAGAACGTCAAAACAAACTTCAAGACTCTATAAAAACATTTCCCAAAGAGTTGTTTAAAACTTATCCTTTTTCTAAAGGTAAAGTTAAGGGGGCGATTAAAAACTCACTCTGTATATAAATGTGTGACCAACCTACAGGTAGCAATTTTAGTCCAATTTGCACGAAATTTGGTACAATTAATAATCCTTTTGTAAATCTCTCAGGTTTGTCTATCAGCAAATTCAACTGATAGGAGGTGTCCTCATAGAAGGAAGGACCGTCCCTCCCTATATAGGGCTCATATAATTGAAAATAAAACTTGGTAGTCACAATGATAGTCCAGACAACAAAAATGTGGAGAGGGAAATTTTGGACTTTTGACTGTGTAATTTTTTTTGGAATAGAAGGTGAACAAATCAAAAGTCCCGCCCGTATCATTTGAGCCGGTGCAGGAGATGGTTTCTAAAGATACCATTTTTGGGTTTTTTGCTTTTATCACCAAAGTTATGCGTTGTAACGACATAGACGTTTGGTACAATATGAAAGCTAACAAAATGTTCTATAAGTCTTATGTTTAAAGTTTTCCAATATATTGTACAGCTTTCGAGATATCAGCTCTGAAAAGTGTGTAATTTAAACAGAACATATTGCTAGGAAACGGTGGTGAAACCATGAAAATTTATTAGTCGACAATGGACGCAAAACTTTATTTTTCACGCTCAATGCTGGACATTTTCGACAATTGAAGGAAAACAGGTACAAAAGAGAAAACCCGTACAAAGTATTGGTTGAAAATTTAGTTTCCCACAACCCTTTTTATGACCAGACATTATTCTTTAGATACAGTCATAGTTCAAGAGCATACACCCTTGAGATAAAAGCAAAAACTAAAAAAAACGGTACCTCTAGACTCCCTCTCCTCCACCGGCTCAAATGCTACGGGCGAGGACTTTTCATACGTCCACATCCTAACTAGTCCAAACAAAGTTATGAAGTTAAAACTGTGTTCCATATCCCTCTATATCATTTTTCAAGAATTCCTTGCCTGGACTATTAGGTATCAAATGTGTTTATACAAAGTTTTATTAAAATCGGATTAAAATAACAGTTTTATTATTATCCTATAAAAGATTCGTTCTTGTGACTACCTTTTGGCAATACTTTTGCAATTGGCGTGGAACTATTGGGTCTTGGTCTGTTGAAACACCATTTTGTAAATAATGTATCTACAATTTTTAAATATGTTACGGTGGCTGTTTTAAACAACTCCTCAATTCATTTAAATTTACATATCATGTTTTATCTTCAATATATTCTCAGAAGAGAGGAAAACTATTGCAATAAAATATTTTAGTTGGAGTAAAAGATATTTGTGTTAAGTAAAAGGCAAACATTGGAGAGTTGTTGAATATATAATGACAAAGCACTTTGAGGTTTCAAACGCTTCTAGAACCACCTTGAGTCAAACCTATAAAGTAGCTTCTTACTTTTGCAATGGGTTAGTTTCACAAATTTGTATTACCTTATTTTATAGGCTAAATAAAAATTGTATTTCAATAAAATGATCGTTTTGTGTAACTTGTATTTAGTGTAACTTTTAACTTATGTTTACAAGTAAATATAATAGAGACCCTTTTTTAAGGTTCTAAATAAAATTCCAATACTGTATTCCGATGAAATACTGTTGGAGGTTCGCAACCGGTGGGTCAAAAGTTGACAGTAAATAATTTTTACTGGACCAAGGGAGAAAATGTCATTTAAACGAAGTTTTATTTACAAGTTCATTTTAATAATTACTAGTTAGTACAACATGTAAAATAACTGTTTTCACAAGACATTTTTATTTTTTTTAGAAAATGCTAGTTGGTTGCGGAAGGTTTTAGAAAAGTGTGGACATAAAATGACTGTTATGGACTGAACTTAATATAGTAAATTTTGTATCGTGGATTAATTTTATTGGTTTGTATTTTAAACTTCTAACCATATGTTTTTGCAGTTAAGTTTTTTCAATATTGTTAATAGGTAACAGAGTAATGTGTTTACTGTTTATGTAAAGAGAAGATGCAATTATAGTTTTTGTCCAAAGTGAATAAGTTTATATTCTTCGGTTGTTTTCTCAATATCAAAACCTTTTAGATAGACAGAAAATTTATATTTAAAGTGTTTTTCCTTTTGTACTTAACAATGATCCTTCCAGCGTCCATCTAGAGTTTCAGCTGTCTGAACCAAAGTTGAACCAGTAGTATTGTTTAATTAAAATGAGAAAGAGAATCACAAAACTGTAATACTTTTGAATTCTTTACATTCTTGTTCTTTATACTGTACGATTCAACAATTTATGCTAGACTGTATCTAAACCTTACTAAAAATATCATTCAGTTGACATGGTTTCAACCCGGTTAATTATGCGATGCTTGGAATGGACTCATCTTCTAACTTCACATAAATACAAAGGCTAATATCAGAAACACGACATTATCAGACAATCCTCAATTACAGCTCGCAACATCAGTCTTGTATATCACACACACTGTGACACTTCAAATTTGTATGCAAATGTAATCTTTACATTTTCAATTAGCTGACCAATTAAATAACTAAATTAATTTAGGATCCATTGCATTATTTTCACGTCGCAGTTTGATCAGGCTGTTATTAACCTTGCTTGACGTTACGTATAGTGGTTAAGCTACAGAATTGGATATATAAAGAGCGTTTGTGAACTCTATGTACAAATTTTTAGATAATGTTCATTGGGTCATAAAACGTTTGTAATATCATACAACAATAGGTGTAAGTGTATTATTCCAGTCTGTATGTCCCAGAAATACGGTGGTTATTTAGGTATTCCTTACACTTTACTCTATACAAACAATACGCTATGGTGAGTGCAATATGCGTCAATAAATAACGGTAAGAAATTTGGTGACGAAAATTCCATCGATTCACTCATTTTTTAGAAAAAGACAGTGCCTTAAAACCAAGCGTCCAAAACCTACCCTCAAATATGTCGGCACGCCAAAAATCCAGCTCGTTGCGCTACGTTAATGCACGTGTTTTTTTATCTATAGTTTTTTATACAATCAGTATTGTAAACTAACTTAGTTTAGACGAATATAAAATAAAAACTGGTTAAAACACCGAGTTAAGCACGAAAAACGTACGTTAAGTTGTCAAGATAAAACTGCTCAGCTCCGATGATTTCTCAATTTTCCCGTAGTCATATCGAATCTGTGAATGACAAATAAAATCGCTTCATCTCGATTATTGATGCAGTTCTGCTGTCATTTGTCAATGTTGAGACCTGACTTCTGTCATAACTCACTTTGCGACTGGTGCGGAAAATTATACTTCTTACTCACTTCCTGACTCAAACTTCGAAGGCATTTTTTCATCTGACAGCTTTCTAATTATACCTTTGAACAATTTATCTCGGGGATTCCTCATCAAAATTGGTGAACCGACTGAAATGTATTTTTTTACCCTTTCTGGTTGATAGCTGGTATGTCAATATTCTTTTCTGCCAATAAGATGAAATGTCCTTTAATGTGCTCTTATTTTAAAAATTAAAATTTGTGCGTCTTGTATTGGTTTAGGGTAAACCCGATTCTTGATACGTCTTAAGAATTACAGCACCCAGACGCACATGAGAAAAGGTGTGAAATTTTGTTTAAAACGTGTTTACACAGAATGATCAAAACGAGACTACTAATGCTCTTTAGTTAAAGTTTTTATTTGTTTGACTAATTATTATTTGTTTTACCTTATGCCATCTTTTAATGAGGTACAGAAACAAAAGTATTGAAATCTTGAATCATTGATTACTCCCTTGAAGAAAATAGGGTTTTCTTACATTGGTGTAAATATTTAGGCCTGCAGCCGCATTTTCAATACGATTTTATTTGATAAACGTAATAATTCACTTACGTAAGTTTATTTGATGAAAAACATAATATATACAGTACAAAATTTAATACCTGGTCAGGCCTTTCGAGAACCAAGTTCTCATCGTCAGACCAAAATCAATTAATAAATTGTCGATGAGAACTTTTTTCTCAAAATGCCTAACCAGCTACTAAACAATTGTAATGGATCGATTGTGTTTTCCATCAAATAAATTGTTCATCCTCTAAGGAGCTATTCTATATTTGCTTCTGTAAGATTGTTGCTACTTTTAACCAGCTTTCCGCAGATCATAAAAAATATAAAGAAAATGGCCAGTGTAAATTCTGTCCGTGATTTAATTTTGAGCATTCAGTGGCCTGGATAACAGACGTTGCGATAGTTTTCCTGCCTTATTGTTCAATTGTAGAAGGCAGAGACGGTAAATTTCCTTCAGATAATTTTGAAATAAACCTAGAGTAGAAGATGTATGAACAACTTGCTGAGTTCTACTCTTGAGTTTAACTGAATTGGAAAAGGCGGAGACAATTTGCAAGTCAACTAAGCTCGCATGGCAAACGTAGCCCACCGTTCACAGTAAAAAAGATATTTCCCGTTCAATATTGTAAACATCTAGATTTTTTTGTTTCCTGCAAATGTATTAGCGTATAACAAAAAGCTGTCCCACAACTTCATTTAAATTGCATTGACAAAGAAATTATTATGAATAATGACGAAGAGTCACAATTACATATTTTCCTCTGAAATTTTATTTTTGTTGAGATGCGTAAATGGCATCAGTTCTTCTAACACATTTGGAAGAGGTAAATGGCTTCTTGGATTTTAAATCTTGGATGATTTGTAAAATTACAGATTTCAAGTCATGATTATGTTATGTAAGGTAGACAGCGCGTAGATGCCGAGTAGCTGAGGTAGGAAAGTCAACATAGTTGCGGCAGCCCAAGCACAGATCGCGCTGCAAGGGTCTAAAGTAGATACTGACTCACGCACAAGCTGTGAAGCCTATGAGCATGTGAAGCCGAAAGGGCAGAAAGACGGCAATCTGCGCTTGTACTGCTGTAACTGTTAAAATTCCTGCCTCAGCCATCCTGCCTCAGTTTTATTCACTATCTACCTACCATAACTATATCTTTAATTTCACCGTTAGGATTGTATTACTTAGCAACTAGCAAATACTTCTTAGGCCAGCTGGGAAATAAGACATAAGACCGTTAACGAGTTTCATTGTAAACAAATTTCATACAATTTAAACTATATTTTGATCATTTTACGCACAATTATAGCAGTAAACACTTTCAAGGCCTTCAATTTGTATCACGTTACGACCTTGTTACGTTGTTACTCTTATTTTGTGTTACTCTCTACAGTGTAACTCAATTTACATTTTTAAAACCAATGTTGTACATAATATAGCCCTATGGGCAAAATCGATAAAGAATTTGAATTCGAATTTTTAAAAGCAGGAAGAGAACAATTAAAACTTCTGACTGCTATATCAAAAATGTCTTATGCATAACTCAGATAGTGCAAAAACTAATGTGTTAATAGTTGGTTCACATATATTTAGTATTATGTATTGTTTATAATATATTGGTTTTGTTCTTAAGTCAAAGTTATTCATTTATTTTAAAACTTTCCATGTGGATATTTTTATTCGATGTGTTGGATCCATGTTTATAAATTCCATTGATCAACATGGAACTCTTATTGATAGAGGGGACAAGTTCACTTGGGTTTTATAGAAAACATTGCATTAGTAAAAAGGCTCTTACTAGGCCTATACTATAAGTTTTGAAACGGTTAAAATGTGTTTATCCATCAGTGTTAATAGTATTATGATAGTAATACTGCTCAAGTCATTAAACGTAATCGTTTCAAGTAACTTGTCGTAAATTCAGCGTCCGGTTTAGCTGACCGGAAGCACCTTCGACCGGAAGTACCTGATGACGCCATTTCCCTCTCATCGCAGTTTCTGTCTTGCTTTCCATCTTGTAGCCTGAAAGACGTATCGTATAATTCATTAAACACAAATTAATTACTAATTATTTGCCGTAAAATCTGCCTTGCTGTTCCGATTGTATAGACATTTAACATGTATTACCCGTATCTGAAATATGTACTAAAAATAGTTAAAATACAATAAACCAGACCAAAATAGTGAAAAAGCTACTTTTATCGCCATCTCGGTCTGGCATAGCAGATTTTCATTTGTTTCCAAATGCTGATTATGGTAAAATAAATATTAATACTGAGTCAGTTCATAAAATATAAAGTTATTACAACATTAACCACTATTGGTTGGTCGTTCCTTTCTGTATTACAATTTACCAAAGGTTTGTAAGACTTAATTGATTTCCTTTCTCGCTGCATAAAACTTGATTTTACCAGACGAAATAGGCAATCAGACAATTGCAGCTCCCTATTTTTCTTCTTACCGTTCAAATAATAAGAGGACAGTTTGCTAAAACCACAAAGATCTAATATTTTACATATTCATGGTATACCATTAAGATGTATATCATCATATGCATCAAGTTATTGAAAACGGAATTTTCGTTTAAGCCTGCATAAAACCAACCGAAAAGTCTAATGTTAATGAAAATTTTCCGCAAAACCCATTATCAAGATCCTAATAAATAAATAAATACACCTAAATAGAAGTAGTTGCCACATAGGGAAGGGGCTTGAAGCTATAATTTGTGTAACAAACCATAACAGAAGCTTAAACTGTCATGAATGGACGGTCTTTAGCCTATTTTGTCTTTGAATTTGAATGAATGAATAAAGAACAAAGACATGTAAATCAGTGAAAGATAAGTTAGTCTGCTTTTTGCTCGACTTCTTGACCTAGATGATCCTTGCGAGAATTATTGCTACTTTTGTTGTGCTTATTTATTAGAATGTCGGAAATAAAATCTTTACTTGAAGAATAGCAGATGCTGGTCCTTAGGTTTTTTCTCAAATAAAAAATCTTTCTACAGTGATAAATTCTACAGATTCAGTATAAGCTGTGGGCAAAGGTTTCGCACGTAGACTCTACTTTCGTGGATTAGCAAGATATGCAAGACTGTATTATTACAATCGTACTTTAAACAGTACCAAAATATATTTGCCCAATATAAATTACATACAGGATGAGTTTTAAATGTTTAAGTTGGAGGGGGGTTGATATTAGGGTGGAGGGTATTTAAAATTTGGGAAAGCAGTAGAAAGACACATACGTGAAAAATGCACGTCTTACAACTAACATCCTACATAAACAAAGAAGAAAAAATACTCGTACTTTAAAAACTGGGTTAAGACTTCTTTTTTCACAGTTCTAAATTTTGATGATGAGTTTGTTGAGGAGTAAAAACCATTTTTGAGGGATTTTTACCGATTATCTTTGAAGCACGTGCTCTGCAGTGGTTAATCAATATAATATCAAAACTATATTTGTTATTGTAACTAATGAACCCTTTTCGAAACATTACAAAAGGGTCCAAATAATTATGTGCAACGGCTGTGTTTACACAAAACGTCTTTTCCGTTACCTTTTATGTATACGTTACATCATCAACACAAACACATAATCACAAACGTTTGTGAAAACAAAAGTCTACTTTATAAGTAATCAAGTTGAAGAAGTGAAAAGAGCCAGTTCTTGCTTGTGAAGGTAACTTTACTTATTGAGCCATTTGGGTCTGAGCCAGATATCGTACTTTTATTTTCCAAACTCTGGCTTAAGAAGGTCTTCCTACTTTGCAATTCTGATGTTTGACATCAAAGTCGGATTCAGCAGTAGGTTTGCAGACGGGAAGATTGACAAAATGATGAAAATATTTAGTTAGACATAAAACTTTACAAGTTTTCAAATTGTGGGATGGGAGGTTTAGTATTGCGGTTGAGTTTGGTTTAAATCTTAATAATCTATTACTGGGTCTTGTAATTAAAAAGAAAAAATAATTATGTTTACATAGGTAATATTGGACTGTTTAAGACTTGGTCTGCGATGCACTTGGGTGCAAGAAAGAATTATAATTGTTTTCGAACGTTAATTAACAAGTGAAATTAAAATTTCTTCTTTCAAAGGTTGTTTATAGCTTACAGGAATGTATTGATGGTTCCTGGAAAAATTCAAATGTATTTAAATCTTATCTATGACTACAGTACTGTTACTGGAGGCCGCTTATTGTTAGTTCAAAATGTTATGAATTTAAAACCAAATACATTATATTTATCGTATTTATTTCCAAAAGAAGGTTTTAATTTTTTTACCTGATCGTAAAAAAATCAGGATGTTTATTAAAACTTGTATAACTATAAAATATGTTTCTCGTGTATTATGACGGATAGACGATGTAATAAAACTCGTAAAATAGATCCAAAAAGTTTTAATTATTAATTTATTTAGTTTTTATTTGTATATTATTTTAAAATTAGCAAAAGAAATTGCGCTTGGAAGACGCTTAAATAGTTAGCATAAGGCTACGAAACAATGTTCTATTTAATTGTTTTTTAAACATCAAAAAAGATAATTTCAAAAGACTCTTAAACCAATGGTTACATAGTCATTTCAAACACAGAGGCTGAACGATATACTTTACAATAACAGAATTGCCTGATTGGAACATTATCATGTGTTGGCAGTGACGGAAATCTTAAAAGGCAGCTGAGAACCGTTGTTATATCTTTTGTAAAAAGTATATTCTCGCTTTTTTTCTCGATAGGTTCTAAACTACAAACAACAACAAAACTATGTAAATATGGGTTATAATAAGTTTTCAGTGAGCTATGCTAGAGGGGATAGGAGACGATGGAAAAAACTTGAATTAGTCGTTATTTTTAGAGACGTTCCCAGTAAACTAGCAGATGTCAGAACTTTTGAAAAACTACTTCTTTCTTACAAAGTTTCATGCCATAAATAGATATGTTCGTGACTTATAATCTAGGACAGATTTATTATGACTTTACGTCATTTTTTATTTTAAAGAACAAACTATAAAAGCCCCAATCCAACCCAGCGAAGAACGTTAACGCTTTCTTTTCAAGTCAGCATTTTTTGTACCCTGACTTGCTTAATCCAATAAAAATCGACTCTGTTTCCGTTATAAAGCTTTTTCCGTACCAAGCCAATTTAATTGATATCACAACATAACCTGTACAGAATTGTTTGTTTCTCCTCTCTATAATTCGTTCGATAATTAGACGATGTACCATGATAGGCCTATGTTCTAGAATACGTTGCTAAGAAACGTTTCTTACATTCTATAAAATATTTTAATGAACGACCCGTTGCTAGGTAATTTGCTAAGTTTAGTCAAATTTTATCTCGAGTTGGAATCTATAGAAAAATATCAGAAGAAGGGAATAGCTTCTCCGAATCCCCAAACATGATCGTTAGATCTTCGTTGCCTGCTACACGACATGATTCGACCTGCAATCCGACAACGTTGCACACATAGTGGTCGCTCTACATTCTACAGACCTTTAACATTGTTTTAAATACGTCAAAGTACTGGTGAGTAGATTTTTATTTTAGTTTTATTTAGGTGTTTTAGTCGGTTTTCTTTGCACATCATATGACCCAATAGTTAATCGAGAGATGAAAGCTGAGTCCCAACAAATAATATAAATTTATCAATTCGTTGAACAGCACGATTCCTAGATTGAAACCCAGTGGTCTGCACTAAGTATACCCCAGCTAACTAACTTTTCCTCGGGTTAAAGATCGAATTATTATGTAAACCATTTTCAAGGAACGTTGTCATTCTTCCCGAAGGGCCTCACCTCTGGCGTCCGAAAGGATACCATAAGTCCGTCGGTCGAGTCAATTCGAAAAAGCTGATTGGCCAGTTGATAACAGATCATCAAAACCGTAGTAGGTTGTAACAAGTTTATACGCCCGGTCATTAGCAGAAAAAGTAGGCCCGTATGTAGTGAAACACCTTTAAGGACTAAGTCAACAGTTCAGAGTGTAAAAATTAAATAACGTACAGAAATAAATAAATGACAAACTTAATTATAAACGAATTTTAATAGAACAAAACTTCTGATCTTTATCTTCTCTGCACAACTCACAGTATTCTTGAAAACTGCAACATTAATTTTTAAACAAGTATTTAAACAGCTGCTATCAAGTAATGTCGTACAGGTGACTTCCGGTTCAGCTGACCGAAAACTCCTCTGACCGGAAGTACTTGATGACGTCATTTCCATCTCATACAGTACTTAACTTTTCACCTTCAAAACTAGTGACATTGTTCGTGAAAACAAATATGAAGGTTGTGTACGAAGATCAGTCCTATGAAACGTATAGATAAACTCTAATAATAGTTCAAATTAATATTTGGTAGTCTTTATTAATAGTGAACTTTAATTATGATTTTAAACTAGCAGCTTTAGCCGTAATTATTGAAAATGGAAACTGTTACGAATTTGTTGGTTACTTAAATAGGCTTGTTTAATAACAGTATCATCGCCTGGATTATTTCACTAATACATTTTTGTTACGTTTATTGAATCCAATAAAACTAATTTTAGTTTACTTCTTTTCTGAAAAGACTAAAATGAAACAGCACAAATGGTTGGATGATTGTTTATGTTGATAATCCCCGTGTAAGGGAGGGTAGATTAAGGGTAAAATTAGTTGTTGAAAAACTTGATCCCGAGTTTCGCTCCAACGAAGCTCCTGATTAAACTTTGATTACTTTTTATAGCGAGTTTAAAGTATATTTGCCCGTTATTTATACAAGACCAAAGATTCTTTAGTTGTCATACTCAACGGCCCTATCCACGCACATGTGATCGTTAAAGCAAATTGATTCAATGTGATTAATGAAATTGTTTTTGTTGTAATGTATATGCCATAGTTAAAATGTGTCCTTTGTTCTTGCAGTTTGCTTCAATCTCTTTCTTATTTTTCCCCACAGAAAACACTTTCTCAATTAACTTCACATGGAGCATGCTCTTAATGGTAGTGAATAAAACTTTAGATTACTCTGTGCATGAGTGTATATAGTAAAAGGTGACTTAGATGGGGCGTATTTATTCAAAGTTAATCTTCTATTACATAATGCATTAAATATTATTTTTCTTAATGATTACATAAGTCCGAAAATAGTTCATTTATTTAAACAAACGTTTTGTCTGTAGTATAGCAATGGATAAAATTCAGTTATATCATTACAATGGTAGTTTTCTAAAAATGCCTTTCGTTTTACAGCAGGCTTTCCTCTAGCTTATATATATATATAAATTTTTTCATAAAAAATGCATTATGTGGTCTTGAGGTATGGCTGTTTGGTACAAGCTCAAGTTTTGAACAAGCTAGGTTCAAAATACTTTAAAGACAAGAAAAAAGTTGCTTTTGGTTTTTAAAAACACTAAAGATGTCAAGCGTGTGTTTTGAAGCTCAACGACTATGTTGTTGCAGTGTGAATTGTACTTTAGATAGAAACAGCTTGTTTAAGCAAGCAATATGTACTAAAGAACTAACTTTACAAAACTACGATTATACATCTTAAGGCTTTGGTCTGAAGTTGTTAAATCAAATAACAATAAAGTTGGCAAGAGGAATAAATTTAATTGAGGCTTTTTGTTATATAGAGTAATTTGGGGGGCTGCCAGAACATTTTCTTTCTTTTCGAACTAAGAACACTTATTTTATTGACAATTAAAATTCAGTCAAAGGCCAATTAAAATGAGTGAATAGTTTAGACCGTATTATACTCATATGTTCAACAACTGATTTAACCTCGTTCGAACAAAAGGGTTATGTTTAAAATATAAATCTTAACGCTTAACAGATTTGATGAGTTAATATTCCGAGTTCTTCTAATGTATATTTGAAATGAAAAAGCGTGTTAAATCTCACGCTATGAAATTTATGTGGAATTGTCAATACCATAAGTACCCCAAGAGTGAAAACAATTATTACGGTTAAATTGCCGTAAAGGCCCGTTCAACAAAATACGATAAACTATGTACGGAAACGTGTTTTATGATAGAGTTTAGTTATAAACCAACGCTATAAAACCAACTCAACTACTAATAATAACATGGAGCGAAAGCAATTGTACTTTTAAAAACTAAAAAGTGGTAAAAAGTATAAAAATTAATGCTTTTTTGTTATAGTAATGAATGCAGTAGGTTCCACAAAGTTAATGGAGAAAACAACAAGAAGAACTAATTATACCAATTGACCACACTACGTAAAGTGACATTTATTTCACTTCCAAAGTATTGTCTTCCTAAGGTTTTGCAGTTTCAAGATTGTGGTCTTCCACTCAACAAGTTATGCTCACACTAAAAGCTACGGCTTTGCAAAGTTGTAGGACTCAAGAGTCACTCTAAGTTTGCCTCGTAACAAGGGATCCACTGAGGTGCTTCTATTAGTTAATGTAACAACAATGTGAGTTGAAGATTGTAAATATATATAAATAAATATTAATACAAGAATTGAAACAACTGAGATGTACCCTTTAAACATTTAATTTAACCACTACCGGTTTCGGAAATTATCCCATTGTTTGGCGAATTATTGAGCTTTCTTCTTAACATATTGTTTATTAGCTTGTCACTATATCCATTCTTAACAGCAAGTTCATTAATAGTTCTTTTTTCTACATCAAAATCAGCTTTGTCCATTGGCATATTGATCAGTCTGTTTAACAGAGAGTGAAACCCAGCCATTTTTTGCGGCCAAGAGTGATTTGAATTACTTGGTATAACTAACTCGGACTGTAAATCTTAAACGCATGTTTGCTACCTTTCCGAGAAATAGTTATATCAAGAAAATTGATCTCGTTCTTTTGGCACTCTTTTGTGAATTTGATACTAGCTGTGAGATTGTTTGGATAATTTAAAAGCATGTCAACCTCCTGTTCATTACCGGAAAACAAACAGATAATGTCATCAACATACCTATACCAGTACAACAACTTGTTTCTTTATGGACTACTATCATTTAAAATTTTATTAGATTCTAGATTATGCATGAAGATATAGGACAGCAGACCTGAAAGGGGTGAACCCATAGCTAATCCATCCTCCTGCTTATAGAATTTTAAAGAGAACTGCTCAGTTGTATTTTCATTGTATTAAGATACCAAACAGCCCTAAAAGGTGAATAGAAAATACAAAGTAAAACAAACAAATAATACTTATTTCTCTAAATAATTTTCATAGGAATATTAATGATCGTTGGTTTGATCGTGGAAACCCAACTCGAAATGCCATCCTATTACGTGTTCTAAAAACTTAATTACATTTGGTTGTTATCTGAATATTAATGTCAACGCTTTAATGCAGGATGGTTTATACTTTAGAAAGTGGTAACATGGCAAAACAATCCAAAGAAATTCTCTGCACTACAAGAGCGTAGAGTAACAGATTGTAATAATAATTTATCTGTCAATATACAAAAAATATTGTAAAGATTCTTAGCGACAATCTAAGTTTATTGACCAATTTAGTATCAATTGACCAAAGTACCAAGAGCTGAAAACGCTGGGGTAATAAAAGTTAAATTGGATTAAAAGTGAAAGGATGTGAAACAATACTAATCAAATATAAAAAGACAAAGCTTGCAATTACGAGAGAGTATGACGCTAACTAATGAGAGCCTAACGTAATTTTAATTACTTTTACCTTTTCTTTTGATTGTGCTCAGGCGGTAATGTCATTACTTACAATTTAATGAAGGGAAAGTTATTGTCTCGTGGAAGAGAGATTATAAATCAAAAGTTAATAACTAAGTTCGCTTTTATCGAAAACACTGAGAACACATCAAACTTAACTACAGCGCAGTGTCAGTACTTTTGAATAAAATGACGCAACTACCATACACCGAGGATTGCATAGCTTTATGCTACAAACTCACAACGTTTGAACGGAGAGCTTTCAAAGGGTAATTGGTCCTTTTTTGTCACATTTTCAAAGCTTTTCCAAATATAAAGTTCTATATCGTGTCACCTCTAGAACAGAAAATGACAACAAATCCTTTTTCCAATTATATAGTACGAGGTATAATAGTTATTAGACATAAGACTGTTACATGTGCAGTTTCAAAGAAGCCTAACAAACTACTTAGGAATAATATAGAAACTTACAAAAAGGTAATCAAGGTTAAAATCTATCTTGATTTTACAATATTTTTCACTGCTAACCTTTTGCAATCGTAAAATAAGATGGCGTCTATAAAATAGTTTAGTTTGAGTTCACCGGTACTTGCTAGACAATTTAGGTCGTAGCATGTGTAGGAGTGGTTGTACAAAATGCAGATCTTATGTAAGTCATGGAAGTCTTATGGAAGTCATGATTATATGTATAATATCTATAAGTTTCAAATAGCAAATCTTATGCTTTAATTTGACGTATTAAGGCATAACGCTAAATTAATTAGTTTAAATTTAGTCCAACACATATTATTTTAACAGTTAGATGTATTTAAGTGTACTTTCTGGTCAGTTTTCAATCTGGATCGTCAAAAATTACCCTTTCGTAAGCGTTCAAAACTCGCCCTTGCGTTATAGTGCATTACAAATCTCTAAGATTTCTTAAACAGATGCATCTAACAGTAGAACATAATTATTTGAACCTTAATAATAAACAAAACTATATTGAGATTTTACACAAAGAACTAATTAATCGCTTAATTTTGAACAATATCGCTTATTTAAGTTAGCACAGTTCGACAGCTGCAGGCCATTACCAGGGAGCGTCAGTTTTATATTTGAGAACTTTAATATCTCGCATTCTTGGCGATCTTTCATGCAAGCAGAAAACATTCGAGAATATTGCTCCCAACAGCAGTACATCAGATGAATGGAAAGTACCTGCTCTACTGAAGTATTCTGAAAATGCTTTATTTTAAAGGAAAATCTAAATAAAGTAGTCCAATTGCATATTTATGAAGTCTTGGCTCTATTTTGTACAGAAGTTAGGTTTATTTCTACGAACCCTATCATTATTATTGATTGTTTTATTTGAATAATGTTTTGCCAGGTTTGAGTTTTAGAAGTCTTAGGGTTGGCTATAAAAAAGCACATTGTTTATGAAACAGTCAAGACTACCCATAAAACAATATAAGGATGTTTAAATGACTATTAGACAAATAATATTTAAGGGTCCGCCTCCGTGGTCATCGTAGAGAAAGGCTGAATTCGTCCGACCAAGGAACAAATGACACCATGCATGTAACAACGGACTAAACAACGGGTTTTTTTCAACTGGTGCTACCTAACTGTCAAACCCTGCGCTTCCCATGGTTTCAAAAAATACATAGCGCTCTTATGTACAAGTTAAATTCGGATAAGTTAATTTTTATATAAAGAGAAAGAGTTTGCCTGTGTTTTCCAACATAGATATTATGTGTAGTAAAATTTTTTATTGTATTTAAGAGTTGTTTTGTCAAAATAGCAAAAATCCTCCATTTTATTTCTCGCGAACCTCTGCAACGACACTCTCCCGAGCAGCTGAGGCGAGTCTTTCAACCCCGTATTGAACGGTTGAGCTATCCGGAACTAGTAAAGATGACTTTAAAAATGAGTCAAATTAAGTTATAGAAATTATATATATTGAATTATTTTATAGTGTAAAACTAGGGGTCGGCTCCATTCAGTCACTTATCAAGGTTGGGCACTAGGGTTTAAATGTAACTTCTTCTACTTTCTCGGCTGTCCCATTGCTTTCTCGACAATAAATAAATAAATAGTAGCAAGAACATTATACAGGTAATACAATGTACAACAATCGTCAAGGATATTAAAAAACTAAAATTGCCCTTTTATACATATCCAGAAAGCTTCCAGACATACACCAGACTACACCCTAGCCTCACCCAATGGGGTTGGTAAACATTTTAAACATGTCTTGTGTATTTCTTACACAAAACCTACTACGCGAAAGAAACATTCAATTTGTATATTATAGTGTCAAAGTTTCACATACAAACACTATACACGCATACCCAAAGGAACAAAGACTTTCTGGCCCTAAATAGGTTTTTATTTATTGTTAACACAACAATCCAATTAGGGATAATAGGGCAATATAATTCATAGTAAAAGCAGATGAAGCAAAGGAGAAAAATTACTTTAGCAGAAGAAATTGACTTAAGTTAGAACATACTTGTTTTCAAGGATGTAAGCCTATTCTTTTAGTTCAAAAAAAGTGGTGGTAGGGTGGTAACATTTAGATTAATTGTCTTTTTTTATGACAAATCTGAGTAAGGGAATTCACCTATACTGCTCAGAATCAGCCCAATTCATCTGTCATCTTGTCGTTTCTACTTTATTAGTTTAGTGTTTGCATAACGTTTCCTCATAGTATTATGTTTGCTCAAAAAACTCACTTTTGAGATAAAAGTAAAACTGTGATAAATATTTTCAGGAGAAAATGGTTTGTAATAACTCTGCGTTATTGACACTAACCCATGTTCTTCTTGGTGTACATTTCATTTTCATAAAGTAAAATTTAGTAAATAATTCTTCCATCTTTTAACAAACAGGTAAAATTTTGTTTTATTCAAACCTTAAAACATTGCGTCTTTGTTACAAAGAAATTTGAAGACAAAAATGTTTGGACCGAACTGGATTCCCGGTCTCTGGCTTCTGCCGGGTGGTTGTGCTAAACACTACGCCACCTCGGCCCAACTATTTCTGCTTCAAACATGTGCTTTGAAATGGTTGTTGAAAATCACAGTTCGTCGGAGCATTCACAAAACCTCATTCAAATAATAAAAGTGTGTTAAGCTGATTTTAATATAATATGTTGACTGGGATATTGAACTAAGAGCTGAACAAGCAAGACACAGTGTAATGTGAAAACATGAAAGGTCCCAAACATCTATTTATCGACTATCGCCCTGAGCTGAATTGGACTAAAATTAATTAGAAAACTCAAAGAACCGTTTATAAAGGTCTTTTATCGTCTTTATTTACGCCTGAGTTTTCAGCATAGAGTATACGTTAGATCTTAAAAACAAGTTCTTCTGTGCGTTAAAATGATACTAAACTTTTTGAAGAAAGATGTACTGTTTAATCGAAATTTGTTGGTCGAGTTAGTAAATACATATGACGTCAGCATCGACGTCTTAATCTCTGAAGTAATACGAGGTCTGGCTATTTAATAACGAGAAAGATAAAGTCCTGTCAGTGCTGTTACCATGAATTAAATATAGTTAAGATGAAAACTTTAGTAGAACTAATGTAATAAATGTTTAAAAATATCAGACTTTCAATTTACTTGTCAAGAACTAAAACTGTACCATATCATTCAATGCTTTGGCTACGTTGCCTTTTGTTTACCTCTTTTGAGTTTTTGAAATGTACATTTTAGCAAATTACAACAAATAAGATTTGTGTCTAAATCTTATCAATGGTGGTAAAAAAACAACAGAGGTGTTTCCTAGACCTACGAGTATACTGGAAAGAGGTTGCCAAAAGAAATTTTTTCCTCGATTTCCAAACAGGGATTTATTTTATCCTATTTTCTTTTATTTAACTCCATATTTTTTAATGTACTTAAGCATACACAAACGAAGACTTCAGAAAAAGGAGTTTAATAAAGAGGACGTGATAAATCACAAACCGTTTTAAAGTCGAGTAGAAAGTGGAATTAAGTTTTGTTTTCTGTCTGGGCTTGAACTAGCTCAACTGTCAATAAAATATACATAGAACTAAATATAAACCTTTTCACTTATAACCTATTCAGTTTTTCGATTATTTCATGAACAAAAATGCTTTATTAATTTCTATGAGTAACTATAATCCAACTTTGTTCTGCTATTAAAAAACTACGAAAAATTACTGTTAGATCAGAACTGTTTCTGATTTGGATGTACTCAGGTAACCTTAAGTACCAACCCGAATTCACAGCCACTTTCCAGTGTTCATTGTGATTCATGATTAGGCCTAGATATCAAACCAATAATATCTATAAACAAATTAAAACAATACTATAAAATGACAAATTTTTCGAAATAAATTAGAAATAATAAGTTGATGGAAAGAAGCCAGAAATTAACAGCAGTGGTTGTGTCGAGGTTGGAATATAATCCAATATAATCAAAACATATTAAAATGTCTGTTGAACGCAAGCTAGGTTCATAACGATTTGTTTCTAACGAATTATTTCCAACAATTTGGAACGAATTCAATTCGTTTCTCCTTACGAACTATTTTAACTGGTAATGCAACCAGGAAAGAATATCGTCTAGTTAAATCACGTTATCAACATTGTAATTCCTTTAAACAAAGTTGATATATGACAAGATTTTCCCTCTGAACAATTCAAACTTAGTTGCTTAGCCAGAGCATCATTTAGTACGAACGTTATTGCTGCTATAAAGACTTAATGGTCAGTTTAGGTTTAATGCTGATGCAACGATACGAATACTTCTCCATTGAAAATGAATTGCCTACATTGACCTATTAGTTAGTAAATCCCGTTATTTTCAACAGTTGGGATATTAGTTCGGATTTCAAAGTCTAAGATCAACCACTATTTTGGTCGAAATATCATGTTCACAAACATTTGATCGTACTGGACAGCATGTGACATAGAACTGCAATGTGCTTGATTGAAACGTGACCATGACTAAAGGTTCTGGAGAGCTTGTGTCTAGAAGTTAAGGTAGAGTCACCAAAGAAGAAAAGAAAATTTTTAATTGAAAGTATTGAGGGCTCTTTCGACGAATGTTTCAATTCGATATATTTTGTCACTGTCTACTCCCAGTGATATTTTTGTTTGTAATGTTATGTGCTTTTACAGGTTTTAATTCGTTAACTAATTTTCAGGTTTTTCTAATTTTCAACAACGTTGATTGACTTTATAAACTCGACTTTTTTGTGTACAATATAAATAGATCGATACTTTTTTATAGTAGTTTGTGTGATCCAAAATTACTCGTAGATCCGTGTTGTAAGATTTCAAAATACAATACCACCAAAATAACTGTTAATACACAGCACTGAATGCGAAGGGTGAAAAAACAGGAAAATTTGAGACGTTTGGTGGTTCAACATTGCGATCAATATTGCGGTCATTTGACTATACTATAAAGAAAATTGTGAGTAGTGCTTGACAACAAGTTTAGGCTAATAATCGTATCCATTATTAGATCAGTTTTAACAGTTCTGTGATACTAAAGTGACTGTTTGTACCTTGATCCTTTGTATATAAAACGAGATGTAAGGTAGGGGATTACTAATGGGTAGAAAAGAAAATTAAATCCTAAATTAAACTCCTAGTTACAATTCTTTCTGACAAAGTCATTTGACCGGACCAGAGACAGCAATTTATGAGCTATAACTCAAGAGGTATTTCCTGAACCATTAACCAAAGGCAGGAAGCCAACTGAAGCTTCCCCTTCCCAACCCATCCATCTATACACACTCACACGCACACACACAGGTGAGTAGACAAGGGCAATTCTTTGTACTTTCTAATCTCTACATAAAAAATAGCGTCCTAAACGGAGGACTATGAGAGCATATTTTGAACTATTTCTGGGGTGACCAATCCTCTTAACTCCCCTCTGGTTAGCACCGTTGATTTCTCTTCACATTTTGGCAATATCAGAAATGTTGTCAGGTTTCTCCAGGATAAGCAGCATGTCACGTGATGTCAACTTGTCCAGCCTCAAGACTGATCCTTGCTTCATATTCTTTCCACACTTCTAAGCCCCATGTGAAGAACTTGAGTCCTCCCGTAGTCTTACTTTTATCATTACGAAACTCTGCTACGTGTGGTCTTTTATCGCAAGGACTGGCAGTTTTGCAACCTGACATGAGTAAATTTGAATCTTAAATATACAGCTTTATGTTTAAGACCGTAACTTGCCCTTCAGACGCTGGAAGGCTGCGGCCCCCAGACCCCCACTCCTACGGCCTCGTATTTTGGGGCCATTACATTTTATATGGTTGGGTGTACCGTAACCCTTAGCGCAAACAACGCAAAAAGTCAAATTTAACTTCAAACTGATCTAGCAACAAACCCGTCTGAGGTGGAAAAGATGTTAAATACAAGGAAATTAGTTTCCACACTGTAGATTTTTCATCGGATTGAAGATCTGTTTGGCCGCTGTGATGCAAAATATCGGCCATCCTTTTTGCCCCAACTTGTCAGAGCCTTAAAAAAGGGTTTTTTGCGAAGGCTATACACCAAGAGTTTTAAAACGAGTATGTGGTTGAGGGTGTGGCATGCGGGGAAGTTCCTAAACATTCACTCGTTCAGTCACCAGTCAGTCACCTGTACAACTGGCTCGTAAGACTGTAATACTGTATTGTATGCTACACTTAGTAACAGTATTGTCAGGAATGTAAGAATGTGTCTAAGCAGGTTACAATATTCTCCATGGATGCTTCCTTAGTATTCCTAAGTTTGCAGCTTAGAACTAGTTTCTTATTAGTAAAAGATAAAAAAGGCAACATATAAAACTAGTATGTATCTAATTTTCGTCTCTTCATGCTGTTGTGTTTTTTTTAAACTGAATTAAAAGAAAAATATTTTTTGCAAGCATATGAAGACCTTAAGCACTATATCATGTTAACGTGTAAATAGTTCTGCTGTAAAAAAATGTATTATTAGTTTTTTACGATAGAGCTTATAATTGCTAACATACAATAGTTTACAAATGATGGGTGTAACATTTAAACTCTCAAACTGGTATTTAGGCTAAATTATTATAACTACTCATATACTAACTTTACAATGCTAAAAAGAATGCCTGTTATCTTTGAAACTGCTGGAAATACCTCTGGGATTCACGTATAAAAATTGTATAACCAAGACCGTTATGTTTACACGAAAGTAAATAACATACAATTAGTAGTTGAATGTAAATAACCTTATCAATTATATTGTGTTATGAACGTGTTTGAGATCGGATAATACTGTTAAGATAATCACTGTTGCAACTAACATTGTCTAGGTCTGAAACTGATGTACAATGTGCAATCTGTAACCATCACAATGCATTTCAAAGCATAGGTTGCCTCAGGGAAGTTATTTCTAGATGTTAATTTGTTATACAAAATGTCTACAGTGAATCATTACAAAGGTCAAGCAACAATTTTTGCGCCGAACAGAAAACATACAGAGGTTGAAAAATTGAAGGTATTGTTGTGGTTAAAAGTTTAAGAGGAGGCTGAATAAAGCGTCGTAAGTCCAATTCTGAGTACCACTTATAACAAGGAGTAAAAACTGCAAACGACATTTTAAGCAAATTACTCGTAATTGACTTTAAGGTCGAAATTTCGTCTCTGAAAGCACAGGTATATTGATTCATATTGCGTAGCATATGAATTCTAAAACTTTCATTTTCGACATCAAATAAACTTTTAATTCAAATTTTAAAACCTTTCTTACAAGAAGATTTTGTATAAGAACACAATACTTAAAGTTTCAAAACTAAACTTTAAAACTAAACTCGACGAAAAATTGTTGTCGTTTAAGTACATTAACCTACTTAAAACATCGTTTACAAATTTCTTTGTGTTAAATTCCTTATCCCTTTTAAACGCCGCTCTACCCGGCCACCTCTTCAACATAATTGAAGAAGTTTTAAAAGACAAATTATTTTGTTCCCAAAAAATTGATCTTTGAAATACGATAAAGCTTATCACATTATATTCGCAGTATGGCTTAGCTCTGTTTCCTAGCAGATCTTTTCACTAGCCTTACGAACATATCAAACAATATTTTTCGAGGAGAAGACTTATCTAGACCATATCTCAACAATTACATGGCTCAACAATTGATAAGGGGAAGGAAGACAATTTGTCTTGAGGGTTCGAAGCCGGATTGGAGCAAGTTTTCCTTGGCTTCCTGCCTTCAAGCTCAGGAAATATACAGCCTAAGGTATTATTTCCTCAATTCACATTTTGGCTAATATAACTAAGACTCTCTTTGCCTAATTGAAAAATTAACTTCAAAATGTTGTGTCAGTTACAATTAAATAAAATAATTGAGGGTTTTCGACTGTAGATTATTCTCAAAGAAGGAAGGCGTTTAAAAAGTTGCAAATTGGATTTTGTTACTATGCGACAGAACGGTAAATTATTATACTAAATTAGCTGTTTTGGTCTTTACTGCAACTGTTTAGTAGTGAACAATACAATCTTAATTTTAAATACTCATCGCCCCAGTAGGTTTCAAGACAATAGATATGTCAGCCTTTGAAATAAATAAAGACAAAATACTTAAAAGTTCACAGTCAATTAAACCTAAAACTTAGAAATAAAGCAAATAACTCGTTCAGCTTGCTTGAATACTCTAAATTAATATTAAAGGTAGGCCTAATATACGGTCAATTAATTAAAAACCTTAAAAGACCAACTTTAGGTGAGCGTTTTACAGACATCGTGAGTTTGGCCGTTACAGTAACTTTGAGACCTTGATCACCCTTGCCGACGTAGTAGGGGAGTTACAGAAATGAACAGAAACGTGAGTTTAAAAAGGGAGTACGCATTGCAGGCAGCTTTGAAACATTTACTATGCGCACTACTTGTACAACATTTGTCATTTGCAAATTTAGCTTTAACGTCTTGCTGAACGTTTTCTACATGACTACTCTATACCTCCACCTTAGATTTATTTAACCTATATAACTCCCCTTTTTTTCTTTTAAGAAGTAATATGTTAAAATATTAAAACTACCGGTACTCATCGAATACGTACTTCAACTTATATTAATTTTATTTGAGTCTGTTTTTTTAAGTGAGCCGTTACTTGAAAAATTCTTTGATAAAACACAAAGAGTTGATCAAATGAATTGAACCTTTTTCAACTTGTACACCGGAATCGAATAAGATTATATCGTAAAGGTGAAGGATCGCAGGTACAAAGTACAAAGAGTTGAACAATGCTAAAGAGTACAAAGTGAAGTCAGTGACACACATGACTTCCTGTTTGGTCAACCGGAAGTTCCCAAATCCGGAAGTGACGGCTGGCGTCACATCAAATCTACACAACCCATCTCTTCATTTTCACCTTTTCTCCGTTCCCTGGTTTCTGATTTGTCTTTCGTTTCCATTTAAATGTATCAACCTAAAAACGTATTGCGTCCACCGATTAGTTTTATATTAGTTTGTTTCTGCGTAAATCAAAGTGTTTTTAGGTTAAGGTGTTGTAATTAATCATCAGTAAACTCAATAGTTAAAGGGACATATTTTAAATACTGGAATATAGTAGAAAACAATGCCCAACGTAAAACTTGTGAAATTGTGAAGGCATTTTATTGGACATACGAGTCTGGGTCACGGAAATTTCACTGAGGTTAGAGCAAATAAAGCTGTTGTGAAACATTCAGTACCATCGGAACCACGTTAACTATATGGTCCATATTGGAAAATGGCAACCATTTTTAAAAAAGTGTCTCATATTTTAAATCTAGAGAGAGAGAATGAATGAATGAAATTGTTTATTTATTTAACCTGCCCTGGATTAGACCAAGGTCCACTCTTCCTCCAGGACAGGCCCCAAATTATACATACATTTACAAATCAGTGTTGTGGTTTAAAATTAAATCTTCTTTTATAAAATAAACTAAACTTATTTCTAATGTATATACTATTTACATGGGTTCTACAATATCGATCATATCTATAGCTAACAATTGTATTTTCTAACGTAAACACTAGTACCTGCTTAATAATTTTGATTTTAGTTTTTTTTATTTAAGGTTTGCTGAGATTCTGCTTTTATCTCACTTTCCAAAGGGTTTATTAATCTAATTGAACTTACATGGAAAGATCTGGTATATATTTCTGTTCTGTGAATGGGAAATTGTAAAATATTATTACCAAATCTGGTTTGTCTTAAATGTACGTTATGCAATGTATTATATTTTTCAAACAAGTAATCAGGTTTACCACTTTTCATAATCTTATTCATTAATATTAACACATTAAATTCTAATCTTTCTTTAACCTTTATTCAACCTAATTGTCTAAAATAGTCTAGAAAGAGAGAGGGAGGAGAGAGAGAATCATCTTTATTGGCAATCTTTAGAATGTTAGGACAAAACTAGGTTATGTTATCAGAAACTTTCCTGTAAAACCACAGTTTACGAATTCTCAATGGTGTCCCCTCTAACAAAACACTCTGTATACTGATATAACAGCTATGAATAACGATATGTAGTAGAAATGAATGAAAAGGACTATTGTTGGCACTGACTAGAGATCTTGGATATACACTTTTGTAAGGTTTCTGTGAAACACTGATTAAACCCGAATATGTCAGTCGAAACCAGGCTTCTGCCAATGTTTTCGGTTTGTTTTACATGACAATAGTCTTTAGTTTAAAGGCTCAACAAAGAGTTCAATCTCTATTCATATGAATGCTTGTTTGCATGTAAATTTGAACGCTAATGAAGAAAAGACCTGCACAGAGTTTAGAACGTGTTACTAATATGTTTTTTTTTAACCAAAATTAATTTTAATTTGTCCAATAGATTCTTTGATGAATTCTTCTAACAACAAACTTACCTATGTTTAGTTCCATTTACAATATACTCATTTTGTGGTACAAATCTTACATAAGGTTGATAACAATTCGATGAATTACTTAACGATGAAAAAACAACACAATAGTGTATAGTAGTATTGTTATACCAGAAAATCTCTAAAATGGGATTTAAAGGCTTTAATTTGTTGAATAGGTTCAGTAGTTTTATCGAGAAACCCTGAACTCTTTTAAAAATCTATTGTGATTTAGGCATAGTATACTTTACTAGTATACCCGTGCCTGACCCCTGCACAAAAAACTGCTATGAGCGCGTTTTAGTTAGTTAACTAAACTGGTTTTGAAACTACTTAGGACGAATTGAAAAAGGGACAGTAACGTTCGGTAACACAAAACCAACTGTAAGTGAATTCAAAATTACAAAACCGCTGATTGGGTAGATCTATATTAACTCGATTTAGATTATCTAAATTGAAATCCGGTCCGCATCTGAAGCTAAAGGTTCAACTTAGTTTTATAGAAATGGTAGTCTATTATGTTGATGAAATCTGTTAAGATATCATTTTAAGCTGTTTTAAAGAAATTCGCAATTAAAATGTTTTTAAATTGAACTGACCTTTCCGACTCTTTTAGGATAAGGTTAAACCTTGTTATGTTAATATGTCAGTCTACAGTGTCGCCATTTCGTTACGTACCTTTAACCACAGACCTTTGTCACAACATCGGTAAAGTGCTACATACTAACAACGAGTATATAATGACTTCATGATTATGCAGTAATATACACCCACGCAGTGAGTTGTCACGTTTAAGGGTTTGTTTGATAAAGTTATATTAAATTCCAAGTTGACAGGAGCTGGATACTTCTCATTTGCAAGTCAGAAGGGACCACACATTACATTCCTGGAAGCGTTCAAAGCTTGAAGGGTGTATTTTTAGCTCATAACATTCGAGTGTATAATATCGTTGTAAATTATGTAGTTAATGAAATGGAATGAATTTGAAATTAATCACGTACTTATTGGTGGGAAGTAAGGACTTTGAAATGTTCTCTTCAACTTAACCACAAACAACAGTCAAACAGATTGTTAGTTTTACTTATTTTACGAACGTATTAAGATAAATATGAATAAAACCCGTTATTTAGAAGTCTCTTCTGGGACCTTATGCTGGTAAACAATAACTCCCATGTGACACTTAAATACCAAAAATGTATAGATAATTACTAAACTACCACCAAGTAGAGCCTATAAACTTTCCCAAGTTAACGTTTTCTTTAGGAAAGAACAACTCAAAAAGAAGCTTGAAAGATACAGTGACGATGGATGCAAGAGTATTTCCCTTTACACAATATTTTATAACTGATTCTGTCAATGAGTCACCACTAGTGATAAACTATAAATGCACAATACTCTCGCACACTAGAGTATGAAAATGTTCGTTCAAATGTGTTATTTTTAAGGGCTAACTGATGAAACACAGATTAAAAGATATCGGTTTCATATCGATGTTTCATTTCTGTTTCCAATGCATCAATATAGAGTAATCCGACCAATTGGTTTCACTTGTTTTGTAACTGTCACAATATTGAAAACTAAACCTATGTCCACTTGTTTAACATACGTATACATACACTAAAATGTAAGAAACTGAAAACAATTTGTTACAATAATATAGGATTTAATGCTCAAGGTTTGTACGTGTCTTTATTTCTTACCTACGCCTGTTTCAGTTATACAGGTGGTCTCTAAAATATTTTAGATGTTTTAGTTGTTAAATAAATACATACACAAAATTATAAATTTTGCAAAGTCCAAAGCCCAAAATTATTTTAACAGCCACTATTGTTTTTTATTGGTTACACTTTGGCGTGTGAAATTAAACATTTGCAGAGTTATTCACAATTCAACTGTAGATTCAATAATAGAGTTATAATAAATTCTTTCGAAATAAAAAAAGTGGAACTTCAAATTAACTGATTTAACATCCCCGTTGGATTAAAAAATGTCGTTTAGTCCTAACCAATATACAGACGCAACTCTAATTATATTTACGTATATTTTGAAACGTATTGTTTTAAACGTCATACTTTGCTATATTTGTAAAAGGAAATATCTTACTTTTACATGATGAACAAGTTTAACATGGACAGTAAAAATATGAATGTGAAAGTTTTAAAACACGTTTCTCGTTTCTGTTAAATAGCTACGAAATGTTTTTAAGGAGCTCGTTAGATGACAACAGTTACAAGAGTTGAAGCCAATCAAAGTGTCTCTCAGAAAGTGCGTTCTTTGAACTTTGGATTTACTCTCTTATCAGTTCTTGTAACCATCATAATGTTGCATTCATAACTTTTTGTTCTCTCCTTAATTTCAAAGTTGAGTTTCTCACAGCACTTATATTTTTATAAGTTGTATCAGCCGATAATTTAAAACATCTGTTTGTCAGAAGACTGAATTATTATTTCATTTCTTACTATTTATTTAATTTTGTCTGAAAAACGTGCTGGAATTTCCATTGTCGTTTCATTATCAATTCTCTCAATAACATCACTTTGGGCACTGTACATAAGTAAACTCAGTTTGCTAATCTGTACTACGTTTTAGATGTATGAAATGTTACAATAAAAATTGTTACACTAGTGGTTATAATTTTGAATTGTTATGAATTCTAGCAACATAAATTATTCACAAAAATGTTATATTTAATAAGCTACATATTATGTAAATATTGTGCATACATTTTTAAGACACTTTGTATATAATCTAAATTTGTTTGCTCATCTATAAAGGATAGTTTATATACTCGTATATAATTATTGTTGAAGACTATAACATTTTGCTGAATAAAAGCACGAGTTTTGTAAGAAATTTTATTTTACTTTTGTAGCTTTCAGTAACTTATATACTAACACTACAAAGATATTATTATGAGGGCTATCTAGACAATAGGTTCTAATAAAACTTATAAACAAGCACCACTATCTTGTAAAAATGAAATGCTTGTAAAAGAAACATTCATTGGTACGTCACGCCAACATTACATTTGTATAATGTTTTAGTTGAAAAATTAAGATATTTTCGAAAATATATCTGTTTTGTGGAATTAAGTTGAAGTCGTAAAAGCCAGTTCTTGCTTGTGAAGGTATTTTTACTTATTGAGCCATTTGGGTCTGAGCCAGATATCGTACTTTTAGAACTCTGACTTAAGAAGGTCTTCTGCTTTTTGCAATTCCGATGTTTAACATCAGAGGTGGATTCAGCTCTGGGTTTGGCAGCAGGTTTAGACACAGAACTTGTAATAGTTAGAACTCAGGGGAAGGGATTTTACAAATTAGTAATGAGAGCATTCATTTTTTTGTTCTGTGTTTGTTTTAAGTAAGAAGGTTACAAGGTGATAAAGGGCACAGGATATAGGGACCTTTTAAATAACCTTTAATTTGTCTTTCTCGTGTTTATTAGGAATTTACTTTTTTGGTCCATTTCTTCAGAATAATCTTTTCAAAAATCTAGTTAGAAGTCGATGTTTCGCGTGCATTCGAGAACATTGCAATGTTGGCTAAACAAAATAACTTTAGAATAGTATAAGACGCTCGATTACCCATAGTTTGAAACTCTGAACCGTTATTTTGAATAACTACTTTTTTCTTGAAACATACATGTTCACGACTAAAGTTGAACTAAAATTAAGTTGAACTTCATCAAAATCACCTTTTTTTGTATAAAATTATTTTGGGCTGAAAGTGGCGCAAGCTTAAACTTAAGGTAGATTTAAACTTGTTTTGATATTTTGTAGAAATCCAATTGATTACTCTATCTTCTAAACTACAAACTACTCAGACACGTTGGAAAAGTACTAAAATATTAATAATAAAAGTCCATAGTGAACTATTGTACTGAAGATAGCAGACTTTGGAAAGGAAAACTTAAATTGGTCGTTATTTCTGAAGATGTTCCCAGTAAACTAGCTGCTGTCAAAAACTTTTGAAAACCCACTTCTTTCGCGCGAAGTTTCTACCACTGATAGGTTTCAGTTACTAACAATCTGTTCTAGATTAACCAGTAGTTTCTTTAACTAATCTTCCAACATAGATAAAAAAGGGAAGTTGACGAAGGTTTACGGAAAAGGGATTCTGCATCCAAAGGTCAACCACCAACGTATACTCGTAGTTTTATAAAAGCACTCTGTACAGTTTGACGACAGACAAGTATTTAAATGGCTGTCGTCAGGTAATCTGATGTCGTAAAGGTTACTTCCGGTTTAGCTGACCGGAAACTCCTCTTACCGGAAGTACTTGAAGACGCCATTTCCATCTCATCACAGCAGTGTAACTCGCCTTTCCACTTGAAAACTGGTGTCATTTTGTATTTAGCAGTGTTTTGCTAGAGTAAATATAATACCCTCTGCATTAATGTTACTAATTGTTTAAACAAGTTAACACATTATTTATAAGTTCAAAAGTAGACTTACACACCAAAGAAACAAACGCAAGATGAATACTCGTATAAAGGTGGTATAGCCTACACAACTGAATGTTTTGAATCTGTTAGTTACGCTTTGGTAATAGGCAAAAATAATATTTTGTGACTCTACGCTTTGACAGTTGTTTGTAGTTATAAGTAGCAGTTTTTCGTAAGTTTTCAACGACAGAAATTGTTGCCAATTATCCTATCATGAATTTGATATAAGCTTTGATTTGATTGATATATTTGATATTATAAGGATGATTAGGGTATTTCGATAAAACTTCCGTTTACGTATTTTATAACTACTAACCTTTTGTGTTTTTTGTAAACTCCAGAACTTATATTTTATGTGTGAGTAAAATAAAAATACAACCTGTCGATTTAAATATTCATCTTCATAATCCCCTTGTGAGGGAGAGTAGATTCAGGGGAAAATTAGTTGTTGAAAAACTTGATCCTGAGTCTTCGCTCCAATGAAGCTCCTGATTAAACTTTGAATACTTTTGTATCGTGAGTTTAAAATATATTTCCACGTTACTTATGAAAGATACACTAGACTCTAGCTACGCACATACATTCATTAAAAATGTTCATTCAACATAATTAATCTTGAAATGTTAATTCGTATACAGTTTATTTTCTTGCTTTTATCTTGTAGTTTTCTTGCGTCATTTTCCTATTTATTTCTCACAGAAAGACACTTTTCTATATTTTCGCATGGTTTTTGTCCCAAATGATGGTGAATGACAAACATCAAACCACTTTTACATGGTAAAAAGTAACTTAGAGAGGTTATGACTATTCAAACTTAATAGGTACAGCCATTACAAATAACGTTAAATTACCATTACTTAAGATTTTACTTAAGGAATGGGAAAAAGGATAAGCCCATTTAAAATAGTTCGTACCATTCCATGGAAATGGAAAACATAAACTATAGCCTACGACTTTACTTGAAACAAGAAAACGATACTTCTCTAATAAATCAATTAAGATCGACGGCAGGCTCTCTAACTCATATCTGAACTAACTTAATATTTGTAAATGCAGTATATTCCAGTCTCAGGACAAAAGGTAAAGCTGTAAGTTCAAATGAACTTGGTTCAAAAGGATACTTAAAGGGAAAGCAACGAAAGCTGAATTCACCGTGATCAAATGACTGTAAAATTTAAAAATAGTTCTATGATTTCTTTTTGTATTTTTAAATTCGTTTGTGAAATTATTGTCATAGACCCTATAGTAATTTTGGCAAGGAGACAGTTTTGAATAAGGGTTTACTTATAGAGCGATTCGGGTCACTGCCAAAACCGCTTCTCGTATTTCGGACTCAGAAAAACTCGCTTTATTGGCAATTCAAATTCAGTCGAAGGATATTTGTACGAATAGTTTCCTGTTGTATATTTATAAACTGGTTTAACGTTGTGTAAACAGAAAGATGCTACTAAAAGTGTAGTATTAATAGCTCAATTGCGTTTATTTAAACATTACTGACAATATAAACACTTTTAAGTCTAAATTGAAAAGATTTGATTTAACATAACTTTTATAGTGATGGTGAATTTATGGATGGTTCGATTATACAAATCAATATTTCCCACTATGGCACAACACTTCATGAATAATTATTTAGTTAAAGAAGTTTATCACCCAATACTTTTGGTATATGACGTGAACTAATAATGCTATCGTATAGATCTTATTTTTATGAACCCAGACTCGAACTTATCATTAAGATGGATCGGATGGTGTAATGGTCAGCATAATCACCCGGCAAGAGATCCGGGTTCGAGTCCCGGTTTTGTCCACACATTTTGTCTTCAAATGATTTTAGTAATAATGTTATTACTATCATGTAAGACTTTGATGAAGATATCAGACCCATCATTGTTACCGTATAACATGAATAAAGTAAATCAAAACTAATGTTGTATTTCATTAACAGAATAAATACTGTACTATTCTTAACAACCATATAAGCTGTTTATTCAGAAATTATCAGTTATATTTCAATAATATGTTTAATTCTTTGTTTTAAACTTGTTGTTGACGATGGAAGGATTCCTAAGTCGAAATGTTATTATGTACGTGTTCCATAGTTTTAGGTTAATTAGAAGAACGCAACATTTTGGGATCTGGAATGTGATCCCGTTTTCAGGTGAAAAGTAACCTAAAACATAATACAAAACGTTAAAAAATGAACTAAACAAATGTAGTAAGCGAAAAGTGATCAGTCACCAAAACCAAATTGCATGAGTTCTTTTAGTTTGATTCTGCTTGTTTTTTCCTTGAATTTATGTAATAGCCAATTAGCCTAGAATGTTTTCTAGGCAATACACAACGCAAAACATTTCAAGAAATAAAAACAAAAACGGAGAAATTAAGCCCATCCATGACCAGAGGATCCCTTGATTTATATTCCAGAAAACAATAAAACTTTGGCTAACCTATCCCACATTGGATCCTGCAGATGCTCCCTCAACATTTAAACAGCTGAAGCTTTTCAAAGTCTGTAGATCGTCTGAAGTAAAATTTTGAAATTAGGGTTCGTTAAAGTCCCTTATTAGTAAAGTAATGTTAGGTTTAAATTGTTGTAGTCCCTTTTACATTATCCGAAATGTATAAAACTCCAAACTTAAAACTTCTTAAGAGTCCCTTAAAAATGAATACCCAGAGTGAGTACTTCAGATTAAATAATCGTCGTTTTAAATAAATAATGAAACTCGTAATTACGGAATCAAATTAAAGAGTTAAGTGTAGGGGTTTTGCTAGATTTAATTTGTACCGAGTAAATGGTGATTGAAATTGCCTTTATAACTAGGTATGATTTGTCGTCAAAGGTCGTCCCTTTTATGGAAATATTTTATATTTCTAAAACGGATTAATTTTTTAGCCTAAATGATTCATTAAATCATGAAATAAAGTGTAAACAAAGCTTCATTTAGATAGATGTTGCGCAGAGAACAAAATATATTCTCACTTAATTTTGAACAATATCTTTATTTAAGTTAGCACAGTTCGACAGCTGCAGGCCATTACCAGGGAGCGTCAGTTTTATATTTGAGAACTTTAATATCTCGCATTCTTGGCGATCTTTCATGCAAGCAGAAAACATTCGAGAATATTGCTCCCAACAGCAGTACATCAGATGAATGGAAAGTACCTGCTCTACTAAGTGTTTTATGTTAAGGGAAAATAGAAATAAAGTTTCTCAATTGCATTATTTGCTTAATTATTACAGTATTATGTGCTCTATTTTTTATCGTTGTTGTAATGCTTTCGTGCAATTATTTATTTTTCGAGCAGTTGTGGACGTTTTAGGATTGGTTATAAGCAAATCACAAGGGTTAAAAAATGAGTCTATAAACTCTACCAATGAATAAATTGCAGGTAACGTTCGCTTAACCTGAAGATGGCAGCATGACTGTCAAAAGCGCTAGTGGTAAATAAATCACTATTATTGGCCTGTTTGTATTTTCTTCAAAATATAATCTAATGAATAAATTATGTATCTTAACAAAATATACCTATACAATTTTACATTACGCTAAAAACACTAACCGCTTAATAAGTATTGTGCCCAGCGATAAAAAAACTAAATAAACTATTTAACTTCTATAGTCCAGTCTTATCAGTGTAGGTACTGTCTGTTAAACCACACTGCGACGTCTGCTTATTTATTTGTTTATGGTTGACACCAATTTACAGGAGTTTGACATGATTTAATATAAAGACATTTAAATGAGAATAAATATTAATTTAACAAAGAATATAGGCCAAAGAATTCTGCTTACCACTACAAGCTACTTACTTTAAACTTTAACAATGGCAGATTTCAAAGGTTACTTTCTATTACCTTTATTTACTCTTGCAGTCGGATATAGCATATCTTTACAAGATAAATTTAAACAAAATTTATATTTACTCTTGCTATATTTATTCTTATATTAACCAAATTGACTTTTTTTAATAATGGTTAAGGTATCCTACATGCTTTAACACGTTTTTTAGACTAATCACCTTGTAGTTTGTCTTTTTTAGGACTACAAAGTCCTCTCTTCCACTTAACCTCGACCTTTACCTAGCGTTAGAGGTGACTGCGGAGATAATGTATAAAGAAATTGTATCTAATTTAAAATATATAATTGTAAACTTGTTCTCTTTTATTGGAAATTCGCTAAGATTCACAGCAGTGCATATGGCTACTAGTCGGCTATGTTTTTTTAATCACGACGGGTTTTATTTATTTTCTTATAAGGGTTGGGTGCTTGATTGTAAACGTAGCGTATCTACTACCGCGGGCGATCCGAGGCCTGTTCATCCTAAAGGTTAATTATTCATAGCTATCAATAAGGAAACAAGCGAGGATATTTCGTGATCAATGGACATGAAACACAAACATAGATTAATGAATTTGCAGACTCAGGCCTGGTGGTTCTGTTTACGGACGTTTTTCCTGGAAGGGAAATAAAAATGGCTACTTTTAATGTTAAAACAAAGGCAACATTCATATAAAAAGTCTGATTGTAAAGAGCTGAATTCGAGTTGGGATTTTAAGTCATTACTACTTGGAATCTCTGACGTTGAAACATGATTGCGGATGTTTTTCATAGTTTTTGATCAACGAAAAGGATAATACGACGTTTTGGTATTTTGAACATGAACGGACCACCACATAAGGTATTTTCTAAATTCTTGTTAGAGGTTGTAACACCTGTGCAAGGATAAACTGACTCACTCCCCAAAAACTCAATATATTTCCTCACCACCCATTGGCTGTGCAAAATGTAGGTATTTTTCCAATAAATCAATCTTTACGATGTATTTACGCTGATAACTTTAGGCTAGCTCACACTGGTCACTCCAAAGAGAAGAGAGTAAATGGTCATCTATTAAAACCCGGTTTGTAGTTTCGTCAGGTGGTATGTTCACACGCTAAAATTAGGTTTTTGACATAATTGTGTCCAACTTCAACAGCAAATTTCTCTTCTTAAACCTAACTTACTTTTATTTTTAGTCATTTAATTTCGTGATTGTACTTCCAAGTCATATGTAATGCTAGTTCATACTGCATAATTGTTCATAGGTTTGTAGTTTCAAGATTTTGTGTTCACTACAAATATTTTAGATGAATTAGACATTAATCCTAAATCTTAACATCAATATGTCTTATTAACTATTCATTTTTATTATTGTTAGGTCATGAATCTTCCTTTCATTTTAGCTTCTTAACAACAATATAATAAGTTACCATTTTAATGGCATATGTACTTAAGCATAATATGCATAAGTTTTGAGATCCATGGGGGTAAAAAAATGCAAATTGTCACTTCTATTCTTTAATAAACACATTGCAGCTACAATTGTTTTGTTAGTTGGGGGCCTGAATGCTGCACTTGGTCCTAAGGAAAAGAAAAGTACCATTTTGGCGATATTTAATGAATCTTTTTGAAATTGCCATTTATTGACGCAACAAATGTCTTCTCTTGATGTTTTACTACAGAGTGTGAACCAAGAGAAAGGTCTTAATAAATCAGTAACATCCGATTAATTCTGTACAGTTTGTTCATCATCGATCAAATCCACACGAAAACCAAACTTGTATATGAATAGAGATCGGGCTCTTTTCCGAGTCGTTAAACAAAAGCTAAAGAGGTTGATACGAAGGAAAGGTGAAATGAAGAGATAACTTGATGTGACGTTAGGCGTCGTCTTCGGATTTGGACACTTCCGGTTGACCAAACAGGAAGTCATGTGTGTCACTGACTTCACTTTGTACTCTACAGACATTGTTCAACTCTTTGTGCGTGCTTTCACTCATCTGCGTGACGTAACCATATCCGTTAGCATCGTTAAAGACTTATTGACTTCTTCTTCACATTAGCGCTTAGCAGTTTCGGAAATATTGTCAGGTCTATCCAGGATCAGCAAAGTCTCACGTGATGCCAACTTGTCCAGCCTCACCACTCCTTTCCACACTTATAAGCTTTACGTGAAGGACTTGAGTCCTGTCGTATCCTTACTTTCATCTTTATAAAGCGTTGCTACGTGTGGTCTTCTCCTATACATCTCGCGAACCTTGAACACCTGACATGAGTTTAACCTTTACGAAATATGGGCTACAAGATGTCAACGCATGTTACCATTATGTTCATAATTAGTTCATGCCTTAGTTTTCAGTTTAGGGTTAATTTATTAGTTAGTAAAAATTGACAGCAATTAAAAAACTACTTTTATCTTTTATATAACAGATATTTTTTTTTTCTTTTTACCACGAAATTCTAATGCTTTAATAAGCATATGTATGTCGTATGTTCTAGCAAGTTATGTGAACATTCCAAGCTCTCTCTTTTGAACACTTTCTCATTTTCACTCACAATTAGAAAATGACACCCGCAATCAGCTCTTTATCAAACCAAGTCTATGAATGTTAAGTTGTAGTTTTTAGTGCGGTATAGTAAACAGGATATTAAAAATAGAACCAATATACATACATCAGATTAAAATGCCAAAGCTCGGTTAAATATTAATAATCTCATCAATACCATTGTATTGCGAAGGGGTTTGAGATCGGATAACACTGTTAAGATAATCACTGTTGCAACTGACATTGTCTAGGTCTGGAGCTGATGTACCATATGCAACTAACATATTGGCGTTTCAGATAGCAGTTTTCCTAGGGGCAGACGTTTCTCAATTTTGTTCATATCTACGTTACAGCATTAAAAGGTTAAACAAAAGTTGTGTGAACCAAACAGAAAACGTTTCAAAACTAATTGTCGGAAGGAGACTAATTGTATATCGGTGTGGGTAAAAATATTAAATACAGGGTGTCGGTGAACTCTCTGGACATACTTTGTAGACATGTTCCTTGGGTCAAAACAAGAATATTTTACCATATAAACAGTGGTCTCCGGTGCTTCGTTTTCCGTCTGTCTGTATGGATGTGTTTTTACTAAAATAATTATTACAATAAAACTAATGCACTGATTTTTACAAAACTTTGGTCCAAAATTTAAAATGACATTATCTAGTTAGGAAAAAAATATTATTTGATTTAACTTTCAAGTTTCAAAATGGCGGCCGTTTAAAATTTTCAAAGCTGAATAACTCGAAAAAGAGTTTTTTCACAACAAACTTATATGAACAATTACTTTTAGTGCATTTATTTTCCTTTCTGAAAATGTATAAACTTTGAAAATCGAATGAGAAACAACAAAGTTATTGTAATTTATGTCTTACCGGCCTATGTCAACCATGCGTTCCTCCAGTTAGCTAACGCAACAACAATGGAACTGATTACATTATTTTGATTCAGGAGTTTGTTTTATTCGTTTGGACATCTCTACAATCAATAATTAGTCTTTCCGGTTATGCTACCTTGTCGAAGGTCGTCATTTTGAACAGCTTTGCACGAACAAATAAATTACATTTTATGTCCTAGGTTTAAGAAGATAAAATGGAAAGTTTAAATGTAATTGTTATTTTATCATTAATTTTCAACAAATTAAACGAACGCGAACTTATTAAAAGTTTATTAAGTTGACTTAGTTAGCTGAAAAATCTTAGTTACAACTTAAAAGTTAATTAATATTGGAGTTGACCTATAAATATCTCTACTCTTAAAAAAAAACTAACTTTTGAAAAAAGTTTTTGAAGCAATTGTTTTTTGTAGACACAGTTAGAATAGTCTATTACTATTATTATGTAGTTTTGAATAAATAAAACAGAAATTTACATTTAAAATTGGCCATTTATCTTCCGGAACAAAGGACATAAAATTTAATTTCTTTGTTTCTGCAAGAGCTGTTCAAAATGACGACCTTCGACACGGTAGCATAACCGGAAAGACTAATTATTGATTGTAGAGATGTCCAAACGAATTTAACAAACTCCTGAATCAAAATAATGTAATCAGTTCCATTGTTGTTGCGTTAGCTGACTGGAGGAACGCATGGCAGACATAGGCCGTAAGACATAAATTACAACAACTTTGTTATTTCTCATTCGTTTTTCAAAGTTTATACAATTTTGGAAAGGAATTATATACGTTAAAAGTAAATGTTCTTATAAGTTTGTTGTAAAAGTACTGGTTTTTGAGTAATTCAACTTTGAAAACTTTAAACGGCCGCCATTTTGAAATTTGTAAGTTAAATCAAATAATATTTTTCCTAATTAGATAGTGACGTTAAACATTTTTGACCAGGTTTGTAAAAAATCAGTTATTAGTTTTATTGTAATAATTATTTTAGTAAAAACACATCCACACAGACAGACGGACAACGAAGCGCCGGAGACCACTATTTATACGGTAAAATATTCTTGTTTTGATCCAAGGGACATGTCTACAAAGTATGTCCAGAGAGTTCACCGACACCCTGTATAACCAAAAAAGATGTTAAAGGTGACAAGGGTGCTGAAAATAAAGTCCTCATTTTACTGTAGTATTTAAAAAGTTAATTATTGCTTAACAAAATAGAACTTACACATCAGATTGAACAAATTGAATTATTATGTTGCTGCTTTTGGACTGATATTTTAAGTAGACATAAAAACACAGACTTGAAAAGATTTAAGATAATGTTTGGGGAGAAGACTTATCTCGATCATATCTCAACAATTACACGGCTCAACAACTGATAAGGGGAAGGAAGACAATTTGTCTTAAGGGTTCGAAGCCGGATCGGAGCAAGTTTTCCTTGGCTTCCTGCCTTCATGTTCAGGAAATATACAGCCTGAGATATTATTTCCTCAACACACATCTTTGCTAATAAACTCGTAAGCCCAATTTATGGGAACTAAACCATATTTGAGATTAAGTTTACGAATACAACAAGTAATAATGATTTATCATAAGCTATTATTTAATAGTTAGAAGCTCATATCTTAAGCTAATTTTTAAATCTCAACCTTTCGGATTAGCTAGTGAAAATTGGTAAAGATAATCAAGCCGAAAATTAATGACAGCGATCAAACTTTCTAATGCACGAGACAAAATGTGCAAGTGGAAGTAATTTTTGTAGTTCTTTCTATATAGTTTGTTAATATGGAGACCAATAAAGGTCTATACCACAAATGTACACAAAAAGACCACCTTTGCCATTCTTCCTATTTAATCCTAAGATTGGTTGGTTAGAGCGTACAGTTGAGACAAACCTTACATTCAGCTAACAAACCAACTCAGCTAACAACGACCCCCTAGTTGCAGTGTACTTCTACTATAACCTTACCACTGTGTGTATATGGTTGTACCATAAGCTTGACTTGACTGTAAATATTCAGTAATTGAACAGTTATTTATAGAGTTAACGATCGATGCTTTGGATGCCTTAAATCACATTGGGACAAATTAAGAAGCCTTTTGACGAATCGTTGCCCAATGTTTATGGGCTACCGTTTTTTTCTTAGGCGGTTCTTTTGACTGTAAAGGTGTGTATTTATACTTCCTTGCATGGAAATTAATTGAGAAAATACACGTTTCTACAGTTTAAAAGGTTAGTTTTACCAGTATTTTAAGTTATAGATTCCCAATTTGTTGTATATCCTCTAATAAAACACGGAAGATAAAATATACCATCCTTGGTACAATACCATTATAGTTGAGCAAAATAATGAGACATTCCTAACAGAGTCCCAACTAACCAAATAATAACACTAAGTTATTTAAAAGATGTTAAACACTAATATAAACAGCAGACCTATAATAAAATAATCCAAATACTGACGACAAGGAAACATTAATTGTGTTAACCCAGTTAGACCAACACAGGGCAAACGTCCAAGCCACAATGATGCCAAACAACCGTTCATTGTCAATTCATGAGTCATTCCGCAATTGAATTGTGATACAGTTCTACAGACCATTAAATTGGAGAACTAAGCCACAAATGAACAATTATTATGGAGAGATGAAGCTCTTCTTATTAGATGCATATAATTTAAAAATTTCTTCACATTATCTAATAAAATTGTTTAATTTCTCTGAGGCCTTTCAAATACCAAGTATTCATCTTCAGAGAGGCACCCAAACTGAAGGAAAAATAATTTAAATTTAAAAATATTGTATAAAACATAATGACAAATGGATTGTAGAAAAATAAACTTAAAAATATAAAATAAAATAAAAAGATTGTATCGACATACTATAAAGAGTTAATTAAAATTATTTGTGGAAAAGAGAACTTTGAAATAAGCCTGGGTCGTTGTTGACTAGAAAATTTTGATTTTTATTCAACGGATACAAACCACAAATAATTGACACGATGATACGTAAGAAGAAAAGAAAAGTGGACAGAAAGTCACGAACAACCCTCATTCCCATCAACACAACTGAAAATATCCAAAGGAGAAGCATTAATCACGGCCCTTATTCAAAATTTATAAAACGAAGCTTTAAGAAAAACGCCAACATAAATATATCGTTTAAATAAAAAAATTAACTATAATCACTTCTTGGAAATCCTAAAGACAAAACTATTAGTGAAGAAAAATCAGGAATTTATGAAATACCGTGTAAAAGCTGTGACAAAAAATACTTTGGACAGACCAAGAGGAAACTCAAAACAAGATTAAAAGAACATGTCAACCATTTAAAAAAAACAAGAAGAAAAATCGGCAATCGCGAAACATTGTTTAGAAACCGGGCACCATTTTAATGAAGTGAAATTGTTACAAGAAGTACAAAATTCGAGATATCTTGATGCAGCAGAATCACATACAAAAAATCAAAATTTTCTAGTCGACAGCGAACCAGGCTTATTTCAAAATTCTCCTTTCCTCAAATTATTGTAATTAACTCTTTATAGTATGTCGATACGATCTTTTTATTTTATTTTATATTATATTTTAAGTTTATTTTTCTACAATCTATTTGTCATATGTTTTATACAATATTTTAAATTTAAATTATTTTTCCTTCAGTGTGGGTGCCTCTCTGAAGATGAATACTTGGTATTTGAAAGGCCTCAGAGAAATTAAACTATTTTATAAGATAATGTGAAGTAATTTTTTAATTAAGAATTTTTTTAAAATTCACTATGCAACGGTGCAGTTTAAATTTAAATTGTACTTGTTTTAGTACTATCTGTGATGGCCATGGCTCCTTATAGTCTAAGTGTCTTAAACAAGATATTTAATTTTGAGTTTATTTTGAAACTCGTCATATTGTAACCTTAACATGTTTAGTACGTAAATGAACGAATTTATAATGGAAATTTAAAACAGAACCAATTTCTTCTGGTTTCTTCTTTAAACTAGCTAAAATTCAAACAAGTGCTTCTTAAACGAGCCCACTGCATGAAGTTCAACTGTTCTGGTTCTTTTATATCATACTTTAAACCACAAAAAATACAAGAATTTGAATTTTTTACCCCATTTTCCCCACAATGTCTTAGGCTTTGAAGTTATTTCCTTTCTCAGTACTTGCCTTGAAATTTGTGTATGATCTGCTAAGTCGTGTTAAAACATCTAACAATGTTCTTAATAGTTTTTTTCCAAAACTTATATAAGAGTCCGCCTCAGTGGTCACCTCAGAGAAAGTCTAAGTTCGTCCGTTCAAGGAACAAACTACACCGGGCACGTAACAGTTCTTATATTGATAAACATAATAAATTAAAAACTTCAGGAGTTTGTTAACACGCATATAGAGTCAATTTTACATAAGTTAATTACTTTCACAAACACTTTGAAAAGGTCAAAGTTTTAGTGCTTTTTACAATTAAAAGTATAATGTCGAAAAAAGCGCTCTATACACGTGTAGGTTAGCTTCCTACTTTTAAAACTAATGTAGCCTAAATACAATCTTAACAGTGGAGGCGTATATTCTTTGAGCGTCGTCGGGCAGCTGAGATGGACGCATAACATCATATTGTAAAGTATTTTACGTCGTATTGTAATGTCTACTTTGTATAGCCATTTTTTCCGCATATGTGCGTGTGTGTGAGAGAGAGTGGGATTGTGTGTGTGAAGGTGGAGGGGTTAGTGAGGGGAAGCTTCAGTTGGCTTCCTGCCTTTGGTTAATGGTTCAGGAAATACCTCTTGAGTTATTAGCTCATAAATTGCTGTCTCTGGTTCGGTCAAATGACTTGGTCAGGAAGAATTGTTCCAAGTTGTTACTTTTGTTATTATAATAATTTTCATTACTATCTACTAGGACCCTCCCGTACGTTTTACTGTCGTATAGTTTAAATCGGCTAAAGACACAAACCGTTCCGCTTCAGTGTCAGAGAACTGTTATAACTAATCGGACAATGGATGTAATTATTTGCATACACTTGCAATCAGGCACTACTTGCAGCATTCTCCATAGTGTAGTCCCTGTATATATATTCATCTCGCATTTGATTCCAAAAAGATAGTAAAAGCAACCATTGCATTACATAGTTTATATGCCCAAGTATAGTAGTTACGTCTTTTAGAATAAAACAACGTCATAGTGTTAGTCTTACTCATTTGATAAAACATCTTACTTATCTTATAAATGTGGATTTAGAAAGAAGCTTGCAACTGTAGATGCCATTAATAAATTAGTCGAGCTAGTGATCACGGGCCTAGACAAACGATTGCAAGCCATAAGATTTTTTTAAGACCTAACTAAAGCATTCGGTTGTGTGAATCATAAAGTTCTCTTAACAAAATTGAACAATAATTATGGAATTCGTGGAATTGCTTATGTGGGTCAAATCATATCTAAAAGATCGAACTCAAAAAGTAATAGTCGAAGGAGGTTTATCATCACCAAGAAATATACTATATGGTGTTCCTCAAGGATCAGTACTTTGACCAATTTTGTTTTTAATTTATATAAACGATATAGGTTTTCAAATTGACTCAAACCATTTAATTCAGTACGCAGATGATACAACGTTAGTATTTAACGTCAATACAAGTGAAGAAATTGAACGCATTGCACATGAGCAAACAAATGTTGCTGTTCAATACTTCCATGATATAGGCCTCCAAACAAACTATAAGAAATCTAATTACATAAATTATTTCAATTTACACGAAAAACCTGGTGATCAACCTGTTGTTTTCGTTAATGGTCAATTGTTACAAGAGACCAGTACAATTAAGTTTTAGGTATTCATATAGATATTAATTTAAAATGGAATACCCATATTGACCATGTTTGCCAAAAAATATCTTCAGGCATTTTCCTATTGCGGTCTCTATCTACGCACTGTAAAGAAAATGTCCTGAAAATGGCATGCTATGGACTAATTTATCCTCATTTATCGTATGGCCTCAGCATTTGGGAATCATGCGCAGATCACCAACTTTTGAGATTATTTGTTTTTTACGAAAGGCTATTCGTAAACATTAAACTCGTTAACCTTGCCTTGTTTGTACATTTATGAAACTTTAATATTTACCGTAAATAAGTGTGCTCTACAACAAAGCATTAACGTACATAATTATGATACGCGACATAGGAACGATTTCAGATCAAAACCATTTGGTTTTAAAGATACTCGTAGAATAGCCATTTAGAGAGTACTACCATTTTTAAGTTCTAAGCACTTAAGAACTAGGGTTTAGTATATAATAACAGCTTTTTTAGTATCATGAAACTATATTAACCTTTCCATACTAACCCGGTTCCGTTTTAGAAACTATTCTTCTTCGTAGTTTAAAGGTCCGAATTGTTGTGGTAAGTTTTTGATGGTTATGCATTTCGACCTCAAAAAAGGCCATCTCTAGAGAACTTCACTCACTTCACTTAATAAATCATTATTTGTTTCAAATCATACGTCTTTTATGTATATAATTCTTTAATTTCTGTTCTTATTCTATTTCATACAACTGGTGATAATTTTAGTATCTTAGCATAACCGAAACCTCTTGCGTAATAAACACCGTTGTTTATTGTGGTTCACGCAAAGGTTTTATTTTATACTGTGTGAGTATGAATTTGTAATTAAGTGAACTGAGTGATGGAAATGCTGTGAAGATGGCATTATTAGGCCGAAATACATAAAAATCAAGCACTTTCTACAGAACCTTCAGGGTACAAATAAGGTAATTATAGTTTTAGTATCTTAAAACTGCCTTCTAATGTCTTAAAATTAGATAGCTGTTTTTAAGTGATAACAAATATTCATATACCTTTAAGGTGGGCATTTTGGCTAAAACCATCGGAAAAAGTTCAAATATTTTATTAGGTTTCTTTGTGTTTCATGAAATAATGTTTATCTTCGAAATTTAAAATCCTTGTTCAGGAGGAAAGGGAGGGGGTTAAGCGAAATACTGAAACCATTTAAAAGAGCTTCATATAAGCGTTTGACATGCTATGTAAGGGAACTATCCTACTAAATTTGCTAAAAACGTGTTTCAAAATTTCAACTGTTCAAAGGTTTAGACACAGGACACCCGGTATTTACAGTTCTGCTATTCAAAGGTACAACTCATAGCACGTAACATTGTAAACGTTTTCATTTGATTGCAACTTTCATTTATGTTTACGAAAACAATGAGTCAATTGTTGAAAATAACGGGGTTATAAAATTAATGGGCTATTGTAGGCAAGTATATTTACAATGGAGAAGTAGTCGTATCGTTGCGTCGACATTAAACCTAAACTGACCATTAAGTCTTTATAGCAGCAATAACAGTTCGTACTAAATAACGCTTAGACTTAGCAATTAGGTTTCAATCATTCTAATAAAAGCAATTCCGTACATCAACTTTGGGGAAAAAGTGGCAACGACAAGGTGTAGGCCTACAGAGTGTGAAACTGTGATACAGTTATATATGTAACATGTATTTTTTATATTTCTAGCTACAACTGGTTCTTTCAAAGCTATGTCTTAGGGTTTGACAATTTGTGCTTCTAAAAACTAAGCAAGTGTCTTGAAGGAGAGCTTTAATATTGTATTGGTAAAAAGTAAATTTAATAATCAAATGAACCAATATTGAAAATTTTAGTTTAAATAATTTGTAATATTGGTTTATTTGGTTTTAAGTTTATTCGTTCAAACAAGTATGTTTATTCAATGCCTATACTTGAAATCTAAGTTACTTTATTTTTGGATTGTCATACTTTATGAAATCTTTACTTACTTATCATATTATTCTACTGTATATTTATCTTATGGATACGTAATGTTCATAGAAACTAAGTTAGAGGCTGATTCTTGAAACTGTTTCTAATCTATGATTTGATGCTGTTCATACTTGAGCAGTGTTAAACCTTGCTAAGGTTTATTTATAAACGTAAAGTAAAATATAAGAAAAGAGGATGAAATGAATCACTGAGCGTTTGGAAATCGAGAAGAAAGTTTCTTTTGGCTTTCTGCCTTCCTCGTAATGTTCAGGAAACACCTCCTGACTTACCACTCTATTGATAAGCTTTAGACATAGATCTTATTTGTTGTAATGAATTTCAGTTTGTTTGCTCAATACTCTAAGATTATTAATATTTCTAAGCATATTTAACATTTTCTAGACTTTGGCCCAGCCCTGTATATTCACCACTCTAATATTGTCCCTCTGTAGAGATACTCTAGTCATGCCAAAACTGAACGAACCCTCTCTCTGTCCCGGGAATCTAATTACAGACCTAACTCACTTCTGTTTGTTTGTAGCTAACGAACTTTCACCGGTTTTGCTCAAACCTGACAAAAAAACAAAATACACGTACACGAATAATTACTTGTTAGTACACTTTGTTTACATTTTACTTTTACTTAAACCAATGACATATTTCTACTTTTTGTTAATGAAATTTGTGTTGTCTAAAACGGTTTGATAAAGCCATCCAATTCGGTGAAATATAAAAGATTAAAAGAAGCATTTAAACTGTTTTTATTTATACATACAGGGTGTCCAGTAGTTGGGGGATCAAACTTCACCAGGTGATTTATCAAGTCAAAATAAATAAAAATGTTTAATAACACATAGGCCTACCTCGCTTAGTTTTCCGTCTGTCTGTCTGTGTGTGTTTTTCACTAAATAATTTTATCTCCGAGATCAATAAAGTTATAAACTTAAAACTTTGCACATTTGTTAGTATAATTAAATCCGATATTAAAATAATGTGTTTCCCTTTCTGGGTTTAAAAAACGGCGGCCACTTAACGGCATTGCATCATTTATTTAAATTGTTTGTTTCTCAGATGTAAATGGAGAAATGTTTTCTGGAAAACTTTAATATCTCCGTTATTAATATTCACATCACAACAAACTTCAGTAGGTCTTAGAAAGGCCACTATTTTAAACTAGAAGTAAAAATTAGTCAAATTTAATTTTTAAATATTCGATTTCATTATACTAACAAGTTTGCAAGTTTTAAGTTTATAACTTAATGGACCTCGGAGATTAAAATTATTTGGTGAAAACACACACAGACAGACAGACGGAAAACTAAGCAAGATAGGCCTATGTGTTAGTGAAAATTGTTTGTTTATTTTGACTTGTTAAACCACCTGGTGAAGTTTGATCCCCTAATTACTGGAAGCCCTGTACATATAGCCATGTACTTCAAAATAGCTACTTAATTGTATTTTAATCTTTTCTAAATTGTCTTTCTATATTTACCTAGTTTTTAAATTCTATTTTAAATTCATGTATGTGATTATAGTCTGAAACAGCTAAAACATTGACATGGCTTGAACATGACACAGTATTAGTAAGGGCTGGTGAAGCTGGTCTTACACATTTAAAATATCATTTACGATTGATTCCTGATTAACAAAAAAACCTAAAGACTCGATGTTCAGTTAGTGTATATCCTCCATCTTCAACTCACGTTGTTGTTAGGTTAACTAATAGAAGCCCCTCAGTGTATCCCTTGTTACGAGGCAAACTTAGAGTGACTCTTGAGTTCAACAACTTTGCAAAGCCGTAACTTTTAGTGAGAGCATAACTTGTAAGTTGAAGACCACAATCTTGAAACTGCAAAACTTTAGGACTCTAACTATACAGATTTGCTGCCTAGATCATTACGTTTAATATCATTACGTCAATATTATTGGCATTTTAAATGGTATGATCAAGGTTTTTTCGTTAGAAACAAATCTTTAAAAATTTTAGTACATGCTTTGATTGAAGGTTGTTGTAAAAGCTGACCCGTATATTGCTGTTATTGTAAAAGTAAACTTTATTCCCACTTGTTATAACTGTATCAAACTGTTAACCATGAAAACAGAATCCTAAATTCCTGGATAAATAACGTTTATAATTTGTAAACGTTGTAATAATTCTTTGTAAAAAAAGGATTTTTAGTACTACACTATACGACAGCACCAACATATTTGCGTGTTCTTCATTCGACATTTACGTTTAATATTACTAAATAAACGCCATTGACCATTTGATGTCAATTTTTACAAACATTTTCTCGACGTCAAACAAGTTTACGAACATACAACAGGAAATTATTCATATTAATACGTATGTTTCACCGTATTTGAATTGCTAATAAAACGAGTTTTCTAGAATGAAATTAGAGAAGCGTTTCTGGCAGCGACTTGAATTGCTCTATAAGTAAATCCTTATTCAAAACTGTCTTCTTGCCAACATTATTACTATCGGATCTAACACAATTGGTAAACCAAGCCAGGATAGAGAGCATAGAAAGAGATTACAGGCTTTTATTTCTAAAATGAGTTCTGCAGCACGTATCTTTCTCATACCAGTTGTTATTTCAAACAAAATTAATTAGAGCTACATCATAGGTTTCTTCGAAAAACTACCGATTCATTAAAGTATAATTGAAAGTATAAAGTACATCAAAACCAACTTCAGGATCCTGTAAAAACATTTTCCAAAGGGTTTTCTAAACATTTCCTTATTTAAGGTTATAATGAAGAATGGTTATAAAGCTCACCTTGTATAAAAACTGCTGACAACTGTTTTAGTTTGGAATTGCAACAATATTAACGCGTTTTTACTCAATAATGTTGACAAATCTTCGTCAGACTTATTGTTCAAGAAACTGCTCAGAATAAAATTGATAGCAATCGCATTCAAAAAAGAACAACATCATTGGTTTACATTTGCTGAAAATGAATCAATATAATTTTGTTTAATATGCCTCCCCACCTACAGTGTAAGTGCTTATAAGTTATGTACCTATCTAAATGTTGTTATATTGTCAGGATTCCTTTTCACCAACACTGCTCTGGTTTCGTCTCTAATATCAAATATCGGAATTGCAAAGTAGAATACCTTCTCAGATCAGAGTTTGTAAAATAAAAGTACGATATCTGGCTCAGACCCAAATGGCTCAATAAGTAAAGATACTTTCACAAGCAAGAACTGGCTCTTACTACCCCAACTTGATTCTTTAAAATATATATTTCTCTCGTAAATATTTGTATTTGTTATATCAAAAATTGTATTAATTATTTGACTTTGCTTACTAACGGTGAAAATGACCGCAGTAATAGTTTAAACTCTGAAATCATCCCACCGTCAACAACAAACCTTAAACAAAGCAGATGATGTGACGTTCGAACTTTTAGTTTTCTTTTGATGTTTCCAATGAAACCATTAGGATTCCAATTGAGACCATCGTCTTAGAAAATATTTTTGTTTAGTGTCCAGTAAAATAACTGCAAATTATAATTGAAAAAAGTACAGTAAGAAAACTAAACTAACAACATTTACCATAACTTACTTACGTTGATGTAGACTTTCAAATATATATTTTTGATTGGTCCATTAGTCTTTACAGACACTTCAGACCAACAGCGTAGACATTGGTCTTGGTTTGATGCGACAGTGCTTAGATTTTAATCGTGAATATGGCAAGGCACTGAGCTTACTAGAGAGCGTTGTGCATAGAGTGTTTAGCTACGCTTTATCAGGACTTCCTATCTAGAACCATGCAGTTATATCGTATTCGTAGTATTCACCGTTCAAAGCTACAGAAAATTAAGATTGTATGGTTTATTTTACAACTTTTAATTGTATTTCTAACACTTATGGACGGGTAGAAACATTTGGTGATCTAAAGGTATGTTTTTCAGTTAGCAGTATAGAGTATTTTATTGTATATATAAACTATGTTTTTAGATGAGTAAACTAATTTATATATAATTATACAGGGTGATTCTAAAATAGGGCACCAAATTTCAGGGGTGAGTTTGTTATGGAAAACCTGGCTACCGGGGTAACGAAGAATTTCAGGACCCAAGTTTATAGGAACTTTTCCTTAAACTTAATAAGGAAAAACACTGATGGATTCTTTGCAATGTACTGACAAAGTTTATTTTATTTATAAAGATGTAATTTTAACCATCAATTTTATGATGTAGCGGTATTTTCAAATATTGGTTGGAATAGTCCTATGTTAGTTTTAAGTTAAGATGTTAATTAAATGTAGTTCCTAGATTAGTCTAGTCCTCTGAAGACGGGTGGAGTTCTAACTACCCGAAACGTTAAGTAGTTTTCTCCGGAAGTGGCTGAAAGTTGTTCTTTCCTCTTACTTAATTGCTCTCCACCATATTATGAACTTTCAAAACTAAGAGAAATTATTTAACTACAATTTTTATATTGTCAGGATTCCTTTTCACCAACACTGCTCTGTTTCGCCTCTAATATCAATATCGGAATTGCAGTAGAATACCTTCTCAGATCAGAGTTTGTAAAATAGGTACGATAACTGCTCAGACCCAATAGGCTCAATAAGTAAAGATACTTTCACAAGCAAGAACTGGCTCTTACTACCCAACTTTATTCTTTAAAATATATATAATATATATAGGGTGAGTCTCTACATGAGTGTAATAATTTTAACATTGGATTCACATCAGTGAAAATGGACCAAAAATACCTATAATCCGGTATAACACCTAACTTCAAACTGTTTATTGTGGGATGTATGTATTTTGTGATTTTTTTTGAATTACAATGACTTTGAACTGTTAATGTGGACAGTAAATCTGAATTGTTTAACAACCAAAAAATGTGATACCACTAGAAAGAAAATTTAATTTACTATAAATAAATACTTTAAAAAACATAACACCTTTTTACTTTACGTAAATGATCTTAAAGTTAAAACTATTTTCTTACATATTTGATTCTTCAATTTTCAAAGGTAATTAAACCATATATTCCTTTGTATTGTAATGTACAGTTACACTAAAAACTGCTGGTTTACATTACCCTAAAATGGTGCAAGAATATGTAGGGTCATTAGGGTTAATTTGTATTTCAGGTCACAAATGTTGCAAAGGTACAAATACCAAAACAAATTAGTTAAAAACACCAAACTAACTGAGCTCATATTTTACAAGTTGAATTCGTTGACTACATCAGCTGTTGAAGTTAACGATATATCAGCCGATTTCAACTTGTTGTGCCATGAACTGTACCATAACCCCATAACAAGAGGATTCCCAAGAGCCGTTGATCCAGCAGTATGATCGTCTCAATATTTTAATTATGAACAAATTAAAGTCATATAATGTAGAGAACCTCAACCTGGTACTAATGTTCTAATCAAGAACAAAGTAATGTCTAAAATTGGTTTCTTGGCTAGAAACAGGCTTGTATGGACCTACCTTGAAAAAAATTATAAATGTCATAAGCATATTTTTTAAGGTGTTACAAACAAACACATTAATAAAACACATTAGAATTATTCTTTGTTTGTAAATTGTTGTTGACGATAGATGTTAGATCTAGGGGACTAAGCGGTCATGACTGGTTACCCTTTATGCATCGCCTGCCTCGTCTGTTGGGCATATTGCGCTACCACCGAATGAAAGGGAAGTCTGATTCAGGTGAGAATGGAATCGGTTCATATCATGACAACCAGAGGGTGCGACAAGCAAGCCTGCTGATCCACTTAGGGACTTTAACTCTCAAGACATGAAGGCCTCTAACACTGGGACCGTTCTCAAGATTATGGCAAAGCCTCTCCTGAAGTCGTGGTCTACCCTGCTGCCGCATCCCCAAAATGATATCTGATCCAACCTCCCTAGGGAACGGATCTAGTCAACATCTGGACAACCAGCTGCTCCGGCATTTTGTGAACAACTTTTTTTGATGTACCCCAGTATAAAGTAATCTGAGCAGGTACTAACCAGACAGATACCGACTGGGTTGTTGTTGACGCATTTTCGATGCGCTGTCGAGGTGGAAGTTTTAGGGGTTTATATTAGTTGCCGTCCAAGTTGTACATATTTGCAATCGTGGACTAGCTTTTCAAATTGAATAAGTTGAAGGGTGTACCAACATCATTCGGTGGTGGTGACTGTCGGTTTGCGCTGAAAATTTTAGGCTATCCCATTTCCTAATGTTGGTGGCTATGTTCTAATTTAATTTTCACCTAAAGGTGGGATGCCTTCAAATCACAATATGTCAGTTTTTCGTTCACTCAATAACAATGATGGATAACAACCGTAATTTCCTTCTCAACACCAAACTAACTACTGACTTTGTAATATTACTTTACCAGATACAACTAGTAAACTAGCAAATTAATTGGAACACTAATATACTGGTTGACTATTTTGTATTAAACTACAAAATTCAGTTAACAAAACCAATGAAGTCAGGAAACCGTGGAGGCCAAACGTTGCGCCATTCTTTTCGTTATGTATATTAAAACGACATCACGACTCAAGTGGAATCATCAGTACTCCAAACGGTCTTTAAGAAATCGCAACGATCATGACTACTCGTTGGATCAAGCGGCAGAACTTTGTATTCTTGTTATGGGTTGTATGGTTTAAAATAGTTCAACAATACAGTTGAAATCAGCTGATATATCGTTTTAACTTCCAACCAGCTGATGTACCAACTTGTAAAAGAAATATTACAGGCTCAGTTATTAGTTTGGTGTTGTTTTGTACCTTTGCAACATTTTTATGAAATTTTGTAATTTTTCCCCAATGACCCGTACATATTCTTACACCATTTTAAAGATGACAAAACCCGTCAGTTTTGGTGTAACTGTACATTACAGTACAAAAGGTATAACTAGTTTAATTACGCTTTGAAAATTGAATATCAAATATGTAAAACATTTTTTATAAAGTCATTTTACGTAGAGTAAAAAAGATGTTATGTTTTTCAAAAGTATCAGACTTTATAGTAAATTAAATTTTCTTCGCGGTATCACATTTTTTGTTGTTAACACAATACTTTGGGTTTTACCAAGTTTATTAACAGTTCAAAAGTCGTAGTTCAAAAAAATCACAAAATACTACAGCCAAACGGTTAAAGTTGCAGGATATAGGTATTTTTGGTCCATTTTAACGTGTAGAATCCACTGTTGCTTAGCTAATGCGACTTTAGTAGAGACTCACCCTGTATATAGCAAACCATTATACAGTGGATTCTTAAAATTGGCCAAATTCTGGCAGTTTACAGGAAACCTGGCTACCGGGGTAACGAAGAATTTCAGGACCCAATGTTTATAGTGAACTTGTTTCTTAATTTTACACAAGGAACTCCTGAAGTTTTATAATAAATCATACATTTAGGTTTTAGGTAGAAAGATGTAATACTAAACTGAAGCAAAAACTGTGGTAAACTCAACCCGAGGCAGAGGCAAGTCATATTGGATAAGGACAACAATAAGACTTAAATAATTTCAGAGAATAATAACTTAATACTGTTAAATAATTTCACATTATCTATAATTTAATTTATAATGTTCTCAATAATCAAGAAGCAACAAAATAATAATAATCAAAAATTAATAAAATAATACAAATTGATTCTTAGAAGATTTTGTGCTTTTATTTTTTTGTTATATAGTTAATTTGTTGTCAACACAATTATTTTATATTGTATATTGACAAAAATAATATGAAAGTATTTCTAAATTATAGAAAATCTAATAATAAGAGCTTCATCTCTCCAAGGACAACAATATTTTAGTAACAATATTTTCTAAGAGAGTAAATCCAAAGTTCAAAGACACGAACTAAGAGACACTTTAATTGGCTTCAACTCCTGTTTCCTGTTTCACTGTTGTCTGCTAACGAGGTCCTTAAAAGGTCAAAGTCAGCTTTTTGAAAGAAATTAGAAAAGAGTTTTGGAAAGGAAGCTAAATTTGTCTTGCTTTCCTGCCATACTGTCCATTTTGAACCCTTCCCATTCTAGGCTAAGCACAAATTCTGACAAAAAGGGCAGTTAGCGGAAAGCTAGGTACAGTCCCAATTCTTTTTATCTTTGTTGAGGTCGCTAAGCACGCACCTGAGTTGCTGACAGATATTTTGGCCGGAACATTGTTTTTTGGCAAAACAGTGAAAATTTTGTAACTTTTTAGTTTTTGGCCCAAATTTCAGTAAATACATTTTATTCAAACATGTGCCCAATACTCAAATATTGAAGATGATGTAAATTTACCTCACAAATTTTATATTCAACAATTTCTTCCTCCGGCCAATATTTACGCCAATTAGAGCACATGAAAACCCCTGCAGCAGAATTTTCACCATTGAAAATACACCATACTTTGCTTTTTTATCCGGCTATCATGGAAACAATAAAAACAATAATTTTGAATATTTATAAGCAATTTTACAGGTTGACATAAACTTTATTCTATACTGTAATATAAGTTCATAAGTCAGTTGACCGGACAGGTTCGATGAATGCAATACTGTCAACTGATTTATACACCCTGTTATATCTGTAGGATCAAATCGAAATAAAACGACGTAGTAGTATAAAGCCTATCACTAATCAGTCTCTTATACAGGCAAACTTTTCATTAGCGTTCAAATCCACATGCAAAACAAACATTCATATGAATAGAGATTGAACTCTTTGTTGAGCTTTGGAACTGAGGACTATTGTCATGTAAAACAAATCCAAAACATGGGCAAAAACCTGATTTTCACTGGCATATCTGCGGCCACAAACTAAAAGCCACCAGTGTTTCGCTGAAACCGTAAGTTTTGTTTTAAGCCAAGAACTCTAGTAATTGACATCAATAGTCCTTTCACTTGTGTGCATTCCTAATACATATCGTTGTATTGCAAAAGTTAAATAAGCTTCTATAGTTTCTATTGGACTGTTTCACTCGGTTTGTGATAACTCTGTAATATATCTCGCAAATGTCACAGAACTTTGATTTACGTTGAGCGAGGTAAAAACATCGTATTTACGTTTGATTCCTGTTTACTGCATTAACAACACTACAAATCCTGAATTGTCGCGGCAGTTACAATTTTATATGACGCAGTAAACATGTTGCTGCAAACCCATCAATACCTTTTGAGATACATAAGATTTGATGGGAAAAGAGAACGCGCTCATTTCTCATAGCTTAAATTTTGTCACACTTTGTTGAGGTTTTGTCAACGTTTTTAATGTTTATTACATAATTGTATGCCAACATATACACTGTTCTCAGACATTTGAGAGGTTTTGAACGACCCATAACAGAAAAGCGATTTTCGAACACTCAATAAATATGTTTAACTGCTGTATTAATATATAACAGCCAAAAATAAAAGAGTTGTCTTGGCTTAGTAAGTTGTCTCAAAGCATTAAGTTTGCTATTTAAAACGTGTCATATCTAATGAAAACGACAACTTTAAATGCGATTTCAAAAATCAATAATACGGAAAACTCAAAATTTGATTTCTCAATAAAGAGCTTTCAATATATTCGAAATACAATAAATCCGCTTAAACTCAATAGCTGTTTACTCTGTAGGCGCCATTTTGTTTAATTATTCCAAAGAGTTTCTAGTGAAAAACATTAGGAAATTGAAATAAATAATTAACCAGACTAAGAAGTACTTATTTTTATGAAATATAAGTTTACACATAACTTCTGAGTAGTTTGTTTAAGTACAGTTGAAGCTGAACATATAAAATCCCTATTTTCTGTGGTTAGTATACCTTGTATAATTGAAAACATTGTACTGAATCTAAGTTTTGCTGTTATCTAGAATCTGTTTAGATAAAAGCAATCTTGATTTATTAAAAAAACTCTGCCAAGGGACAAGAATAATTTTCCCTCATTAATCTGTAAGTAATGAGATTAACGCCTAAACTCAATCAAAAGAGAAAGTTAAAAAGGTAAAAGTAATTAAAATAACGTTAGGCTCTCATTAGCTAGCGTGAAGCTCTTCCGTAATCGCAAGCTTTGTCTTTTATATCAGATCATTGTTGAATACTCTTCAAGGTTTAATCTAGTTTGACGTTTATTATCCAAGCGTTTTAGCTTTTTGCTAACTTTGGAAATTCGACACTTACACGCAAGGATTAATGGTCGGTTCTGGTATAGGTCGAGACAACACACACAAGCTAATACTGATAAAGTTTAGGTTTATTTTATTTTGGAAGAAAATGAGACTGTAAAAACGTATGTTACTTTCACCACGAACTTGACTTAGCGGGCCGTTGTCATTTACTGAGAGCAATTAAATTCACAAAAATACATACATTTTAGCAAAAACTGTAAAATTTACTTTTGTACATTTTTGTACAGTGGTGAAACAAAAACAATTTTCTAGAGGGTTTGCCGAGTTTCCAATTTTTCAAATAGAAGCCTTCCTGCACTAAAAGCGCAAAGGTAATTAAGTGTTTGGACATGTAGTAAAAGGGTGACATTTGAGTTGTTTCGTAAATGATCGAAAAGACGACGCATATAAAGGTTGTTTTAAATAATCAACCAGATTTAAAAAAAATGGAAGTTGTTAATTAATAACTATTGCCACACTGCGACGTTGCACTCGCCTACCTGTGTGTCCCCTACCCTGATGTCTACATCCAAATGTACTTTGTTTTCTTCTTCAACTCTAACCAGGCCGACACGGAGCTAAGCGCTAAAGCACCGTTAGCATGAGTTAATCGAATTTCCTTTGCAATTTGTTACTCTGATTCGCTCTGTTCATGGAAATTGAACAAACAGGTACTAGAACAGGTACTAGCTACCTGTAGATAGTACATACATATATACATACATACATAAAGTGTGAAAAAATGCTGAAAACGGGTTCTGGATCGGTGCTCACTTCATGGTCTTATTATGTTGACGGCATGAATATCTCATTTATCCAAAGAAAATTCGATAATAAGGACATGCTCTTCTCAACACTGTGCAAACCTATTCCTATCATCAACCACCACCAAACATCAACCCTTTGTAGCTCACTGTTCAACACACCAAACAACGTTTAAAACACTAAAATACCTTGAAAATAACACATATTAAAACATTGTTTAAACATTTGAGGACTGTGGTTCCTTAACTAAGTTTATAAAACTTATTACCAAGGACTATTTATTCCCATATTTGTTAAAAAGTATTCTCAGAAAGGAACCGTTTTACTATTGTTTTGGTAGACGATATTTACTTTTTTTACAAAGAGTTTCATTGTTACGTCTAGTATAAATTAAACTCTTAGATTTTTACTCGTGGATGTTTCAATTGGTTAGTCAGTTTTATATCTTTAAACTAACCGGTTTTACATATTCCGTTTGATTTCTATGCATTTAGCTACCATTTTGGGAAGGAGCGGTTCAGCTTACTTTAAATCGATTTAATGTAAACAAACTCGATCATTGTATGAAAAGCAAAAACTGAAAGAAGTATTATTTATTGGTTTTGTGTTGGCTATTTTCAACTCACATTGTTGTTTTGTTAACTAATAGAAGCACCTCAGTGGATCCCTTGTTACGAGGCAAACTTAGAGTGACTCTTGAGTCCTACAACTTTGCAAAGCCGTAACTTTTAGTGAGAGCATAACTTGTTAAGTTGAAGACCACAATCTTGAAACTGCAAACCCTTAGGAAGACAATACTTTCTAAGTGAAAATATTTACTTCCCAAATTGTCACTTTGCATGTAGTGATTAATTACTAGTAGTTTATTTGGTATTTGATAGCGTTTATTTATTTCTACCATTACATAACATTTTAGCGTATTTTGTTTAAAAGGTTTGACTTTGTTAACGAGGCAGAGCTAGGACTATGAAGTACACTCTACCCTTCGACCTTTGCCATTACCTAGCGTTACTGCATAGTCACAAACCGAATTACCAGTGGTGACTGCGGAGATCGAACCCGTGTGATAAGCTCTGGAATCGCGCGTTTTTACAATCTGCCATGGGTTTGCTAATTAATATAAGTGATGTATGACTATCATTAATTTTTTCACCACTAAGGCATTATTGACAATAATCAAATTGACAATACCATTTCCATTTCGTAGCATATGCTCTTTGCAACAAATCTAAATTTGATAGTTTATAGTGATAATTGATTAAAGCCATTAGGTGTTTTAATTAAAGTATTCAACAGAACCTTGCTGTTGACATGACTTTATAAAAACGTTGATGAACATATAATACGACAGAGATATATTCACACAAATATTCTTTGACTAAATTTGAATTGCCAATGAATCGAGTTTTTCTTAGACTGAAGTAAAAGAGGTTCCGGCAGCGACCCAAATTGCTCCATAAGTAAAGCTTCATTCAAGACTGTCTTCTTGCCAATATTATTACCATTGGATTTACCACCTGTGATAAGTTAAGCATAAACCTTAAGCTATGGTTTCCTAGAAAGCGGTGACCGCTACATTACGGCCGTAATATGACGGTGAGTTTTGTTTTCAATACAATCAGATGAGAGTGGTTTCCTAGAAAACGGTGGACGTAAAGTAGCGGTGAAAACTAGCTATGGATTTTCTCACCAGGTGACACATTTTGTTTTGTAAACAAAAGTCTAGCTTGTCCATTACTACATACGTAAATAAACTTTGACAACTAAAAAAACAACATGCCAAAAGTTGTGTTTGTCTACATCTGTTGAAATATTGTGTTACGTCCACCGTCACCGTTACGTTTACCACTACAATAACGGCCGTAATTTAGCGGTGAACTTTTTTCTAGGAAACCATAGCTTTAGGGTTCTATCAGTTGATTACATACCTTTTCATACCTAAGTTTGGTTATGTAGCACGTATTGCTCTTCAAATCCAGCTGTTTCTACAAAACAATACAAACCAGACTATTAGAACATAACCGATGAGCTTAAAGACACAGCAACTTACTTAAACGTTTAGTACTTGGTATATAAGTAAATATAGTTCTAGGTTTTCATGATTTCTAACAAATTAATAAATGTATTTGTATTAAGGCAAAAATAATTTTTCGTACTGTCCTTACAAGTATCTTGCTGAAACTAGTTAACTCAAAAATCATTGACTTAGTTTTAAAACTTAATTAAAAGGCCTAAAAGTTAATTATACTAATTAATAAAATTTTATAATAAAATTAATTAAAAGTTATTATACTGTGTCAATAAAAACGAGTTAAAGGGAAAGCCTGCAGTGGAACGGTGGAATTGATTTCTCACAAAACTATCATTGTCATGTTCCACGAAAAATCTTGATGAACTACTTCATAGCTACAGTATGGACGACTATAAAAAAATAAAGATACGTACTATTTTTTAACTTATGATTGCTGGAATTAAGGTTTTAAGCAAGATTATAATTGTCTGCCTTGAGTGAAAGTCTAAATCTGTAGTTTTGAATGCCCATAGACTCCCCGAGAATCAATTATTTGTTTAAAGTGTGTTGTTGTTTCAGATAGTCTCAGTGGTCATCTGATGATACCTGCATCAACTTCCACCATCGTTTAGACGTATCAGACCATCACCCGCGTGGTTCGGAAGTCACGTTAAGCCGTTGGTCCTTGTATTTCCATTGGTCATTGGGCTATTAATTAATGACCCATTCTAAGGAAGCCTCATAACTCATTACTACCACTCATCACACTCATCCTTCACCCCAAACTCAGATTTGCCTTAAAATACCCTCATCAGAGTGGTCGGCATCTCAAATAGTGATTTGGGGTTGATGATGGTAGAATATCTGAGATGTCTGTGTATCGTTGAAAAATATTGGAACATCAGCAACCTAAGTCATACCTTTTTTTAGACGTTTTTACCAAGTAACGAACGGTTTGAAACTTGTTACTCTCTAGCATCGTGGGCATAAACTATATAAATTTAAATTAAAAAGTGTCTTCCCGTGACACTTTGAGAAAAAATAAGAAGTTGACGCAGGCAAACTACAAGAAAGGAGCCAAAAGAAACTCAATAAACATTCCTTGACTATTAATAGGCTAAAACCTTTCGGAAAGAATTTAAATGACTCCCCCCCTTGAATAATTCTACTTTTGAAAAAGGAAATATTTTTCAAAACCCTTTGGAGAATGTTTTTGTACGATTCTGAAGTGCTGAGGTTTTTTTGACGTACTTCCCCACCCAAAATCTGGGGGATAGTGCCCCCCAAATGTTTTAAATTCAATTCCCACTTTTTGTAATTCAAAATTAATTGTATGGGAAATGTGGTATTTTAAACATGATTTTGTGCCATGATCTTTAAATTGGTATAACAAATATACGAGTCGAGATAAAACCTTTTTCTTTGCGTCGTTAAATGTTCAAATATATTTTCTTTTTAGGAGGGAGGGGGTGTATTTAAAAGATTTGGAAGGACCCTCCCCTTCCGGATTTTGGGTATTTCCGGAAGTGGGTTTGGGTGACGCAAAGTACGTAAAACAAACTTCAGAATCCTATAAAAACATTGCCTAAAGGGTTTTCAAAAGTTTTTTTTAAAGTTAAGGGGGAGGACATTTATTACTCACCCTGTATAAGTTCAGTTAACTTTCCTTGACGTGCGTGGCTAGATTCTGTGAATCTATTAACTAATTAAACCTTTGTCTTGCGTAAATAATGGGAAAGTGTACTTTAAACTCGCGTTAAAAAAGTAATCAAAGTTTAATCAGGAGCTTCATTGGAGCGAAGACTCGGGATCAAGTTTTTCAACAGCTAATTTTCCTCTGAATTCCCTATTGTACCATCCTTTACCAATGTTTTATGAAGATGCATTGAAAGCTAAGCATTTAAGCTGTTTCATGTTTGCTTTTATTTTACTCAGTTTTTTAATAGCTTCAGAAAAATAGCTAAACCGAAGATAAAATTGATACAAACAAAATCTTAGTAGTAAAATAGTTTGGGCGGTTGAACTTACTTGAATAGGAAAGACACGCTAAAACCGAATTATTATAGTTTTTGTCATTCGAAATTTATGACAAAAGCTGTTAAGGTTTAGAACATGGCTACAAATCACTGTCAAATTGAAGGCCTACGAAATACAAAGTTAAACTATTATTTAAGTAAAATAATGGAAACTGGAAGCACAATCTCGATCTTTGTCTTCGCGTTAGCTTTGTTATGAGTATGTCTTTTTATGTATTTTTGTATTTCTGTCTTAATCTGTATTAAAAACTAGTAGTATTACTGAATGAAGACAAGTATATTAGTATAAGATTCACTCAAGCTAAAAACTGCTAAATACACCAGTTTATCAAGTTGAAAAGCAAGGTAATAAGACTGTGATGAGATGGAAATGACGTCTTCAAGTACTTCCGGTCAGAGGATTTTTCGGTCAGCTGAACCGGCAGTCACCTTTCCGACACCAGATTACCTACAGCTGTTTAAACACTTGTCGTATATTTAAACAGTATAATTTGTTCAAGACAAAAAAACTTGAATCAGGTTTAATCTATAACTGATGATTAGTTAGGAAATCTATTAGTTGCTGAAGTTTTGTTCAAATGAAGCTGTATTTTAAAAGTTCTGACAGCAGCTAGTTTACTAAGAATAACTCCTTGAATAACGACTAACTCAAGTTTTCTTGGCCAAAGTCTGCTATCTACTGTGGAATAGTTCACTATGAACTTATTATAACTAATTTCTTCAGTCTATTTCCAACGTTTCGTGACAGTTTGTAGTTTAGAATCTTTCCGGAGAGAGAGACACGTCTCTATTTACAAAACAAAAGTTGTCGGCTCCCTTGTTTTAAGGTGTGTGTCACTGTCAGCACACTAATATATTATTACGAGGTAACATGGATATACTTGTGTGCTTTTTACGGTAAACATTAGTGTTACTGTCATAAATGGTTATTTAAAATTTTCTTAGAGTGTTTTGATTCTGTGTTTTCGATAAATTAATGTTTTCAACTAGTTCTGGTTTATTTGTTCTTTTTAACTGCCCAAAATAATGTGAAGGTTATTCTAAATTTTTACTAAGTATATGTACTCCAGCGTTTTATAAAATTCCAAACTTCTTTCTTTTGCTCTTATTGGAATAATATAAAAACAGCTTAAAATTAAAATTAATGTAATACAAAGATGCTGTCATTGTATAACAACTGTAATCAGCAGCCCGTGGAGGGTTGGAATCGTGCGCGACACCGGAACTGATCACTCCTCCCGCGCGGGTTCGATCCCCGCAGTCACCACTTACATTTGTAGTTTCACTATAAGGTAACGCTAGGTAAAGGTCGAGGTTAAGTGGTAAAAAGGGCTTTGTGGTCCTAACTTAGCCTCGTTAAACAAGACAAACTTTACCTTTATTTTTAATCAATGTCAAATCAAACTTAGATTTTTTTGCAAACCCACTGCTGAATACGACTTTGATGTCAAACATCGGAATTGCAAAGTAGGAAGACTTGCTCAAGTCGGAGTTTGGAAAATAAAAGTACGATATCTGGCTCAGACCCAAATGGCTCAATAAGTAAAGATACCTTCACAAGCAAGAACTGGCTCTTTTCACTTCTTCAACATGATTACTTACAAAATATACAGAATGTTGTTCTTTTCAATATCTATCAGATGGTAGCCTACGTATTGTTGCAGTAGTATAGTGGTTTTGATATCTTAATTTAATATTATTGTGGAATAAACACAATCATAGGTTTTCCTAAAGATTAAAGAGTGTATATTGAAGAATACTTAAGAACAAGATGATTTGTTTGTCAAGAGGCGTTTGGGGTAAAGTTAACAGGTGTTAGTATTCCTAACAAATCTAAAATTCATAGATTTAATAAAAGGTTTAACGAAACAGGTTCTGTAGGGAGCAGAAGGCAGACTGTACTGAATGAAGAAGTGATGGAGAATGTTGGGGTTAGTTTAGAAGATTCCCCTATAAAATCTTTAAGAATGTTGAAACGACAAAAGCAAACAGCCTATTCACGCCGGCAAACTAATCTCAAACGTCTTTTGACAAAAAATATTTTCTTCTTAAGTATGCTTCAACAATAAACACTCTTGATCTTTTTAAACACCTTGATTGCCTTTATTTTACAAAGAAAAATGTTTCGTCGTTTATTTTACGACGAACGCCTAGTTAGTGCGTGCCCCCCGTAGTGCAAGGTTCGTCGTCTGAGTCTGGGTGAGATCCTTTCAATTAATAATTACCTACCACATTTCTGTGTTTTTTCAACTATTTGTTTTTTCAGCTATTTCTTTTATGTCAAGGCTAGCATGTAGTTTTATTCTTATAACGAGTCCTCATTTTACTTGGTTATATTTTTAATTGTAATTTTGACAAGCTATTATTTTTATGATGTGGCGGTATTTTTAAATATTGGTTGGAATCGTCTTAGGTTAGATCTTAAGTCAAGATATTAATTAAATGTAGTTCCTAGATTAGTGTAGTCCTCTGAAGACGGGTGGAGTTTTTAACTACCCGAAACGTTAGGAATAGTTTTTCTCCGGAAGTGGCAGGAAAAGTGCTTTTCTTTCTTTTTACTAAATTTCCACTCTTGTGCCGTAGACTTGTTTATAAATCACTGCAAAATATACTTTACGTAGATAACAGTAAACAACTTTTATTATAGTTGATTTTTACCATAAAAATCAATGTTTTGAACTGCAAACTTACATAAAAAGGTCGAATTTTAATTTTCATTAATTTTTAAACCTGTTCAGGAATAATGTTGATTGCAGAAACAGTTTGTTCCATGTACTCGTATGTGTTTTCAACATTTCCTGTTTTCCCAAATATTAAATACCTTTCACCTTTTGTATATAGCTTCCCTCTCCCCCCTAGACAGTATCTTCTTAGCTGTTTTTTATACAATTTTCTTATAAGATTCAGCCTAAGCTCGCTCACAGAACCTGACAAAAACTATTATTCAGGATAGTGTTTTTTCGTTTGTCAAACAATGTATTATAGGTAGCTTTTTATTAAATAAATTAAATGCATTTTAGTTCTCGTATGTCACTATTAAGATGTAAACAATAGTTTTATAGTAAGATGAGTTAACTTTTCAAGCAGCGTGTTAGGATAATTATTTAGGTTGGTATTGTGTGGTATTGTAACACGTCACGATAAAATTAGTCAAAGAGACGTTTGCTTTCAGACCGTTATTCTTGATCACATATATTCAGTGATTGTTTGAGATCTCAAATCTCAAGTTAAGGTGTCGAATAATGAATTCATACTTTACTGTATAAATGCAAGGTCAGCCTTGGGTTGTGCACGTAAACTGTGCAGTCCTAAGCAAACACGAGAGACAAACAAAACCCGCCACCAGAGTGCATTCTCCCTGTAAGTTACTAACGCTGATATTATGCAAAGACAAGTTTTGAATAACATTGTTCGTACAAGAATTTGTTACTGAAAGTATGTAATTTTGTGTGTCAAAATATGAGCTTTCATTATTAATGATACTTTCACTGTGTATATGTTTACTAACCTAAGGTCTTGGCAACTTATATGCTTTATGTGAAGCCTTTATTTCCATCATCCTAATAAATAAGTGCAACAAAAGTAGTGATAATTCAAGCAAGGATTATCTAGGTCAAGAAGTACAGAGGAAAGTAGACTAATGTCTCTCACTGGTTTATCTGTCTCTGTTCATTTATTCATTTTTTTCAAATTCAAGTAAAATTAGGCTAACGCCCTTCCATTCATGACAGTTAACGCGTCTGTTGTGGCTGCTTATACAATTAAACGTTCGAACCCTTTCTTGGAGACAACTACGTCTATTGTTTTTTAATTTAACTATAAAGCTATTTAACAAGGTTTTTGTTGGGAATCTGTTTATTAAGTTTTATTTAACGATTGGTTTTTGTACACGCTCAAATGAAACATATAAATAATTATATAAATCTAACGGAAATTTAATTATAACAAACAGTTTAAAATATTGTATCTTCACGATTCTAGTGAACAGCAACCTTAGTAATTGAATTGTAGGAAGAAGGAAGGGAAGCTGCATTTTCTGTTTGTCTAACCAATTCAGAACTGATCAAATTAAGTTTTACCCAGCGAGCAAGGAAATCAATTGAAGAGTCCAGCAAACCCTGTAATAAGTTGTTATACAAAGAAAGGCGTTTCCTCTTCCCCTACTTATACTTTTGAAAAGATATCAATACAACTTGGTATTAATATGTATTTCATCGTGCTCAGCATGTGTTCTGGAAATTAAAATCTGTTTAGTCAGACCAAAATGGTGGCGGAATAATTTGTTCCTCGCTCTTTTGTTCGGTTTATCGGATTTATCTATTTTAGTACACATTTTAGGTACGAGGCAAAACATGTTGATACTAATTTATTTGAAATTGGAACAAAAATGCAGCTGTTATGGCATTGCGAGTCCCATCTTGAAAGGAAACGCCCAACTACTCAAAAGGGCACTTCCGGTATAAATTACTTCCTTCCTAATTCCTAGTAATTTCACTCAGATTCACGGTTACGCTTGTAGCTACGTGTTGGCTGTACTTTTTATTCCAAATTGGTATGGTTTATACAGAGTGAGCTTTAGATGTCCCCCACCTTAACTTTTGAAAAAGAAAAAGTGTTTTAAAACCCTTTGGGGAATGGTTTGATTTACTTTTCGTCACCCACCCTACCCCAAAGGCAAAGATCTCAAAAGAAAGGGAATTTTAATAAAAATTCAACGACGCAAAGAAAGATTTTTATCTCGACTCGTTTATTTAATACTTATTTTTGGGTGGAGGTGATGAAAGGTACGTCAAAACTAACTTCAAAATCTTATAAAAACATTCCCAAAGGATTTAAAAAAACATTTCCAGTTTCAACAGTTAAGGTGGAGGGGACATTTAAAACTCACTCTGTATAAAGGTTTTAATAAGGATTTGGCTCAGAACCTCTTTATCAAAGTCATACTTTACGGTTACTTTTAATGCGTGTCTAAAGAATATTATAAATCTTACTGAAACTTAAGATATGAACATTTTTAAATTTTACATCTTTATGATTAAAGCAAACGGCAATCCTAGTAATTGAGTAGTAGGTGGAGTAAAAAGAATCTGAATTTTTCTGTTTGCCTATCTAGTTTAGAACTGACAAAATGAAGTTTTATTTCATCAGCGTGCAAGGAAAACAATTATTATGACTCCAATAATCTGCAAACTCCGTGGTAAATTGAGATACAGAGAAGGTCGTCACCCACAGTACGGGTTTATGCATTTGAATATTTGTTTATGAAATATACCACGTTGTCTTTTGGACTACAAGATGGAGAGCAAGGTACAAACTGTGATGAGATGGAAATGACGTCATCAGCTACTTCCGGTCAAAGGTGTTTCCGGTCAGCTGAACCGGAAGTTACCTTCACAACAACAAGTTACTTGGAAACGATTAAGTTCAACGACTTGAGTAGTATTACTGTAATATGAAATTACTCGGAATACGTTTGGATAAGTTAAACTCATTTTAACAGTTTCAAAAACTAAGAATAGTAATGTTTACTTTAAGTAATCTACCACGAGTGAATAGTTGTCCTCTACCAATACAAATAAGTTATTTTTTAATTTATGGAATTCAGAAACAAGTATCTAACGTATCGTATGAGCGGCTGGTGTAAAAATCCAAAGCCGTAATATACTGTCCAAGAAAGTTTTTAAATGAACAGAATCACTTTGTTGTAAATAATATAACAAGAATATGCTCATTTTTAATACACAAGTTTTTGCACTATGGCTGATTACTTCTCGGACATGTTCATATTATAAAGACACCAGATTAAGTTTGTTATTCCTGGTTCTGACACTGTACATTGTACTCTGAATTTGCAGGCTGTTGCAGGTTCAATCCTAAACTTAAAACTAACGGAGTTATGAGTTGTGTAAGGGATGTGTTTGGTTTTTCTTTCGTTTGTTTTTCTTTTCTATAATTGTCTGCTTAGAGAAAGGGCGGTTGTTTAAGATTTTAAATTTTGAATTAAAATTAAGTTAAATATTTCGAGATCAAGTTGGCCGAAATATGCTGAATCGAATAAGGATTTAAACTGATGAAAATTGCAGGAAAGGCATTTAAGTGTATACTAACATAATTTTGTTTACGGTTGCCAAAATTTAGTTAAAACTGTATGAAATGTCCTTTAACAATAACTATTTTATATTATGTTGAACATCTCATTGGTTACAGGCTTCACCGAGGAGTAATTGCTAGTTGCTAAGTACAAATGTATATTAGGTTTAATTTTGTGATCTCAAAATCCAACCAAGATTAAAAATAGGTGGTTTAAAGTTAAGAAAACATGTGACACTTTCCAAAGTGCATTAGAAGATGACACTAACACTTCTCCAAAATCATGAAATTTCAAAGGGAAAAGTTGGTGGTAGACACTCTTAGCTACTACGTATAATACCTTCTTCCCCGACAATCCATGTGACGCTGTCAGACAGTTTTTATCAAATCAAAAGTGTCAGAGTGAAAGGGAAATCTTTATATATTTACAATATTTACTGGAAAATATCTTCTTCACTGCGAACGGTGGGCTACGTTTGTCATGCGGGCTTAGTTGACTTGCAAATTGTCTCCGCCTTTTCCAATTCAGTTCAACTCAAGAGTAGAACTCAGCAAGTTGTTCATACATCTTCTTCTACTCAGTTGTGTTTCAAAATTAATTACTGCTACCACCACCCAACCCTAACCAGCCTGCACTCACTGTTCTACGGATTCATCTCGTACGTTTGTTAATAGAAAATCGCGTCTAAATATTATAAAAATGTTTTTGTACATGCTTGATCGAGTCAAAATAAAATTTTTTGCGTCGTTGAATTTGTATCAGAACTCCCTCTCTTTTGCAGTGCCACAAGGGTTTTAATTTTTTTTAATTGGGAGGACCCTCCCCCCAGTTCTTGGGTGGGGGTGGGAGACGCAAAGTAAGTCCAAACAAACCTTAGAATTTTATAAACACATCCCTTAAGGGGTTTATAAAAATATTTCCTTTTTCAACAGTTAAGGGGGGCCTTTAAACCTCGCCCCTTATATAGGATCAACAGTAAGCATGTAAGCAGTGTGTCTGATAACTAATGTTAGCTTAGGGCTCCTATAAACTTTCATGGACTACTGACAAATCTTACAGTTGATTTAAAAACGGAACACAAATGAGAAAGTATAATATAAAGAGAACGTGTATTCTAAAGAGTCTAGCGTCTGTTATTTAACTAATGAGCTATAAACAAAAGAAATAGAAATCAAACAAGCAAGATTTTAAGATTTTTCACATTTTTCATTAATATAGTTTGTGATGATTGTATTTGCCTTTTGCAAAACTATAGCAGATGATTTGTTTGATGAGTTTATCGAAAGTTTAGTTTAATCATCTCTTTATTGACACATCAACTGCCAAAACACTCAAAAGAACAGGAGGGCAAAGTTTTCTATTTTGGTACAAGTTAATAACAAAAAACCCTAGTATATAAACTAAAATTTGGCCAAAAATGAAACAACATTATTTTATTTTTGCGTGGCAAAAATGGATTCATACAGGTTATTAGCTAGAAAAAACAGAACCGAAAATATGAATATTAGTCCATAAGAATTTTTATAAGGAAATCCCCAAGATAAATAATTCAAAAGTATAATTAGAAAGCTGTCAGATGAAAATAAATGCCTTCGAAGTTTGAGTCAGGAAGTGAGTAAGAAGTATAATTTTCCGCACCAGTCGCAAAGTGAGATATGACTCTCAGAAGTCAGGTCTCAACATTGACAAATGACAGCAGAACTGCATCAATAATCGAGATGAAGCGATTTTATTTGTCATTCACAGATTCGATATGACTACGGGTAAATTGAGAAATCATCGGAGCTGAGCAGTTTTATCTTGACAACTTAATGTACGAGTATGAATTAAACCTCAGCATTAAGCGATCTACGAGTTCTTGGCGTAAAGTGAAAAGGTCAAATTAATCAAGTAATATTGACATACCTTTTAATACAGTGGCCTTAGCTTAATATCATATTTCTGCAATCAAGCTATTGTTTAGACCACCAACAGTATTATTGTATATGGTTTTTTGTCTTCTTTCTAAAACTTAACTTTGCTTAAGTTACAAGTTAAACCTATTTCTCATGAACCATATTAGTTGGTGATAACATTTCATCGGAATACAGTATTGGTCTTTAGTTGTACAGATTGAGAAGAATAATCAGCAAAAGTAAGATCACTTAATAAAAACTCACCCTGATGAATAAAATGTTAAACATTTAAGTTAAACCACTACAAAAGCAAGAAGCTACTTTATAGGTCGGACTCAAGGTGCTTCTAGAAGCGTTGGAAACCTCAAAGTGCTTCGTCATTATATATTCAACAACTCTCCAATGTTTGCCTTTTACTTTACACAAATACCTTTTACGTCAACTGAAATATTTTATACCAATCTGTCATTATCTTAAATTTGAATGTTGGTTCATAAAGATTGATATCATTAGTAGGCGTTGGTTTGCTACTGTCTGTTAATAATAAAACTAAACATATAAATTTGAATGTCGTAAATATTTACGAAAAATTGAGTATGTTCCTTTAGAAGTACGGTAGAATAACAGTTGTTTACAAATATTTCTTTAGAAGTAGAGTAGAAGTAATATGAAAAAACATCTTTTGCAAGAGATGTGTACTATTATATTTAGTATAACGTTTCGAATATTAGTTTGAAAGTTCATAATAGTGGCGGAGAACAATTTAGTAAAAAGAAGAAACGAACTTTTCCTGCCGCTTCTGGAGAAAAACTACTCCTAACGTTTCGGGCAGTTAAAAGCTCCACCCGTTTTCAGATGACTACACTAATGTAGTAACTACATTTAATTATATATCTTAACCTAAGACTTTACCAAACAAAATTTAAAAATACCACTACATCTTAAGAAATTGATAGCTTGTCAAAACATAAATTAGAAAGAGATACAAGTAAAATAGGAAAGTTTAATGTGGTAGGTAAATAATAATTGAAAGGATCTCATCCAGACTCGGACTGACAAACCTCGCACTACGGGAGCCGCGCGCTAGCTGAGCTCCTAGTAGGTTGACAGTCCGGTTCGTGGAGGAATGGTGGGAGGGGGTTGAGGTTGAATTAAACGGACTATTCAACAATATGCAATACTATGACATTTTGAAAAACTTTTGAGATATTTAAAGTTTTGTATTGAAAATGTGTATTTACGATTGCTGTTTGGAAACCTGCACAGCAAATTCTTAGCACTTGATGTGGTATAATGATTATGATTTTCACTTCTGTTAGTTACAAGGCGGGATTTATGATTGGCTAGGTTGGCAGCAATGCGGGTTGGCAAAGTGCCGTGTGGTTGTGGTGGCCACACTGACTTGTAGTCCAGCCCTTCCTTTTATTTACTGTGTGTCCCTTCACCTTCAAGACTGGAGTAACAAATGGCCGATTCAATTTTATGTAAGAAATCTGGATTATCTGATTGGTAAGTGCGAGTAACATATGTGTAATGTCATTACACTTTAAAAGTTTAGTTATTTTTAGGTTTACTGACAAAAGTGTAACACTAGCAAACGTTCGATTCAAACTCGGTGCTTGAAGAGAAATTTGTTGACTGTGAGTCAATTGTTCAGTTAGCTCAAGTTTATCAAGGTTGGTTCTCGTAGGACACTTATGCGTACATGAGTATATCTGTGACGTTTTGAACAAATATTTTGGAGAAAATAAATGATCCAACACAATGTTGTGCAAGAATTTAATGGGTGTAATCTTGCCTTGTCTTGTTTATCTGAAATGAAGAGTATCACGCTTTGCAGCCAACTTCAGATTTTACAAAATTTATATCAAGCAGACATCGTACACAAAGTTTCAAATATCACAACTTTAAGATAATAATCTAATCAAAGATGTTTTTTTTATTACCCCTCTTAATATTTCATTTATATATCTCTAATTACTCTGTAGTAACATTCTGTAGCTTACACCGAAAATCAAGTTTGTTTATTTGTTTTCGTTTGTCAGATTATTGATGTTACGTTAGAGTTTGCTAAAGAAACTGTTTGAAAAGTCAGAGTAGGAAGTCTTTGAAATATAAGAAAATTCAAAATAGTAAGGTGTCAATTTTCCATGGTAAGTCTAATCCTGGTAATGTTTGCGGTCATGTCGTGACAGGACCGAAATTTTGATTTGAACATTCAAACTGTGTTGTTGTAAATAGCATACGTAGGCAAAAGTAAAACATTTTTGATCACTTAGAAAATATTTTTGTTTACGATACACTTTTGTTGTTAATTTAATCTGTAAATAAAAAATTGAGTAGCATTGTACTTCACGCTGTAAGCGGTTTATTGTTGGTTTTCAATTATTGGAGTAATCAAAGCTTGCTGTACAAACGAGTATAATCCGAGTAATCCCGGTTTGTTTACATTTGGTTTTAATTTGTAGTGTTTTCTTTTGGCTTTTATTTTAAACTCGGAAATTTATAAAACAAAATCTTTAAACAAAGGGTATACAATATCCGTCCAAACAAATAAAAAGAGTGTTGTATGTTCATTGCTTATAATTGAGCAATTAGGGTTAATTTTGTCCTACTATAAGTTACAGTTACAAAGTTTAGGCCACATTTACCCGTTTAAAACGTCAGAACCGCTGGCCAGATAAAAACTAAAACAAGAAAGCAAACCCTAACCATCAAGGCCAGAAGGCATCATTAAACATTAAAAGGCCAAGGTTTTATACTTCAAAATTTTTTAATATAAAAATACTTTGAAGTATTAAAACTAACGTTTCGCGTAAAAAGGGGGCGGTTAGACGCTCCAGTGAGCTCCGGCGAGGGATTAAATAATCCTGCCCACCCTTGGCAGTGAATATTACATCGCCACAGGAGGTTTATACACATCATACTATTGTTATAGGTCTTCACACCTTATGTAAAATAGCAATACAAGTAGTTAGACTTTTCAATTGCACTATTGACATTAGTAATTGAAATTAATATCAGTTACCTAAACATGTTTTGACATTATGTTATTTGGTGCGCCAATAACTCCAGGACTTGAATTCCCTCAGCTTGGTTTTCTTTCAACGTTTCCTTTTTTATGATGTGTGCAATGTCCAAAACATTCTAGATAAATATATAAGTAAGATTTAATAATTCTCTATAATCACGGGAATGTCTTTTACCAAACAAATCATAGCACATTGAAAAGCCTGGCAAAATCGAAAGCATCGAAGAGCTCGCAAGTGGATTGGTGTGATTTTCTGCCTGGTTGAAAGTTAATTATAAAGTGGGCACACTTTCGTGGATCCGGTCCAACTCTGGTCTCTGCAAAGCGTAATGTAAAGCCCACTTTTGTGTCCCCCCAACCTCCTTTTAGTCCTCAGCACCATTATGCGCTATAAGAAGCTTAACTGAGGAAACCGATTCTCCTCATAAGAATGAAAATGTGTTAACAAATCTTGCAGTACTAATACGACACAGACAAAACGGCTTTACTCTACATTGGAATAGTGAGTTTCATTGTTGTACTACTCGGCAGTTCTGCAACAATCCCGATTGTTGTATTGTATCTTTGACAAGAGCTTCAGTATCCAGGTACAACAAAGCAACTAATGAAGCACTACTGTCCAGCGCTGTTTTGTACTTTTGGCTCTAATTAGTCTGACATTTAATGCTGAACGTCTATTTCCTCATGAACAAATATGAGGGATAAACTTTGTGTAATCAATCTAGTAGAAGAACAAATGTTGGCATACTGTTCAATAGTAGCTACGGATTAAAAATGTATTCTGTGTTTTAAACTCATACTGATAAAGCCACAACGTCTCTACTTTTATAAGTTGGTAGCTCAGTGGTGAGGATGGTGGTTGGTTGGACGGGAGGTTAAATGTTAGTTGAGGTTTTGTTGTAGATTACAAGGGGTAACGGTTTGGTGGTGGTGTGTTGTATGGCGATGGTGGGTCGGTGATGATGGTGACGAGAGGAATGAAGTCATAATGGAGTGAAGTTTAGTGATTGGGTAGCGTTAGGTAGGGATGTTGGTAGCTCAAGTGGTGGTTGTTTTACGGTGGTTAAACGGTCATGCAGAATAGTGGTTCTGCAGGAAACAGTGGTGGGTCGATAATAAGTCGGGTGTTTGGTCGGATTGTGGCGTTGTGCTGAATGGTTCTGATGGTGGTGGTAGTGGTGTACCAAATGTACATGATACTTTTGAAAGTCCTACACTTTAGGTTCGCTCGTACGATATGTTTACGGCAACATTATAGTTAGTAGTAGTGGTGTTGTCCAATAATGTATGATAACTAAATAGTTTAATTGATACACACGTTTATCCAATATAAAGCGGATCCATGCTGGCGGATTGGTATCGTGCGCGACTCCGGAGCTCATCACTCTGGTGGCGCGGGTTCGATCCCCGCAGTCGACACTTACATTTGTAATGTGACTATACGGTAACGCTAGGTAAAGGTCAAGGTTGAGTGATAGAGAGGACTTTGTAGTCCTAACTTCGCCTCGTTTAACAAGACAAACTTTACCTTTTTTAGATGTTTTAATCGTAATGCATCTTAGGTTAATCGTATAATCAAATTATTGGTTTTATTGGACATAATACAGTTTGTTCTAAAGAGAAACTTTGCATCCGACCAACGTTTTTGAAAGAAAATGACCACGTAGAAACATGTTTATTGCTGTTTCTTTGACGTATAAGTATTTTATTTTCACTACAAACTTAAATGTATGGTAACTGTTCTTCAATTCCCCACTATATCAAGTAGCACATGGACAGTATAAATACTTGGAGATTGCAAATAATCAGATGAAACATGCAAAGTGTTGAGTCAAAAGCAAATGTGAGTTACTGTAATTAGATTTATGAAATTGTGCGGGGTTTTGTCCGACTCGTGGCGTAAAGTTGGATCTCTGGCAAATTTAACACACAGAATAGTTCTAAACTGTGGAACCAAACTTTTCCGTGTTACCATTGGTGAAATCGCTAAACGTACAGGTTATACATAACAATGCTTTTATTTACCAAAATACAAGTTGTCACAAATATTTGTAGCGCACTACTCAGAACCGGATTCTACATACAAAAATAAGTCGAAAATTTCCAGTAACATTTTTTTATTTCGGCTTAGTTTAGCCGTAATCCACCATTTTGTAACTTTTGAAAATAACTAATCATTCAAAAGCCCTTGGAGATATTTTGTGAAAATTGGTATAAACCTTAATTGTTTTCCTGATAACATTTACAAAAATATTTGTTATCTATCGTCAAATTTTAAAATGGCGGCCATTTAAAAATTGCAAAGTCAAATGGAACCGAATTGAAAATTGCGACGTTAATATATTACAATGGTATTTTTATGTATGATCTTGGTTGGTCTGCAAATTTACATTTTTGACACCCTGTATACATTCTTATGATATATACGTTGATAAGAATTATTATCATTAATTTCTAAGCAACCAGCTGGATCATAATCACTTAAATAAAAACAACTATTGAATTGAGCTTTCGATTTGAATAGAAGAATGAAGGAACTCCCGATCTCTCCAAACACGCTTCAGGTTCCCCGTGTGCTGAAATAGGTCGAATTTGGATTAGACTATGACGTTTATGACGTATTAGTTTATGACGTTTATTAATAAGGTCTTTTCGAGAAACTCTAGGAAGGTTTTTGAACTCTTCTTCCAACATTCCACGTTTGACTGCTTGTGATAAAGAACTAAAAACATATAGTGTATAAAGACATCTATGTTTCACGATAGAAAAAGATATACCAGTGATAAATCGATACAAACTCGTGTTAGATTATCTAAATTGCAATCTGCCCACGTCTAATTCTCCAAGCTAAACGATCAGTTGGGTTTATAGAAACAGCATAATGCTGTATTATGATGTCATATTAATCTGCGGATTCCTCTTAAAGTAGCTCTAGTCAATAAAAGAAACATACTAGCAAGTCAGTCAAGTTAGATTAAACTAATAGAAACTCATAGTACATACTATTCTCAAGCTGTTTTCAGGTTATTTAGAGAATCAGTAGTTAGTAGAGTTTCTACTTGATTTTGCGATAAACCAAGCTTTCGTGGAACCGGTTGAACTCAAAACATTAAGCCCACTTTTCTTTCCCTCTTCTTTAGTTCTCAGTCCTGGTATTTGCTGTAAGGAGCATTACTGAGAATATTGCTACGAAACTTGACTATGTAAAACATAGATGTATCAGTATCAATTTTACGCTGGCCATGCCTGGCAAGTAATATAACATTTTGTCCATTTTAAAAGAGGCTTTTGGCAAGTATTGTTATTTTCTTAGCTTACTCTTCGGTTAATATTAGAGAGTGATAGTAATTTACTTCATTACTTCATTAATGACAGAACGCAGTATATGAAACTCTTAGCTGGATAAACACAGAGAGTTAGACCATTTTCACTCAAAATGAGTAGAGCTTTGATGTCAACTGCCATGTTTACTGAGTAATATAATACTGAGTATAATAGAACTACTGTCATTTTAAATAAGCGAACTTGCACGAGTAGTGAGGTATAAAGTATCTGTTTGCAATATCTAGCCACTTTGTCTCCCCATGCGTTTTCTGAAATTGTGCTTTTTAGTATTTCCGTTTTATTCGTATTCGACACTTTGTACTATTCTTTCGAATTGAGGTAAGAAGACAACATATTTGAAACTGCGATGAATATTTCTTAAGATTGTATTACCTTTGTTCAATAAAATGTTTACAACCTCTGGGTTGCAGCTTTTACAGTAATAGTGTCTTGAATAAGAACTCACATTTCGTTATTTTGATTTGACAGGACGTAAAACGTACCTGAAGAGTTAGTTGGTATTAAAGCTTTTTATTGTATTAAGAAGACTTTGTAGCTAGGTCCCTGTCTGGAATAAACAATAAATGTCTGTAGTAAAACCTTTAAAGACCTAAGTTTACTAAAGGAGTCATTAATTGTGTTACATCTTGAAAATCAAGGTTTTTACTGAAAGCGATTTTTAGTAAACTATAAAACAGAAAACATTACCTAGATTTAAGTAACTACTCCTTACGTAATTCTATGTTTTATAAGTACAAATCTAAGCAAACAACATTTGATAGCCTAAGTGGTTAGTGTTAATTATATACAGAGTGTGGTTTTGCAGTGTATAAGATCACTCTGCCCCTCGATAGGAAAGATATGTACGATATTACTAAATCGATACGAACTCATGCTATTTTATCTAAATGGAAATCTGCCGACGTCTCAAGCTAAACGATCAGCTGGGTTTCATAATACTGTATTATGTTGTAGCTTTTGTCCAAAGAATATCTTTAAATCATTACAGTTGGCTCTGTAGTGAAATAAAAATACTAGGAAGTCAGTCAAGTTAAATTTAATTTACTAGTAACGTCAGCATTTATGAATAATATTTTTGTATATAATTGGATCTCAATGTAATTCAAATTATATAATGGCATTTACGCGTAAAAGAGGTATGAATGCATGAGTTAAAGTGAGATGGATACAATTTTCCTAGGAATCCCAAAGTAATTTAAAAACTCAGAAGTATTGTTTTCTACTTGGAACGATGAAACAGCTACAATTTCAAGGAATCGACCGAACTCAAGACATGAACCCCACTTCTGTTCCTTCTTGTCCAGTTCTCAGACCTAGTATTTGATGTAAGGGGTTTTACTGAGAATATCGATACAAAATACGACTATGTCAAACGGAGGATACGTAGGATTATATCAACAACACAGAACTTGTCTTTCATATACTTACTTAGAAAGTTTCGTATCATGGAATTGAAGTAGAACTACTCTATCTTATTTCTAAATGAGAACTTATTTCTTGTGATATGTAAATGAAGTTTTTGGCAAGCATTGTTTGTTTATTAATGTGCTGTTTGGTTCATATAATAGATACTTTAAATCAAATAGTCAACATGTCGTACAATGTTATTTTATTAATAAAACAATCGTAGTTACTTCATTAATGACAGAACTCACTAGATGAACTCTTAGTTGGATAAATACTGAGAATCAGACTATTTCCTACTCAAACATGAGGTTAAGGTTTCAAAGGCAGAGCTTTGATGTCAACCGCCATGTTTACTGAGTGATATGAAATAGAACTGCTGTCTTTTAAACAAACGAACTTGCACGAGCAGTGAGGTATAAAATATATGTTTGCACTATCTAACCACTTTGTCTCCCCAATTTTATACAATACAGTGTTAAATGTTTAATACTAAGATTAACAACTACAGGAGGTTGTGGGTTGTAGAAGGTTGAGTTCGTTAGGGACAAACACAAGAGAGTTAGGTTTGTAATCAGATTTGCCGGGATAGTGTGAGTTTTGTCCCCGACTTGTCGCACTGAATCCTGATCTGAGCAACTCAAGGCCTGTTTACACGTAGACATACAAGTAACAGAGACAATAGCTTGTGTTAAATGCTTGACTACTTAGATTACAGGTGGTTGTGAATTGTAAAGGTTGAGTTCGTTAGTGACAAACAAGAGTGAGTTAGGTTTTTATCAGATTTGCCGGGACAGTGTGAGTTTTGTCCCCGACTTGTCGCACTGAATCCTGTCTGAGCAACTCAAGGCCTGTTTACACGGAGACATACAAGTAACAGAAAATAGCTTGTGTTAAATGCTTGACTACTTAGATTACAGGAGGTTGTGAACTGTGAAGGTTGAGTTCGTTAGTGACAAACACAAGTGAGTTAGGTTTGTTATCAGATTTGCCGGGACAGTGTGAGTTTTGTCCCCGACTTGTCGCACTGAATCCTGATCTGAGCAACTCAAGGCCTGTTTACACGGAGACATACAAGTAACAGAAAATAGCTTGTGTTAAATAAATTGACTACTTAGATTACAGGTGGTTGTGAATTGTAGAAGGTTGAGTTCGTTAGTGACAAACACAAGTGAGTTAGGTTTGTTATCAGATTTGCCGGGACAGTGTGAGTTTTGTCCCCGACTTGTCGCACTGAATCCTGATCTGAGCAACTCAAGGCCTGTTTACGGAGACATACAAGTAACAGAGACAATAGCTTGTGTTAAATGCTTGACTACTTAGATTACAGGTGGTTGTGAATTGTAGAAGGTTGAGTTCGTTAGTGACAAACACAAGTGAGTTAGGTTTGTTATCAGATTTGCCGGGACAGTGTGAGTTTTGTCCCCGACTTGTCGCACTGAATCCTGATCTGAGCAACTCAAGGCCTGTTTACACGGAGACATACAAGTAACAGAGACAATAGCTTGTGTTAAATGCTTGACTACTTAGATTACAGGTGGTTGTGAATTGTAGAAGGTTGAGTTCGTTAGTGACAAACACAAGTGAGTTAGGTTTGTTATCAGATTTGCCGGGACAGTGTGAGTTTTGTCCCCGACTTGTCGCACTGAATCCTGATCTGAGCAACTCAAGGCCTGTTTACACGGATACATACAAGTAACAGACAATAGCTTGTGTTAAATGCTTGACTACTTAGATTACAGGAGGTTGTGAATTGTAAAGGTTGAGTTCGTTAGTGACAAACACAAGTGAGTTAGGTTTGTTATCAGATTTGCCGGGACAGTGTGAGTTTTGTCCCAGACTTGTCGCACTGAATCCTGATCTGAGCAACTCAAGGCCTGTTTACACGGAGACATGCAATTAACAGTTTTTTTGTAAGTCATTTGAACATGGCGTTTGACTAGTTCTGGCTGGTACCTCCCTAGCGGTTGTTCTCATGCCTGTATTATTACGAGAATAATCATGCCTCGTATATAGAAAACTAGCTAACTATATGACTATAGCCTAAAGCCTCTGGTACAGACCGCGTCAGTCAACTATTTACAGTTTCAAACGTTTTAAAATAGCATCTTCAGTGGACCTGCTGAGACTGGTTCAGGTAACTCAGCTCACAGTCGCAGTTTTGCTACCAGGCGATGAGCCAATAGACGCCGACGTACCTCAATGAACGATCCCTAAAGTTTCTCCATACTCTCATTGGCAGCTCCAATTGTGCACAGATTTAATCTGGGTTGTAACTGCCTGCCAGGCTTTGAGGATTTAGTATGTACCTTCACGGTTGACATTGAAACAGCTAAATAACACATTTTCTTTGACCCGTCAAGGACAAAATTCCAATAAGTATGCCAGGTGTAGAAGAAATTCCTTGTAGGAGGAGCTACTGTAGGCTGGACCAGTATCAGCAAGTCCATTGAGAATGCTCGATTGTAAAATGAGTGAAACGTTTGGCACTGAAAATAGTGTGGTTTATTGTCGCGATCTGTACCAGCCTATTTAGATGATAGTCATGACTCCGCCCGCGTAAGTCTTCGTTTTCATCTATATGGTGTTTGTTGTGATTATAAAAAGAAATTAAAGCAAAATAAAAATAAAAGATCATATTTGTACAAGTAACGGTAAAAGTGTGATTTTTAAACAAAGACTATCCACATATTTTCCAACATGACAAACTCACAACTTTTAATTTATTTATTTTATTTAAATTATAAAAACTTATTTGTGTTGGTATAAACCGTATGTTTTGTATTATTGTCAAACGAGCCTGAGCCTCCATCAGTAATGGTTCAATTATTATACGAATTTGTCGTGAACAAATACTAAATAATTACAATAAACTCTCATTGAATATCCTATTTGTATTTATTTTCGAAGCATTTATTTTTTATATGGTTTTCCATTAAATCTTGTTTACTCTTACTAAACCACTTAAATTTTAACCAAATACTACTAAGATAAATGTTTTCCCACTCTGAACAAACTATGAAATACAGTATGCAGTTGAAAGGTAGTTATATTAGTACATAGATAAACTAAATTATATTTTTAAAGCAAATAGAACGTTGTAATCTTCCAAGAGCTTGCTAAAATCTGAAAGTTTAGGTATTAGCGTGGGTTTCACACAAGTCTGATTGGAGCCACTGGAACAAGGAAGCAAAGCTCATAACTATTTCACAAGGAAATTAACGTAACAAAGTTTAATTTAACAACAAACAAAACACATTTACATTCAAACTTTGAAACGAACAAGCGGAAACAAAGTTGGTTCAAACTTTCTAAAAGTTCAAGTTAATTGCGAAACAATCGTTGTTTACAACAAACTGTTTTCAAAAGAAATAGTGCCTTAGAGACGAATAACGACCATGAATTTTGAGGGTTATAGTGATCACAAAATTACATGCAATAATAAACCTTATACTAGTAATATAGTACTAAAAAAACTATTTTTCATATTTTAACTAAAATCTTAAGAACTACTGGATCAAAAAATAGAATGTTTTTAGTTAATGAATTTACATAAGAGATGGAGCTATTAACTGCAAAACTATATACATGTTTGTGAACACTCAACAGGTCATATAGTTTTGTTGTTTTTACAAATTACCTATTTTAAACCTTTAGTTTAAGTTTATAACAAAACTGGAACAAAATCTATGTTCGAGAAGTTCACGAAGTTCGAATAGGCTAAGAATGAGTGGGACTCGTGGCGTGGTCTAATGGAGGTCAGGTTTTGAGGATGATATAGGTCTAAAGCGGCTCAGATAGTCTCAGTGATCATCTGATGATACCCGCATCACCTCCCACCATCGTTTAGACATATCAGACCTACACCTGCGTGGTTCGGAAGTCACGTTAAGCCGTTGGTCCTTGTATTTTCATTGGTCATTGGGCTTCTAAGGAAGAGTCGGCCTTAGTTTGTAACAATACTACACCTCGTAACTCATTACCACTACTCATCACACTCATCCTTCACCACATATTTGCCTTAAAATACCCTCACGAGAGTGGTCGGCATCTCAAATAGTGATATAGTGACATCTGTACTACAATCATTGAAGATTGCCAGTTTACAAAATAAAGAATTATAATTAGAATTTGAATGTATCTACGTATTTACTCCCACGTGCCCAAGGTGTTCATTTGCACGGGTGACACTATTTCACACCTCGCTGAGCTCACCGACGTCTTTGCAAACTTTCCTTGGGCTAAACTAATGTGCTGAGGAAAACAGACTAGTGAAATAACACTATGATCAGCTTTAGAAGCTTGGATAAAATTAGGAATAATCACTAATATTTTAGACTTTACACTTGAGTGGTGATACATTGAAAATTTAAAATTTGGGATAACCAATTGTTTAAATGGTTATCCTCAAAGTTGTTAACTAAATAACTGTTTGGTGTTTACTAAATATTAACAAAACGGAAAACAGGAGTTTATCTTCGAGTCCGGGTCAAATAAGCTGGATGTGTCAACGCTTTTTTTATTTACTTAACCAAATGTTACTTAATGGTCATTTAGTAGAAAATAGGGGCTTGGCTAACGTCTAGTCATATTATGTTTTGTTTTTAACCCGAAATAATTAAAATTCACTTAAATATATTTGAAACAAAACAATTGGTTAATATGATACGACCAAATGTATAGATAACTAGCAGCTACCATTGGTTATAGCTTATTTTTTCCAAAAATTTATTGGGTGCGTAATACACAAATAAATGTCTTTAATGAAAATGAATGGATACCAGATAGTTAAGAATGTTTCGTCTGTTAACATGATTTAATGGATTCGTCACATTATTCCTTGTTCCGCTCTAAAAGCGACAATCCGGTATCAATAGTAGATTCATACGAGCTCTGTTCAAAGAGAACTGATTCAAAAGGAATTGAATGACATAGATTTCAAATATGTATTTGATTGCTGTCTCTGATGCATGAACAGAGAGTTATCCCGCTAAAGTTATATGAACGTCATGACTTGCTAGAACAACCTTTGTGAAAGGCTCATCTATTTTACTCTAGTCTAGAAAGGTAATATTTAACAGGGTACGTCGTGGGAAATTTATAACTCAAAGTATGGATTTCGTGAAAATAAGTGAAACTGTCTCCAAAGCGTCTCATTATATTTCACAATGGAACTGTGAGTTCAAACTAATTAAAGTCACTTTCTTGAGAACCGTGTGTCTTTCAACTTTACACCTTACCTCTTGTCGTCGCTATCAAAAGCCTTATAACCTATTAAAGGTTTAACCTCTTTAAAAAAACATTATATTTCTTAGAAATTAGGTTTGATACTCAAAGCTGTTCTTTTGAAACTTTGGATCCAGAATAATCTTTTTGAAAAAACATAGCAATAAAATTGTTATAGATCGTTCCATTTTATCTCAAGTAATTTGATTTCTACTTCTTCCATGGTTCCTGATGTTTCTCAACGAACAGCGGATGATAAGTTGTCAAGCCTCAAAAGGTGGTTACAATCCTAGTAAATCATATCAATAGTAAATATTTAGTCATAAGGAATTTGCTTGCTAGAAAGGGAGAGTTGTCAACCTTTGCTGGACCAGAACCAGTCTCTCCCTTGTCAAAATTATGCTAGCAGATAGGACAAATGCGCGACACAGTGAGCGATGGAAACAACTACCATGGCAGGAACCCACCAAACATTTAGTCAAGAATCCATAATATTCAAATTAAAATGTCAAGTATACAAATATACGTCTTAACTGAATTTCGACATTACGACAAAAATTATAATTTGCCACTCGTCCCTAAAGTGTCTTTTTGATCTCTGTTCATTAAGCTCTATCTTGTTAATTAACTTTCATGGTGTTTTGTGCCAAAGCAATAGTAACATTGATTTGGATCCAAACTTTAACTGTTTTTCTTCAAGATTATATTACAGTTGACGTAACTTCATTTTGTATGTAGCAGACTCGGGTGAATTCTAGACTAATTTTCCACAGAAAGTAGGCTAAATAAATAAAATAATATTGAAACACAAGAATTTCAGCTAAAATTGAAGCGTATTGATCTTCATCGTACAATAAAGTTTGATTCTGTCTAAGGTTTGCCTCCACTATGTGAGATATTTGTTCCTCTATGGGAAAAAGTACATGTTTAATTCGCCTCTATGTGTACATTGATCTTTGATTAGTTGGTAACTAGCCAAATATAAGTTTAGTGTTGCTCATTTCTCTTGGGTGGATTCCATATCAACTATTTGGTAGGTCAAAAGGACGATTAAAATATAAATCAAAATATTAAACATTTTATATTAATTTATACAAGTGCAATTTAGCTTTTTAAACTAAATAAATCCTTCGTATGTTCAATTGAAAGTGTAGTGTGATTGCTGGTAAATTACTTGTAATTGAAAATGGTAAAGTTATTTGAAAGCTTTGGCTTCAATATCTTGCATATACAAGGTGTCCCATAAGTAAAGTGCCAAACTCTGGGAAAAAGTTATATGGGTCAAAATGAAGAGAAAATCAAGATAAAATTTTTTTTCAAAACGCTTTAACAGATATTTACCATTTTATATTTGTCACTAATTATTTATTATCTCCCACACAATTTATTTTATTTGACTCAAACTTAACATACATTTGTATATGTAACATTTGGAAGATACCAGCATGATCTAACTTAAATGTAAACGGTGGCAATTTTATGGTATTTTAAGGCCATTTTGGCGTTACACCTTAAATAGCGAATAAACGGTGAGTTTTAAGATAAAATGTAAATTATATTGTTTTGTAGCAAATCTTATAACCTATCAATTGACACCAAGTTCAAAGGAATCAAATGAGAAACAACAAAGTTATAGTGGAAACTGTGGCAAACATCAAGATAATAAGGGGGAAAGTTGTCTCTTTTCAGCCAGAGTGTCCCACTATAACTTTGTTGTTTCTCATTCAATTTCTTTGAACTTGGTGTCAATAGATAGGTAATAACACTTGCTACAAAAGCAGTATTGTACATTTTATCGTTAAACTCATCGTTTATTCGCTATTTAAAGTGTAGCCAAAAATGCCCTGAAAGTACCATAAAATTAGCCACCCTTTTAAAATGATAAGTTAGATCATGCTGGTAATTTTTCCCATAAATGGTCTTACTAAGATACAAATGTATGCTAAGTTTGAGTCGAATCCAATAAGTGGTGTGGGATATGATAAATAATTAGTGACAAATATAAAATGGCAAATATCTGGTTAACTAAGCGTTTTTGGAAAAATTTGTCTTCTTAAATTTCTCTTTATTTTTACCCATACAGTAAACCTTTTCCTTAGAGTCTGGCACTTTACTTATGGGACACCCTGTATAGTAAAGAAAGTTGTTAAACGGTGTGTGTAAATCACAGGATTATCCAGGGTCAGGGTTGCCACCACAACCGCACGGCATCTTGGCAACCCGCATGGACATGGCTGCCAGCCAAGCCAATCATAAACCCCGCTGTCTAGTAAACAAAAGATAGTTTTCACTAGGGGGAGTTAGGGATACCATGAACGAGGAAGTAATCAAACAACATCACTTTTTGAATGAAATCAACAGTATTTGGGCCCTTTTAAAGGAGTCTTATACAAGTTGGGAAATGGTTTATGTTATTGGCTAGTGCTATTGAGTACAATACACGTATGAAAGTAAGAACACCACCATGCGATAGATAGTAGACTTGAAAATACGTTTCACCTCAATGATTAAATGCTAAACAAAATAGTGGTGGTTTCAAGTTTAAATAAAAGATTAGTTTATTTAAGCGCCAACATTTTGGACGAATTGAAATTTTGAGGTTGGGTTTGTAGCATTTTTCGGTAAATCGCAAATTTGACACAATCCATAGGAAAACCCCTTCTCCAAAGAAATACCTGGTGTTTGTTTCTTATAAAATCATTTAAGCGTCATTTTTGGGTTGAACTTTTACGGAGTCATATTGACCCGCCATATCGGGAATATATTCCAACGGATTTAATTGCAACCCTACAAAACTTCGTTCGATCCAAAAGTGCTGCCCTGGCTCTTAAAGGGCCTTTTCCTTTGTCGTCCACCACATTATTATGTATAAGTAATTCTTTGCTTACTATGTTTTACAAAAAAGACTACAGGAATAAACCATCAAATTTTCACGGGTGCTGTGTTAAGACTTTTAAATAGAGAAACCCTGTTTATTTGTTAAAACATAAAGTGGAGAAGTGCCTGAGCTCAAGGGCTCGGCAGTGTCAAAGTTGTAACAAGTTGTTGACTTTGATTCATCCCTCAACACCGTGAAACGTGAGAGTGAATATCAAACATGAGCCTTTCCTAACCTCCTTCAATATATCCTTTCCACATTCAACTTGTAGGAAAGAAAACAACACTTCTTTACTAAGGTCTAAACATGACTTCATATTATGAGTTAAACAGCTGTATCTTAAACTACATGACTTAAACATTGTTGTATGATGAATGAATATCTATACTGATGTCACTTTTACTTTGGCTTGCCGAATGAAACGTTGGGGACATTGTACATCATAGGTCAATCATTGTTCTGTAGTCATAGAAAAGACCAGAAAACATTTCTGTAGGTAAATGTATCAGGTTTTAATCTAGACTTAAAGTTTGAATCGCATATTGTTCAATCACAAATATAAAGATCAGTAAGTCTTGTCACGAACGCTGTGAACATGTTTCAACGGACAACAAATGAACAAAGACAACAATGTGACAATGGAACAATAGAGTTAGAGACATTGTTGACAGGTGCGCGGACACACAACAAACATAACGACAATGGAATCACAACTTTGCTTTGTACTCAGACTCTGGTTTGTCACTTTGGGACAGTGAAGAGGTAAAACTGTGTTCGTTCAATTTTCCAACTGATTGCAAAGTTCAAAGAAAGCACAGCTCTTTATCAGTTTTATCAGCTTTATTCCTACAATTTTTATTCAGAACTAAGGTGGAACTCCACATAAATACAAAATATCGCACGAATAAAACTAGTAAATGGTTAGTACAATAAAAACCAGGCCGACACTTAACTAAGCGTTAAGCACCGCTGGCATGAGTGAAGGGAATTTCCTTATTCCGTAGGAGTTCACTTCGCTCACAGCCTCGCTACGGCCTTCGGCCTCAGCTTTGCCTGCTATAAGATCACTAGTGTTACGAAACTGTTTTCTACGCTCACAGCCTCGCTTCATCCTACGGCCTCTTACAATGGCATTTTACTGCACGTTTTACTAAGCATCATAAATAAAAATGTGTTTCACATTTCATTAAAATTGACTATTTGAGCAAAACGACATCATTAACAGAGTACTTTGAATAAACCCATACTAAGTCGTTCAAAAGGTATTAAACACTAATAGTCCAGGCAACGAATAAGTATAGCTCAAAGACCCCACCAGCTCAAAGACTACGCGAGGGGAGTGTTGATATTATGTTCACCTCCTAACTAGTCCAAACAAAGTTCTGAAATCAAAAATTGAACTCAATACGATTTTTCGAGCATTTGTTCTGGACTTATGCTGAAAGCAATACAAATACCGTCGACAAGGAATCATTAATTGATCTAAGCCAGTTGACACAGGGCAAATGTCCAAAACACAGTGATGCCAAGTAAACGGTCATTGTCAATTTATGAGTCATTCCGTAGTTGAATCGTGATGCAGTGGCTACTTATGTACGTTCCGTCACGTTGCGTTCTGTCACGTTACGTTGCGTCACGTACGTTGCGTCATGTTACGTTGCACGTTGCGTTCCGTCACGTTGTGTTTCATCACGTTACGTTGCGTCACGTTGCGTTCCGTCACGTTGTGTTTCATCACGTTACGTTCTGTTACGTTGGGTTCCGTCACGCTACTTTACGTCGTGGTATTTTCGTGGAGTGGCTACACGTACACGTTCCGTATAGTGACGGCACTGGTGGGACTCTCTGACGGAAGCAGGATAGACTTGCGCCCTCTCCCAATATTCCCTAAGGCCTAGTTCTCAGTGGAAAGCCAACAGTATTCAACATCGTTTTAACAAAATACTATAATCTAAAAGTTTGAGACAAAATTATTATGAATCTATGCAAACTTTAACATAAGTACTAGTTTTCTCATAAGCCTATAACCCTACTACAAAGTACATAATTTACATACAATTTGTAAAACACAATATATATTTAACCTTAAATGTGTGGGTTTTTCCGTTTAATATATTTTGAATTGAAATATGTTTCAATGTGTTTGACATACATTATGGAATTATGTTATAGGGTTGTGATGTTTCCTTTAAAGGATGATCAGGAAATATTTGTTATAACACAAATTGTACGTGAAATGTATTGTTTTGAACCTGATACTTTATAGTCTTTAATAGGGTATTAAAAAACTTAGTTAAGATAAAACTTTTTTTGCCTTGTTGAATTTGTATTACGATTCTCTTTCTTTTGAAGTGCCACGAGAAGGGGTTGTCTTTAAAAAAATTGGAGGGCCTCTTACTCCCTACCAAATTTTAGGGTGGTGGTTGGGTGACGCAAAATACGTCAAAACAAACCTTAGAATGTTATAAATTCCCTAAAGGGGTTTAAAAACATTTCTTCCTTTTTCAAATAGTTAAGGTGAGCGACATTTGAAACTCACCCCGTATAGTGGGGAGACTTGGCACTTTATCCACAGCTGCACCGACCCCTCCCATTTCACCGGCTTTGAAGATATTCTATTAGCAGTTCTTGTCTGTGAAAGTGTCTAATTTGCCACATCACTTGCTACACTATATTGTCAAATATTCTACATCGTATTACAAAATATACTATGTTGAACTGTCAGGTTACTACAAAATATCAAGTACTAAGTTTGCTACGCCGTATTGTATTGTTATGCTTAATTTTAAGTAGTCTTAGTACTCTATTTTTTTCTTGTGCCGGTACAAAAATTAATATAAACCAATTGTTATGTTATTTTCTTTTGAAAGGAAAATTGTGTTCAAAAAATACATTAGATATTATTTTGTTATGATTGAGACATATTTTACGTTGAGAACACACTGAGTGCCAACCTATCTTCCAACACACTGTTTTACATTACAAAGCTTAAATCCTGATATTATACAACAAATACAAAGACACTTCCCCTTGTCTACTCACCTGTGTGTGTGCACACGAGTGTGTGTGAAGGTGGAGGGGTTAGGGAGGAAGTTTCATTTGGCTTCCTGCCTTTGGATAATGGTTCAGGAAATACCTCTTGAGTTATAGCTCATAAATTGCTGTCTTTGGTCAGGTCAAATGAATTTGTCAGAAAGTATTGTACCGAGATATTACTTTAGTTTTCATCACAACTGTTCTAATTGTCTATCAGGGGTTTCCCTATTCTTAAATGCACCTAATCCATTATACGCAATGGATTCAGGCACAAGCCGTGTCGCTTCAGTGTCAGAGAGCTGTTATAAAAAATCCGATAAGATGTACATCTATTTGTAAACACTTGTTCTCAGGCACTAGTTGCAACATCTTCTATAGTATATCATCGATACATGATGAATGTTTTACGATGAAACCGAAAACGTCTGCAATGTCCCTGTTGTTAGTGGTGCAACCTCCCCAAGCATTATACCATCTCTTCTTTGCGGGAATAGCAAACCGCATGGACCTTTTCAGTCTTGTTTATCAAACGTCCGTAATAATATTTCAACCTGAATAAGAATACCGTGTTGAAAAAATGTTATTTAATACACCAAAGGGTTAGCTACTGAGAGCTAACATAACCTCTAAGCCGACAATTCAGGCGTTATACAACAACGGACAACAAAGGAGCCTTTATAAACGGTTCTCTGGTTTTAAACTTAAGTCCAATTCGTCTAAGGACAATAATGTTTAGAAGCCGTTTCTTCAAGCACAATAGTGTCTTACTTTAGCTCCTAGTTCTATTTCAAAATCAACATTCAAAACATATACAGATATTATAAATAGATAATAAATAGATATTATAATAAATATTATTGACGCACTAAAAATAGCTCTGCTACACCAGACAGAAATAGTGCATTGCATTTTTTTATTTTAAACTAGACATTTTTGAACAAAGTTACAGAAACCGAAATGAAAAAGAAACAAACTCGTGTGTAGAACAAGTAATATAGTTGTATTTTGCCTTCAAAACTTTATTTTTGTTTGAATTTCAAAGACAGAGACGAGCGAAAATGCAATGACAAAGAGAGGAATATTAGGTTAATGTCAATAACACCGAGTTATTACAAACCATTTGTCTTCTGGAAATAATTCTCACACTTTTCACATCTTCCTCAAAACGAGGTTATTGAACCTCCACTGATAACATAATTTGAGATACTTCATCTCCTATAAAAGAATAATCTAAAGAGTTTGAATCTGAAGCAATTCATTTCTTTCTTAGAGTACACAGTACGACACAAAAATTAAAGTCTCGCCAATATGACTGGAGTTATTTTGTAAACAAGTTTATACTTAAAACCGCTCGACAATAAAGGCATTTTATTTATTTATTTATGTTTGTAATAATCCTTTTGTTAGAAACCTATTATAAATTTGCCTGTATAAAAAAACCACCAACCAACCTTAAATATGGATTCAAAAAAATTTAAAAATAATACTAAAAACAACTTAATTTAAATTTATTTTATAAGGAGGTAACCAATGTATACTTTACGATAGTTGATGGACAACTAAATTGTTGCACCGATCAATACCAATTGGTTAAGGTTTAGGCAAAAATTAAGCATTACTTTTATTTGACAATGGTAATAAAGTTCTTAAACATTATTTTAAAACCATTTGAAAACAATAAAATTATGTTAACTTAGGTGACAACAGAGAAAAGATTCATTTTAGACAGAAATCAAAAAGCCCTTCATTTATTGTTTAAATATCAAAGAAGCTATAAGAAGCTAAATATCTTAGTCAGTTTTAGGGGATAAGTGTGGGTTTAACACAAGTCTGATTGAAACCACTGAAACAAAGAATCAAAGTTCATAACTGATTCACAAGGAAATTAACGTAACGAAGTTCAATTTAACAACAAACAAAACACATTAACATTCAAACTTAGAGACGAACAAGCGGAAATAAAGTTGGTTCAAACTTTCTAGAAGTTCAAGTTAATTGCAAAACAATCGTTGTTTTCAACGCAACTGTTTTCTATTTGGTTTTCATTCTCTTCGGTTTATTAGAGAATCAGCAAAATTGAGAACTTATTCAATACTAATTTATTTGTGGTATTCTGTTTAGTTTTATAACTTATACAATCTAGGTCAATCCCAATTCACGCACTCAGATCCAAACAAAAACTTTAAACAGAAATTCAATAGTTGGTCTGATACTTAATGTGGTAAATGTAATTAAACAAAGAGATACTATCGGTAATCGCTGTTTAATTGAACCACATTTTTAGAGCGTCAGGAGTGAAAAGGCTGCGCGTTTGCAGTTTTGTCGTATGAAAGTATATGATCAAAATAACCCCCTCGTTGAGAATACATTTCCAACTGCTCATCACGGTAAGGTCAAATAAAGTATTACATAAATTAAAAAACATGAATTTCATTAAATGACCCTGTATCCGTATAAATTGTATGTATTCGTTCGGGTTAAAGGAAAAAAGAACTAAACCGTCCTACCTTCTCACTAAAAAATGTATGTTTTGTTTTATTTTCAATTACTTTTAGAGCGATATGTAGATCCAAGCTATTTCAAGCTCCAAGCTCGGATTCTTAGATGCGGGTGGAGCCTTAATTTATGAAAGGGGTTTCAGACATCGTGGTTTGGCCGCGCTCCACACAAATGTGCTCACTTACACCTTCCGTCTCAACTGGTGAAACATAACTTTGTAATAGAGTAAGAAATAACATCTTTAAATTTCATCCACCATTAAACTATATACCTGTTTCAAGATTTATTATATTTCAAAGCTACCATAAAGACACGTGATTTGATTGAATGGATATTTTACAAATCGAATTAGGTACCTTTGTTTAGTGATCCGTCAACAGCTTTTGCTGAAATGATTAGTTAGATCCATGGCTACTTTGGTTCAGCCAAAGAAGATTTATTTGTGGACTAGGGTTGTGCTAAATATTGCCTTGTTAGATAAATTATACTATTCAGATATCTAAGACATGTAACCTAAGTCTTCATGATAAATATTATCGTAACCTGCCTATTGAGTGATCAAGACTTCAATGATTCAATGATTTTATTGAGCCGTTAAAATTTCCATCAAATGTCTAAGTCAATCATATTAATCATAAAATACAAGTTAAGTTAACTAAGAAGAATACTTGATTAACTTGATCTAACTTAGTAGTCAGTGGTATTTGGTTATTTCTAAGCTGGATTAGTTTTATTCTTTAAGGCAAAACCTTTCTAATCCTTCCTTCTTTGGTGAATCTTACGCCACCTTAAAACGACTTAAACATATTTGGACCGCTTTGGCAGTAAAGATATATCATTTTAAGTATAAGTTTCCACAGGACAGAAAACTACGAGTGTTGAACTTTTCAATTTACTCACATGATTTGTTCCAAGAAACAACATAACTGTTCTGCAACGTAAATCAACTGTAAGTCGATCTAAAGTTACAAGACCACACTTTGCCCCACGGTTGAGTGGATTATGGATATCACTAAATCGATATGAACTCGTGTTGGATTATCTAAATTGAAATCTGGTCCGCGTCTCAAGCTAAACGTTCAATTTGGTTTTTATGGAAACGGTATTATGTTGTTGAAATCTGTTATGATACCATCTTAAGCTAAGAAATGCTTAAGTATAATGCTCGTACTTTCTTGTTTCTCTTGTCGTATAATAACAAAATAATAACTTTTTCCTGTGTTTTGGTGTTCTTAAAATATGAAAAATATGTTGAGTTGTGTTTTCTCTAAACGTATGCCTAGATTCCGGGGCTTCGGCCCATGTTGATTGTTCTTGTACTTATTCTCCGCTTTTATGACAAACTTTGGCGTACAGTCTCGTATTAGCTCGTTATTTGTTTATTTAAACAAACCTCTTACAAAAGGATATTTTTTGTGTAAGTAATCCCACTGGTTCAGATAATTCATTACGATTCACGGCAGCTTTAGGGCGACGCTTTGGCTTTTTTTTTTATACACTAACAAGAAGTATATAATGACTTCATCACTATGCAGTAATATACACGCCACGCAGTGAGTTGTCACGTTTAAGGGTTTGTTTGATAAAGTTATATTAAATTCCAAGTTGACAGGAGCTGGATACTTCTCATTTGCAAGTCAGAAGGGACCACACATTACATTCCTGGAAGCGTTCAAAGCTTGAAGGGTGTATTTTTAGCTCATAACATTCGAGTGTATGATGAAGATTGCTGAATAGATTACTGAGTTTTTCTAATATAGCTGGATACTTGAGGGTAGTCTAAGGGTTACTAGACAAAAATGCTGAACGTGTCTTATTGGTGCATAATAAGTCTTATATGGATAAGTACCTCTACCTATACAATATTCTTTGCGTGACAGAAAATAAAAAACAACCGTTTTTAATAGCTAACAGTTAAAAATATATAAACGAAGTAAGGTAAATTAACCATAAAAGTACCTCTGAGAAGTTACCCAAGAGGCAGGATTGGAAAAGTGTGCAAACAGCTTTGAGATTAAGACAAAACGTGTATAATAAATACTCGATCTATTAATACTAAAAAACTCAGGCAATGTGGCATAGAAGCCAAACCAAAATGGCTTTTTAAAGCCGAAACCTTAATTTTCAATGAAAAGATTGGTTTCGAGCTAGTCCCCACAGGTTTCTTTCCAAGGAAAATACTAATACTTGGCCCAATCAGCAGGTAACAACAAACAAATAGCAGAAAATAGTAAGGAATACATTTACATACTCTTGTATTTAGATATTAGGACAGGAATATTTAAATTAACCTTCTAGACCAACAAAGCAAATAAGAGTTTTTTAAAACTCAAAGTAAGGCAAAAGTAAAAATAATTGAATGGACTGCTGTAGTTAAAAGCGGCAAGTATCACATAAACAGACACTTGAGATGGAACCACATTTAGACTAAAGGTGTTTAAGTGGAAAGGTAGTAGAAGAAAGTGACTAAAAGGAGACGAGTAGCCTAGACTGTTGATAGATTTTTGAACAAATCACCAAAAGAAATAAAAACCTGTACTACCAGATTCATCTTTGTTTGAAAAGCAAGTAAAACAGCATTTGTTGACCACGAGTCTGTACTCTGGATCAATTTTTTGGGGAAAAGGATAGATAAACTTGTTTCATTTTTAATTACTGTATTAATCTTTTGTGAACCCATAAATGTAATATATTGCGATATTTTTCCCTTTCCTTGTAGCTTATTCGTGATATTAGCCAGTGACCTAACTCAGTTATCCATACATTTCAAAGTAATACGCCGTAATCACTCCATATTATTATCAACGCATCTTTGTAAACTAACTAATAGAATAAACCAATAAACTTGTATTATCAGCTAGAACCTTTAAACTGTCCTAAGTGAAATCGTATTTGTGTGGGTTAGGTTTTCTCTAAAAACGGCTTATAAAATCAGGGTCTTAAATTAAATAACTATCAAATCTAAAACGTTTCAAATTAACATTGAGAAAATATTTGGTTACCAATTCTTTCTACAGCGTGGGTGAGTTTATGGATAAAAATAATTAAGCAATTTCATATCACAGTTTTTTTATTTAAAATTATTTTTACTCAAATAGTTGTTTCTTAGTTGTTATCAGTGACTTAAGTTTTTTTTTATTCATGATCTTGTAAATATGTTCTTGTTTTAAAGTTATATATTTTTGTCAACACAAAATGTTTGTACATTGATAAATAAATTTTTCAATTGTTAAATACATTAACGACAGTGTCTATGTTAAGCTATGGTTTCCAGAAAAAATCACCGCTAAATTACGGCCGTTATTGTAGCGGTGAACGTAACGGTGACGGTGGACGTAACACAATATTTAAACAGATGTAGACAAAACAACTTTGACAGTCATGTTGTTTTTTAGTTGTCAAAGTTTATTTACGTATGTAGTAATGGACAAGCTAGACCTTTGTTTACAAAACAAAACGTGTCACCTGGCGAGAAACCCTTAACTAGTTTTCACCGCTAACTTTACGTCCACCGTTTCTAGAAACCACTCTCATCTGATTGTATTGAAAACAAAACTCACCGTCATATTACGGCCGTAATGTAGCGGTCACCGCTTTCTAGAAACCATAGCTTTAGTGCCACAATGTTTGAGTACAACTTAATTTGTAAATGGATTAGCTCTATTGATAAAACTTGAAACAGATGACACTCTGACATACTAGAATATCAATATCCCGCACATATGTGTTCTCTTCAAAGAGAAAACTGATTCAAGAGGGATTGAATGATATTGGTTTCAAATCGGTGTTTGATTTCTCTTTCCAATGCATCAATAGAGCGTAATCCGACCAATGAGTTAAACTTACTTTCACACTGTCACACTATTGAAATTAAATTTATGTTAACTTGTTTAGTATATAACTTTATTCTAAAAGTATATAAACTAAATAATGGTTAATTGAAAGTGAACCACGTATTGTTCAGTGCTCCAAAAGTTTTATGACTTCCTTTCTGACTTTTAATTGGAGACTCTGAATTAAAAGTTAATAGTTTTGGATTTTTGATAGTTAATGACACAATATACATAGCTATACACACAGTATAATACTTTTTGCAAAGTTCAAGACTCCTTAGTTACTCATTTACTTAGTTATCCAACCGTTTTTTCTTAGAAATACCGAAACTACAGTCAAAAGAATATTCTGTCCGTTACGTTTTAAAGATGATGTTTTGACGTGTTACTAAATAGCCATATAGTCGTACAATGTAATAACTGACCAGTGGTGGGTCATAGTGGGCAATTTACACCGTTATTGTCAGTGATGGGGTTGTAGTTTTTTAAGGGGGTTAAAAACGTCTACAATCATATTTCAACTTAAAAAATTCTACCATAACCACCAAAAAGCCTCTATCAAAAAGGGGGAGAAGTCACGAAAGGTAAGTGAACTTAGTAGAAAGGCAGGATGGACACTGGTGGGGAGTAGGAACGTACAAATTTAACTTCTTTGTTGTAACGCGTTTCTCATTTCTGTGAAAAAGCTTACTCTATATAATTTTAAGGACCTCGTTAGATGACAACAGTGAAACAAGAGTTGAAGCCAATTAAAGTGTCTCTCAGAAAGTGCGTTCTTTGAACTTTGGATTTACTCTCTTATCAGTTCATGTTACCGAATATTACTATTCTTATCAGCATGATTTTGTTCTTATTTTCCCCTTCGTGATGTATGAGTGTTCCATACAGCTTCTCCTTAGTATCTACCTAACTGAAATTATACTTAGCCTATACATAGTTTGCTTAGTTTTCCCGTCCATAAACCTATATATTTATTTATTATACAATCGTACACACGCACATTCTTCTGGGTGTTTCAATTGTTTTCAGCCGATTTGTTGATAAGCCGTTTTCTAATCCCCAACTGTTGTAGGAAGGTAGGTTTATTTGGCTTATAACTTAAGTAACTGTTTCTTGCGTTAGCACACCACACCATTCCTACGGATTAGCGTCCTGGGGGTGGTTGCCCAAAAAAGCAATTCGGACGATCGCGAAACTTCAAAGATATATACCGGGTGGCCACGATACCTAAAGTGTCCTAAACGGATTACAGGAGTACCATTAGAGCTAGAAAGATGAAACAAACTTTTTCTATCTGGAAATCGTACATGGAGATTTCAGGAAAATATTTTAAGATTCTCATATACAGGGTGTGTCATTGAAACTCACGGGGTCAAAACTTAGATTTTAAATACGCAATATATTGTACATAGTTTTTAATCAGAGGACAATTCTCGACATTTTGGCGAAACAATTTTTGATATGTTGCGCCATTACAAAGCTAGAGCTATGAACATGAGTCGCGTGTTTTACGGACGCCCTGTAGTAAACGATAAGTTCGATTAAAATATGGGATTTACGTATTATTTCTCAAAATTTGACGAGCTTTTTAATGGTATGTAGTACAAGCATGTTTTCAAACATTTAACTCAAATCTATAAACATTGAAGTTAAGTATTGTCATGAATAAGTCAAAAATATTAAAAGTAAGGTATACATATTGCATATCATTGTAAAGATAATTGTAATATGAAATTTTTTGTATTGAATAACTTTGTATCTTAATTCATTTTAAGAGCTATAACAAAAACCAATTTTAACCTGGATTTTGCCTGTATTTTTAGTAGTTTATACGGTCGTTTGACTTGCTTGGTACCTAATTTAAGAGCCACAACCTAATAAAATAGTTCTTCTTGGTAAAACTCATACAATTCCAAAACAACATAAATAAGAATATAACAATAATTGTTTCAGCTGTTATAAAACAGAGTTGAGAGAAACCATTGTTGTGGTTATATTATTGCACGCTTGCAATATATCTGCTGTTATATCAGCTGATTGATTTCTCGTTGTTGTATTGTTTGTATTTCAAATGAGTATTCATTTTATTTGACACGTAACAATGTAAAGAAATTTTAAATACAGCAATAACAGTTTAGAAATCAATCAGCTGATATAACACAGCAGATAAAATATTGCAAATTGCGCAGTAAATACAACCATGACAACTGTTTTTCTCCCAACTCTGTTTTATAACAGCTACAAACAATTATTGTTATATTCTTATTTATGTTTGTTTTAGATTTTATGAGTTTTACCAAGAAAACTATTTTATTAGAATTGTTTCTTTTAAATTAGGTACCAAGCAAGTCAAACGACCGTATAAACTACTAAAATACAGGCAAAATCAAGGTTAAAATTGTTTTGTTATAGCTCTTAAACGAATTAAGGTACAAAGTTATGTTTTATACAAAAAATGTTATATTTAAATTATCTTACAATGATATACAGTATGTTATATTTACTATTTAATATTTTTGACTTATTCATGATAATAGCAACTTCAATGTTTACAGATTTTGAGGTTAGAAATGTTTTGAAAACATGGTTGTACTACATACCATTAAAAAAGCTCGTCAAATTTGAGAAATAATACGTAAACTCCATATTTTTAATCGAATTTATAGTGTAACTACAGGGCGTCCTGCAAAGCTTACGCGACTCATGTTCATAGCTCTAGCTTTGTAATGGCGCAACATATCAACAAATTGTTTCTGCCAAAATGAGAATTGTCTTCGATTAAAACTATGTACAATATGACCCACTTTGTATTTAAAAAATCTCGAGTTTGACCCGTGAGTTTCAGTATTGACACCCCGTATACTGAGAATCTTGAAAATATTTTTCCGAACTCTCCATGTACGATTTCCAGATAGAAAAGTTTGTTTCATCTTTCTAGCTCTATTAATTCTGTAATCCGTTTTAGAACCCTTTATCGTGGCCACCCGGTATATATAATGTTTAAAGGTAATGTAGAATTTTGTACAGTACTTATCGCTAGGTGCTCAAGCACCGCTGACGTGAGTTAAGCGAATTTTGGCAATGAGTTACTCTAACTCGCTTATTGTAACTCAAGTTTGCTACGCTTATAGTCTAGTTCCGCCTCCAACCCGTGTCGTTGCCAACCTAGCCAATCATAAACCATGACATGTAACAAACAGCAGAAAGTGTAAGTTACAGCAGCAATAGTTATTCTTAGGCTGGAGCTGTGCGAGCTCGGTAAATCACAAGATTATCCAGAGTCAGTGTTGCCATCACAACCACACGGCACCTTGCCAACCCGTGTCGTTGCCAACCTAGCCAATCATAAACCATAACAAACAACAGAAAGTGTAAGTTACAGCAGCAATCGTTGTTATTCTTAGGCTTAGACTGTGCGGCTCGGTAAATCACAAGATTATCCAGAGTCAGTGTTGCCATCACAACCACACGGCACCTTGCCAGCCGTGTCGTTGCCAACCTAGCCAATCATAAACCATGACGTAACAAACAGCAGAAAGTGTAAGTTACAGCAGCAATCGTTGTTATTCTTAGGCTTAGACTGTGCGAGCTCGGTAAATCACAAGATTATCCAGAGTCAGTGTTGCCACCACAACCACACGGCACCTTGCCAACCTGCATTGCTGCCAATCTACCGTACTTTGTTTTATACGAGTTGTAAAAAAATACTCACATACAAAACTGATGTCGTGTCGCTTAGCATATTTTAAAACAAAGGTTTGTTATCAATCTACATCTACTAAGGTTCATTTTTGACCTTTAGCGTTATCCTTTTTTAAACGTTCAACACATATACGTTAAACTATACTCTAGCCAAACTGGTTTTTTCAAAGGAAGTTACATATCTTCATTGTCCCAAAGTGACAAACCAGAGTCCGAGTACAAAGCAAAGTTGTGATTCCATTGTCGTTATGTTTGTTGTGTGTCCGTGCACCTGTCAACAATGTCTCTAACTCTATTGTTCCATTGTCACATTGTTGTCTTTGTTCATTTGTTGTCCGTTGAAACATTTTACAGTGTTCATGACAGCATTTTAGCTTTTATCTTCCTTTTTAAAGTACTGGAAGATAAAATATACCTTTACTCAAATTGTTACTACTAGTCTTCTCATGTCAAGTGTGATAAATATGCGAAATTTTACAGGGTGTCCGTTTGGACACATTAGTGAAACTTCCGAATAATCGTAGCCAGTGGGAGGCACGAAATTCGACCAGGATGTTTTTACCTCATTTAATGGTGCATTAACAAAACAGTTGTTTCCGGAAGTACCTTGTTCGAATTACCCTGTACATGGTCTTACATGTGATACGGAGGGGAGGTGGGAGGTTTATGTTTTATATTCACTCTCACGTTTCCCGGCGTAAGGGATGAGTCAAAGTCAACAACTTGTTATAACTTTGACAGCCCGGAGCGGCTGCTTTAAATCTGCTCTTTATATAGAGGGTGACTCAAAAGAAAACTAGACATCTTTTAAGCATACATACGTACAGTATTGTATAAAGTAGTATTATGCAATACCCCTTGTCACTGTCACATTTTGGTTGTTTAAGAATAAATATTATGAGCATAAACTAAAATAAGTTCATAGTTAAACTTCATTTATCACATTAAATCTTAAAGTAAAATTGTGTTTTCGATACTTTCAAAAAGAAACCAAATCGAGACGACGTAAAGCGTTGGAATCTCATTACCGACTTCACAGACAGGTTTTATTCAGTTTAAACGAAACAATATTAGTCTATATTTAAATGAATTTCTTCATTATAGGCAAGCTTTCATTATCTAGTCCTAACCCATTAAATTCTAAGATTCATTTACCTTTAGGTTAGCGAAAAAAGTAGAACAAAGTTTCAGACGTATAGTCAAGAGGGCTTTTCTTAAGCCTCAGTAAGGTTTTAATTGGGATGAGTGAGGCACAAATTGTGAAATACTTACAATTTTTCGGCTTCCAGCCAAGGGACGATTTAATCACTGCCTCTATTTAAAGATGTGAACAGAGTATGTCAATTTTGTTTAGTTTCATGTAATGAGGTCTCGTAACGAGGTTGAAGTGTACTTTAGAAGCTTCTAATGTTGATTTGCTTTTCACCCTTGTATCATTAGACATATACCAACACAAGTAACAAATCGACTAAAACTTAATTACCTTATTCGCTTTTACGTTTTCCGAAGTTGTTTGATTGCTAATTTTACGGCATTCTCTTGGGTTTTGCGCTGGAAGCGTGATTTATTTTACAACTTACAAATCGATATAAATATGTACGAGTATTTTCAGTTTTAGGACCTATACCTATGCCTTATAACTGCCTTACTGTGGTAGCTCCTATATCTTGGAAAATTTAGATTTCTAGCTCATAACCGTAGGATTAAGCACATAAATTGTAATTACTCGTTGAAAAAATATTATAATATTGTGACTGGGTTGAAAACTGAATAGTATAATTTATGTAACAAGGCAATATTTAGCACAATCCTAGTCCACAAATAAATCTTCATTGGTTGAACTAAAGTAGCCATGGATCTAACTAATCATTTCAGCACAAGCTTATATGACTGGGACTCGTGGCGTGGTCCTGTAATCCAGCTTCATAGAGGTCAGGTTTTGAGGACGATATAGGTCTAAATCGGCTCAGATAGTCTCAGTGATCATCTGATGATCAACTTCCACCATCGTTTAGACATATCAGACAATCACCTGCGTGGTTCGGAAGTCACGTTAAGCCATTGGTCCTTGTATTTCCATTGGTCATTGGGCTATTAATTAATGACCCACATTGGGCTATTAATTAATGACCCAGTCTAAGGAAGAGTCGGCCTTAGTTTGTAACAAGACTACACCTCATAACACAGTACTACCACTCATCACAGCCTATTCACATTTGGAGAAACCTATTTCAAAACAATGAATTTTCCTCGGTAACTAAGTTAAATTGTATGACAAACTCTCTAAAACTTGGTTCCTCCATGTTTACCTTCAGTGTTTGAATTGTAAATGTGATTTGTTTACAAACTGACAACTCTAAGACTAAACTGTGTTATGTTTCAATTACCAACTTGTCCCTTTGTCTGAGACATGGTAATTACAGTTTATTAAGGAAACAACTTTGACAATCTTCGTTGTTAATAGACACGGGACTCCTTCTCGTTGTTAAAATAACAGTGGGTACATACTGAGAGTTTAAATTATTATTGCGGACATTTTCCATAGTTAGTGAGCAAGATTTTTACGACGTTTCGGGATCTGCAACCTAGTCCCATCTTCAGGTAAAAGGTAACCTAAAACATAACACAGAACATTAGAAAACGAGCTAGCCTGAAGTAATCAGCGTAAGTTGACCAGTAAAACACAACATGTAGCTGTTTAAAGTCAAAATACTAAAACTTATGTTTTAGGTTACTTTTCACCTGAAGATGGGATCAGATTGCAGATTCCAAAACGTCGTGATCATATTGCTCACTAACGATGGAAAATGTCCGCAATAATAGTTTAAATTCTCCCATCGTCAACATCAAACTTTAAACAAAGGATACATACTGGTCTTAAACTCTTCTTTCCCCAACCACTTTGTCTTGGTTTTATATTGTAATTTCATTCAGGATAAAATTGTTGTGATACTATAATTTCATTAATTTGGGTTTCTCAAATCTCATAAAATCTATTAGACTTAACAAGGAGTACCTGCGTAGAAAAATCACTCGTTATGTCCTCTAGCATGTTTACGATGTACGTAATCAAACGACCAATTCCAATACTGTTTGCCTTTTTAACTTTCAACCTATAGGACTATAACTATTAACGGACATTTACATTCAAAAAGTAAGTTTTAAAGGACCCCAACGGACCTCCCTCCTTCCTCTTTCTAAAATTTTGAATAGCTCAAAATACTTAAACACACTTTGGAACATCAAAAGGAAATGCTAAATTAAAGATCTTTTTCGCATAATTTTTGAAGGTTATTCTCAGCCTCAACAAATAGTGTTTGTAAAAATAGGTCAATGGTCCCAATCACAACCTAAGGTGAGGTCTATCACTTTATAGAGAACAAAATCAAACCATGCCATGGAAATGGTTTTCTATGCTTCTAATGAGCGTGATGAGGTAAGCGGTGTAAACTGCACCCATTAATTAATGGTGGCATTCTTCCATTACTTTACGTTGTAATTGAATGTGGCAAAAAAAGGTAAAGTTTGTCTTGTTTAACGAGGCGAAGTTAGGACTACAAAGTCCTCTCTACCACTCAACCTCGACCTTTTACCTACGACCTACGACTAGCGTCACCGTATAGTCACATTACAAATTGTAAGTAGTGACTTCGGGCCACCGGAGTGATGAGCTCCGGAGTCGCGCGCGATACCAATCCGCCACGGATCCGCTAATGTGGCGTCTTTATATACACACTCTAGTTTTTACAACTGAATCGTCAGCGTAAATGTTGGAGGATTATCTCTAACTAGTGAAAATACTACTATTTGTTTTCATGTCATCATTTTAGTTGAATAATTTGCCTTGGTAAGGCCTTTGGAACTATACGTACGCGTAACTCGTTGTATTGTAAATTTGAAATATTTTACAGTTAAAGTCCACATATACTCACAAGTGACTATAAAATCATGTTCCATTTAATTTTGTTTTTATTAACTCAAGGCTTCACTAATTTAAAGTATAGTGGTGAAAAGTACAATCGTGATTGCTTTCCATTACAAGTCACAATCTTGTTAACTTGATTGTTCTCGTGGAACGGTTGGACGTGTCTCAAGTTAAGACATTGGTCGGAGGTCACGACTTTAATTCCTACTTAACTTCTTGTTAGGTTCAATTTCATCCGACGTGCTTCGCTCCCCCTCGCAATCAACGTGGATTCCGTGCATTATTGTATTACAACTTATTACACACTTGCAAAGCAATGTTAATTGGAAAATATGTTTAAGAGTGTACAGTACCTAGAGGCCATTTTGTTTTCTGTCCCATAAAAACAAGCATTTTCTTGAGACACTTCACGCCCACAATTTGCATCAAATATTTTTGAAATACGTTTTGTTTGAAAGATGACAATGTAATGTAAAGTCTCCGCTTACCTTTTGAAAACTGTATTAGTTTAATATTAAATAGACTTATAGCTGTGTTCAGCAACGGCTGATTTGGAAATTTGTTCAAATTTGGTATGTCGAATGTCTTTTTGTTTGTCCAACATAACCCGACCCACAACTACACGGCACTTTGTAAACTCCAGCGGTGGAAAGAGGAATTGTGTCTTTTATGGGACGAAGGAAATCTTTGACCTTTTTAATTGGTTGGTAAATGGGCTTCAAACCAAAACGTCCTAGGATCCTGCCCACTTTGTCGGAAGTTCCTTTTATATACGGTATAAAGGCTCTTTTCTGTTCCACTCCAATTATTGCACTTGCATCACACTGTTTCCGCTTATCAAATTGTGTTTTAAATGCCATATTGATTTGTCTGGACGAATATCCGTTTCTTTTGACCTTATACTGTACAGTTTTATTATTTACCCATCTGGAGTAGTTAGTTTATTTATTTACAATTTAAAATTATTATTTGTTTCAAATAATTTGTATTCTATGTATATAGTTATTTTATTTTATTTTTCTCTTCTGTGCAACTGATGATGGCTATCACAGCATAGCCGAAACGTTTTGTACTAATTAAAACTATTTTCATTGTGATTAATCCAAAAGTTTTTATTTCAAAAGTATATATTGTTTGTAGTTAGATCATTATAAATGGTAAAGAGTTAATTCAGTGTTGTTTTCAAGTCTTCTCCAATTTCTTTTTCTTGGTCATTTGATTTTAATTAATATTTTAACAAAGCAAGTTCATGAGCGAGATTATTTGTTTTTAAATTTTTTAAAGCATTTTCCTGGAACTCCATTTGTGATGAAAACGAAACATACAACTTGGTTTCAACTTTGATTGATAAAAGGTAATAACTATGAGAACTTTTCAAGTGTATAACAAAGTAACTGAAATCTCAGTTACCTCTTTATCAACCAAGCTTAACTTCCAACAGGCTTCCAACATACGAGTATCTTGCAGTATTTATTTATTGTATAATGCAACATTACAGGAAACATTACAATGTGACATTAAACTCTAACAAATTGACATGAAAGAAAAAAGTATATTACTAAGTTCATGCTAAATCTCTTAATTGTATTATTAAAATAGATAAATCACTAAAATCAATAAGATCTAAGATTTTCAGTTTACACCACGTCACAGTTGAAATAAAGTTACTGCTATACGTTTCAACCTCGCTGTTGAGAGTCATCCTCAGTAGCTGATTGACTGGCTGAGACAACCAGCTACTGAGGATGACTCTCCACAGCGAGGTCGAAATATTTCAACCTAACTATGAAGTTTGGACGCGGTGTGAACCGGAAGAACTAGATTATTATAAGAAGAGCTCAATCTCAATAAGGAAAATACTTGTTTAAATACTTGCCTTGCTGAATACATATCAGTTAATAGTCAAACGTTTGATTTGGATCTTAAGCCACGAAGGAATAAAAATAATTTTAAAAACAAGAGAATTATGCTTTGAATCTAGTGAAATAAATATGCAATAATTAATTCGATAAGAAACTAAATATGGCTGTATAGGATCTCAACGTTGGTACCGACACAAACACTTGAATATCAATAAATCAGAATCAGTACTATATCATTATTCTATTACTACCAATATTATTATTGATTTTGCCATACTTAACTTTTAACATTGATTTTGTTGTCACACAATTCTTTTAGTAAATGGCAATAATTGGTTGTGTTATGTTATGTTAATTTGGTTTTTAACTTATAGGTAATTATTCGTGTACGTGTATTTTCTTTGTTTTTGTCAGGTTTGAGCAAAACCGGTGAAAGTTCGTTAGCTGCAAACAAACAGAAGTGTGTTAGGTCTGTAATTAGATTCCCGGGACAGCGTGAGGGTTCGTTCAGTTTTGGCATGACTAGAGTATCTCTACAGAGGGACAATATCAGAGGTGAATATACAGGGCTGGGCCGAAGTCTAGAATTTGTTAAATATGTTTAGAAGTATTGGTATAACTAAATTGTGCAGTTTCTATATCCATTTCAATATTTGGCATATGTTTCCTTTTCCCACATGCCCGGCAAGATCGGGCTGCTGAGTGTGTCATAGATTTTTAAACCTAAGCTTTTGTTAACAATACCTTACTTCAAATGGCTTAGGTATTGGTAATACAAAGCCAAAATAGTTTTGAACATTTTGACTATGGGCAAAATGGTTGCTGTTCTGATTATTAGAGGGTAAACTTGTTAAGGTTGTCATTTAAATTAAAGTGAACCTTTTAAAGTCTCTTTTGCCGCATGTTTCTATTAGTTTAGCTATTTAATCTGATTTACAATCTGAACTATCAAACCTTTTTTCGAAAATGCAAAGGAGAGTTTAAAAGGTTTTGGAAAGCTTAAAGTGCCTACCTTGATTTGTATTTGAAATCGAAGGACTTAGTGGAACCAAATGCCGCAGGCTCTGCCTCAACAGCTTAAATGTAACGAACCTTTTAAGAAATGGCAGTCTTAAAAAATAAGAAATTACCTACGTGAAAAAGCCACCTTTTACTAAAGTCAACTACCTACGAACGTAGGTTCTGAGTCATGCCTCCTTTCTTCGCTCATTACCCATGATTAAGCCCCAAAATGACCCTTAATTTTTTTGTGATTCTGTAAAACTAATCTTATGTATGTAAGTTTTGCTCAAGATAAACTGTAAAACCAGTTGTTCTTCCCAAAATATAAAATACTACAAAATATGATTCATATTTTGTACAAATACATGGGTCTTAATAAACACATTTTTCCGACGATAAACACACAACGACGAGAGTAGCTATGACGCTTTCAAATACCCAAGCGCCGATTTGGTTTGCTTATATCGTGGGCATTGGTTGATTTGCGAGCATGGGCATCGGTTCCCATGTGTTTATCTTGGGTATAAACGTTAAAGTTCTAACAATGTATATGACACACTGATAAGCTGTTTATTTTATCGAAAACATGAGCATTTATTTTATCAAAGTGTGTTGCATATAGAAACTGAGTCATTTAGTAATTATAATTGTTTCCTTCAACTATCAACGCTGTGCAATAAGTCATTGCAACTTAACATTTTCGTGGCAATAACAATATTTGCATACAATTTATGTAGAATATTGCGTTCATTTGGAGGGATAAAACATTAATAAGATGTTTCTCCGGGACGTTTTCCTACTTCTTGCTACTGTAATCTCTTCAAATGCCAAAGGCGTTTTTCGGAATGTTGAACTGTTTTCTAGGGTGGTTGTTTCCAAATTAAATCAGTTAGACAAAATTAACAAACAAAGGAGAAAACTCATGTTGTTTAATGGTAGGTGACTGGCTAGCTTACGCTAATCACTTTCGGGCTGGCTCATTTCGTAATATGCTGTGTTATGTTCTAGGTTACTCTTCATCTGAAAACGAGATCAGATTCCAGATATCGAAACGTTAATCCAGACTAACGCTAATTACCCTTTCCAGAACTGAATTTCGAAAAGTTGGCAGAACTAAAGGCCGGTTTGCGATCATCAACATGGCCCTATTTCGACGAGCACAACATAACCTTCGAGTTCTCCACAACATCAAACTGACCCGGCTACAATACAAAGTTTACGAAGCAGGCGAAAAGAAACTCGTCGTGACTGTGACACCATTGGATAACCCTAAGTCACAAATCACCATCAGCTACACTCACATAGGGAAACAAGGAGATGATGTGGATATATTCGTATATCTACAAGGGCTTGTTGTCGACATACCTATATCAACAGTGCTGCTGTCAGCTGGAGGCAGATATAGTACATCGGTGTCTGGTCGTAAGAAAAGCTTCCTGGTGGTACAAACGCCAGAGTCTATATCTAAAAGTCACTTTAGCCTTGAGTTTGATGAGCAGGGCGGGCGGCACGTGAGTACTGTAACGGAAATCTACTATACAGTTTTGACATTTCAATTCTCTTAATTTCATGCTCATGAAATATTTTATGTTAGATATTTTATATTGTTATTTGTTATTATTTGCTTATGTGGGATGTTTATCGTTTTTGAACTACTTAGTGCTAATGTTCATACTGTTGCTTTAGTGTTGATTATTATATTAAATATACAGAGTGTTTTTGAACTCGTAAACTATAGATTTTACAGGGGTTTAAAAGAATTTTACAATTTGCAAAGATTTGGCATCTATAAATTGTATGGTGTTAAAAATAATTGGTTTCAGTAAATACAAACCAAAACCGTTTCTAGTTTAAACTAATTTTAAACAATTCTACCCACTTCAATTTAATTTACTTCGTGTTGTTGTCTACAAAGTTTTCCTCAATTACTGTGTTCAAGTATTTTTCTCGTCTTCAGTTAATTTTCTTAGGCTTAGTTAATTCTTGGGTTTTCCTCGTACTTTTCTTGGCTGTACACTTGTCGACTAAAAAATATTTTTACATAACAACTCAATTTTCGTATCTGTGAAAGTTTAATAATTTTTGAATTTTTTCGGTTTTAATATATTTTATACAAAAAAATCAATCCATTGAATTAAATCGACGTGTATTTGATAAACTCGTACCTTGTTTTGTGTATACGAATTAAATTGTTTACATTGTTTACAAATACGAGATTTAACACAATGCATTTTCCATGTCACGTACACCGCAGATCGGGACATGGAAAATACATTATTTAAATCATATTCATAAACAATGAAAACTTGAAATAAAATCTTGAAATTGATATTGTCTATTACAATTTTATAATGAAATAAATAATCATACAAGGTACCAAAATACAGGTTACAACTCTCCCCTCACATCCTCGAATATTTATGATAATATACAGCGGTGGAACCAGTTAGGTACTTACAATGTTTACTAGCCATAAAATGTTTATTAGCTTGTGTTCGCAAGAAAATAAAAGAGTTGTTAAAGAAACAACCATATATTTGTTTTATTAATACATTTACGAGGGTGCTGGGGAACTTTGCACCAATATTGTTTTCAAATTGAGGGTTATTACACTCACGAAATGTGTGGATGTCGCAGTTTTTATGAAAATAGCTGTAAACCTGCAGTAAGGATGTTTTTGTTAATAAACCCTTTACTATGTCTGTATGAGTTCCTCGTACACTATTTTAAATGTATAGACTTTTTTACCTATAAATATAGTTTAGATGTAGGGTGGTGTACCAGATGGATGTATTACTGCATTATTTTACATGTCTAAGTGAACAATTTAAACTTTTATGAGTCACATAATGTTTTCTGGGTTGGTAACATAAAAATGGTTTCCATTTACAGTTTCCGTTTTATGGTGGTATAATCAATAAACGCAACTTGAAAATTAAAATCTCATGAAAACCTAATTTAACACTCAATTATATTAACAAACTAGGTCAAACCGTAGCTGAGTTTTGGTTTGATTAAAAGCTATATAATAGTTGTGTAATATTTTAAACAAAATATTGTTTATTCGGTCAGATTGTTTGCAGACTTTTAAAAGGAAAGTAATTAGGACTTGTTTGAGAAAATACTATTTTATGAACTCTGGCGTAATTTTTATTCACGTTTAGGATTTGTGTGTAGTTTGTGTCTACCCTGTATGTACACTTGGGTTCGGAGAAGTAGCCAGGCGTTGATAGGTGATCTAGAGACACGCGTGTACTGCGGGACTAGTCTAGATATTACCGCAGGCGCTACAAGTTTTACTGAAAATAATTATTGTAATGCTTCAAAACTACAAATACAAAACTGAAACTACTAAAAAGTGTCTTTCACTTCCCGAGAGTTCTAGAATTCCCACGTTAACTAAGTACTATTTATTTAGGTCCACACTGTGCAAATTCAATTTAGTTTCGGCGTTTTAAAATAGGTATGTTACAAAATGTCTCAATCCGTTTATTCGATTCAAACATCTCGTTCATACACAAAAGATAAGGAAACTTATAAAGTAAAACATTGTAACAAACTATTACTTACAATAACATTTATTTTTAAGTTTGAGGTTTGTTGTTGATTATGGTATTTCTGAGTTAGAAATATTATTAAGGACGTTTTGGTATTTTTTTGAGTGAACAAAAAGGACAACAAACACACCCCCTAATGATTTTTTTTTCTCCATAAACTTATTGAGTTTTATAACAACTAGCCTAGAAAACAATACAAAACTCACAAACTGTTTTTTATTTACAAACAGATAGATCAGTCTATTTAAGGCCAGTTACAGCTGCCCACTGACTGACTGCCCGGCCAGCCGCCAGACAGTCACATTGGGTGGCTTGGAGCTGCGGACGACTAATCACAGCCGTACCAACTGAAACAGAGAACACCAAAATACCTATTTGTACACACTACACAGCCAAGGAGGAGGAATCTTTAGAGGTTTGCTGGATATATCGGGGTTTTCTAACAAATTAGTTAAAATTACTAAGAAACTTTAAAAAGTTCCCTACCCAATGAATCATACTTTTTCTGTGGACAGCTATCTTCGTGTTCTGTTTTCACTCAAAACTATGAAAGATTCCGTAATAATATAACAACCTGAATTGTTTTTATGTTTACAGCCAAGCATTATCTTCTTGCATGATTATATTTAAGAGAGCAAAGTACAGTAATGTTCAATTAAATCGAAACTTATTTAATTAGCAAGTCAACCAACACGACAATGGTGGCGAGTTCTGAGGAAACTTTAGTCATTTATCTTATGTTTAAACAATTACGGCGGTCAAATTACTTAGTCAATGGAGGCAAAACCAGCTTTAGCCATTACCAAACTTTGATTTGCTACAAAACTAGCCAGCCATGTAATTTTCAAGTAATTATCAGTTGTGTGTGTGTTTTATCTATTGTCCAAGCAAGACTCGTGGGATGTTACCATCCAGGGTTATTTCCACTAAAATTAACAATACATACTTTTACATTATTAAAGTACAAGATAAGTTTTTTTGGCATCCTGCTCTGAAAACAGCTTCTTTTTAAAAATCAGCTTATTTGCCTTAAGAAGAATTGAACCTTGTGTACAGGCCAGTTATACAATGCCAGCAGGCCATGGTCTGGAAGCGCAAGCTTGCGGGGAAAACGACAAGTGCTGCACAGTAATTACAATAGTTAAAGAGTAATGAGCATCAGGCACTAATCTTGAATGTTGACACTGGTTAAACTTTCACGACCGATGTCTAACCATTGATTTTAAATGTATATGGGAATTTATGGCTAGAGGGTTAGATTTCAGGACTCTTTCATATAATTATTTAACAATTAAACATTTATTTAAATGAATAAATGAAGTTTATTTCTCATAAATATTTTACATTTTATACATACATGGTTATACAAAGAATTGACCACGATTTCTAGTAATTAGTGTCAGTTCAACAAAAAAATTACTTAAAATAATGATGTAATTTTAAAATTACATCATTAAAATTTTTAAAAATTATGATTCTCTTTTCACATTTAACTTACAACAAAAATTCGCTAAAATACTTACAACTTAGTTCAGCAATATTGATATTACACTTTGAAATCAAAACTTTCTCTGCTTATAGCTAAACAGAAATTGTGTACATAAATTTTCCATAGTTACTTGAAAATTCACAAATTATTAACCAAGTGCAACATTATGAATTTCTATGAGCTCAAGTCAAATGTATTTGTAAATACATAAGGTAAAAGCACTCCTCGACCGGCTGCTGTAACGTCCGCTAATATGTACCCGATTAGGTCCCTTGGTTAGAAGAGGAGGTTACACCGTGGTAAGCAAATCTTCTTCGCGCTCGGGTCTGCGTTCACTCTTAGAAATTATCGAAAAGAAATTGAAAATCGAGTCATTCTCTTTTCCCTCTTTCATATTGAAGTGTTGATAACACCGGTCCCTTGGTCGGTGGAAACAGCGGGCAACAGATCGGGTTTGCACAGAGGCTTGCTACCGGGCTTCGCGCCCCGCCAAGGAGATGTGGGTTTTCACGGTTTTACATCTATAAAATAAGCAAAAACCTAATTTTGCTCCGCTAAGCCGGTGGCAAGCCCGGGACTCGGCAACGGGAGGAGGAGTCGGAGGAGTATCAGCCTCGATAAAAACCGGAGGTCATCTGGCCCGCATGACAGTTTCTCTCGCCAGGTTCCTTTTCCAGGTTGAGCAGTTCTCAACGGTGGAGCAGGTGGACCAATCTCCCGGGGAGCTGCGACTACTTGAACTTGTGGTAGAGAGTGGTGGTGACCAGAGATCTGCAGCGATGATGTGACATGGGAGACTTGTCTCAGTGACTAGAGATGAAAGAAGACCTGACAGGGAGGAAGGTGAAGATTAACGAAGATATGAGGTGAGGGACAGTGGGATTGTACGTATAAAACACTCAACAATTAATTAAATAATGAGTTCAACGGAATAAAGTTGTTTACTTAATTAGATGTTTAAAATTGACAGTACAAAACAAAACTGGCATGTGATTAAACATGAATTAATGTTCACCCTACGGACACAAGAATACAATGAACGGTAAAAGCACGAAATTTAACAAGGATTAACAATTATTGACCATACAATTTTGGAGGACATTTTGTTGTTCATCTTGAGCATGAGTTCTGTCTTTACCAAATTTTTCCTCCACACCCTCGGCGAACGTCTTATATCAATTCAAGTAAGTTCATTGTTACACGTGTTTCTATTCCGTTTGCTGCTTATCTCTTGGAATATATTGTTAATTAATTAAAATTAGTAAATGGCTAAAATAGTTCAAATAGGCTCTAGAACGAGTGGCAGTGGTTCGCGTCACGACCGAAGACCGAGACCAGAGACAGGTGACCACAATATATGCTGTTGTCATCTAGCTTTAGTGAGCGCTTGCTAGTTCATAAAACAGACAGGGGACATACAGAAGATACCGAGGAGCACTGTTGGTCGCGGTATCACTGTCTCAATCTGGTCGCAGTCGCGGTGCAAACTTCTATATATCTTTTTGATTAAATATGGCAAAAATTCAACACACCTCAAACCTCAGAACACAGAATGGGGCGCAATCTAGAACTTTGGCCCTGGGGCGTAAATAATGGCTAATCCGGGCCTGTTTGGTATGTAAACTCAGCATGCAAGATATCTAATCCTAACAAATATGTTTCAAAACCAAACAGAGGAACAAGATGGAGTGGGAAGCTAATTGACAGAACAAAGGGAAGGATTTACGAGCCAACAATTTAGTTGAATGAAAGGTTTTACAATAAAGATGGGTTTTGACAATAATGCTAAATTCCACAAAGTAAGAGCTCCTAACCTTACACTTGGTTATGGAAATGTTACCTATTTATACCTCTAATTGTATAAAAAACGAATTTTTGGTAAGATAATGTATTAAGTTAGTTTGGAGTTGTTTGAAATAACGTGGTCAGGAAGTTTATTATATTTATTCTACTGGCTTTAACAGAAGGTTTATCACATAACTGAAGTCTATGGTAGTCTGATGAAATATAATTTTGATTTTGTGTGTTGAACCGATTATTTTATAGTATTTCACATAGCTTTAAAAACAACAAAGTCTCTAAAATGTACAGAGAGCGTGAAGACAATATGGATAAGGATGTAAAATGTTCTCTGCCGGACTCTTCAGCCTACCAATTATTCAAACTACTCTTTTTGAAGAAAAGAAATTCTGCTACTTTTTTTGCAGCAATTACCCCATAAGCATAATCCGTAACACCAATGGGGATGAACTAATTCGTAATATGCCAATTTTGAAACATCTTGGCTAAAATAGAATGACAGTTTTTTTTAGTAAAAATAGCCCTTTGGATAAATAAGATTTACGAATAAGAACCTATACGAGCTTCTAAACTTGTGGGTGTATCCTAAGTAAGAGTATCCTTTATAGTACTTAATAACATTGTTTTATTTTCTCAATACTAGTCAAAAGGTATTAGTCTTGCATCAACTAGACAAGAGCTTAATTTCAAAACCCGAGTAGTTGTTTGAATAAACTCAACTCAGATACTGTGTCAAAACTGAATTATAAATAAAATGAGAGGAAAGAAAGGTAGAATAAATCTCAGTATTGTTCGTGAAGAGGGTAAAGTCTAAATATTCAGACTGTTTTCCCTAAATAACTTTCCAAGATTGTTTGTAAAAATTAGAGTTGAAGGAAGTTTGAATACATATCAACTTTCTTTTCATCAAAACTCCGGCATTGTTTTACAAACATTTACTATTGTTTGTGTAAGAGAACAGAAAGTAATCAAACATTTCTTTGTATCTTGTATTTATATCTTTGTATTTTGCTATTGTAAATAGTAGACTGGAATATGGTAGTTATCTGACACGGCAATTAATACGCCCCGCCTCTTTTTTCCAGTTTTCATCCCTATCACGTCTAAAAACAAAGTATTTGTTTGAGAACAATTCTGAATTAATAACTGAATTATTTAGCCATGTCTCTGTCAGGGCAATAATTTCAAAATTACCCTCTAATAAGCCTAAACGAAAATTGGTGGTTTTCGATCTCAAACCCCTAACATTCTGATAATAAATACTCACTTTACTGTCATGCATCAACATAATAGGTTATGCTATAAAAATATGTGACTATAATAGATAACATGCAATAAAACTATATATTATGAACAATAACATCCGTAACAGTATGAATAAATATTTGAATGACCGTATAACAAAAATAAATAGACCAAAACAATAGTAATAAGTGAAAACAGGTGATCTTGTACCTCATAGTAAGTCCAAAATAGCAGTTCATTTCAGGGAGTCCAGGTCAGCTGCTTCAGAGATGAGAACCGCGTCAGCACCCTCAGTTTTCCGGACGAATATCTTTCCTGCGCTCGTGATCCAGGCATATTTGAAGTGTTTCCTCTCCTTCACAATCCGGGTCTGAGTCCAGAGAACTCGCGTTTCTTTCGATAGAGACAGGTTCACGTAGATCTTGTAGTCTCGATCATAGCCCAGGTCTAAAGCTGAAAATCCATTCTTGACACGAGATCTGGCCCGCAGGGCTTCCATATCAATGCGCCTGCAGAACTTCACAATTATTCCCTGGGATCCTGGGAGTTAGTCATAGTTATCTTTGTTAGCATATAAATTTGTTACATAGTATATACAATACATTTATGTTCAAATATATTGCTTCGTTCATGGTATCTACGTTAAATTACATGCATTATATGAATCAAAACAATGTGATATTTCAGTTATATAAAAACACTTTAAATACTTATATTTAAACTTAAAAACTCCTTGACGGAGTAAAAGCAATGACGATGAAGACATTTGTTTACAGAACTTTTGAATTTAGAGAAGGATTGTATGGATTTCAGCTGGTCTGGCAGTTTGTTGAAGAGCTTTATTCTCGGTATACGAGTATAGCGGTCCTTTCGTAGTGGGCGGTGTGATGGATTGGGAAGAAAAGCATGTCAGTCTGTCGAGTTGGTCTTTGGCTAGGCTTTTGAAAGTTGACTTTGTTTTCGAATGCAATTTTTAAAGCCGAATAAATGTAGAAGCAAGGGACCGGTAGAATATGGCATTAAAGGAAAGTTTCTTTGCAGTCATCACACGGTGTAAGTCAAAGACTCTTCTCAGAATACCTTTTTGCGCTTTGAAGACCTTGTCTAGAAGATTCGACGATCCCCAAAAGGTGATGCCATATTATACCAGGCTCTCAGAATAGGCTCTGTATACATCAATGATGACCTCCTCACTGCAAGTGTTTTTTAGGGAGTTGATGGCAAAATTTGCAGAACTTAGTTTTTTAGGAGTTGATTGGTGTGGGGTTTCCAAGTCAGCATTTCGTCGACTATTACTCCAAGAAATCTAGAATCTCTGCCAACAGAGAGTACAGTTGACGGGTTGATAACTATTTCACGGCCTCCATGAGGAGAACGATTATACAAGCGGAAGTGGACTACGTTGGTCTTCTTGGAGTTCAACAAAAGTCCGTTAGCGTGGAACACTCCGCAAAGGCCGAAGTCGTCGCCTCCTGCAGTCCAAGTCAGCTCCTCTAACTACGATTGATACGTCATCAGCATATTTTATGAGCTTTGTATTAGCTGACGAGATGCAACCCTTGTTAAAATTACTAAAAACCTTTAGTAAGTTCCCTACCCAATGAATCATACTTTTTCTGTGGACAAAACTTTCACAAAGTTTTTCACTCAAAACTAGCCAGCCATGTAATTTTCAAGTAATTATCACTTGTTGTGTTTTATCTATTGTCCAATCAAGATTCGTGGGATGTTACCATCCTGGGTTATTCCACTAAAAGGAACATACATACTTTTACATTACTAAAGTCAGTAAAGTGCAAGATTAGATAGTTTGGTGATTATACGAGTATAACGGAGATCAATAAACAGTTGTCTGATCTATCAACATACAAGAAACTTAAAAAAGACATAACTCTAGATTCGAATAAAAAGATTATTAAATAACTAAAAGATAACAAGTGCAAGAAAGAGATCTCAGACAAAGTTATGGAAACTATGATTAACAAAGACCCTGATCCACCAATATTTTACATACTCTCAAAAGTTCACAAAGGAATAATCCCACCTCCATGGAGACCCATTGTGGCATCAATAAACGCTCCCACCGAAAGAATTAGTACTTATGTGGATTGTTATCTCCAAGATTAAGTAAAAAATACTCCATCCCACATTAAAAATACTGACCATTTCATAGAACGTCTAATGAGAGAATAGTTAAACTTCAATAGTTTTAACCACATATGATTATAAATTTTATTTTGTAAACACCTCAATTAGTATTGTTTGTTCATTTATGCTATGTATTTTACTGAAGACGGTTTGAAACCGAAATAAGTATATGATGTTTTATAGTTTTAAAGATACCTTTTTTCCTCTTCAGTTTTTAAAGTACAAGATAAGTAACTTTTGTCATTTTGCTCTGAAAACAGCTTCTTTTGGAAAAAACAGCTTATTTGCCTTAAGAAGAATTAGAACTTTGTGTAATGAAACTCGGCAATGCCAGATATCTAATCCTAACAAATATGTTCAAAACCAAACGGAGGACAAGATGGAGTGGGGAAGCTAATTGGCAGAACAAAGGGAAGGATTTAAGTAACAACAACAACATTTAGTTTAGTGAAAAATTTTACAACGAAGATGGGTTTTGACAATATTCTAAATACGACAAGTAAGACTCTAACCTTACAATTGGGTTATGGAAATTTTACCTATTTATACACTCTAATTGTATAAAACGAATTTTGGGTAAGATAATGTATTAAGTTAGTTTGGAGTTGTTTAACTTTTAACGTTGTCAGGAAGTTTATTATATTCTATTCTACTGGCTTTCACAGGAGGTTTATCACATAACTCAAGTCTATGGTAGTTTACATAGCCATGACACGCGTTTCAGACAAAATTTTAGGCTGACTTCCCACAGACTGCTTGTAGTAAAACTGTTCCATGCACTTCCGCAACAAATTAAAGAATTATCAAATCTAAAGCGTTTTAAATTAACATTGAGAAAATATTTAGTTACCAATTCCTTCTACAGCGTGGGTGAGTTTATGGATCAAAATAATTAAACAATTTCATATCAAAGTTTTAGCGAATTTAAAATTATGTGTACTCAAATAATTGTTCCTTAAATTGTTATCAGTGACTTAAGTTTTTTTATTATTTTGTTTAATGCTCTTGTAAATATGTTCTGGTTTTTCTTAAGTTATATGTCAACAAAAAAATGTGTATATTGACAAATAAATTGTTAAATTTAGTGGAATATAATTTTGATTTCGTGTGTTGTACCGATTATTTTTATGGTTTTTCACATCCATAGAACACTTAGCGCTAAAGAACAATAAAGTGTCTAAAATGTACAGAGAGTGAGAAGACAATATGGATAAGGATGTAAAATGTTCCCTGCAGGACTCTTCAGCCTACCAATTATTCTAACTACTCTTTATTAATAACAAAAATCCTGCGACATTTTCTTTAGAGCAATTACCCTATAAGCATAATCCGTAAGACAAATGGGGATGAACTAATCCGTATTATGCCAATTTTGAAACATCTTGGCTAAAATAGAATGACAGTTTTCTCAGTAAAAATAGCCTTGGGATAAATAGGATTTACTAATAAGACCCTATATGAGCTTCTAAACTTGTGGGTGTATCCTAAGTAAGAGTGTCCTTTATAGTACTTAATGAAATTGTTTTATTTTCTCAATACTAGTCAACAAGTTAATAGTCTTGCAACAACTAGACAAGAACTTAATTTCAATACCCGAGTAGTTGACTGAATAACTTAGATCTTAACTCAGATACTGTATCAAAACTGAAGTATAAATAAAATTAGAGGAAAGTAAGGTAGAATAAATCTCAGTATCGTTTGTGAAGAGGGTAGAATCTAAATATTCAGACTGTTTTCCCTAAATAACTTTCCAAGATTGTTTTATAACTAAATTAGAGTTGAAGGAAGTTTGAATACATATCAACTTTCTTTTCATCAAAACTCCGGCATTGTTTTACAAACATTTACTATTGTTTGTGTAAGAGAACAGAAAGTAATCAAACATTTACCAAACAAAAGTTGTTTTTATTTGTCCTATAAACTTATTACAAAATATAGAAACATAGCCGACACATTACTGCAATCTGAGCGAGTTTACAATAAAACTGAACAAGTTTTCATTCTTCTATTTTAAATTAGAAGAAATCCCTTTATACACTATCCCCGCAGTCACCACTTACATTTGCAATGTGACTATACGGTAACGCTAGGTAAAGGTCGAGGTTGAGTGGTAAAGAGGGCTTTGTAGTCCTAACTTCAGCTTGTTAAACAAGAAATCATTACAGCTTAATTTATGTCCAATCATCTAAATGTCAAAGTACAGAAATTGGATTAAATAATTAAATCAAATTTAATTCAAAACGGTAGGTTCTATTAGAGCGGGAGTAGTTTTGATCGGTCGAGAAAATAAAACTCTACTATAAAGAGTGATCCTTATATTCAGTTATGGTACTGCTACAATTTGATAGGTTAACCAAAACTTTGAATGGCCACCATTTTAAACTTATCATCCGACCAAGCTGGTTAACGAACTTAACCAGGAGGTGCTGGGAAGCCAAAAACAGCAAACCGCACCTTTCTACGACGTTTCGTTCTATTTGGCGAGAAGAATTCATACATCTATTTTCAAAGAAAATTCGCTAAATATTTTACTCTGGCTGTACAGGCATTCTGAGTATTTAACAAATTGGAAATGGAAAGAGGTATCATTAATCTACTGTATGAAAGGCGTGTATCCGGTCCCGTGATAAGTCTCGGTTTGAGCTGAGGTGTCAAAACACTGTCATCAATCTCTCGGGACGAGTTCTGTCACTGATTCAGTGATTCTCTCCTTGTCACTATAGTGATGTCAAGTAGGGGTACCAAAGTGTCACTTTATACAAGTTGAGTTTTAAATCCCCATAACTTTTGAAAAGTAAAAATGTTTTAAACGCTTTCGGGAATGTTTTTATAGGACTGTGAAGTTTGTTTTGACGTACTTTGCGTCCCATGGCCGGGATGGTCCTCCCCAAACTTTTAAATACAAGCCCCCGTTTGTGGCACCTCAAGATAAAGGAAATTTTGATACAAATTCAACGACGCAATGAAAAGTTTTTTATCTCGACTCGTTTTTTTGTAATACCCATTTTAAGATTACAAGAAATCAGGTTAAAACGCTACATTTCACATAAAAAGTGGGTATTTGTTCTTCAAAATACCCTATGGGATTATGTTGTAGGGTTGTAATGTTTCCCTCAAAAGACTTTTAAGACATTTGTCATTACAAAAGATTGTATGTGAAATGTGGCATTTTAAAGCTGATTTTTGGTAATCTTTGAAATAAGTATTACAAAAGAACGAGTCGAGATAAAAAATGTTTCTTTGCGTCGTTGAAGGTGTATTAAAATTCCCTTTCTTTTGAGGTGCCACAAAGGGGGGTTTGTATTAAAAAATGTTGGGGGCCCTCCTCTGGCTTTTGAGGGGTGGGTAACGCAAAATACGTCAAAACTTAAGAGTCCTATAAAAACATTCCTCAAAGTATTAAAGAATGTTTTCATTTTTTAAAGTTAAGGGGAGGGGACATTCAAGACCACCCTGCATGTAGCGAGCTACTTGTGAATGTAGTGGCGTTAACTTTGTCAGTGAGGATTTAGTAGTGGACCAATGATGGATTGGTATCGTGTTCATCTCTCCGCTGGCGTGGGTTCGATCCCCAAAGTCACCACCGACAATTTATTGAGTTACTTTGCGGTATCGCTAGGTAAAGGTCGAGGTTAAGTGGTAAGTGGTAGGTTATGGTACTAACTTCACCTCGAGCTCTAAAACAAGGTGCTACCCGTGACAGTGACACGGACGGAACCACTTAACGTGACTTCCGAGCCACGGGGAGTGGCAATCGTGAAATGAGCTAGAGGAGGACCCACTGTTTGGAGGCTGCTAACCTAGTCTATAGCTGTATACAACCCCTCAATTTAAGAACCAATTTTTGTAAAACACACTTTATTACTTTCGACAATGGTAGATCAAATAGAAAGGAAACGCCATTGGTTCTTTTAAAAAACAATGTAATTGAAGAGGTTAACAGTGTTAAGTTTTTAGGCCTGAATCTTGACAGCCAACTAAGATGGCATTCCCATATTGATTTTGTGAGCAAAAAAATGGGATCTAGTATGAACGTGGGTTAAATTTGTATTGTAACCCCTTTTAACAATTAGAAAAAATGAAAACAATAGCCAATACTCTCAAGAAGTTAACTTGCGAGACCTTTCAAACCCAAATTTGTCCGAAGATGCTAGCCTTGCTAGTGAAAGGCCTCGCAAGTTAATTTCTTGAAAACACACTTTACAGTTGTGTTTTTCTTTTAAGAAATTTATCCCAGTATTGTACCCTAGAAATTTTAAGAACTGCTTACTTTGGCTTGATACATCCTTACATGTCGTATGGCATATGTTTTTGGGGGAACTGTTCCAAAACTAAAACCCTCGTATTTATTCTCCAAAAATCCACTATAAGAATCATGTGTCGACTTGGCACCAGAGGTTCTTGCAAGGACGCGTTTTGAAAACTAAACATTACGACCCTGCCATCTATACACATTTATGAAACGATAGTTTACTGCCTTTCAAAATGTCGTTTAATCCAAGGACAAAATTTATTCTCACGAAACAAGATTGGCAATTACGTTTCGAACTAACCATCATAGATCTGATGTTTATTCCAAATTAACGTCTCAAGCAGGAGTTAAACTAGACAATAAGCTTCCAACAGAGCTAAAAAGTTTTGAAAGCTTTAGTATTTTTAAGACTAATTAAAAAGTTATTTACTTTTAAATTCGTTCTATAGTGCAGACAAATTTATTGCTGGGCCTTAAATTAATTAATATTTATCTGTCACTACTCGTGGCACTTAGAACATAAATTTAAGCAAATTATTCTATAAACTTTTCATACAAGACAGTAGTCTTTCCAATGGGTAGGCTTTTTATATTGTAAATTATTATATTATGAAGAAATGTTACCTATTTATACACTCTAATTGTATAAAACAATTTTTGGGCAAGATAATGTATTAAGTTAGTTTGGAGTTGTTTAGAAATAACGTGGTCAGGAAGTTTATTATATTTTATTCTACTGGCTTTAACAGAAGGTTTATCACATAACTGAAGTCTATGGTAGTCTGGTGAAATATAATTTTGATTTTGTTAATGTTGAACCGATTATTTTTATAGTATTTCACATAGCTTTAAAAACAACAAAGTCTCTAAAATGTACAGAGAGCGTGAAGACAATATGGATAAGGATGTAAAATGTTCTCGGCCGCACTCTTCAGCTTCTGTTAATTCAAACTACTCTTTTTTTGAAGAAAAGAAATTCTGCAACTTTTTTGCAGCAATTACCCCATAAGCATAATCCGTAACACCAGTAGGGATGAACTAATTCGTAATATGCCAATTTTGAAACATCTTGGCTAAAATAGAATGACAGTTTTTAGTAAATAGCCCTTTGGATAAATAAGATTTACGAATAAGAACCTATACGAGCTTCTAAACTTGTGGGTGTATCCTAAAGAGTATCCTTTATAGTATAATAACATTGTTTATTTTTCTCAATACTAGTCAAAGGTATTAGTCTTGCAACAACTAGACAGAGCTTAATTTCAGTACCCGAGTAGTTGTTTGAATAAACTCAACTCAGATACTGTATCAAAACTGAATTATAAATAAAATTAGAGGAAAGAAAGGTAGAATAAATCTCAGTATTGTTCGTGAAGGAGTAAAGTCTAAATATTCAGACTGTTTCCCTAAATAACTTTCCAAATTGTTTTATAACTAAATTAGAGTTGAAGGAAGTTTGAATACATATCAACTTTCTTTTCATCAAAACTCGGCATTGTTTTACAAACATTTACTATTGTTTGTGTAGAGAACAGAAAGTAATCAAACATTTCTTTGTATCTTGTATTTATATCTTTGTATTTTGCTATTGTAAATAGTAGACTGGAATATGGTATTTTATGTTGGGGGAAGGGAACTCACAAACCTAAAGCCTTTGATAATGGTACAAAAGTTTTTTGTACAGTCAATTTTAAGAAAAAATAGGTATAAACCTTCAAACCCTTGCTTTTTATCATTTAAAATTCTTCCACTTAGAGCACTGTTTGTTTTCAAAGTCTTAAAATCTATTTTTCCGATAAAAACTGATTATATTCTATTCTGAATGAAAACACTTATACATAGAAATTGAGACACGTGAACGTGTTGCGTGTTCCTAAACCTAATCTAACCTTTTACACAAAAACGTTTCAAGTCATAGCACCAAGGATCTATAACCAACTACCACTCTACCAGTAGATATAAGAATGCAAAACAATATAATCACCTTTCTCAGATCTGTAAGAAATAGGTTACCCTCTCTAGAGAGTGTAGAACATTTACTTGAAATTGCAAACTAAAATCAAAATGTTTTACCTAACTAAATTGTTTGCAACCAAAAGCCCAGTGTTGTATTAGATTGGAAATTATTGTCTAGGTTAAGTTAAAATAAGTACGGTATTTGTTAAATAACTGTAATCATGTTTCATTTTTTTGAGAAAATTAGTTTTTGTTTTACATGTATTGTCCTAATAACGTTAATGTTTAGAAAGTCTGATGAACACAGTACAGTTAATATTTTTATTTATTGTTTACTTAGGATGACATTAAATTTTATCAATTGCTCCAGGATAAGGATGGAGCCTTAACGGACAATATAGTCCTTGGGGCCCTATTTTTCTTTACTAGGCCATCCTGTGGTAAAGTGAGTGAGTTTCACGAGGAGGACAGTAATTCTTTGTGTTGTACTGTACTAAGAGTGTTGTTTCTGTTATGAATACACTGATATTATTGTAAAATCCTTGTAGTTTGTGCAAAGAAAAATGAAAATTTATTACTAACAAAATGTATTGTTTATTATTATTATTTACCAAACAAAAGTTGTTTTTATTTGTTTTATAAACCTTTTACAAATACAAACATAGCCGACACGTACCTAGAAGTGCTACTGCAAATCTGAGCGAGTTTACAATAAAACTGAACAAGTTTTCTTTTTTCTATTTTAAATTAGAAGAAATTCCTTTATACACTATCCCCGCAGTCACCACTTACATTTGCAATGTGACTATACGGTAACGCTAGGTAAAGGTCGAGGTTGAGTGGTAAAGAGGGCTTTGTAGTCCTAACTTCAGCTTGTTAAACAAGAAATCATTACAGCTTAATTTATGTCCAATCATCTAAATGTCAAAGTACAGAAATTCGGATTAAATAATTAAATCAAATTTAATTCAAAACGGTAGGTTCTATTAGAGCGGGAGTGGTTTTGATCGGTCGAGAAAGTAAAACTCTACTATAAAGAGTGACCCTTATATTCAGTTATGGTACTGCTACAATTTGATAGGTTAACCCAAACTTTGAATGGCCACCATTTTTAAACTTATCATCCGACCAAGCTGGTTAACGAACTTAACCAGGAGGTGCTGGGAAGCCAAAAACTGCAAACCGCACCTTTCTACGACGTTTCGTTCTATTTGGCGAGAAGAATTCATACATCTATTTTCAAAGAAAATTCGCTAAATATTTTTACTCTGGCTGTACAGGCATTCTGAGTATTTAACAAATTGGAAATGGAAAGAGGTATCATTAATCTACTGTATGAAAGGCGTGTATCCGGTCCCGTGATAAGTCTCGGTTTGAGCTGAGGTGTCAAAAACACTGTCATCAATCTCTCGGGACGAGTTCTGTCACTGATTCAGTGATTCTCTCTCCCCTTGTCACTATAGTGATGTCAAGTAGCGGGGTACTGTAAAGTGTCACTTTATACAAGTTGAGTTTAAATTCCCCATAATTTTTATTGGGAAGCCCCATCGGTGACACCTCATTTTGAAGGTCTTAAAAAATGTTGATGAATGCTGAAAACTATACGTCTCTAGCTTAACCCAGAAAGAAACAGCGTTGATTTTAAGTTACTTGTTTCAAGTCTACCCCCCTCCCCACTACCAATCACCCATTTTGAAAACTGGGGCGAAGTGTCAGTATGCATTCAAAGATCTCGTACTTTTGATAACTTTAATAATATGTACCAAGTTTGGTTACGCTGAAAAACTGGCTAAAAAGTTATAATTTTTACACTTTCGCGTAATAAAAATCTGTGTAACTTAAAATGGACGCCATTTCTTTCTGGGTTAAAATAGAGACGTCAAGTTTTCAGCACTCATCAACATTTTTTAAGACCTTCAAAATGAGGTGTCACTCGATAGGGCTTCTCTATGAAAATTATGGGGGGGATACCCCCAATCCCAAATTTTGAAAACTAAGGCAAAGTGTCAGTTTTCATAAAAAGGTACTTTTGTTTCCTCTAATAAAATTTACCAATTTCGGTTGCGCTGAAAAAACTGGTTAAAAAGTTATAAAGACATTTTCACACTTTAGCCTGACCCTGTACTATTCTAAAAGACATCACTTTTTCATGTTTAACTCAATGGAATAACTTCATAAACTTTTCCATGGACAATGATGTTCTGATAAAGACCAGAACACTCATAATTTCAATATTCTTAATGTCATTCCGCAGCTCCAGTTGGTGATCGGTGGACGACACCTGCCTGATATTGTTGTCATCATCAGCAAGTAGAAGACAATCAGACATTAAAGAATTCCCAGTGTCATTGAAAAAGGTGCAAAATCGAAATGGTGTAACATTAACCACACTTTTGATCTATTTGGAGCCATAAAAGCAGACATCCAGAAATATCAACAGATTTAAGGTTGGGGATGTGACGGGGGCCTACTAACTCTGTCAAATTGTTCAGCAGAGTCATAGTAGAAGCTATCAACTTCTAAAAACAGGGGAATGCAGAACTCAAGAAGTTTCAGGAGCAGACAGAGGTTCATAAAGCACAGTAGACCTTCCTGGGCGGAAAAATGCTGCAAATTCTTCAATGCTTATTATAACAGACATAAAGATGGAAGCTCATTACAGAGGTTAAAGATGGTTTTATAGCCTATCGGTACGTGGTTTTGTCGTTGGTTTAACTGTCTAAAAGCTTTTACTGATCATAACTCTCGCTGATCAGAACCTAAAACACAGATCAGTCAAACTGTAACTGGTAGTGTGGTGATCTAAATGTCATTTAGGGTATTGACATTGAATGTTTCCGTATACGTTTGGTGAAATTATATTTGTAAATGAAGGATTTTCCACACTCAGTGCAAGGATAAGGCCCTTCATGAGTACCCAAATGGGCAAGCAATGCAGTTTTACTAGTGAAAGACTTCTGACATTTATCACAAGTGAACGGTTTCACCCCAGAGTGCTTACGTAGATGAACTTTTAAATACGATTTTCTTCCGAAGGACTTTCCACACACATGGCATCTAGCGAGCTTTTCCCCGGTGTGGATGCGAAGATGTCCAATTAAATTTGTTTTCTGTTTAAAACATCTGTGGCATTTATCACAACTGAAAGGTCTAGCCTCTGAGTGGCAGAGTGTATGTTTGGTCAAGTCTGCACGGGAAAAAAACCCTTTAAAGCATTTGTCACAACTGTAGGTTCTGGGTCTGTTATCTGAGTGGGTGGAACGAATGTGTCTGACTAAATTGGCCCTAAAAGAGAAAGACTTCAGGCATAAGCTGCAGGTGAACATTTTGTTGCCATGTGTTCGGAGATGGCTATGCAAATGGCATTTTCCGGCGAAGGATTTACCACACTGATTACAAGTGTAAGGTTTGATACCTGAGTGCGAACGGAGATGAGTCTGTAAGGCGATTTTACTTGTAAACGATTTACCACATTCATCACAGGTGAACGGTCTCAGGCCTAAATGTACATCAAGTTTATGTCTCTTCAAATTACGTTTAGAAGGGAATCTTGTATCACATATTTCACAAATGAATGACTTAATCTTTGAATGAACAAGAAGATGTGATTCCAATAAATGTTTCAAACCGAAACCTTTACCACAATGAATGCAGATGAAGGGCTTGACTTTCATATGAGTGTTTTGGAAATGGACGGCAACGTACGACTTGCGTTTGAAGGTTCTACTACATTCGTTGCAATGAAAGGGGCTGATCTCTGAATGTAGGCGAAGATGGGAAGTTAGGTTTGATTTAGTATAGAAGCATTTCTCACACTTGCTACAGCTGAATGGTCTGATTCCCAGATGTGTACGACAGTGCTGGATCAAACTTTGCTTTACACTAAATGATTTTTGACAGTCGTTGCAAGTATACAGTTTGACTCCTTTCTCAGGTGTCTTGCTATCCATATTATTTATTTCGTTTTGGTTTTCACCAGGGTGGCTTTTCTTCAACACATATGAATCATTTTCTGTTATCGACACCACAATATTGGGCAAGAAAAGACTTGAAACAGGAACAAGTTTCTCTTTACTATTCGAATCTTCTTCCTTTTTTGAGGGCTCCAAATCATACCTATTGTCGATTAAAATTGCTTTTGTCTCCTCCTATAAATAGAAAAACATAATTTTTATATTCCAAGCAAGTAGAACTCAACAAAACGGTATTCTAGAATGCAAATTTTGTTGCCAGTGAGTATGAATCAAACTTAAGCTACATTGCTACATTATTTTATCTAGACAAACTTGTCAAACAATAAAAAATTGTGCCCCTTGTACATTTCTTAATGGTGATGGGTCAAAAACCGCATATGTTACATAAATATTGTTTATTAGAATAAAAGGTTTTAGTAATAAACTAAACTAACTAACTCTGTGTTCTCAACTTTGCTGATTATCTTGACAGCACTGATTTCAAAGCATTTGTAAAATATTGCGCAAAGAACTTTGAGAACGACGAGTTTTATGACTGTTATATGATATTTTCGTAAACTATATTTCTAATGACAGTGACAAAAGTAAGGAGGAAATATGAGACGTTGCCCCCAACGAACGGGCGTCACCACACCTGCTACCGCCAGACCGGCGCCTGTTCCCCCGTACAACCTGCTCCCATTCCTCCCCTGCCTGATATATATGTACATATAAAAACTTAGGCATGTAATTTAAAAAAATAATATGGTACATTTGATAATTATTGATCAAAAGTTATGTTGACATATGTTGTGCAATATAATTTATATTGTTTTTTCCAGTTTTATACTATCTTAGTTTTTAGCTTATGAATCATACAGTTAGTTGAAAAAAATATTTTTTTCACCTGGTGTTATATAAAACCGTTAGAAAAGGGAAAATAAAATTAGCATTGACTTTTTTGCATGCAATTTTTTTGGGGGTTCGTAGCCTTTCACTGTGTTGTGCTCAAAATTCTTGTATCGCACGAAGGGTTAATGAATAAAGGCTTGGGAAGATCCGAAGATGGAGAAGGTACTGTAAGAATTCTTACAACACAATTTTGCTGGATTAAAATTTCATTAATGTTACAACAGTTTCTCTAAAGCAATAGTCCACATTTGATAATGTATTGCAGACTGTAATCAAAGTAAGAAACTCTTAGATAACAGCTGTCCTGTATGCAGCCTTTAAGACGACTTAAAATATATATTATTTTAGCCAATTTTGGATAAAGTAAGTGTATAATAAAATAAAACTTGGCTGTTATATGACTGTGCATAAGACTTGATATGATAACCAGACCTTCGTTTCGTCAGCTGAGATTACCACAGTCTATGGCCATTGGATCTAGCTATACTAAGGACAACTGTGACGTCTTGCCAGTACATTATGAAGTGTATAATTGCAACACCAGAGATTGTGGCCTGATAGACCTCCAGGGTGAGGCTAAGCAAGACCCTTTTCCCATCTGCGCCTACTAGATGTACAACATGTCTGCTTGCTGCCAAAGTAACACAGCGTAAGCAGTTTTTCTGTGAACTTCAAGCCTTTTTTGATGCTCATTCTTTTTACTCTGTAGGTGAAAGTTTTAACAATGGCCTTATTGACCTGCAAAAACTCTATTTGTGATCATCGCTGATGTCCCCCATAGTGCTTGTTATATGAGGTTTATAAGCATATTTGTGACTACCTCGACGCAATCAATTCTCCAAAGGGGTCAGTCAATGACAGAGAAGATGGTAGATATAGTTGATAAATACAACTAACAACTAATATCTGACTTACTTGCTTGATGAGCTCTTTGCAGTCCTCTTTCACGTATACAGTTTTGTTCAAAAGTTTCACGTTCACATTCTCCCCAATAACCTGAAGGTAAATTATTCTTAGTTGTGATCTGTTTAGAAAACTCATGCTTAACAAGTAGTAAAAACCAACAAATAAAACAAAAGTTTTTTTGAAAGTAATTATACAGGTGTGTTACTACTGTTCTAGTAACTGTTTAATAAAACATAATTTTAAACGTCAAAACCAATATTTAAAACTTTTATTTTGGACAAGGCCTTTCAAAGGCAATGCCTTTATCATCAGGTCCGTTTAAAAATGACAAAAAGTATGGTTATTTACATGTTTAAAAAAAAACGAACTAGCATTCACAATGATGCACTATACACACAAAAAATAATTTTGAACAAAATACATCCACTCAGTGAGTTGTCACTTGTTTTTAGAACGGATGACTGTACTGTGTAGGCCTGGGCGCAGGGGTTAGGGAGGAAAGGTCAGTGTCCAACAAAATACATCCACTCAGTGAGTCGTCACTTGTTTTTAGAACGGATGACTGTACTGTGTAGGCCTGGGCGCAGGGGTTAGGGAGGAAAGGTCAGTGTCCACATAGACCCTATTATTGCCATCTGGGTATTGCCCGTCATATCTGTGTACGTCAGTTCCACGCTGTTTATTATTGCAGGGATTAAAATTCATAATTTCATACATTTAAATATAAAAGTTTAGTAGCTCAAAGTAATTATATGACCTTATAAGGTCAATATATAATAAATGCATCGATATATGCCAAAAATCGGCTTAATTTGAATGTTTGCTAATCCGAACAGGGTCTGGTCCCAATTAGCGGGACTCCAGTGAATTAGGTTATTGATCTTTACTAAAAATTTAATACAAACTCATAAATTGTCTAAAAAATGTATTTTAAGTAAGGTACAAGCTACCGTAAACAAAACTCACAGATTTTATGTTGAGTTTGTCATCTTTTCCAGGGAAATCATTCTCTGGGATCTCATTTCTCATTTCAGCTTTCGGAACATGCTAACAAACATCAACACCATTTAACCCAATATATGCATAAATCTCTGTCCAATTTCCATAATTATGGAGTAATTCATTAGACCTAAATATTCTATTAAGTCTAAGGCCTATTTTATACGTTTCCTCCAAGTCTACAAAGTGTTAGTAATCTTTCGGCATTGTGCTTCAGTTGCAGTCCTGCTGCTTAACCCTTTGCGGTCTCATTTTATTTTTAAATTTTTGTAAAAAGCCACCCGTATGGGTTTCCCCAGTCTCCTGTAAGCAAAATTTCAGCAAAACCCTCTCTGGTACGGTGCATTACCAGTCATTGAACCACACCTCTGCCGGATTTAGCCCCTAAGCTCAAAAGTGCCACTCTCCGCCACTGGATTTGATGAGCCATTTTCTTCAGTGATCCTCAGCGGTCATTGTGGCCCCGCACCGCGTGATCCAACAACTAGCATTGCACCGCACAGAGCGCACCCGGTGGGATTCGAACCCACGCTGTGACAGTCAGGGTCCAGCTGTCTGTCACTGTAACCACTAAACCACCTGGCTGTTTGTCGGGCGGTCAAACTCACACTTGAGTTGCCGAGGAGGGGAGGGAGTGGTAGTTTCGCCTTTCTCAGGGCGTTAGTGTTGCGTAGTCCTCGCATATCAGAGACGGTTTCAACCGTCTCCTATACTGCACATCCAAGCGTTCAAAAGGAAATAGGTCGACACGCGACCTCAAAGGGTTAAGGGCCAATCGGACCATTCACACCTAGTTTCTGAGAAGAGCTACTGACGAGTGATGTGCTTTAACATTATACGATCCCCAGTTGCTTCACCTGTACTCTACACCTGAAAGCTTCTGAGAAGAGCTACGGTTAAGTGACGTGCTTTAAATTTGTATGATTGCCAGTCTCACCACCTACACCTGAAGTGCTCATTGCTATACAATCAGATCTTGGAGTTAGATCCACCATTTTCAACAAAGGTCGATCCAACCAAGATCTGACATTTGTCTCAATAAACTTGGATCCGAGTCTATAAAGTCATAAGTTGGTCTCAGTTCAAAGCCTGCTCTTAGAACAGACCCGTAAGACTACATTTTTGAAAATACTATTAATTTAAAATTGAAGTCAAGGAATTACCATATTAACCCTTTTTTATTTTTTGGACTTATGTCACGGTTTTATATGAGAAAATGGATATTTGACTTAGGATATTTAAGTTAATGCACAAATCAAAGTTAATTTCAGTAAAATCAATTTTGTAAGAGTGAAGTATTCCCCAAGAAAATGCATGTTTTTACATTGTTCTCAAGATAACAGCCATTACTGCAAAATCTTAAATGCTGAAAAGCAAAACACTTAGTGATCTAAAAATAAAGAAACACTCACCTGCGGCCAAACCAGCCGTTCTATAACCGGGACCATACTAAGAAACTTAACGTTCGTTTGCATCTTTGAGTCGGCCATCTCTCCCAAGCTCAGTAGTATCACCTGTAAAGTGTAAAAAATAAGAGGACAAAATACACTAGAGTCCCGCTAATCCGAACCTTGTTAATCCAAAGATCCGCTTAATCCAACACTGTTGGGGGGAAAATTTTATAAAATTGTTAAGTAGGTAAACAAATCAAACCAGTTAAATTCCAAGTTATGTCATGTATATAATAACGAACAAGCACTCACAACGATGCACTATACACACAGAAATGTGCTCAAACAATAGCTTTGAACATAACACATCCACTCAGTGGGGTAGCAAGCGACACACTGACAGTACGTAACATTGAGTCATCGTTTGTTTTTAGAACGGCTAACTGTACTGTAAAGGCCTGGGCGCAAGGGTTGGGGTGGTAAGGTCAGTGTCTTGCTGTTACGCATGTAGGCCCTACTGCCACAGCCATCTGTGTACAGCCCGTCATATCTGCGTTTATAATTCCGGGCTAATTATTATTTCAGAGTACTACAGAACATACATACATCATTTCTTATATTTAAATATAAAATATTAGTTGCTCAAAGTCAGTATATGACCTTATAAGGTTAATATACAGTAAATGCTGGTTGTATATAACCAATGTAGGCTAAGCCAAAAATCTGCTTAATCCGAACAGGGTCCAGTCGCAATTAGTTTGGATTAGCGGGACTCTAGTGTAATAGCTTCTAAAAGCCACTTAAAAAAGAATAGATCAGAAAGTGCGGCACTCAAATTCAACACACATAGTTTTCTCAACCAGTACAATGAATGACACTTTCAAAGATCAACTAAGAGAATTTAAAAACTGGACAAATATGAAAAATATGTACAGGTAGGTGATAATACAGTCATGCTAGTCTATCTATTTTATTACGACCAGGCAAGGTGCTTATAAATCCAAGTGAGATAGTTAAACTGGGAGAACAACCATGTATAGTATGCCTGAGCCTAGTATGTCTAAGCTGTCGGACAGACATAGGACTAAATAACTCAGACCTGCTGAACAAACAGTCAAGCCTTTACAAAACAATGCGTACAGTGGCCTTCCGAGCGCTCAGAGTTAGTATTGAGCTTGACTTTTTCAACTACGACTAGGCAAAAAACCTACATAATATGAAAAAAATATATCTAGATTGTTTCAGTCAGCAAAATATTTCTAGCTTAACCAAAAAGGGATCAGAGCTAAAAGAGACCTAGGCTAGAGCATAATTACAAAATAGAACTTACACAAGGCGCATATTTTGAATCATCTCAATTTGTACAACAACGTTCAGTAATACGATACATTTGTTTCAAAGCCCGTTCAATGAAATTTCAGGATTTAGGTATTACAAAACTGTAGTTATGTTGAATTGTTAACTTTTAAGTAATATGGTTATTTTAATAGAGCCGGTCTCTGTTTACAGTACTTTCTAATTTCGGAAAAAAAGTTGTCCTACCAGTAGTCCCGGGTAAGACTAAAGTAAAGTCATACTGGAGCAGGATCTAGATCACAGAGTACCTAAATATATATCTAGATACTAGACCTAAGACGGATTGGACGAATGCGAAACTGCCGTCTGTTAAGTTTCAAGACAGCTACTCCCTGTTGTACCACTAGGCACTATCACAAATAAAATATACTGTGTATGAATATAGTTATGCTAAATATTACAGAGAGACTGGAACTAGACAACTTCCACAAGAAGGAGATCATTGAGATGGCGTTTGAAGAAGATCTGTAGTACATTCCTCTTGCACCACTAAATACTTTTGGCTGAAAAAAAATACTGTGTATGAATATAGTTATGCAAAATATTAAATACTGTATACACCCCGTAATGCATTGTAATAGTAAGTCCATTGTAATGCGAAATTTATTGGTATTTTATAAAAGTCTAGCTGTACATCTCAACATTCTTGCTCAATTATTTTTCTACATACTGTATCTGTATATCTCAACATTTATCCATTTTTTGATAACTGATAAATTATCTTGATGCCTGTATAGTTGTATCTCTGCCTAGAAGTATATGTTGAGTCTCAACCATCACTGCGTTAGTATCTAGAATCTTTATCCCGCTTGTCTGGCTTTAGCGGATCCATCGTGGATTGGTATCGCGCGCGACTCCGGAGCTCATCACTCCGGTGGCGCGGGTTCGATCCCCGCAGTCATCACTTACAATTTGTAATGTGACTATACGGTGACGCTAGGTAAAGGTCGAGGTTGAGTGGTAGAGAGGACTTTGTAGTCCTAACTTCGCCTCGTTAAACAAGACAAACTTTTTTTAAATGCGGCCGGATAGAGTAGCCGCTGGTTCAACTTTGAGTACCGCTTATAACACGGAGTAAAACTGCACACAACGTTTTAAGCTAGTTTGAGTATTTAATATGGCATTATTTTCTCTGGAGCATCAGAGTTATCTGCGAACTAGATGTGTGCTTAGGGCGGAAAGTTTCATAACCGGCGAAATTTAAGCCATATTTTTGGTATTGGCCCACAAGTTTTACAGAATGAGAGCTTAACAAAATACTAAGGTCTTATTAAAAAGGCTACTTGAAATATTTCCAACAATAAATATTAGCTGAAAATAGCCTAGGGTAAAGTATACAGTCATTGGTAGGGATACAGTTATTGGCAGTAAGTGGGAAACTTCACGAAAACAAGGGTTAGGTTGGCACTAATGAGCGGGAAAACCCCTCAATCCACAGAGTGGACTATAGACCATGTGGTTAAATGAAGTATGACAGATATTCATGCTCGATAGTTGTCTAGGAGTTTTTAAGTGAACTCGGTACGTTTCACCTATAATTCCTTAACAAATTCTTAAGCGTAAGGGTTTTGTTATCTGTTTTTCATTCAGTTTTGAGCTAACTTTTCAAAGTCATGTTTTCAGTTGCATACTTTTGAAAGTGTCTTTGGCTGTTTAGAGCTTAAGTTGGAATTTAAAACTTCAATTTAACACGAATTGAAGGGTGCCAGTTACTGTATCGTGAAATACGTATGATAACAGTCATTGGCAACCCCTGCCAATGACTATGAAAATATTAAGTAGCTGTTTTAGTAATTAAATTATTGAAAAAACCTATTTATATGTTTAGAATGATAGAACAGTTAATATTTTACTTTTAAGAGTATGTGTAACAGTTATTGGCACCTACCTTTGTTTCCCATTGGCATGCCAATCAATGTATCATAACAGTCATTGGCAGCCTGCCAACCATTAGATATTGACATGCCAACGCCAACTTTCTTTCGTTTCAGGGTAAAACCATGAATGAAATATCCCATGATTACTACCAAAAATGCCTAAATGTAACTACCGGCGCATGAGCTTTAAAGATGACGTAGCAGACGTGAAGAATGGAATGGCAAGGAGCGCTGCATTAAAAATCTCCGAAGGATTGTGTTTTACATTTCGGGGAAACAACTTCAAAGAGACTGTCAGCCAAGCAATCGAATGTGACATGTGTGATAAATTATTTCATTTTACTCGTAAATGTGTCCTAAAGGAATGCGGATCGGGAGGAGAAGATCATGTGTGTAAAAAGTGAAAGAAGCACACAATATCAAATGATATTTTAACAGAATTAAGTATTGTATATTATTTTGAGAGCTTTTAAACTACACTTTGAAGATATGCCTGTTTTGATTTTTCTTCGGTAAATACTTGATGAAAAGTAGATGGTGTTAATGAATCAGACATTGTTTAAACTTTTCACTTTTTAAATTTTTGAAGAGCTAGCTTTCGCCGGCCAAGTAATTATACAGTTGTTTTTGTCTTTTGTTATTAAACTGAAGATGCCTTGGCCGGCGAAAGCTAGCTCTTTAAAAAATTAAAAAAGTGAACAGTTTAAACAATGTTTGATTCATATGCCTGTTTGTCAAAAAGGGGATTTTATTATGAGATACAACTTATATTGTAAAATACTTAAATGTTCATATTCTTGGCAAATTAAACCTTTTTTTCGTGCAGATTTTTTCACTTATTATATTTTTAAACATTGAAACTTTAATATTTTTACCTGCGCCTAAATATAATTTTGATTCATGTCATTATAAACAGTAAAGATTATTCCATTTGATATAATAAATTTAAATTTTTGATTAAATCAACACTTTTAATTTACAATTGTTTTTGACAGTCAAGTACAACAATTATGACTAGGCCTATTTTTCCTTCTTAAACAGTTTTTGGTACTTTATCATAATATAAATTTTAATTTTATGAACCTAAACAAAAAAATTCCTTAACCCGCGAGAATAAGGTTGTTTGAATTGATTGCCAATGACTTTAGTCAACCCATGCCAATGACTATAAAATTGGTGCCAATAACTGTAGTTTTTGGTGTATTTCAAAAAACAATTATTATCAGAATAACCATTACAACGTATGGAGAAAAATAATTGCCAACTACTTATTCAATAGTTGCATAAGGGGTTGTAAATATCAAATTCAGTCCTTATGCCTTTTTTATCAAAAAATAAACAAATCGAAAATTCCCCGAAATTAAGACGTTAAGGTGCCAATGACTGTAGGCTTTACCCTAGCCTATGTAAGTTTATTTCAATTGAGTAAGTTTGTACTAGGAGCGTCTGTCCAGTGGATTTCAGTGTTCAATGTAAAGCCCTAGTCAGTTTTTTAAAGAAAATTGTTCCGTGCAGTTTTTGGTGTGCCGATTTTGCGCTGCAAAATGCGATTCTGACTTCTGATTGGATACAACAAAGCAACTTTGCATTCAATAGATCCTATGAGACGTTCGAAAGGCGTTTACTTGAAAACGGCGCAACAAAACGTCCGTAAAGAAGGGTCCAAGAAGTTATTGTATTTGTTGATGCAGCGGCGCTTTAACGCTTAGCTGCGTGTCGGCCTGGTTGTACACACGAATTAGAAATAAACGATTTCTTATTATTATTTGCTAGGAAATGGAGCGCTAGCACCAGCACTAGTGGAATGTAGCGGGCGACCTTGAACCCGGGGTCAGCCGGACCCCAGGCCAGACAAAGCTAGATCACGCGCATGCGCGAACCGCATGTGCAATGTGCATCTGATCTAGTGTGTTCAGTGAAGTAGTAAGTAGAGGTCACGTGGTTGAATAAAACCAACAACTAACGTTTCAGCAATGCAAAAGTCACAGACGCGCGTGTAGGGGTCACACTTCAAAAATAAAAGAAAAAAATAGTCGACGCGTAGCTACAAGCGCTACTGTGATTCCTAGCGAATTTCCTTGATATAACGCGGGGATAATTTACACCAGAAATGGCCCTGTGGTAGAGCTTTTTTTACCGCCATCTTGGTCTGTCTGAGTGGATTAACGGTTTTGTTCATTATTATTATTGGTACAAATGTTTGGTATACTGAGTTTTTATTGAAATCAGATCATAAAAATAGCTTTTATAGTAATAACCCCATTTTTTGTAACCCCCCTCCACCAAAGGTCACTTTCGGTAGACCGGTTTTGCTGGCCAATGTACCTAACCCAGTATTTTAATTTCAAAATTAAATTACTAAATTATTAAATCACTATTTGAGATGCCGACCACTCTCATTTGGGTATTTTAAGGCAAGTATGTGGCGAGGGATGAGTGTGATGAGTGGTAGTAACGAGTTATGAGGTGTAGTCTTGTTACAAACTAAGGCCGACTCTTCCTTAAATGGGTCATTAATTAATAGCCCAATGACCAATGGAAATACAAGGACCAACGGCTTGACGTGATTTCCGAACCACGCAGGTGATGGTCTGATATGTCTTAACTATGGTGGAAGTTGATGCGGGTATCATCAGATGATCACTGAGACTATCTGAGCCGCTTTAGACCTATATCATCCTCAAAACCTGACATCCATGAAGCTGGATTACAGGACCACGCCACGAGTCCCAGTCAAAGATTTCGTCGAGGTGATATTACAGTGCCATCTTCGAAAGGAATGTTTACAAATTACACGATATCACATTTTTGTCTGAATATTTTCTTGAAAAAAAAAACTAGTTGAGTCTTAGGTTTATTGTGCATGTGCAAACCTTTATTTACTGAACAAAGGACAGTTCACTTATTATTTGTGAGGCTTGTAAAACATTTTCTAAGGTCAAGCAAAATACTGATAAAGAAATACGAGTATAAGCCCGTCAAAAGTAAATGGTCTTCAATAGTAGAAGGTCCTTCAAATAAAAACTGCAATATCTGTACAGACATGTGTGCTGAGCACAACCTCTGTATTGGAGTCAAATCTTCAAATCTCATAACAAATCCTTTGCGAATGAGTAGATAGCTGTGTGAGAAAAAGAGATGATAACCAACAATCCAAGGTACAGTACTTGGCTTTCTTTTAAAAACAATCTATTACACCAGATTCTATTTTAGCTACTTTTCTTAAAATACAATAGGGCTTTAAGCCAAACGAAAACCATGAGACCAAAACTAAGAATATTTCACCAAAGAACATCATTATCTCCATCAACATGTAAAGTAATTTTCTATTCTAGACACCAAGATTAGAAAATTGTAAAATTTGATTGACAGATACATCACACGCACAACAAAAACACTTATCAATTTTATCTACTATTATTTTTTCTGATAAATGTGTAATGAAAACTTTGATGGATAACAAACAAATTAAGAACATAGGAATGATAACCCATTTCAAATAACGGACCTACGACAACTAGGTGCGTGTGCCAAGAGCGAGAACGCAAGTGCCCCAAGCGTGACCTGCTCGCTCTAGGTAAGTGCCCTTTACGGTGGTACTATATGAAACATTTCAAAGAAACATTTGAGTAAGAGAATTTTAATTTTCTGCCCTCGTAGAATGGTCGAAAATGTGCTAAATCGATTAGTTAAGTCATTATTTGTAAAAATAACCGGTAACTACCATACGTCATCTTAGATGCAATGGCCACCATAAATACGGCTATAACAGCAAAACAACCACACTGCCAGAATGACAAACGGTTCAATAGTATGCGTTGCTGGGCCAACTACTTTGCACATACAAACTAAATTATATTTTTTAATTTAAAAACGTTAGAGCTTGAAGATTTCAATAATCTAAATGTTCGACTACTCCTGATCTAACTACTTTTCTTAAACGCGTGAAAGGGGTTTAACAGCTAAACTGGAAGCAAAACAAAACTTAAATTATCCGTTCCGGGAGAACACCTCTATGCAAAAAATATGATTAATATGGCATATTACAAAAAACTCATCGTTTTGTTGGTATATTTAGTGTCCAAAAATGAGGAAGAAGGAAATAGGACGGTAGTTACTCAAACCTTTTGATACTTTGCTTTACGACACCAACCACTCGTATAGAGGTTAATATGATCTCTCTAAGGTGAATACGGGATGATGCTGAGTGTGACGAGTGTTTTGATAGATGATGAGGTGTAGTCTTATTACCAACTATAAGGTCGACTGTTCCATTACCAGATTGGGCCATTTATCAAATTCCATGGCTCAAACAACCTATGGAATTTATCAACGGCTTAACGTGACTTCCAACCCGCGTGCCAACCAATGCTACCCAACTTCCAGCAAACCATCCCAAGAGATATTTCCAAAGGTATACCCCAAACTAAATCCAACAAATGGCACTATCTAAAGAGTTCTTTACGCAAAATAAAAAAACTCTCGCCATCCGTACGGCGAAACAGATCATCCGAGCGGTGGCGGTGGGAGAGTTTGCAAGGTTTGCAGCTTGTTGGATGTGGCAACTCAGACCGGGCTATAAATTATGTTTAAACTTTCCCAATTTCGTTTCGCCAGGGCCATACATGCCTGGAGAGTTGAGATGGGGAACCGGTCGCTCGACAACTGCTGTTGCCATTGTTCCAGCTCTTACTTTCTGCCGGAGTAAAAACCCCATCATCATTGCGCTAATGTCTCAGTTAATTTGAGCGACTTGAACACTTGTAGAATTGTGTCGGACTGTAAAATTGGACCATTCCCTTCAACATTAAGATCAACAGAGGGGTTTGACGGTTGTCACACATTTAGATTAAGTTACTAAATTTCAGACTTTTAGTGCTTTTAGACTTGATCAGCATGTATAAGCCTAAATAAAATCAACAAGTCCTGCTTGTGCTTTCCCCACGTACTCCTTACGGTCTACTATACCTAATATTTTCTCACTTAAATAATTATGGAATGCTCGCAAAAACTTTAAACGCGTTTTCATTTTCACAAAAAAATAAATAAACAAACGGAGTTTGGATTTTAGGAAAGTGGAACCTTAGATACCATTGTCGTGAGACTTTTAAAAATTAGGCCTTCCAAATTAATTTTGGAGACTGTCCTACATTGCCGCTTGAAACGCTTACCTTTGCAGGGTAGTCGTATAAAGAGCAAGACCACAAGAATCAGGAATTATTTGTGTGTTAAACAAAATAAGAATAATTATTCAACAAACTTCCCTCTCTTGCTGGCATACATCTTTAATTTATTACCAGCAGATAAATAAAATTAGAAAATATTATAAAATTGTTCAAAGCTCATTAAAGCTATATTTAGAGCCCTACGGCTTTCACGACGTGGCTTAGTATTTAAATATTTCCAAATAGTAGAAGGTTAACTTTACGTTTACAATTATTTGATCAAATAAATACAAAAAGCCGATACTTAAATAAATTTGTACTTTTGTACCAAATCATTATAATATCTAATACTATGAATCAAGTTCTCTATTTTACAATTACAGTTTTTTTCAGCGCGAAATACTTACCTTCCTTCAAGGACGGATTAATGTGTATATGAGTGGCTCGTGTACGTACGTGCATGAAAATTCAGATAAGGTTATTGTACTATCAGTATACAATTCGATTTAAACCTTACACTACAGATGTGTATAAGGTTACCTGATTTTATTGTAATTTCTTTTTAGCAGAGGAATTTCGTTTGTGTGATTTTTCTTCGTAGTTGAGCCAAAAAATTCAATTCACTAGCAGTACTCTGAAGTTGTTTAGGTGGAAACTACAAACGACACCGATTCTAGATAGAAAGTGTTGTAGATAAGACTTTTGAATCACCATTTAGTACAAATTAGTTATGTCGACTGTGTTCTGGAATATTAGCATAACACCAATTACTCGTATGGTTTTGACAAAATCTTATTAGTAATCCTTTAGTGCCTAGGCGAATGCTAAACGCAATCTATCTGACCTGCGGCTAGAATAAAACTCATTCCTGGCCGCACTCACACTGCGCAGACGCAGTAGCCAGACTCAGCTGTGCGTGTTGTGCGCATGCGCGGCATTAATTACACCTTTGGTGATTATCCTGGTCCCGGAGGAATGCAATCAACCCCCTCTGGCGGCGAATCAATTTACTACCGATAAAGTAATTATTCCACTCACCAGTGGCTCATGGCTGCGGAATAGTAATCTTGGAGCCGATGATGATGTCTGCGATATGTGACTCGACTGATGAAATATAAATTTATATTATAAGTCAATAAGTTTTTATTCAGCCAAATTAACATTTTACATGCATTAGCTAAGTCTAAGCAAATTAACTATTTACAATCATGAAAATAAACAAATTTCTTAAGTCTACTCATCGTTAATCTTTAGGGTTAGAACCCACCGTCTAGGAACTCCTGGACGCTGTAGAAACTCTCCCTTAACAAAATTGACTTAAGCTGTTTTCGGAACTTGTAATAATTTTTTTCGGCTTTCGAGGAGGGTGGAAGGGCGTTGTAGAGTTGAAAAAATGTGGTAGAGTGTTTGGGTATTCTTAGATTTTAAATGTTACGGAGTGGAAACCTATGGACATGGTCTACATTTAAACTGAAGGAAATCAAATGTTGTTTGACGAAGGATATTGACTCTAGGATATGTATTGAGGGAAATGTGAGAATGTGAGATGTTTGGAAAATTTCTTTACAGCATTGTTGTCTATGTAGATTGAAGATTATCCTGACCGCCCGCCTTTGTAGCCTAAACAAGAACGCAGTTCTTTGTTTTTTTTCCCCAGACAGGTATTGCATAGCTTAGGTAGGGGTATATCAGGCCGTGGTAAGCTCACATCAGAATTTCGTTGTTCGTGTTAGTCTTATTCTTGAGATTGCTGATCATAAAAATGCCTGTACTTAACTTTCTAGCTATGTGTTCCATGTGGCGTTTGAAATTCAAATTTTGGTCTAGAATCAGTCCCAAAAACTTGACTTCCTCTGATGGACTAATGACTGTATTGTCCAGAATCAGGCAAAATTTGTCCTTCTTAGCTCTCAAAGATCTTTCTGAAATATTAAAATGAAGAAGCTGAGTTTTTCCGGATTTATGATTAGGGAGTTCTCATTGAACCAATGAAGAAGGTTGTGAGACTCAATAAATGAGATATGATCGATCGTTTCAATGTTGGAATCTGACACAGATAGTGATGTGTCGTCAGCAAACAGACAGATATCGGCTCTAGATACTGATGTAGGAAGATTATTAATGAATATTAGAAAAAGAACAGGCCCAAGAATGGAAGCCTGAGGCACTCCTCTAGCCACTAAGGCTGTATTATAAAATATTTTGAGGTCTGTGTGGAAAATATTCGTAGGTGGTGGTGTACAAAGACTAATTACCTTTGGATTAAAAAATATTGTACGGTGTGCGATGAACCATTAAACAAAAAATACTGAAATCTTAAAAACTCGTCATGGCATTTTGACTCAAAGGTATTGAGCTACATCTTGCTCTTGACGCACGAAACGCATAAAAGAAGAGAGTTGGCAATCTGCTTTATAAATATATCGCTCATAAACAGATGAATCCGGAAACAAAGAAGAAGAAAAAGATAACTAATTTCACTAGCAAATCCGTGGCGGATTGGTATCGCGCGCGACTCCGGAGCTCATCACTCCAGTGGCGCGGGTTCGATCCCCGCAATCACCACTTACAGTTTGTAATGTGAATAATACGGTGACGCTAGTAAAGATCGAGGTTGAGTGGTAGAGAGGACTTTGTAGTCCTAACTTCGCCTCGTTTAAACAAGACAAACTTTACCTTTACCTTTTAAGCACTTTAAAGTTAGGTACAGTATAACAAAGGATTTTGTCACCTCAGAGAAATGAAAAAGTAAACCTTACCATCAATGCAATGTCTCTCTATGTCTATCCTATTAGATCTAAAAGTAGGACCGCTTAACGTCATATTTAGGGGAAATGTCTAGACTCTGGAAGAAGTTTGTGAATTGGTTTTGCTAAGACATGTGGCGCATAAGAGCTTTGTATGCATAAGAGTAGAACCCAATGCTACTAATTCCACCGTTCATCTTCCCTGAGTTATATCAACCAAGCCTCGTCTACTCAGATGATCCCGGGCTCGGCACCGTGTGAACGCAGCCTCAGACATTCGGCACGTTACATAACCTGGATGGACCAGTCCCAGTCTACTTGAAATGCATTATGGGTAGGTATTCAGAGACCACTGCCTTACACGGGCACACAAAGCGTTTCTTCGCGTTTTTTCTGCTTCTGAATATAGAAAATCATCTCTATGATCAAAGCTGAGGCGGCAAGTCTTGTCGCCAGTTTTGACTGAATGTATAACAAGAAAGGGTTATCTGAAATTCAACCGCGGACTCGGATTCTTGTGTTTCTAACTTGGTTAGTTCGGCTTAGGGCTTGTTACGGATTTGTCTAATTTAACTTTATTGAATGTTATCAGCAAAAATAAGTGAACTGAATATAGGTACTCATTTAACATTTTTAACTTATCACTAAACCATTTTAATTTATTTTCTTTTTTTTTAATTATTTATCAGGTTTCAGAAACTGAGCCCATCGTCTCGGTGCTGTACATAAAAAAATTATAATAATTGAATGTTAGTATTATAGCTATTCGTTTTGTTCCTTCACTTGGTTTTTGTGGAATACGTTATTTGTTGCTCTCCAAAATGTTTCACCATGAAACCGATAACTAGTAAGCGAGATGTGTTGTACCTTACAAATCAAATAAACTAACTGTTTGACTCTTCGAGACACCAATTTATAAATTATCTCTTTTCATCCCCACTCCACATTTGACCTATTTGATACTAATACGTTTTAAATTGTATTGTTGTATGTACAATTGTTTTTGAAATTGTAACAACCATTGTTTTTGGTGCTTCTAAAGGGTACACAAATTGTACCTATTTCACGATGATATTTTCAATTAATAATTTGAACTTTTTCTATTTAAACCACCAGCTTCAAAAATTGACCTTGCAGAAAAGGAGTGAAACATTCTAAAACTGACTTTTTGCCATATACCTTTATCTTGTTGTTACGTTGTTATATCTTGTTGTCACGTTGTTATATCTTGTTGTCACTTTGTTATATCTTGTTGTCACGTTGTTATATCTTGTTGTCATGTTTTTATATCTTTTCGTCACGTTTTTATATCTTGTTGTCACTTTGTTATATCTTGTTGTCACTTTGTTGTTATATCTTGTTGTCACGTTGCTCTGTATATCCTATACTGGACGATAATCCTGCATTTTGCTTCGTGCACGGATATATCGCAGAACTCTGCTAGTGGTTCTCTTCTCCGAGATTCGAGATTTATAGAACCCATTACTGCAGCTCAACACAACATCAACTTGTGTAGATAGATCATCAGAGGTAAACTGATTTCATGGGTGCGATTTTAATTGCAGTTTGTAAAACTAGATTGGAAATCTGGTCTACGGTGCTTCGGGCAACTTTTAATGCAGGTTGTTGGCCAAGAACCTTTTTATTTGTTCGTATCTTCTTGGATTCAATATTAGATTTTAATTGCTGACTTGATAGGTTAAATTATTTCGAGGTGAGTTGGACAAGGAATTGGTGTGAGTGCAGTACATTGAAATTAAACTTTGCCGTTTTGGTGCAAAAGTTTTAAATTTGGCAATGATTTGGCAAAGCTCATATTTTTTACCCTGGCAATGTCGCATCAAAGCAGATTTTATTGTATTGTGATAAACTAATATCACACCCTGGGTCTATACGCATTTTGAACAATTTCCAAATCTACAGTAACTGAGTTTGAAATATTATTGCAGACAATTTCCATCGTTAATGATCTTGAAGAACATAACGTTTGGGAGTCTGGAATCTGATCGCGTCTTCAGGTGTTGTGTTTTATATTATGTCACTTTTCACTTGAAGATGAGGTCAAATTCCAGATCCCGAAACGTTTTTTCTTTAGCACTAACGACGGCAAACGTCAGCAATAATATTTCGAACTCAAAAGCTCTCCCATCGTCAACAACAAACTTCAAACAAATGAGTACACTAGATTGGAAAACCTTTTCCTCAATCATAAAACACGAAATAAAATCACATCCACCAAAACTACCGCTGCTTTCAGGCGGTCACGATTAGCAATTTCAGGTGGAATTTAGAAGCCTGTAATCCAAACATTCCAGAAGCTTTGATTCATTCAGAATTCCGCGGAAGCCTCGATTCGTCAGTAAATCGCGGTCCTAGAGTTCACATCCTCGATCTGCCTATGACTCACGAGACCACCACAGATCACCGTGTGATTATTGTTCACATCTATAATCAGCTGTTCTCACCGGAACCAGCTGTTGGCAAAGGCGGGAAACTAGCGGAAATGTGACGTCATGGAAATCTCAGAACTTAACGTGCATACAGTGTAGCACAATGGTATAGCGACTTGGTGTGATTGCAGGTAGTTAGATCGGTTCTGTGATAAAACTAGGAAATTGATAAAACCGTGGCATTACCACAACTTTGCTATTGTGAGATTTTAAACACTTTCAAGGGTACCTGTTTTACCTTGGGATATCAAAACGGTTACACAAACATTTGAAACATTTTGCAAACTATTCATTTTTTTATTTGTCAATATACAATAAATTAATTGTGTTAACAACAAAACTATTGAAATATCGTAACACAAAGCCTAGTTCTTCTGATAAGAAACAGCCACTATAAGGTCATCAGCTCTAGTAAATACAAGTAGGCCACCAGTATTCTTCTTTCTATCAGTTCAAACTTCAAAAAGATAATTTCGTAGAATCTTATAAATCTCCTTTCAAACTCTCCCTTCACCAAAGTTAGTTTTGGTGGCTCCACAGCAAAGCAACCACTAACCACTTATGAACAGTCAGACAGGAAGACTGCAGTAGAAAGTAACGGAACGCTCGTCATGGAAATCCCCATGACTATGAACTCTAGGAGTCCTAGACTGGTTGCATCACCGAGACCACTGGTTGTGGTTTAGTGTGGGCTGATCCTCACTCGTCTGGGCGAAATTTGAATAATTTACAACTGGTTTTGATCCGGCAATAAATTCATCTGGAGGATGATTAGGAGAAGCGGGCAAGGTGGTGGTTAGAAATGCAAGGCGCACTTTCTGACACGTTCATGGTCACTTGGCGGAATTACAGTGCTTGTTGGGACACCTCTGGGGAAATTTATTACTTTGAACGTTTCAAAAATAAGACTTTAAATATAATCGTTTATACGGTAAACTAGGAGGGCTTATCTTCATTTGAAAACATATATTTTTTGTTTTGTAAACCCCGTGTTACACCTTTTATCGAAAAAAGGTTCAAATAAGTTTTATGTGGTATATAGTCAAACGCTTTTTGAAATTTTCTTTTTTTACTCAAATTAGGGGACAAAATTATGTGCTATACAAAAGACCGAAAGAAGGGTTTTAGTTGTGTATTACTTATTTAAAATAGAGGAAGTGTATTATTTGTATATAATTGTGTAGTGAGTAAGTTGTTTCTTGTATAGCGGTTAACCGCACAGTGTCTATTATTATTATTTTTTATTATACATGCTGACCCAGCTGACGGCTCTTCAGGCCATAGCTGAAAAAGTGTATTTTTATCTGGTTTCGTGTGTGAACCATGTACACAGAATCTCAAATAAAGCACTTATTTCATTCATTATTCATTCATAGTCAAACGCTACTTTCAAGTGTCATTTTTTATATACTGTATATTAATATATCAATAATTTTTCTTTCTTTTTGTAACCCATTCACATTAAAATTAATTGAGCACTGACATCCATATTGTTTGTATACTAACAACACCATATAAATTATAACCATTATATGAATAAACCCAACTATCGAATGTGGTTGGTAATATCACAGAAGGGGATACCCCTGGTCACTTGTGGCTCAGCCCCACTTTGGCCTTCGGCCGGATATTTCATTGTAAAATAAAACTAAAACCCAATGTAGAACCTTGCGGGATTTTTCTAGAGCTTCTCTTCTTGTACATTCATTTTAAACCTTACTTCATGTGTACACACATTTTAGCCGTGATTCGGCCTTTCCGGAATATGTTTTATAAAACGCAACCAAAGTAAAGTTTATGTTTTCACGTTTAAAAAGAAATACAAATCTGTTTAATGCTTGTGATTTTCCAAAGTATAAACTATCGAGAACCTTACAAGTATTGCATGTTAGTGGTGTAATACACATCATAGCACGGGTGACAGGCAAAATTGAAGCACTAGGTAGCTCATCGAGGCCGTAGCTCTGCACATCTTTCTTGCTGTCTTCGTAGGCGAGCTCAATCTCTTAGTTCTTTGATCGTGAGCAAAACAAACCAATATATTAAATTTATAAACTTCATGTAGCCAGTAATACTTTAAATCGGTCGACAAGATCTTTCGAAAGCAAAGCTTTCTTCTTCAGGTCTAACTCTCTCAAAACAAACCAAGTTTGAAACTTCATAAGACGCTCGAATACGGTAATTTAGTATGTCACATACGAGACATTATTCTGATCGGTTATTTGTAGATTTTGGGCTATTGGAAAGTACAGACATGCTGATCATAACTGACAAATAACACTTTTTAACTTGTCATTTATATTTAGTAATGTCAAATTTTACTTTAGGTATTTGTTGGAAAATCAATTACAACTCAAATTTTATTTTCTATACAACCAACAACAAAGCTTGATTTTTTCAAGTCAAAAACCTCAATAAAATCATACCAAATGAAACTTGTTGAGCCACTTAATCAAATCAAGTTAACATGAAGTTCCTATGTTTAATAGTGAATTAGGGAGGCACAAGTAAAGTGTTTGTAATATGCTTTCAGTTACTTCAGTGTGATGATTATTAGATAGACAAGAAGCGAGTGTTGGCTGCTAGCAGGCTGCTATGTAGCGGGTGAGCTGCTAGCAGGCAGCAGCCAACACAGCCGGACCGGTTATGCTAACAGCCCTCACTCGCTATATGTCTTGTCTTCTATTCTCGTTTTTCCCAATCCGATCGTATCGACACTCGCGACCGCCTCCAAAACCGACCTCATCTCCCGCCCCGGCACGACCAGCGCTTTGTTCTCCTTTCCACCCAAATCAGCTCATTTTCCGTGTGAAAACGAGGTTTTCATGGTTTAATTCGGGTGTTTGTTTATCTTGATAAGGTAGTTCTTCGCGTGTCCCGATATTGAGAGGTTGAAGGAAAAAACTTAAAGCGCACACAAATATAGTCACTGTGCGAAACGCGTCGAGAATCACGACGACAGAAGTCGTAGGTAATTTATTCGTGAATAGATGCAACGTTTTTTTACAAGTATATCTCACTCGTCAATTTTAAATTAAATATAGAATTGCTTAGCAGGTAAAACATTTAGATATTTAGGCTCAACATTTTAAAATATCAAACATTACAAATCAAATCAATAGGCCTATATTTCACAGATAAAATACCAAAAACAACAACGATCTAACTACCTATATTCAACGCTATCATTATATTCTAAAAAATCGTTACAACATGTTGAATATAATTTTATATGGAGAAGGAAGAATTAGAAGTTTCAAAGTACAAAAAGTTTCTACCACACGATGCTTGAGCGGTCTTCATGATGATCTGGATAGCTTTTTGTTTCAAGAATACCCTGTTGCTTTACCGCGAACATCGGTAACTGACGTTCTTAGCATTAAATTTTACTGTGGGTCGAAATACTCTTCTAAACATAATTTTAAAATAGCGATCTCTTGTTGAATTGTGTTTGACTACCGGTAGCCAACTTTTTTCAAACGGAGTTTTAATTTTAAGAAAATTTATTTCTTAAGAGAATAGTTTTAGTGAACTTCTGTTACGTATGAGATTATCCAATAATTTTATTGATTGATATCATTCATTACATTTACGCGTTAAAGTGTATAAACAAATTAATTATTTTGTTGTAAAACTCTTTGCACTGTTCAAAATCCAAGATTTAACCTAAAATTCGTTTAAATGCATATTTTAAGTACCGGTATTAAATTTGTATATTTTCTCCGCACCCCAATCAAGCGCGCGGTGCCCCATTGCCCCACCGAATAAACGTTCTGGAGCTGACACTGGCTTTTACAGTTTTACCCCAATTTGTTTACATAAAGCATTGGTGCATCATAACAACAAGTACGTAAGGTATTTAACTACAAGATATTTTCATAGCACAACGGTTCTTCATAGACTACAGTGAAACCGTGGATAAACAGAAAATCTAAACGGAATAAAAACAGAGCAGCACTGCGTGGAAAATAAAGTTAAGTATCTGAAACGGGTTAGAAAGGTGATTGGTCGAGCTAACTTCTCTGGTTATTCAAATGAGGAGGCAGATTTACCGGCTGTTAGGTAGCCGCAGCTCGGGCAAACCAACAGGACACTTTCTCCCGAGACTTCTGTCCTGGCCGGGTGTCGGGTGTCCTGGATATGTGTAGGGCGGAGCCACTAGTATGTACGGAGAAATGGAATCTTGGTGAAAATTGGAAGTGTGAGGTAAAAGATTCAACAACATTTTGTTAGATAAAACTTTGAGTGTGTCGTCAGCATATGTGTGCTGCTATGGTGAAAATCCAGCTGGTCTACAGGGTCAGGCAAAAGTGTGGAAACGCCTTTATAACTTTTTAACCAATTTTTCAGCGCAACCGAACTCGGTACATTTTATTGGAGGAACCAAAAGTACCTTTGAATGCATACTGACACTTTGCCCCAGTTTTCAAAATAGGGGATTGTTTATAAGGAACCCCATCGAGTGACACCTCATTTTGAAGGTCTTAGAAAATATTGATGAATGTTGATAATTAGAAGTCTCCAGCTTAACCCAGAAAGAAATGGCATCGATTTTAAGTTACACAGAGTTTAAATCCTACCCCTCTCCAATCACCCATTTTGAAAACTGGGGCAAAATGTCAGTATGCATTGTCATTTTATGGGGCTTCCCTATAAAAATTATGGGGCTACCCCCCAATCCTCCATTTTGAAAACTGGGGCACAGTGTCAGTATGCATTAAAAGGTACTTTTGGTTCCTTTAATAAAATCTACCGATTTCAGTTGCACTGAAAACACTGGTTAAAAAGTTATAAAGGCGTTTCCACACTTTTGCCTGACCCTGTATATAGACAGTTGTGAGGCAAATAGTTACAGTTAAATGCGATTAAACTTAAGCTATGGTTTCCTACAAAGGAAGCGGTGGACGTTACATTACGGCCGTAATATGACGGTGAGTTTTTGATTCAATGTTATCAGATGAGAGTGGTTTCCTAGAACACGGTGGACGTAAAGTAGCGGTGAAAACTAGTTAAGATGTTTCTCGCTAGGTGACACATTTTGTTTTGTAAACAAAAGTTTAGCTCGTCCATTACCACATACGTAAATAAACTAGAAACAAAAATAAACAACATGTCAACAAAAGTTGTTTTTGTCTACATCTGTTTAAATATTGTGTTACGTCCACCGTCACCGTTACGTTCACCGCTACATTACGGCCGTAACATTGCGGTCAATGCTTTCCTAGGAAACCATAGCTTTACTCTAATAAAATCATAGGATTCCATACTATTCAATATATTTCGTACAACTTTTACTCGATTTATATTCGCAAACTATTATATTTCAAAAAATAATTTAAAAATTATGTTGAACAAAATCTATACTAAACCACTCTACTTCCCTAAGTAGTGACAAACCATCGTGGTAAATTCTTAAGAACTCCAACAAAGGAACAGTGGATAGCTTGGTGGCCAGATACTATACTCGTATTTGACTCAATCACAGAAAGGTATATGAAACTTCAAAATCTAAAAATGGAACGAGAAGTGGGGACATTTCGGTTAATGGTTTCATACGAGAGAAACCACTTGAAAAGCTCAAAACCAATACCTTCTGTATTTAATTTGTTTTATTATTATCATAATTCCAAAGGTGAATATTTATCAGCTGGAAGGTTACATATAGGCTGATTTTTACTAGGAAATATACTTTGAAACAAAGTACTGTAAACCAATACAAAATATACTTTTGATAGTGCATGGTAGCAAAACCATGCAAAAAATGTATTCCTATTATCATATTTTAAAATAATCTATATTATACAAAAGCTCACAACATTCGAATCCAAAGCAAACTCAAACGTCGTCCGCGGAGGTACTGGGAACATTTCGACTGAACTAGTTCTCGCTCGATGTGATGAATTATGAATGGATGAATAGTTTGATCAGGTCACTGACTTTGCTTGGTCCAGATCTTTGAATTGAATCAAGCGCCTAAATATAGTCCCAGTAGAACACAAAGTGATGGTGTAACATGTGGTGAACGACCGATGGAAATTCAGCTTCAAAGACCTTTTCAAGAATAATTCGGAAGTTGTGTTGTGATGGAAGTTGATCATCTTGATGCTAAGGTAAAACAAAAGTACCTTCTTAACTGTTAGAGAGACTTAACTTTAAAAAATGCATGTACAATCCTCTTTGAACCCATTAGCAGCGCCATAAACGCCACATATTGGTATGTTAACTTTCAGAGAGGAGAAGGCTTCGAAGAGGAATTAGGCTCAATTGATCGAGTAAAACTATGTTACTTTGCTTTTAAACGTTTATATGTTTTCATAATTTCAAAATCAACTAATTCTAAGTATTTTAACGTCTAAAATCCCCCAAATAGTATATAAAACGTTTTACTATACATCGAAGTTTCTCTAGAGGAGATTCAAGAACTTTCACAAAAAGGCGTATTAACGTAGACTCCAGTAGACAACAGCCCATGAAGGTTAACCACTACATGTAATACTGAGTGATGTTTCTATCACTTTGTAGTATACCTGTGTACATGAATCTTTAAGTATGTGTCATTCTTGTATGGAAATCACAACCAACCACTGGCATTATCCTACCAGTGCACATACAATTAATGGTACTTACACAACAGCAATTACAAAAGTCTATGTAGATTCCTGCTACAAACAATCGACCTAATCAACAAGTAAATTAATCAGGAATTCGTTTCTTTTATCTAAGGCGCTTTCTCTTTAGTCTAGCCCGACAATGCCTACGAGTAGATTAAGCCCTGTGCACACGGTTCCGTCCAACGTTGGCTTCCAATGTAGGTTATAAACTATACAGGGTGTACCAGATGTACGAGACTTCTAGAAACTCGCCAGTTTTAAACTATAGCCTTGTAGGATGGGCCGAAAGGAGTCAACAATAATCTTTGATGGAAATCTTTTGGGTCGTCTTGCAGTTCAAAATGAATTAAAAGACAACATTAGTAAAAATTAAAATAAGAATTGAGGCAAAGACCATGTTGAGTTTATAATTTAGTGTCTCGTATTGTAGAATAAAATGTCATAACCCCCCTCAACAAGTATATTCAGACTCCAAAACTTTTCACCTTCAAACCACCGCTTTGTTTATAAGAGTAATGATTTTCTAAGGAAATGTTTATCATTGTTTGCATTTTAATAATAAAGACGTTTAATATTTTTAAACTTGGCTTCTGATTTAATTATAGATCGACTACTAACTCTTTGTGAGTCATTCCCCATTCAGAAGCCATCACCATCTAAACAGAAATGTTGTTTGGTTTTATTAATAGTGATGGGTGAAGATAGGTTTATTTATTGAGCTTCGTTTAAAAGTTATCTTTGGGGTTCCACAATGTTGGTACACCCAATGGTGGCTCCAGAGGAAATCTTCGGCTTCTATATATGGTTTAATTTGAATCAAAAGGTGTACATCAAATACAATAAGGGCAAGTCAATCAAGTATATTACAAAAATTCTAATTTACACATTGACCAGGTCCGTGATCAAAGTTGACAAGCATATGATTAATGACTGTGTTCGTCACCAAAACGCAGTTTGTAAGGACAGACGGGAAGAAAAGGAGACAGGATCAGACACAAAACAGTAATTTATTATAATGTGGTAAGATCAATAAACATATGTAAATTGAATCAACACCAATATAGATCTAGCCTATTCGTACACCCGTGCAAAGAACGGGTTCATTAAAAAGTCCATGAATAAAATACAAATAAAAATACCCAAACAACCAAAATCTGTCACACGACAGTAAGAGAAACTGGCATTTCAGCAGATTCGAGTGGATTTAGCTGCTATTATTTAAAACTTGTAACGTTTCGCGGTAAGATATTCTGGCAAAGTGACAGAACAAGCATTTAGTGTGTAAGATATGAGGCAAAGGGAGATTTAACATGTACAGCACGCAGTGACACCAACGCACGGTTAGATGTGTGGGCAGTGCGGCCACTTTCACACTATCCGTCACTGTGTCGTACGGTAGTCTGCCGGAGCAGTTCGTGAGTAAGATACTCGTACTTTGCAAAACATAATTGGAAATTTAGCATGTACAACACGCAGAGACCGACGCATAGTTAGACGGGTGAGCAGTGCGGGTACGTTCATACTATCCCTAATTGTGTCGTACGGTAAGTTACCGCATCAGTTCATGTTTAAGCTACCGGATAAAGAGAGAGAATTTGGGGCAGTGTGAGTCCTTTCACACTATCCGTGCTCTTTACCGTACGGTAGTCTGCCGGAGCATTCCGGCACGGAGAGACATCAACGCACGGATAGATGGGTGGGTAGTGCGGCTTCCTTCATACTATCCGTCATTGAGCCTTACGGTAGTCGCCGGACAGCTCGTGTGTAAGATATTTGTGAAGCTCCAACCTGTAATTCACGTAACGCATAGTTTGATGTGAGTGCATCAAAGCATTTTCGCCCTATTCGGTATTATATCGTAAGGTAGTGCACCGGAGCAGTTTGTGTGTAAGAATCTGAGCAAAGGTTTTTTGGAGGTGTACGTACATTTAAATGCTAAGACACAATTTTACGGAGACTCGTGTCTTCATGGCAATTTTATGATTAGTGTGTGTAAGCACATGAAAACGGAATTTGTGCAGTACTAATGAGACAACAACGAACGGTTTATACAATTCATCTTGAAACAGCTGGTTGTTCTTGTTGAGTTCGCAGTAATTTCCTATATCAGAAAAGTTTGAACCGTACGTGAACTTACAAAATATCCGGTAGTATGTCTTCGTTTAATTATTACGTTATTAAAATTTAAAAAAAAGGTATAGGCAAAGATGATTACTCGAGATTCTCCTGAGGCCATGTTCACACTATTTCCATTAAATATGATTTACTTACTTTATTTACATTTCAGTGCATGTGGGTTAAAGAGTGAATAGACCCGGGTAATGTGAACGAGCCCTTCAGCAACCTGCCCGTGTCCATGCCGTGTACGCTCAGCCTGATCTTAGATAGTGTTGAAGAGCCCTTGGAGTTCCGAGTTTGACTCTCAGAAGGAGACCTACATCAGTGTAACGCGAAGATACATAATGGATTTGTCATGTCGCCTTAAGAGGTGGCCTCGTTGTAATTAAGTCCTGATAATCAAGCGAATGTTTTCAGGAAATTAATTGCTTTCCTAATTGATTTTTTGTTGTAGATTTTTACAAAACATTGTTTATAAATAGTCGAAGATATAATATGAAAGTGAAATAGAAAATAAGTCTTTGGGTGTTTGGTGATTTTTGTAGACCAATTCAAGTTTTGTTCATTTATTTTCCATTTTATAGGCAAATTAACATTACATCTTCCCTTTAAAAATATTTACTTGCTACTATGTGCACGCGTTTGTTTTTTATTATACTTTAACAAATTATATGAGCAGTTTTCACGAGAAATACCCCAACGAAAACTGCAAGAGGCTGTCTTTTCAGAACTTACCGTTGAACTGGTGTCCAGTTAGTTTACCGAAGAATGCAATTAGGTCTAGAATTCTACGCCATTTCTCCCCAACCATATATCAAGAATGTCTTGAGTCCACTGTATATCATTCTAAAGTGTCATCTAATTGAACTGAGTCTTATTAATAGCTCCACAGAAGAACGCATGTTTCGTTTGAACTAGATAGTAACCAGAAATACCTGGAATACGTTATTAGTATTAAATACTTCTTGAGATGAGTCGGGATTTTAGAATGTCTTGTAATCAACCTCAAACAAGTCCAACTATTTTCCGTACAACTGTTGAAAACCGTTTTTGCTGGAATAACGTAGCCTAACCGTTCTAAAATCTTGTCCTGAATCTATTCATTCTGTATTTCTGAACCTCTTACTCATGGGGAGAGGGTTGCTAATTAAGTTATACGGTGTAACTTCTCTAAACTGTGGGTTTTCAAAAGATATAACCATGGGTTTATTTAAACGTTTTAAGGACCATGTTCCTGCAAGATACGCGTTTAGTACAAATAGTGTCATATGTTTAAATTAAAACACCAACATGTAAAAAGGCGTAAGAGTACACCACCAGTTATGGATAACTAAATTGGTATGAAATAAAATGAAATGAAATGAAAATCGTCTTTATTGGTGGCGAAGTTAGTACTATAAAGTCCTCTCTTCCACTTAACCACAACGTATGTTACACAACAAATAAAATGAACTACGTTTTTCGTCTATATGCTTACTTAGACCGTTACACCATATAAATTTCTCTATTTGAACCTACGTATTAGCAAAAATCTCGCAACCACTCGCTGTAAGGGTACAGCACACGCAATATGTTTCAAGGTCGGGGAACATCCTGGACTATAAACCACATAGTATCAGTGGTGACGACACGGCGGGTTGTTTATAGATCATGTCGGCCTGATGTCGGTCATGTCTGGCCCGTGGGTTGGAAGACAGCCAGAGAGTATAAATTTCACCGGTGGAAGGACGCTGGCTGATTTTGGCGGGAGGCTGGGGCCCAGGGTCGACCGGTCGTGCAGGGACCGCGGGTGCCACACTGGGAGGTTCGTCGGGTAGGCGCTACATGCTCGTCGACCCTTCCCTGCAAATATAGGTGCAAGTAGGGAAACCATAAGCAAAAGTTGTATAAAACTAGTTCGGTCAAAAGTCAATTAGATATGGTTGCCTGGGGGAAATTTGATTTGCTGTTTTAAGAGGTCAGTCCTAAATTCGATACTACATGTGGTTAAGTCAATATTTTAAAAGCCATCTTGGATATAAGCACCATCATTTTGATATGAAAGTAAATTTTGAACCTCGTTAGGCGAAAAATCGCCGATCTTACGTACAAAGTTAGTGTATCCAAATATCAAGAAATTATAGGTTTATCATTGCGACCAAAAGAGACAAACGTAGACTTCTAAATCATTCCTGGAATCAACCCGAACTAGACTTAATCTCTTCCCGTTTGAGTTGTCTATAATAGAGACGTAACTAATCAGAACCAGTTTACTGCCCAAGCTTTCTGGATGAACAATTTTGGATTCCATTATTTGTCAAGTTATTTTATAGTACTATGATATTTGTACTTTTCAAAATGCAAGAACCTAGGTACACTCTACTCAAAGGATAACAAAGGCAGATGAATATCAAGTCATGATAGGTTTCTTCGTTTACTTTTCAAAACACATTAATAATCATCAGTTTAATTATCCAAAAACTCGTAATAACGACATTATACAAAACGTTACTACCAGTATCTTCTGGGCTGTTATAGAATCGTGTACAGAGATGTCCTGGTGTCTGTTGAATCAAAGATAATGGTACAGTAAGTAGGCCTAGATTGTGTATAGATTCCGAATGGCTGAGGCAGGAGAACCAGCACAATTGCGGCAGCCTATGTACAGATAGCGCTGCGAGGGAATACTTTTAAGAGTCTCAAGTAGAGCCACTGACGCACGCGAAAGTTCCTCCGTTCTCGATTTGGTCACATTAGATCATCGATATTGTGGCGCTGAGGGGGCAGAACGACGACGAGAGACGGCACCGCTATCTGTGCTTGGGCTGCCGAACTATGTTGGTTTTCGTCCCTCAGCATCTATGCACAATCTTCTTGTCATAAGATTACCTTTGGTTGGATGGTCCAGCTGGGCCAGGATGGGATGGTGATGGTGGGGTATTGTTGCCACGCCCGGCACACAGTTGCGTGGGAGAGCAAGTGATGTTGGTATGACTGTCTCCGGTGGGTAGAGTCTGACTATTGTACCTCACAACACTGCTCGGGGTCAGGGCTTTAGTTTCAGGGGCTTTCACCTTGTACTGCGTGTAAGTTCTTCAAAGATTTCATCGAAATTAAACAACGCCGACTGTCTGATGGCCGTCTCATACGTGATACTTTGAGTTTCATGCGATTCATATTCTTCAATGTATTTTTGGCCCATTCACTAAAGACGTTCTCCTGGTGTAACAGTGGGTGGACACTTACGTTTTTCAAGCAATAATCGTGTTGAGCAAAAAGTCAACTTAAGGTTTAATTTAATTAGTTCAAATTTTATTTTTATTAAAAATGAGAAACTAGACTGACTAGCTTTAATGTATTTTCGAACTTTAAATTTCTTCCTGACCGTTTTTGTAGATCCATATCATCCCCGCAGTTGTTATACACCAACATTAAACAAACAAAATCCTTGCACGCCTAAGGAGACGTGATAATGGGCTTGCTTCATTGAGCCTAGGAACAATACCTTAAATTACTCGATGAGAATTTCGAAACTCTGTATCTTATTGTTTAACAAATAAATAACTTTGGAAGTCTACGCGACCATATAATATTTCCTTCTCTCAATAGATGTCAAGGTGGTCTGGCTTGGCCTCATCGCTTATCACAATCTGGTTTACGTGTTTCCACATACGGTGACATTTAGCTCTAATCAGTTTGTTTAATATATCAAATATCAAACTCAAATTTGAAAATCGATAGTGTGTACGTCTTTTGTTATTTAACGTTATAATGTAATAAAATACAATTTGAAAACGCTAAATTATTCAACAAATTATGTCTAGCTATAAATTTAAAAACAAACTTCCAAAACTAACTAAATCACTTTTAGTATTAAATAAGTACGGCTCATTAGATATTTAATTTAGAAGATGGTAAAACTTCTATGTTTCTAGTTTTAAACCTGTTTTGTCAGTGCTTACACAATTTTATTGTTTTCAGCAATATATTCATTTATTTACTAGTGGACCCGACAGATTTTATCATATCCACAAACACGTGTTTACAAAGTTATTTAATATTGATCAGCTTCTTTTACTAAAGAGGTATATGGTGAGATTTTCAAAAGTAAATCGTCAATTTTTCTTTAATTTATTGATTTTCCGAGTGACTTTCTTCATTTCTTTTCCCATAAGAACATTCTACAAAATATTAGGAAATTTGATACAAAACTAAATCTGTGAAGCCGTTCTCAAGCAATGTTAACAAAACTAAATTTATTTTTATTTGTTCAAATTTAATGAAAATTGTTGACTGGCATTACTTTTATTTAGATTAAATCAATTCAAAAAGTCGTCGTCGTGTAAAAAGTTATGATTTTTATTACCATACTTTTAAATTAATCTATTAGAAAATATGCATGACAGTTTTTAAAGTTAGTCAAAGCAATGGCAGGCATAATTTTTTCACAAATATTTTAGGTTAAATACTCACCCTCAGCAAATGATGGTTTATTGTGTAGTTTATTAAACCCAATTGGTTGGCTGGCCTAGAGACTTCAACGAGCGGGCACGCAGGTCACAGTGACCTATTAATTATTATTGTTACCAAAACCTCAAAATTAGCTTTAAACTTGTTATTATTTATTAGGCCTACATAATGTTAAAATTAAACTTTTATAGTAATATGTTATTGGTATGGTATGTTTTCGTCAAAATACGACGACTTCTAATTGTATTCAATTATATAATTAGTATGCACACGTATTTGTTTCTAAACGGTTTGATTTCAAATGTAAGTATATTTTCAGATTAGGTACATAAGATGTGTAGAACTTTTTTAAACCACCATTTATTTTCTATGACGCGATAAAAAAGGACAAATCCAGAAGAAGAGTTAGTTCAGGTGAAAACGATAATTGTAGACGATCTAACAAGTTTTAGATGACTGATTTAATTTTGTTAGTTCGTATATAGGCTAAATTGATTTTGTGTGTTTATTCAAATATTCAGAACATGTTCCATAGACAAGTTGACTAATCTTGATTTCGCACACCAACAGGTTATAGTGAATCGGACTATACCGGGAGCCTCATTTCGCAAAAGTTTCGCGACTCAAGTTAAGTTTAAATGCTAATGAATTCGTTATACGGTGTCCAATTTTCGTTTAATGCCGTAATAAACAGGCCCCGTAGGCGGGCCAGCAACGAGTCTACTTTCACTAATCGTGTGAACACGTCTTGAAGGCTTGGTGTGCGTCGTCTGAACAGGGCTTAGAATGGATGGCAAGTCGGTATGCCTTTATGTAAAGCATTATAGCCAATAGTGGGTCCAATAGGGTTAAGGGGGTTATATTCCATCCCCATGAGGAAGTTCAATTGCACTTCATATAGAGACATTTTCTCTTCTTGGCACTGATTTGTGACCCGATATCCATTTACACTTAGGTATTTTTATCCGAGCTACGTTTTTGACTTCCCGGGCTCGATTTCAGTGGTGCTTGGTACATTTCAGGATTTAGACTTAATTAACAATAATTTATATTTAATCACGATCGCAAAACTGGTGGGATTAAATTCTATAACTCCCGTCAGATATCCGATTATACGATCGGGAGTCTATAGGATATAGGAATGTGGGTAGACCTGGTTAGGTTTAACAAAAATAATCGTGGATCCTTAACCACCGTGAAACGCGATAAAATAGTCGAAAGTCTTTAACTTACTACCATTTCTGAGCCGCTTAGGTTTTATGAAATAAAAGTTGAAATGAACCAATTTTAACTTTTGATTTTCTGTATTTTCAAGAAGATTGCTAAGAATACTCAATTGCTTTAAAAGTTAAAACGAAAGCATTTTGTAATATTATTTTTTAAGTTAGGTTTTGAGTCGAAATATTCGGATGAAACATCAATGTCCGTCCACTTAACTCCTGTGTACTAAAATTAAAAATTGTCGAAAAGGTACACTTTGCGTTTAAAATGTTCAAAACTATCTCGGGATAACCTCAATCCCCTCATTTGATTAACCCGTCCGCCTTCAGTAAATTCTGGACCCACCACTGATTATAACAATATACATGGACACTCTACGGGAAGCAGTGCTAGTGTATAATCACAAATATACGAGTAGATATCACTACTGAACACTGCAAGTCTTCATATTCCTTCAAGTAATGAAGTGCCGTAAACATTTGAGAACTAAACCATATGGCTACCGACAGAAATATAGGTTGTGTAGTACATACAACTAAATAGCTCTGTTAGTAAATTTCAACTCCATATACCTCAACAGTATATCATGGCTTGGTTTTATATTTTTCATAGTGATTTTGCTTTACGAGTACAACGACTTTAACACAAATCTTTAAGAATGTCCTTCATGAGAAGGCCTGAGAAATAGATACAATGTAATCAAATTTGTACTCAAGTCATAATCTCTTTCAGTTTGTTAAAATTACGAATATAGACTTGCAAAACAAGAAGTTGTAGACTGCTAACTACGTTTCTTGCTTTGTTGTACGCATGCGAATATTTCCAAGTGTTTAAGCGAACAACACATCAGTAATGTCTTACTTGTATTTTCATTAGTGAGTTATTGTGAGCAAGGCAAAGGCAAACACGAAAAGTCAACACGTATAACAATTTTTTCCCACGTTCTTTTTCATCAGTGCAGGTTTTCAGTAAAACTTACTTAAAGTTATTGTTTTTGGGAACTTTTAACATACTTTTTCGTTTGTATCTTTTTTGTGTGTTTTTTAGTGTCTACGCTGATGGTATTTTTCATGTTACTAAACCAAAGGCTAATGGGCATCACAAACGCTTTTAGGTAAAGCGATCCAACCCCTTGGTTTTCTATAATGTATCCCAAAACATCAATTCCTGAACCAAAACACTGTCTAAGAAGCCATTCCGTCAGTTTCCCGCCCAGGTAAGGTCCACGCGGTCGAGACTCGCGCTATGCGGGGCCCGGACCCCTTCCCCTCTCCCACCCAGGGGCCCTGGGCCTCTCTGCGTGGCCAGTTGTGAGCCTGCCGCCCTGCAATCACCTTCGCTCCGCCATCACCCTCGCTCCAGCACAGGTAACTAACTACTCCAAACTCATCGTTAACTTCTTTCAACTCTGACTGATTTTATATAGTAGAGAAATAGGACTAACTTTAAAAGAATGCTGCTTTAGTTCATGGACCATGTCCGCTCTGCTGGGTCTTGAAGCATTTTTATTGTTTGCGTTAATGGAAAGAAATTGCTTAAGTCGTATGTTAACTTTGTTGACGGTACATATTTGGACTATATACTACTACTTATTAAATGGAAGTTGTTTATAGAGGAAGTGGAATCGTTTACATCATGTTTGTTTAGCTTCTATATAGTAGTGTTTTTAAACTAAAATGTGTGATAACGTGTATTTTTGATTTGATAATGAGGGCGCGACTACAATTCTTTACATTTCGACCGTCTTTAAGACAATCTACACGTTATTATGAGCGTTTTACAAAAAGAAAGATTTTCCTCAGTTACACGAGTAAGTTTGTAATAAAACCTCGTAATTGAGAAAAATAATTCTTATTGATGTTTGATGAAATGTGTTTTAGTATTTTTGAATAAAGTTAAGGCTAGTGGCTCCTCAACGTTGGAATATGGTCTAATTAAATTTATAATAAAAATCAGGAAACCAATTTTAACGTTATTAAAAGGTTGGGAATTACAATGGCGAAGTAGTTTTTTATGTGCCAAATAAATGAAAATAAAATGCTTAAGTTAGATAAAATCAAAATAGTTTGAGTAACATATATTTGTAAACACCCACAAAGAATTGAACACTTTAACAAGCACCACGTGTTTCTTAGGATAGTTTTTCATAAAGCAGTTATAAACTTTTTACAACTGTGACAGTGAATACTTTTAAATATCTACAGCATTGCAACAATTTCTAAAGTTGTAACATAAATAGGCATAGAAGTATGTCAAATTAAAAAACATTTGCTTTAGTAGTTACAGTTTATTATTCATTCTGCGTCCAAAATGACTCGATTGTAGAAACCAAGCTTCTATAGTATCTAGGACTCGGTTCAAAATAAAAGTGTTTTGCCACTTATTTAAATAAATTATTAACATAACGCTTTTTTATCAAACTTAATCAGCCTCACAGCCGGCTCTGGTGTTTCCACTCACGCAACGTTTCGAGAGCTTGAAAAACTTCTCCCGTTGTCAAGCTCTGCCGCCTCCTAATACATTAAACTACAACGCTAGCTAAATTAACTTCAGATGAAAATAAAACTCAACCAACACCTGAAATATTTATGTACGTTAACTCATACATGAGAAATAAACAACAGAAAATAAAATATGTCATTAAAATGCACTAAAATTTACACTGTAGCCTACTGTGTACTACGTCACTATGCGTTCACGTGTAAACTTTAGTTCAATTTAGTGAGTCTTTACATTTTGTCCAGTTTTCGTTATTTCTATGTTTAATATGGATTATTCAAATTTCTAGTGAGTTTTTACGTTACTTCAAGCTTTATTTTATTCAATATTAGACGAGTAATTACACATCTAATAAATTGCTATTCAAAAATTTAACATTGTTTGAGCGATGTAACTACTGTTTTATGCCTTCAAATGCTTCAGTATCGGCCTGCTTGGGAATATATTTTTCGTTCAGTCCCCTCACCCCACGTGTAATTTCTAAACACTATGTATTGTACTAGGAGCTTTCTGGCCACCATAAGCAACCCTTTGACACGTTTCTCGCCAATTTAGCCAATAAAAGTTACAATTTCGAGCTCTGCTAAAGTTTTTCTTTAAAACAAAGGGTCGTGTCGTCTGCATATAATACGAATTCTCCGTTGTTTTAGTGAAAGGAGTCTATTAACATAAATTAAAACAGGAGTGGTCAAAGTATTGAGCCCTGAAGAACGCCTTGAGTTATTTGGAGTTTTCATTGTATTTGATTATTTTATTTAAAAGATGAAATCTAACAAAACACGACTTTGCGCTCGCAAATAGCATTGTCGCACTGAGGCGGTTGTACAGGTTACGCAAACTTGTTGACGGTTTCCTTATTGATCGTGACGTCACGGTTTGAACCTTGCCAACCACGTGGCGTGGTGGACAAACAACATAAACCGTGTCTTGGGCACCGACCATGTACACTATGTACGCTACGTTCAGAAAACATCGGTCTGTTGAGCATGTGAAACTCAACTGGCACAGTTCCTAGCACAGATTCAGCAGAGGTTAAACATTGGTTTCTTTAATCAAAGCCTGATTGGTCTGCTGCTGCTGTTGCAGGCCAAATTCACTGCCAGATAGGCCTCATCTCGGTAGCAGTGTTCGCAGATGACCCTTTGTTTGTAGGGATAAATGAGTTTTAATTCAGACTTGAATTTTATAAGCTGTAACTTGAAGTTGGGTTGGAATTTTCAATCGATATTTTAGGTTTGAGGCCATTGATTGACTTGCCAATATTTTATTGGTGGACCTATTGTAAGATTTGTTTAAAATAACTCAACGGCTTGTTTCCCAGTATATTAACCTATGTCTTGTAGTGAATTTGTTGAAATTTAAGAATTTGATATTGACTCGACATCAGCCAAATGAAACCTGGATTGTGGTTTCAGTGACGTCTACGATGTGGTAAGAAAACTACGAAACAGTAATGATTATATTGTTCCTAAAGCTTATTTCCATAAAGGCTGAAAGGTTGTCAGAAAGTGCAACTGTGTACCGGATTTTAATAGCTGAAATAATTGAGGAATTATGATTACCTTACAATTTCATGGTAAACCCCGCTTGGTTCGGAACTAAATTTCTTGTTTTGGCGTGTAATACCAAATGGCTTGATATAAACACCGAATATTAAATCGAACATGCCCATATCACGGTTTCACACTAAATGTAGCTTTCACAGCCATGTACAATATTATGTTTTGTACTTTAATCAGTTTTTTTTAAAGAAAATATGACTTAAATGTATTAATATTGTATTGTGAGATTTACATAAATGAAAGTTTAACTAAGACTTCGTACCATGATTATTAAAAGTGACCATGCAAAGGTTTGCAGCCCGAAAAGGCTGCCTATAACAAGCCCCAATTTGTTTAACTGCGATTGTTTTGAAGACATGCCCTTGTTCACTGGGTAGGGTAGTCACATGGGTTTGGATCGTGTTTGAGTCGTGTCCCAAAAGGCGTGCTGTGAGCCCCCAAACCCTAGGTTGGGAAACTAATTAAAAATGTCGTTAGCGTAGGGAGCTAAAAATTAAAAACGCAAAAACGGCACAATTCCATCTTTATTTGTCACCGCTTTGAAATATTCTAGAATCATACTACATCGTAGTTCTGTCTGTGGCGCGCACTCTTATGTAGCATGCAGTTTTTGCTTCATGTAATTTATATTTTGACATGTTCAAAATTAATACGGTTATTACAAACTTATATTAAGATGACATGGAGTTTCAACAAAAAGGAAACTGCTGCTATTCGGGCTAGAGTTTATAAAGACCATTACTAGAGTTCATAGCATTACACGTGAATACAGGACAAAACATTGAAATCGATCCTTTTAAAGATTTGATAGGAGATAGCGAACGTCCTACATCCCCCTATCGCCCTACAGTTTCAATGTAACAAACTCTACTTAATACTGCTACACTTGTCAGACAATCATTGCATGCTGCCAAGCCAAGCGCACTGTCTACTTTATCTGGTACATTACTGAGGTCGTGGGGTATAAACCTGATCCTGAGCTACAATGGCCGACATTTAATACAAAATTATTGGAGGAGCCGAGCGCCGCAGAGCCTAATTACGTGTGTTGATGTCATGCACTCAAGGCCAGGGGATTGAACCCGCGACCTTCGTAGCCGGATGCATCTCAGTGTACGACTCTCAGCTGGCTAGATCAACTAAGGATTGATTTTGATGCAGGGGAGCTGAACGCGGATCTTGAAGTCACTTAGGAGTGTCGCATGTGGAGGGGGCACTAGACATATTTTTTGGGACAAGGAGTTTTAGAATTTGAAAAGTTATTTTGGTACCTCCAGATGTTTTTTTTATCCCAGAGAACCCCTAAGAATCGTCTGTTTCCCCAAGATAGTTTGAAAAGTAAGAGATAAAATAATCGATTTTGGACTTTTTAAATGATTTTTTAGTCTTGCTATTTGCTCTGGCATTAGGTGGTTCAATAAGGCATTACCTTGATTTGCTCTATTTCATAAATTTATTAATTGAGAGTTTATTATAAACAATTTGCTCTGATCTCTTCTCCCACTATCAGGTTGGTCAATTAAAGATAAAATTTCAGGGTTGGGAATTTTATTTTGAACTATTTGCCTGACTTGTAGAATTACAAGTGTATATGTGATTTAATTTCAATTCTAGCTTGAATGCCTTCAAAGTTTTACTTCACTCAACCTTTGGTTCTTCCCACATGCAAGTCTTTCAAACCCCGGAAATTCCCAAATTTTTTGAGTATGTATGAATCCACTAAAATCTTTTTTAAACATTAAGCACAACCACTGATTATGTAATGATTTTGTATCTTTAAATTCTCGAACCGACTTGACAAGGCTATAAATTTAAATTCTAAATTTCCCACATCAAAAACACACATTATTTTAAACCCAGCCCAAACCACCACATAAAGCCTGGCACTCGGAAACCGCTGATTATAAAAGCCGTAAAAGCCAAAAACTATAATTTCCACCGCCAATTTGCACTAAAGACTTCTCGAATTCCCTTTTACGCCCGTGACGCGTTCCGCGAACCGACCGTAGTGGGGCTCGGTTTGCAATTTGGGCGCGATTTGGCGGGTCCGGACCCGCGCTGGGGCAGACAAAGGCCCCCGGGCCCACATAAAGTCCAATTTGCACATTCCGAAACCGAGGTCACTACAACTTTATGACCCTTGTAATTACACGTTGCGGCTTGTAAAGTCGAGCCAGTTTTGAGTTTTATGTGTGGCCGCAGGAATTCGTCCATTCATTAACCATTCGCCTCGGCGACCTCTTTAATATTGCGTTGTTAGGTGCGTTACTTTGGTTTACTAAACTGGACGCTCTTTATTCCTTCATTAGGAGAAGGAGTTTACACTTTCCGGGATTCACATATGTGAGCTCAGTAGATGGGCGTAGTCCATTGGTATTGGGTGACACAGTGTAATTAAAAGATGGCTGGCCAAGATAAGAACGCGTGTTTTATTGTACAGTATTTGCCTTTTATTTAAAATTACTCCCTGGAACGACTTTAATCCAAACTTATGCGAATTATAGTTTTTGAAGTTCTGAACGACAACGATACACATATTTTGCTTATTTCTCTATGTTTCCTTGTCGTAAACTATTTCAAAGCTAAGTGTTGGGTGGCTTCTGAGGTGGGTCATGTATCCTGCACTTTTATTTATTCATCAGGGGTTGCATTAACTGTTTAAAATGAACCTACGCTTGAAAATGAGCTTACCTTTTCGATTTTGTAACAGCACATGGGTTGTCTGTGGTTATAATTTGTAATTGAACCTCTTTTCGTCAGAAGTGCCTTATTCTTTTTATCCTCTGGACCTACTTTCAACCCCAAAGTCAAAAGCAAACACAAAATCAGCGTTCAAACTGAGAAAGTTGAAAAGATTTTTACCTTTCATACTACTTCTTGAAAATCTTTTCACCTACTCGAGTTCTGTCGCCAATTAGCGCATCCTTGTCGCCTCTTGTCTAGAGGTCCTTGCCGCTGGTTTTTGCGCCAGCGGAGAGGAACTTCCACGAAGTCTCACACCCCGGGGGTCTGTCTTTCTTCCCAAGTGGGTTAGGTCCTTTGTGCCTCGTCCTTTATACCTGCGTACAATAGGAGCTCCTCTCCCCGCTTCTAGGTAGAGGTGTCACTATTTATTTTGAATATTTACCTGCCGCCGCTTTCACAACCGACATGCCTGGGGAATTGTAAAAGTGTGTGCATGATCAGGTGAATTTCTACGCTTTGAAAATTTGCGTTGGGTTACGTTCTTGTCATAGCGGCACAGCTGAAACTATTAAGATTTCATATTGTTAGGTTATGTTAGACTGTGACTTTTAGGCGAAAGAGGTACGTGAGGCCGTTTGCTAGCTTTAAACGTTTTGTATTTTAAATTTGAATAGACCCAGAAAGTTTTCTAATCAGTAAAATTGCCAACTTTACGAAACTTAACCACGCCCATACGTGTGAGCCTTCTATTAAACAAAGCCCATAAAATTGCCGATGGTACGAATCCAAACCAGCAAGAATTCCCGCTCTGCCGTTTCTAGCCTAGACATTTTACTACCTTAGCTTTAATCATAAATCGTTCAAAGTACCCATCGATCTCTATAAAGTAAACACGCAAACGCAGCGCACATAATGAGCTACACGCAGACGCAGTGCAAAATCAGTTTGTTGAACTCCCGCTGGCGCGCTAGTGTCGGTAATATACGACCAGGTACGCCGCCATCTTGATTCCGATCCTATGTTCCTGTACGCTCGGGATGGATTTACAACTTGAAGATGCAATAAATTAGCACACCGACGCACCGCAGAAATGCAACTCAAGCTGGTCATTAGCGTGTTACGACCACTCTACTCAGTTAACAAGATTTTATTTTAGGGATTAGGTTTTAGTGGTTTTGTTGTGTTTTTAAATGTCGAGGGGATGAGGTTTTATGTATGTTTGGCTGTTAATGTGGAGTTATTTAATTGGTTTCAGTTTTGCTTTATTTTCAAACGGTTTATGCCCAATCATTACATTTAAAATTACTTCTGATGTCTATAGTTTCTCGAAAATCCGTTAAATGGTAGTCACGACTATAAGTTATTCTTATGAATGGCATTTGGGAAATGACTAACACGAGTTATGTAATATTGCCTATTGGCTATTTGCCTGTTCGTTAGATATTAATGAACTTTTCAGTCAGAGAAGCCTTTTCTCAACTTGAGTAACTTGAGACACCAGTTCTTCCACATCTTGAACTAGGTCATCAACATAGCGTATAATCTAAACTCAACTCTGGACATCAGCGATAAGTTGTTGATAACCTATTATACGGCTGAAATAAAATATCTTGCACTCGAATTTACTCTGAAGGATATTATTCCTAGGTAAGAGTTTTCTTAAAGATGACTTAATACATTACTTAGCCTCCCTTACTTATTATATAAGCGTTGGGTTTTAAATGAGAGTGGTTGTTCCTTGAGTGGATTGAAAATTTGGTCAAATAAACTTTACACTAAAACTCGGTAAAATCAATAGTTTACTGCCCATCTAAAACGGCTAGCCTATAAGGACAGCGCAGGTTTTGACATTTTAAATAATATGTTTCTCATATGCATAGTAGGCCTATTGCCGTGTTAAGATAAAGTAGTGTTCACAAGCTCCCTCGAACCGCATAAAACTTTGAACACTCTGGAACCTTCCGAAGATCAAAAATTTTGTCAACCGCATCCAAAACTACTAGTTTACTCAGACACTTTTAGGCGCTCAGGCGCCTTACCGAATTAATCCGGGCGTCCTCTATTCAAACAAGCACACTTTATATAGTATTGCATCACGAGGACAACGACGTGATCTGGGAGGCTGTCGGGTTGGCAGACTTGACAGCGAGTGGTGCCAACTGTCACAAGGTCGAGCCTTGCCGCCATTTTGCCAACCTAAACTATCACTCACACGACGTGTGCTACAACCTCGTACACTTCAATTAACCACGATAAACGGAGATAAAAATATCATATGTTGAACCAATCCATGATCTGATACAATGTAGCTGTCGCAACACTCATGTAGAGTGCGTCGTAAATCTAGTTCTTGCAATTTCCGCGTCGAACGTAATAGGCATAATGTAGGGCGCGCTGATGTCTGTCATTGAGGTTTTACGAGGCTAGGCCTACGTACGTCTTGTTTTGTGATTTACCTGTTTACACGTCCGTCGTCACTCGGACGTAACTGCCGACAGGAAGTTCTTTAATGTGTTATGCAATCTTGCCTTTTATGTCGGGCTGACATCGCAAAGGATATTCGCAATAAAATTTCGAAATTTGTTCTTAATTTCAACAGGGTTTGCTGATATCTTATCAATCTGAGCTTTTATCTAGAAATTCCAGCATTTTGCCTTTGCCCTTAAAAGCCCTCCTGGCGTAATCCTATAAGGGCGCTCCAAACCCATCCGATTTATCCGAAGTTCTACCCTTGGAACGAATCTGCGCTCTCTTCACAATAAAGCTTGTATTTGTCGTTTGATCAACCTTAGCGATTTATTCTGAGTAGTGTATTTTCAGTCAATGAACTATGTCGTGCGGGGATTTTACGGGAAGTTAAGGTGAGATGTGTATATAAAAGCTCTTAGATCAAATTGAAAACTCCGACACGCGCAACGGTTTGCCTCGAGACCACAGATCTATCTTTGGCACTCCCACAAAATCAGATACTTCTTCAATTTCCCAATCAATTTTGAGACCGCCCCATGCGCGGGAGACAGGAACGTACAGTCCTGAATAACGGAAACATCGCTCTTTCTATATTTCTGCCTTAGATTCCTAAACGTTCGTCAATAAATATGTCTCAATTAATCGTAATGGTAGATCATTATTCATCCGACACAATTTGTCCTAATTACATTACTATGTTAACTGCATCCTCCCGGTCCGCTTCTCACCGGCCATTTTTCACTACTCCATGGACGATTACTTACAATCCATTTTTTACTCTGTGGGCAGCGCTGTAATCAATCCTCTTGAGCTGGTGGAGCCGCAGTTGTTCGTTTCGGTGGTCAGGTGGGTTGGGGGAGGGGTCGAAAAGGGACCTGACGGATTATAGCTCGTAAAAAGTGGACGTTGCAAAAAACTATCTTGTTTTGAGCCGGGCTGGCCCAGTGGCTCCGCCGGGTAGGTCGAGATGGGTTCAAAATCTTACTCGAATACCTTGTTGGATCGACACAGGTGCTTTTCCTACAAAGTGTTGGAATGTTTAGCTGATTGTTGAAGCAAATAGAAGCGGTTTGCTAGATTTTCAAAAACGTCTTGAATTACAATATTTCAGCTTGTAGGGGACGGATGTAGATTTTATTTCTTTCAGTTGTTTTCATCATGCTTTATTATTTTACGATTTTTTAAGGATATTTATGATTTGCCCAATTTCAACCATGGGTATTAATATATATTTACAACTTTCTGAATAGTCCTCAACTTAGTGAATTTCTTACTTTCTTCCCTTTTTAATTCGTGTTTTCTCCTGTTTTAGGATAATGCCCTGTTGGATATCACATGATTTACAGTTCACAAGACAAAGGTAAGCTTCTAATAAAATTATAGTAAGGATAAAGTTATTATTGTTTGCCAGTTAATTTTCGAATCGGCTCGCGACAACGCGAAACGTTATTTAGTTCGAAGACTCAAACGGTCGGTTAAACTGAAGAAGTGTCCGCTTGGCCTTTCACATTACTGGTTGTAAGGATCAAAATCGTTTTCGTACTTGATAAAAACTATTACTACCTTCTAAAAACTCCGAAGCTGAAGACATTTTATTTATAGCCTAATTATTTTTTTACGGTTACAAGAAAGTAAACGATACTTTTATACCAAGCCACATTCACACTATAAAGGCTGGTTCACACTAAACTACTTTCGACTGTGTTTTCCTCCATTGATTCAAGGCCATTTCTTCTCACTGCTCCCAGAAACTCACTAGTGTTTACAGTTACAGTGACGACGTTTCCATTGTGTAAACAGCTGATGCCACGTCAAACTAATTATCCGCACGCGAAAACAGCTGTCCAGGCTGAACCAAGTATTACGTATTGCGCAAGGGTCTATTCTTGGGATCTGTTCTATATTTAGGAATAGGTCAGCTAAGGTTTCAATATTGCATCTGTACGTAAAGCTTGGTCTGACGCCATGTAGTCGCAGTTCCAATTTGGTAGTGAAATCATTAAGTATTCACGTTTATTGTTAACGTAAAACTACCGTTTCCCTTTCGTCTTTCTTTGCCTCTTTGATGAAGATCTCACTTCTTAATAAGCTCGTTCTCTGTCATGCAGAGTTTTAAACGGCGTACTTAAAAGATATGTGATTCAAGTCTAGGTATTAACAGTAACTATTTATTTAGAGGGTAAAAGGGGCTTAGAAAGAACATTTGAAATTAAGTGAATGGTGCAGAAAATGTGATCCTGAATCTTATCGTAGAAAATGTCCTTTGGCAACAGCGGGTTTCTAAAATTATTTCCCCACCACTTACCTGTGAAGTTTGATTCGAGTCAGAATGGTTCCTAACGACACAGGGTGACAACATAATTTTGATGTTTTTAAGCTTAATTTTCTCTCTCAGTTCGTTCTTAGAATTAGAACGAACGAGGGTTCGTTTATATCTCTTGGATCCTTTCCACACCATGGTTTTAATATTGCAGACACATAACATACACCTGTTGACCTATTTAACAGTTTAACACTACTACAAAGTGTGTCTCGTCTCGCCACGTGGTTTAGCACGTGTTCTCTCGGCCGGCAACACGTGGCCGGAAGTGCTTGTCCACTCCAGCGGACCTAGGAGCTCCAGTTTCACAAACAAACTCACTGGTGGACCGTTTACGAGTTTCGCTTATAGTATTTATTTTCAAACTCTTGTAAACCGAACAGTTTGAACTCTTTAACCTTATTTAAGATTTTTTCTTCTTGGTCATTGTAAATTTACCTGGTGGACAAGCCAGATTGATCAAGATATTATCTCTGGATAGAAATGACATATGTTTATAGCTCCATTAATCTCAAAATAAAACTTGGAATAATTACAGTACAACACAAAGGTTTCACTCGAGCCAAACTCGTGATTAATTTCGCCTAATTATACACATATAGGTGTGCGAAACGTTCCCGCTATGTTGGGTCGGTTTCTACTCTACAAGAACAACACAACTTAACAATCATGAATAATTCAAAACAATTTAACCTTTTCGCACCTCGGGAATCAAAAGCAGATAAAACACTTGCCATTGCCTTTCCGGCTCCCCTCGCATTATCATATGTATTGTTCCTTGCGGTTTTTACTCTGTGCGATTAGGTGGTTGTTATACTCTGTGGAGAGCTGCTATGAGCAGCTGTTCCCGATTGTTACTGGTTACAGCTGTTTCTCACACGAACAGCTGATCGCAGCTCGGGTCGAGTGTGCCAAGGAAATATCAGCTGTTGAATATTTATAAAGTATATTTAGTTTTGTGAATGGCGTCTGTAAGATCTTAGGCTTTGCAGCTTCCAGGTTATTATGGATTCGTAGTTTTAATGAAGATAACTATGGTGCAGTTATAATGCCAACAAATATTTGAAGACCTTTTGTACTACTACAAGGATAGCAGTTGTGGCTCTCAATTCAAAAGCCAGCGATTTTGCAATATCATTATCTTAGTTTTAGTGTTGATCTTGAATGTATTTTGAGGCCATAACTTTCCTTCCCCAAATGAAGCATTGTCCTACTAGGCCTTACATAACACAATGGTAAATCTTTCAAGAAACCTTCAGCACTCTAATTCAGCATTGTGATTTAACATCAGTAGTCCATTACTAACCATTTTCAATAAAAAAGCTGAATTTTACCAAGGGCAGACAATGACTAGTCAAGTCCCCAGTCTGAAGATTCTCAGGTGTGCCTCAAGAGGCTCCGATGATCTGCACTTTCGCCTGTCACGTGATCCAAGATGGCGTCCGCTGACGTCACACCCTCCTTTCTCTCTGTTGCCTAATCCTAATGTAGAGGCGGAGTGAGTGAGTGGGCCCGAGATGTGTGAGCCGCCGACAACTCAAGGCACATTGATGCTCTTCAAGTCTGATCATAATCATAGTTTAGAGGGAAGGAAATGGTCTAGAAGTGTTCAGGGTCCGCGCGGTGTTTTAAAGTATTTGAAACAAAAACGGATGTAGTTCCTCAAAGTATGTCTGGAAAAGATTCCGATGTTGAATGAACGCCAAATTTCACATATATGTTTTCAGTTGTTGACTACAATAAAATGTACATGGTAATTGGCAACAAATGGGTTATTATAATTATGATTTATCAGTAGTAATGATGCTCTTCAATGAACAAGACCCAGTCAGGAAAATCGTCAAATAGTGTATGCCCTCCCAAAGCTCTTAAATAATTGAGACTTTATCATCTGTGCTGAAACAAATTTAATTTTCTCTACTTTATTTTTATATTTAAAGCCACCTTCTTCCCTAATATTACTGTATGCAACTGTCTGTCTTGAATCCCGAAACTTCCTTCTTTGAAGTACAAGTTGAAGTTTATTGTAGTTTTATGATTTACAATTCTTTTCTGTTGGCATTCTAGCACTTGGCAATTGACAAAATGTGGTTTTATCACAATTTTGCGAAAAACGTTTTCCTGGTTGAAACGAAATATTGTAAATCCCAAACCTATGTCTGGAGTAGTTGGTCATTAGCTAACAAGAACGTTTATTATTTGCTGCTTTACCATCCAGCAGCATGCTTAATAATGACACCCTCAAAATAGTTAAATCCGCTAATTTTCCCAAAGCAATTCACAAATCTCTTCAAAGTCAGACCGAAGCTATTCTCGACGAGTTTTCTTCTCACAAGTGCCGCCTTGTTCGCTGTCGGTACAGTCACTTTAATCTGCGGATCGTGCTCGCCGCGACCTCGGGTTGCTTTATGGCTTCAGTGGGCCAAATTTCAAGGCGGACTGTACCAAGGCTGCGAACGTATCACGCCCGCCCTGATCACATTTCTGATTAACGCTCGTAACGTTTTACGAGCTTGTCAAGTGGACCTAAGAGTCAAATGAGCGATAATCGCAAACCGTGGGTCGTTCTTGAACGATTGTATGGCCTTCGTAATGTTTGATGAGGAAAACTATGTTTGGTTTGTAGCTTTTCAAAGGATGTATAATGTATAGTTCAATTGAAAATGTTTGGAGCAAATCGGGACTTTTACCCGGGTCTCTCACTTGCCGGTTGATTGTGCTGATGGCTACAACATCCGGCCCAGCTATTTATGCCTTCAAATTTGGAGTACTTAAATCTGAATGTCAATCCGAAATAAATTAGCAGCTATTTAGTGTGTGTACAAATTAAGTTCTATATAATATATAGACATATAACATAGTATTTGACTTCTGTTTATAATATTTCCAGCTTGTTGATTAAGAGTCTTTATTGACAGTCACATGTTTTGGATAAACATTCAGATTTTAGTACTTCTCTAAATTTGAAGGCATAAATAGTTGGGTCAGATAGTGTAGTGGTCAGCATAATCACCTGGCAAGTGAGAGACCCGGGTTCAAGTCCCGGTTCGTTCCAAACATTTTGGCTTCACATTTCTTTAGTAACAAATAGTATAGTTTAATTTGGAAGCGCGTATTGTCGGGAACGTAGAAGTCCCTAGCAACGACTTGAGTGGGGCAGCTAGTTCTCGGGGTTTAGGGATCATCTTTACACAGAGTATAGAGTTTTTTATTTAGTTTTTGTTACTAAATGCGGTCAGCTGCTTTATCGTTTGAATTTGTAACATGCGCGCATTTTAATTTAAAAGAAAACAAATGTTCACCCTCTAAAGTTGTTTTGTCCATCCAGATCCATCTAAAGCCTATTGATTGGAAAGAAGAAAATTTTGTTGTTCGACTAGTTGCATTTTAAGTATGTAAAATATTTTACTAGTCCATATTGGTTCGGATCTAAACTACTTGATAAAACGTGTATAAGATAAGAATAGTATGAAGATGCTAAATATAAATAAAATTCCATGGGACACTTCGAAAAAATTGATTCTAATCTATCATTCCATCTGTTCAGTTTTAGTAATTTCTGTTAAATTGCATTAGCTTACATGTAAATTGGACAGTGCCCAAAGGCACCAGACGCAATGGTATTGGTGTTAAAATGCACACGTACATGTTTTCTACTGTAAAATTTCAGTTATTACAAACTTGAAGATTTTAACACCCTTTAACCAAAGATACTAGCCCAAATTAATCTAATCAACGCTTATAAAGTGTTTCAATTTCAATTGTCTGTTATGTCAATACCAACTGCCCTGTTATTGTCAATATCAATGATCTCATCGTTGTTCTGCTCGGCGGATCATTCAATTGGGCTGTTCCCGTTCAGAAAAACCGTTCCATAAAACCAACCGTGACCAATAGATTCTGAACGCTATTCAATCTTGGCCCTAATCTAACAAAACCTCTGCTGCAATTCAAACACAAAATAACTATGTCTTTCCTTGGTTGTTCAATAACTATTTTACTGTGTATTTAATATCTTTGACGTGCAACTTGGTTGTTCAACGAGTATTTTAGACTATTCAGTTAAATTAGATCAGAAATAAGTGGTGTTCTAGTTCGTATAATCTCCAAGAGCCCTTTTGGCCTAAAGCACTTTGGGGGTCTTGGTCCCTTGTAGTTGGTCTCTTTTAGGTACCAAAATTTGATACTAGGTTGAAGAAGTTTTAATAAGATGCGTCGAGGTTAAAATGCAAGTTATCGGTCGAAAGTGAAAGTCAAAATAAAGTTTCCGGTGTTATTTTTCCTTAGCGTTGACACAATGAGCTATTCACTCAAAGTAGGTTGTAGGTGTTGTTTTATACAGTTGAGTGGGAGATGTAGACTATTTGCTGGTCTCCCGCTGTTGTAGCTAGAATTCACTCCGGGGGCCTCTCTGGGTGACCTAAGACCTCGCTAGACCACCAAGCTCCCTTCCTCCTATGAGATTGAATAAGCAATTTAAATATACTCGTACCAAAGCTAACATAGAAATCTATGGACTTTTCTACCAGTATAGTTGTGTTTAAACCACACAACGTTTCAAGAGGTATCAAAGCTCATCTCGTTGTCAAGTTAAACTTAGCCCAAATCATAGTTTGGTTCATGTAATAAAGGTAGACGTTTTACCAACTTCCTGCCAAACCAAGCACATCGCATGATCTGCATGCCTTCAGCAGCTATGCAACTTTGTAAGGAGCTACCTGCGCTCTTTTATTTATTTTCCATGGTACTAAACTGTTTTTAGCAACACTAGATGGAAGTTTTAGATAAATTAATCAGACGCAAACTAGTATCTGTTGCTGTTATTTTTACGGTTTATCATGTTTCAAACACAAATGATCTTCAACGGTCATAAGACTTTAGTGAACTTACAACGTTATCGTTTGCAGTAACTTTGTGACAATCCTAAGTTGAGGGGTGCTAAGTGTTTCGTGCGTTTTTCGGGATTGAACCATCACCAACCAATGAAAATCTTCGCTTCCACCAACTCAGCTGCCAGTTCACCCGACAAACCCGTATCAACTAGTAATCACCACTAATCTGTCCTTCTTTGGCCACCGCTACTTCACAGACCAGTGACACATTGTCACTATGACTCAGGTAGTGACGTCACACAAGGTGACCGGATGTGCAAGGCTGAATTGTTTCCCGCGCATGCGCCACAGCGCGCTATGTACGGTACGTTCTCTTCTCCGTCGCGCCTGGTTGGCCACGCGGTATTTATTATGTCGGTGTAATTAACATTAACCAGCTGTTATACTGTAGTGTGCCTCAGGGTACTGTGTCGGGACCGTAGTTATTTCTAAAGATCATTGCGTGGGGTGATTTTAATATACAATTTGAGAATTGCGTCGGGAAAGTTATGTGTTGTGATTGAATATTAAACGCGGCTGTGCGAGACGGTTCTATTTTTAAGTATGTTGAAAATTTCCTTTAGTGCTCGCTGACGTAATTGTAGTGTGTACATGTAGTATGACTATCTAGTGTCAAGCGCTTTCATGTCAAACTTTCTACAAGATTTCCTCCGCCTACTCAGCAGTTAGTAAAGCACTTCACCATCTAGTTAAGTTGAACTACACAAACAAGATTCAGAAACCCGTTATTCCAATTTCGAAATGTCATGAAGCTGAAATGAATAAATGGGCTGTCAGTTAGAACTCAAAATGCATTTACCAGTCGTGCCCGTCACTCAAGCGGTGTCTTCGTTCTGAAAACATAGTTTCAATGATGAACTGAGGTTAATTACACTGATGTCCGTTTACACTTAACATACTTAAAATAATTTTTAGATTTTCGCTACTCACTCAATACGGCAAAATGTACGATTGATACTTTTCGATGTTCTATATCTTTGGCTGTTAGAATAAAGCTAACATTTAGGAATCCACACGACAAAATAAATAATCAGGGTGCTCCTTAAAAATCTTTCTGAAATTCTGTGGTTCTACTACTTGTAAGTTTTTATTGTTGTCAATTTTTTGGTTCATTCCGTTTGGTATTCATTCGAATTCGTTAGGTTTGTTAGTATGTTGTTTTGTGTTAGTCGTGTTGATTTTTACAGAGGTTTTCTTCATGGCTCTGTTATTTTCTGGCAGATTGGTACAGATTTTCGATTCGATATTTACTAATCTACACTTTTGGTATATTTGTGGTACGAATTATTTCAGTTCTTTGAGTATTGGTAAATTCGTCTTGTTATCACACGAGTTTATCCACCGTATCTATAATGTTTGTTTGTGCGTCAATATTCTTTTGTACGTTCAGTATGTTTTACCCCATCTTGATCATATTTAACACACCCCAAGCCCAGATATCGCCAGTGTGACACTCTCAGACCCGGAGCCTGTGTCTATACACTTGATACACAACAATACTCCTGTCTGTCTATCTATAGACACTACAAGGTGAGTTGGAGGGAAATCTCGTGTTGTAAGCGGCGCCTGCGGCTCACTTTCTCCCAACTCCACCTCACTTCACCAGGGTCCGTGTACTCTGTGCTTGCCAGCTGTGTGAACTGAGCTTTTTCTTTCGTCCTTGTTCAGAGTCGTGACTGCTTTTTGTTTTGAATCACTCGGTGATGTCCACTTGTCGTTGTCGACGATGAAAGGCAGCCTGCTGTGCTCTAATGTTGTTCTAATGTAGGAAAAACTAAACTAAATTCTTTAAAACTATTCAGGTCTTGGTTTCATATAGACACAAAAAGAGGTAATAAAAGGTTGCATTTTAAAACGTTTCTCTATATCTTCATGAGAATGGCTTTTGGATGATGGATATATTATAAAAATATAATTATTATTCACGTATAGGCCTAGTCGGACCACGCAAAATACGTTAACACCGTCTTAAAAGTTGACTTTTCTTTATACCTAGACTTGCTTCATCCTTTCAAATCTTTTGACTATATGTTATACAATGTTAAATTCTTCATTACATTTCAAACTGACGACATCATAGTTCAGATGAAAAGTGCATGGAATTAAACGTGTTTTATCTTAGTTTCACTACCATTTAGCGCCCCGTAAAAAAGCTCAAAATCTCAACTCCATATGTGCTATTTTCACAGCGACGAGCTCTGCTAATTTGGCACTGCTGATTTCAGGTGGCAAGATGCGGAGCGGTGACGATGTGCCCGGCGCGCTCAGGACAGGGGTGAGGGCCCCGCACAAAGGGCCGCCCCTCGCCTTGCGCCCTAAACCGGAATAATGGGCCGGCAGGTAGACGGCTCAAGAATGCGACCCGACCACACCACATCTCGCGCAGACACCGAGCGTGGACCACGCATACTGCACTGTATATGGTGAGTACTGCACACTGCACATGTTTAATGGCTTCATTACACGCGGGTAAGGCGAGGTTGATGGAAATTGTGGGGTTTTGCACGATTTGAGATGCCGGGATATGGGGAAGTGGTGGGGGAAAGGTCAAGACTTTGCCACGTGGTCGGGTAGGTTCCGGTTCGGTGGGGCTCGGTTCTTTGCGTGTTGAAATTGTATGATGTGTTTAATTTTAATTGCTTTGGTTTGTAGTTTTAAATCAGTAATTGCTTGGTTTTACGGCTTGAGACTCTTGTTTTCTTATTGGTTGAGATTAGATGTAGTTAACTTGCAAAAAATGTCTATCGGCAAAGGTCTGAAGAAACTTGTATGTATTATATTTGAAGTCATCGACGTTGAAATTTCTAGACATTTTAGATTGATTAAACAGGAAATCAATCTATTTTGCCCAGTTATTTTTATAAAATTAGTTAACTAATTATAATTATAAGGAGTGGAACATTCGTTTACAAAAGACTAGAACACGTGGTTTCTCACAGGCGCTTTTGTATCTGGTTTATCTCCAAATAGTGTTCACTTTAGTTTTCGACGTGTGAAACTTAAGTTTAGTCACAAAATAACTCCTATTTCATATTTTTAAGTGTAGTTTAGAAATAAACTAGCTGTGGTGTACCCGCACTTCGCTTAAAAGGCCAATCTTTGATTTGGAGGTTCACGTTTAAATATAATGACTATTATTCCTTGAATATTATTTTGTTTCTATAGTGTTAACACAGTTTTGATTGATTTTGTTGATATTAAAATATTGTCTTGTCCACCTGTGGAACACCTTGCCCCACCGTTCACAGATCCTGCAAATACATGCTGTATACTCATCTTATGTCAAAGCCCTCCTTCTTTATTTAACCTCTTCTGTACATAATCTCTCTGCCAACCCTAGCACATCCTCTGTCACGATGCTGCAACCAACTGTTATCTATCAACTCTGAGGTGGATATGCAAACTTTCTGTATTGAGTCTGTGCAATATTGTAACACCCTTTACCCATCTGAGCTAATCTGGTCCATAGTTAGTTATAAAACTGTACACTTCTGAGGAGAAATTAATGAAGAATGTAATTACAATTATCAACCGGATCTTCACAGACTCAAGGTTCTTTGGCCAATCAATTGCTCTGGTCTCATTTTATTGGTTGAGGTGAAAAAGTAATCTTTCAGTTACCTTCAATTTACCACTCATAAATCATGCTCTTCTTTCTTCTTGCCTCTCTAGGGGCTGAGTAAAAGCAGGTGAAACTATTGGATGCTCGTACGGATTTCATTTACATATGAAAGTTCAGTTCTAGTCAAACCCTTTTTCGCTGAGTTTTGCTTGATCTTTTTTCGGCATCGACCCAGAAGCTTAACTTGAGAATTTATTTTTGGTAAACCGAGAATATAGTCTATTTACCACATAATTACACATAAGAACATAATTACCAGCCAACAAAAGTAAATGATGATACTCATCCTTGATAAATCATGTGTAATTCTGCTTTACTAAGTAATTTTATCACACAAATTACGTTCACTTACTCCTTGTCTCCCTTTTGGGTGATCATGGCGAGGCCCCATTAGTTTAGAGGGGGGTGGAGGGGTTTGAAATAGTAGAAAAAGGGGTTGAATCTTTTTTTAAATCAAAAAGAGTCAGTGGAACGGTGTCAAGATAGAAGTTTATAAGAAAGACGGGTTTCCTATTCCGGATGGTATAGGGAGGTACAAGTATATGGATAGAGGTGTTAGGCAAATTTTCGAGAACTAGGTTGGAGCAAGACAACGGGATGTTGATAGAGTGTCCATAGCTAGGAACGGGATGCTGATAGAGTCTTCATAGGTACGATAGCTAGGGAGGAGGCAGTACGAGTATGTAGGATGTAACCGGGCATCTGCAGTGTATCTGATGATAAATAAGAGGGGATGGTTAGAAATAAAGTATGTTTTCAGATCATGAAAGCGTGATAGTAAGACGGTCGGATTTAATCACAGGATAGGTCGGTTTGTGATCAAGGAGGAGTAAACTGTCGTGTTTGTATATTGCTTAAGTGATGAATGAAAACTGTTGTTCTTTGCAAATGCATTCAAACATAAAACGTTAGAATTACTCCTCCCAAACGTCAAGGTTTTTCTGAAAATGTTTGAGAGGGCGAAAGCGCGAATAAAGGTAAAAAATCAACTAAGTATTATAATTTTCCCATTCTCATATTATATGACCTAATCACCGATTAAAATAAACTTTGCTAATACCATCCTCATCTTCCACTTGAGCAGTCGGTTATATCATCTACTACTAGTTTCTCTTCACCTGACCGGCTTCACGTCCTCTACTACATCGTCTACTACTGGTAGAACCAAGTACAGTGAGAAAGTTGAGCTGAGCGAGTTGCTTGTCTAGATCACTTCCTTAGATAACAAATATGTAAACAAGTCTACTTTCACACAACGATCTGTCCATCTTTCCTCGGCCGACCGCCTCGGGAGCTATTCCACGGGCGAGGAAAGTTGAGGGTAAATTCATGACGTAATAATAATATTAGATAATACCAAAGCTGTGGTAACAAGTTCAGTGCATGCTTGGTTACTTTTCACCTGAAGACGGGATCAGCAATCTGAAACGTGGTGATCATCTTGCGCACTAACGATGGAAAATGTCCGCAATAATAGTTTAAACTTTGGACTGCTGTCTTCGTAGTGGAGTCAAACTATATTAAATTCCAAATAACAGATTTTCTGTCTAGAATATCTTTTGAGTATCACAGGTTATGTTTTCGAAACAAATTGACACCGTGAGGTTTTTTGGGGACCTCTTAATTCAATCGCTGTTCGAAATTGATAATAGTAGTTGGACATGACTACATCATCATTAGCTAGATAAAAACAATGTCAATGCACCCTACAAAATTAAATTCTTTTCTCATCACACTAGCTCTTTTTGTTGGTTATTTATGTTTGAAATAAATGAGCCCGTAATTCAGTAAAGTATGCGATGCATTTAAAACACATGTATCCTCGAAGCTTTTATAGAGCATACGAGTTTATGGCACACAGCTGCCTTGCGTGTAAACCACAGAGAATATGGTAGAAGTATTTCTTCTATACTATATGATGTGAACTAAAGTGTGTACAGGGTGAGTTCCCCGCATTTCCCCATTAAGGACTGGTGCAAGTCTTTGGAATACTGTATGTAGTTCCAACTGATAACTCAAATGTAACGATTCTAGCAAATGTTGTGTGCGTGAATTTCGGAAATAAATTGTCCGTCTTTATCTATTTGAAGGTAAAAATTGAATTTCAGTAACAAAGATGAGGACTGAAATGTGGGTCGTTTAAGAGTGTTTATTCAACAAACAAGATATATATTGACAGTTAATCTTCTGACTTCTATATGTATTGGAAGTGACTCGTACGCTACCAGAAAAAACCCAGTCAGTACAGACATATAGCACAGTGCAGTACAAACACTGCACAATACAAAAATCCAATAATATTTCTATGGAGCAAAAAGCAGGGCGACCTGCATTTTCTTCAATGTAGAATTGCAGTGCACGATAACCAACGCAAGTTGATGTCAGTTTGTTCAATTCTTTATATTGGGATGCTTGAGATGATGCATGAATGTTGTAAGTATATGTGCATCATGTATAAGCGTCTAGGTGCCCTAATATTCGTATTGATACAATTTTATTGGTTTGTTTTCTTTGAAACGCAACTTTATATTATTTTCTAATGATGAATTTGCATGTGGAAACGTTCTATGTGAGAAGATTGTCATATATTATTATCGGGAGTTAAAAGTTCTCTTAGTTCGACTTTGAAGAATATAATGCTCCTTCAAACTCAACGTGATAGTTTTAACGTACCAACTCAGTTTAAAATGTAAGATCACTACACACCCTGTATAAACTCACAGACGGAAAGATCCAGAGCGACCGGCAGAACTAACTTAGCCTGATCACTGATCTGCACGTGGCATGGTAATCAGTACAAGCCCCACACCCGTGCAAAAATACTTCAGTCTGATTTCTGCCACATCCTTTAACGAACGTGGTGCGTTGAGTCAGACTTTAGCACGTTGAACTCGTGGGTGTACCGCTTTACTGGGAGACACAGGACACTACTGTCCCTAGCAGTTAAAGCAGTCTGCATCTCGCACCACAAGGCATCCGGTATAGGTGCTCAAAACAACAAAAGCCCACAGTGGGAGGTGGAATTCTTCCAGTCTATAAACTATCATTACCACGGCCTATAACTTGCGCTCACCTGACACCCGAAAACAACCACGAGTGCGCGCGCAACTCGTTCTGCAGCCCGTGGCCTTCAGAACCTGCCCTCGACAATGCTGCATTTGCATTCTGCAGCACACTTTATCTGCAGCAGACTGCATAATGCTGCCTGCAGTCTGACAAATGTCCTTGCCCCTGCGTGGGAATTCAATTGCCGAATCGGATTTCATGTGGGCTATTTATTTCAGATGGGTTCTCTCTTTTCGTTTGTTGGCGGTCAGGTGATATTTACGGTAGGCAGTGGGCGGTGCGTTGTAAAATATTGTCGTGGTCGAACTGGGCATGAGTTGTTTGGTAACGTACTTTTGCTAAGTGGTTATATTAAACAATACTTAGAACCTTACAGAGTCCAAAATTGTGTTATACTTACTGATGATTCTGGAAAGATGTTTAATACCATCTGGATTTTGGGGGCGTTGCTAAATGTCCTTAAAGCTAACCTCACGGTACAGTTTACTAATGGGCCTAATTTAATTAACCCTAGACCCTAACAATGATGTAACATTAACGGAGTTTTGCGATACGATGGTCTTGGGTGAAGATGGATTAGTTTTATGAATATTTAATGGCATTTCATCTTATTTTCTAATAATACTCAATTTTTTCTTAGTAAAGTTAACAATTTAAAATTGAGGTTCGGTAAAGCTTTCCCCAAAATTTTACTTAATTGTGATTTTTAGTACCAATTCTTGAATCAGATTAACGATGAAATATATCTACCTCGATATTGTTTAAATTTGTTTGATTATAAATCTAAGTGTAACGTTTTGTTACATTCGTCCTCACTTGGTGCACCTTTTAGTTGTTAACAGTTAGATTTTAGTTCCTTGTGTGCGCCAACTTTTATTAATTGTCAGCATTAGAAATAATTTTAAGTTTATTATAAAGGTAAAAACCCTCAGGAAAACTGTTGGGATACAGTTATAGTTAAATTTTGTTCACGCTTATATTATTTTATGTTCGTTACAAACTGTCCCGATAGTTTAACGAGCGAGTGCAACAACAATTCACTAACAGATAATTATTTAGAAGGTCCAGTTATTGGGAAAGGCTCGACAGTAGTGTAGACAGTGTGCTCTAGATAGCACGGCGCTACACGCAATATGAATACACACCTGTGTTGAGGGTATAGTATCAGCGTCTTGCAGAGCTTGCCACTAGAGTCGGGGAGACACTGTGGGTGCCTTTATTTCTAACCTACCAGCACTATTAATTTTATACATGTTACATTACAATTAGCGTATTTACGAGGATTTTCCTACTAAAAGAGAGCTGCACTACAATTTCAGTATGTTTCCTTTTACTTACTTACGCCTTACTAGTTTTCTCCTTTGAAAAGTATTGTATAAAAGCTTTTCGAATTATCCCCATATTGCATACATACAACTACACATTACAATTCTCCTTGTGAAAAACATGTTTTGTGCATGCACGCTTTAGTATGTATTAATAATTTTATATTACTTAAAAAAGGATTTAAGGAAAGGGGGAGGTACAGAAAACTCTATATTTCGTTTGAATACAAACTTTGTCAAGAGAAGAGAAATATACTTTATACTTTGTCTTTACGTACATGTGGAGTTAACTGATGATTGTTAGTTTTAACACTTAACATCTATTTCAAACTAATTCCGTTAAACGCAACGCTGTTAACAACGTTAGATTAACTATTAACTAATTTAGCTAATAGTTTTCTGATACTGTATTAATTATTTTTGCTACTGCAATATTTGCAAAACCTGTAAAAATATAGTTTATAGACGTAGTTTAGTAGTGTATGTTTTGTCACTTAGTTTTCATTCCAGGCTTGAAAGTGTATCATATTATATGACACACATTATTAGCTTTAAGCATCAAACAGCATTTCAATGTTTTATTTCGATGTCATTTCTTTTGGTTCCTTCACAATTTATACTCAGAAGACTACGATCACTACTTCTTCGATCTTCTGGCAGCTGCATCTTTCTCTTCTAGATGGCGTTGTTTCTTTCTTTGGTTATCTAGCTGTATGATTGTCTTTACTTCATAAAGCTAGGTTACCGAAGTTAACAACAGCACCTGTCCTACAGCTTCGACCTCTTGTGTCAGACTTATACTGGAATCAGTAATTCCTATATTGAAAATACATACTTCAATATTACTGTAGACCTGGCGTGTTCTTCGATCTTATGTTTAATATGTATTGTTCCATTATAAACTTCTAGTGTTAAGATTGTTCGAAAGTTTAATTTTCATCAATTACAGATTTTGCAGAAATCATAGTGTAAGCTATATACTTTTGTAATTTTAATAAGTAAATAGATTTGTTTATACAGCACTCAAAGGTATAACGGTAAGCATACTGTTTTAGATTTTATGTGTGATTTGGGTTAATGAATTGTTTTAAGTGAAATCTTTCATTTCCGATGTTAGAGGAATAAATTACTATTAGCTTTGTAGTAACTGGCATTGTAAAATATATTTTATTGTGAAAATTAGCAGTTACCCTGTTTAATTATGATGTAAGGAGTAAATTCGCCTAAAACCTTCACTATTAAAACATGTAAACTGTTTATTTTGTTATATGTACTATTAAATTCCAAAAAGGCATTTAACATTTGGGAGTGGCCATAGCTCTGTAGTAGAGTGCGTGCTTCTCACCAAATCAGCACGGGGTCCAGCCCCGGACGCAGTGATAACTTTCATGATGGTGACTCCCCGTGGTTCGGAAGTCACATTAAGCCGTTGGTCCATTCCATTGGTCGTTGGGCTATTTATTAAAGACCCAATCTGGGGAACAGCTGGCCCTAGTCTGTAACAAGACTACACCTTATCATCAATCAAAAACACTCAACACACTCACCCGTCATCCCATATTCACCTTAAAATACCCTCTAGGAGTAGTCGGTGTCTCAAATCAAAGTCAAGTTTGACATGTTACTAATGTGCTTCAACATATGCCTAGGAGTGTATTTATTTTAAGCTAAATGTTACTTAATTTGTGTCTTTTGATAATCATTTAAAACTCCTGCTGTTGTACTTTCGTTAATAGTGTGTTTTGGTTTATCGTTACTTATGTATACACGTAAAATATTCAGTAACATAGCGTAAATAGTATTATGTCTTAGTTTTAGTAATTTCGTCAACTCCAGCGTTAAATTTATTTGTGTCAATAAATTTGATTTTTATTTGAACATTTCTTAGGCGATATAAATATTTTATCAGGGCAGAATCAAAATAGGAAAATGTTTGAAGCTTTGATAGCGTTTAAATGACATTTTTACTATTGGCATATAACACTATCGCAAGAAGAAAAACACATAATTGAAAGATAATCTACACATAACAGTAAATTTTACAGGAATTAAAGTAATTATGTAAATGTTCTTTACAGTTCATCGTATGCCCTATCCTTTCAAAATCTAATCCGACTAAGTTTTCTTCTAATACCTATGGTCTTTGTCTGAGATGTGTTGAGCAAAATTAGATTTCATGGTTGTTTGACTTAAGTTTGACTTGCTCTCGAAATCTCGATATAAAACTGTTGCCTGGTTGGCCGATGTAATAGCCAATATACCAAGAAGCTTGGGCAATCTATATATTTTTTTAGAGATAGGTTGTATTTATTCATCGGGTTTTTGTCTTGTTACTTTTATTTTGTAGAGTCTATGCAGGTTGTATTTAAATTTAGAATTTGGAAAAGTTGTTTTACAGATTTTTCCATTGCTTAAGTCGTATGGGACAAATATCAAAATCCCTATATCTGTTTTTATCACTTTATATTGAATTTATTTCGTCTTTTGGTTTTTTATAATATTGTCTATCATTTCGGTCGTATGACCATTTTTTATAGCTAAGTGTTTAATAATGTTATATTTTAATGATAACAAACTCTCGGTAATCAATATTTTGAACTCAGTAGTCTGGTTTAAAAGAAACCGTTGTCGTTTTTGTTTATTATTAGTTGGTATTAAGATTAAAAACCTTCTCCATTTGGACTTTAAATAAAGAACTGTGAAATGCGAGTAAATAGCAAAAGAACGTAAAAGAATTTCCCAACAACTATCTAACTACCAAAATGTATTATTGCAAAACATTGATCAACCAAATATCCCTGTGGTCTAGCATATTATAAAAAGAAAACCAGCTGTTTGAATGTTGTTCATTTTCATGTTGTGATAGGCCTAATTTGTAATGTTTAAGCAAATTTTCTGGTTGTAATATTACGTATTATAGTTGCAGACACTAATTTAAAGTTTAAAAACACATCTATTGAGACAGCTGATGCCTCTGCAGTATAAAGATAATCAAAATCATCATGCCACTTTGCACGCGTCAAACAGAGCTCTTTATAAACCAAATTGTCAAAAGTGTATAATTATACTCTAGGACCATTGTATGTCTACAAATTCTTATATCTGATATTATCGGTCGGGTCTATCAGTTTCGTGTCTAATCAAAAGTTACTACCTCTAATTTTAATTGACTTTTGTATCGTTTTCTTATTAATTGTCGTGTCCACCCAGAGTCGTTGCACGACCTCTAAAGGTGGTTTAAAGTTGGATGTCATCAGAATTAATCAGCATCAAAATTACTATAGACAACATAGTTGCATTTGTTCAAAATAAAATTGTATTGTCTTTTGGCTATAGCGTTTTATGAATGTATACAATGAAATATGATGGGTGCGCTATGTAATATAATGTGTACAATCTTTTTTAACCAGATGGAATTACTAACAGACCGGATGTAGTAAGTAACAAAATTAAATTAATTAAAATCTTAATATTGATCATTTTCAAAGCTCAACAAATCCCTACTAATTATTTCCATAAATAAAACTTTTTGGAACAGAAAGAAGATCTATGAGCTGGTTTCACATTTAACTCAGATCAGAAACCTAGCTTTTGTTTGTCCACTGGTAACAATGGCGAGTTAATTCCTGAACATGTTTTTTTATAAATAATAATTGTGCTTTTCACATAGTATTGATTAATTTATTCGTTAATGCAGTTTGGTGAGGTCAGTTCTAAAGTCCTTGAAAGCTATTTGTACATTTCGAGGTTCAGTGGTAGAGAGGACTCTATCGTCCAAACTTGGCGTCGTTAAACAAGACAATAATTGTTACCTTTACATTACAGGATTCTGGAAATCTACAGGCAAATATCACTAGGACAAGGGTAAATGTTACGTAGTGCCCAGGACAATGGCTGAAAAACAAAACCTAATTTGGTTGTGATAAATGCAAAGCTTTTTTGGATGTCAAACCACTTCTTCCACTTTTGGCAACATTCTCGGCGATATTTTGTATATACAATGGAAAGAAAGTTAATGAAATCTGAGCTGAATTGCGTCGTCAGGCAGATTTCACATTCCTCACAAACAGAAGCATTCAAATGGTTTGCAGATGACATCATTTAGCTTTTTCAAATTCAACGGAATTCAAATTCACAATGTACACAAATTATTTCAAGTTTGAATTCCTTATACTTTCTATATATTTGCACATTAAATATATATAAAATAATAGTTATTAATACGTCGTATTATAAGTGGTCCAAAATGCCTAAACAGATTTTCACTTTAGTCTCTTGCTATTTATTTTGTGGATGTTGTATGGATATAAAATATAGCTAAAGACACACTGCGTAATGAGCTAAATCCTTAAACGACGTTTCACCGCCCTAGACGGTTCTGAGTTATAAGTGGTCCAAAACACCTTAAAAACCGACAGACAGACAAGATTTTTTTGACGCCAGTTTCAATATATGCAAAGTATATAAACACCAAATAACCAAAACCAATGGATTCTTTGCAATGCACAGACTAAAGTCTTATTTTATTTATATATATAAGTGTTAGCTGCCATGTGAGAGTCATAGTTACTCCGTCCCTTCCACCCGTTTTTAGAACTCTCGCTTTGGTTTTTGCAATTTATTTGAGGATGTTATATGAACATATAATGTAGCTAAAAAACACACTGAGTGCTAAGCCTAACCCTCAAATAAAGTTTTATTGCCATAGGTTCAGGCGATTTTGACTTATAAGCGGTCCAAAATGCCTTAACAGATTTTCACTTTAGTCTCTTGCTATTTATTTTGTGGATGTTGTATGGATATAAAACATAGTTAAAGATACACTGCGTGATAGTCTTAACCCTGAAACGAAGTTTCACCGCCATAGCTTCAGTAGATTTTGAGTAATAAGCCGTCCAAGGTGCCTTAAAACGTTACAGACAGACAGCAATTTTTTTGCCGTCAGTTTCGGTCTACGCAAAGTGATGGATTCTTTACCATGTACAGACAAAAGTCTTATTTTATGTATATATATATACTACTTCCGGGGACTGCCATATAGTTTGACCTTTTTAACTAAGGAATTAATTTATTTCGCGTAGCTGAAATTATTCTTTGTGTGAGTTCTTTTCAAATATATTGTTTGTTCTTTAAATAAATTTAGACAAATCTCAAGAAATGCTGAACACGAAAGGTGCTCTCCCTAATGTCATACAACAGTTTTCTTGTAAAAATTAGTAATAACCAGCGGTAAATTGTTTAGTGGTTGTTGTTGTAGCGTTTGCTTTTTTGTCAAAATAGTCAAATTCTGCTGAATTCGAATGAGGCCTTATAAAACGTAGTCATCCTTGCAAAGTTTTATGTTGTCATCTGTAGAAACCGGTAATTGTGACGAAAAAATGTTTTATCGAGGTAACCCTTGGTGTTGTAAATTAAAAATTTGGTAATATTCTTTTGAATATAGGATGAATACGCTTTAAATAAGAAATAACTTGATCACAATTCACGAAATCTGTTAAACCAGAAGTAATAGGACATGTCAGTAAAAGGTCAAAGAATGTTAGCTTAAAAGACAGAATTATACACGTTGAAACAGGGTTAGAACTTATTAAGAATTGATGCTATTAAACATTCACATATTCTAGCTGCGGGCCGAATAGAGCCCGAAGTGCGCTCAAATGGGATAGAGACTTAACATGGGAAAATGTGTAAACTGTGTTTTACGTAGGTTAATGGACTAAAGCATGGAAAGTTTTTCTGGGGAAGCATAGAGTCATTAGTGCTGCTGCATATAAAAAAATGGGTTCGGTTATAAAATAGAATTTTAATTACTAAATACTAGTTCAGAAGTACAGAATTAATATGATGACGAAAGTAAAGGTTTAAGTGTTTGAAGCAGCATCAATAGATCTATGCTTCCCCAGAGAACATTTCACATTTAAGTCAACTAACTTGCCTAAAACGTAGTTTGCAGTTTTTATCCCATGTTATAAGCGGTACTCTGAGCTGGACCTGCGGCCGCTATATCCGGCCTCCTCTTAAGAAACAAGAGTATGGCCTTGAAACCGTGAATGTATTCTCTAATGAAAAGTGGTTAACAGCTATGAAATAGAAAAACGTGTAGATACAATTTCTAGGGATATTGTAGTTACGATATCAAGTTACAGAAAACGTTTTGCACGTTTTGGTTTATTGAAAAAGTATCTAACATTATCTCTGTGAATTGTGTGAACCTCAGATTCTCTACAAGAAAATTTCAATATAAATGATTAACCCTAAAAAGACAATTCGACTAAATGGCAAAATAAGAATGAAAAAATAATACTTTTTTTGGTTAGCTAACCGAAAAGAGTATCACCATGAAAACAAACCCTTCTACGCGAGACGATAGTAAATGGACATCTTCGAACAGTTATGCAAATAAATGGATAGTTCTAAAATTAATATAAAAATGCTAAGCATTTTCATTCATACAGAACGTTTTGTTAACGATACATTTTTAACTTCCACAATAAAGAAAAGTAACTTGATTGGTTAAAACAAAGACGAAAGGAAAACTATCAACAAATAGAATTAATAGTTACGGAAAAGCACTAAAAATGGTAGTAACAATAAATATGAAAGTAAACGTAAACTTCATATACTAGACTACTAGAGACTGTCTTTGCTGTAACATGGCTACAATATACAGGGTGAGTTTGAAATGTACCCCCTCCCACCACTTTAACTTTTGAAAAGAGAATTATTTTTAAACGCCCTTTGCATCACCTACCCCACACACCAAAACCGGGAAGGGCACACTTTTTTAAATACAAACGCCCCCCTTGTGGCAATTCAAAAGAAAGAACATTTTAATACAAATTCAACGACCCAAAGAAAAATCTTTATCTCGACTCGTTTTTTGTATTTCCTATTTAAAGATTGCAAGAAATCAACTTCGAAATGCTACATTTCACATACAATTTTTTAATGACAAATTTTTTACAAAATCTTTTGAAGGAGATATCACGACGACCCTATAGCATAATCCAGTATTTTTAAGAAAAATTTAAGAAAGACGATGAATCGGAAAATTACAAGCATGAACTAACTTACTATATAAAAATGGTGGCCATGTTATGGTATCTTAGGGCGTTTTTGGTGTTACGAAATGAAATGAAAAAAGTCTTTATTTATGTGGCGAAGTTAGGACTTTAAAGTTTTATTTAACCACGTTAAATATAATTATACAACAAAATCATAATTATTACAAATATGTTACATAAAGTAATTGAAAATTAGATATTTTAAATATAAGTGTTACATCTTTATTTGCGAAAAACGGTGAGGTATAAAATTTAAACAATAACGCTTTAAGTGTTGCCTATCTTCTAACGCGAATATAATAAACGTCGATTAAGAGTCGACGAAGGTTACAGTAGAAACCGTGGCAAAAAGCTAGATAAGAAGGCAGAAAATTTTCAGCCAAAGTGTCTCCTAAATCTGATTTTCTCAATCGATTATGATGGCTTTGGTTTCAATAGATAGGCAGTAAAATCTTCTACGAATTGTTATTCTCTCTGTAAACTTAATCGATTTTCCTTTTATGAACACTCCCAAATACTTCTAAGGTTCATGTCGTCAAAGGACGGGCTAGTGAACAAGAGTCCCGTTTCAATTGAACTTATATACAGGGTGTCCCGTAATTAGGGGATCAAACTTCACCAGGGGGTTTGTTAGGTAATAATAAACATAAAATTTAAAATTTCCATTTGCCACATATTGTTATTCTTATGTATTTGTCATAAACATGAAGGGTTTTGAGTTATTAGGCTTAACAAATTTCATATGGCCACCATTTTTAAACCAGAAATGAAAATTACTCAAATTAGTTTTTTAAATATTGACTTAAATTGTACAAAGAAGTGTGCACATATTTTAGTTTATAACTTAATTGACCTCGGAGATAAAAGTTATTTAGTGAAAACACAGATAGACAGAAAACTAAGTTAGATAGGACTATGTGTTATAGGAAATCTTTTGCTTAATATGAGCTGATAAACCCCCTGGTAAAGTTTGATGCCCTAATTACCGGACACCTTATATATATATATTCAAAAGCCTAACATTTTCACGGCATTGAATACCTGTGGATGCTTTGCATTTACATGGAAACAAATGCAATGTTTAAGTTTTACTTGGTAGATCGCAGCAGCTATGCGTTTAGACCACATTTTTTACAGCCATATTATAAATTCATCTGTTCAAGAAGGGGTATGTTCAGAATTGTGCGAAAAGATCAAAATTTTGTCTGTTTACAAAAGGCATGTCCTTCATTAAAAGAAACTTTAGACCAATTTCCCTATGCCTTAAATAAGCTGCTAATATGGCCAACCGGGAACCGCTAATGCAATGGCAGACTTGTCAATTCATGCTTATTACCCAAACGTTGACTAAATTTTTGTTTTTTTTTTAAGTTAGGTCAAGCAAATTGCTAAAATTTGTTCCCAGCGCTTCAGCTAAATTAAAACTGTGATAAATTATTATTGATGAATTCTAAGTATAAAGTGTTCCAATTTAAATACTCTATATTCACTCTGTCTCCCCCCAGTGCTAGATTAATTTTTAACCTGTAAGGTTAGTGTTAGGTTACTTAGTAAGGAAAATTCGGTTTTGAAGTGGGAAATTCACTTCAGTCCCGACCCTTCAAAAACCATATCTGATGGCTTTTCTGCAGAAGGGCTAAGAATTATCTTGTCCGTAACAGTAGAAGCTTGATTGTCTTGACTCTAATCATCTGGATATCTCTAGACTGGGACTCGTGGCGTGGTCTTGTAATCCAGCTTCATGGAGGTCAGGTTTTGAGGATGATATAGGTCTAAAGTGGCTCAAATAGTCTCAGTGATCATCTGATGATACCCGCATCAACTCCCACCATCGTTTAGACATATCAGGCCCATCACCTGCGTGGTTCGGAAGACACGTTAAGCCGTTGGTCCTTGTATTTCCATTCGTCATTGCTTTGGGCTATTAATTAATGAACCATTCTAAGGAAGAGTCGGCCTTAGTTTGTAACAAGACTACACCGCATAACTCATTACTACCACTCATCACTCATCCATCACCACATATTTGCCTTAAAATACCCTCATGAGAGTGGTCGGCATCTCTAATAGTGATTTAATGACTTATCCAATTATACAATAAAATAGCTTTTTCTAAAGCAACTAATTAGTCTCATCTAGCATTTATACAATCGTAAAGTGGTGGACAAATCGTATGTTTTTCTTAAGAAAATTATAGTTTTGAAACCCATGAATGGCTACTCTGAACGTTCATAGCACAAAATCTACCTCTAAGTACGCTAAACTCAGGTACTACGACATACCATAGTGAAACCAAAATGCCTAAATGGAGCAGAAACCTCAGTTATTAATAGAGGGACAAAAGTGGATGAACTTTTCAAAAGAGAAAGAGAAGTTGTTGTGACCCAATCAACACTGAGCCACATACAGGCTTGGTCGTAATACGAAAATAGAGTAATACGAAATATAATAATAAGAAAATACACTCATAGACATTCAGACATTAAGAAACAAATATTGAAATTCTACGGCCATTTAAAAAGAATGCAACCTTCTAGACTAACAATGCAAATTTTTGATTGAAAAGAAGCAAAAGTAGAAAAAATTTAATGGATCACGTCAGTTAACATTTAAAAGCAGCATGTATCACACAAACAAATTAATGCTAGAAAAATAGTTGGACAACAATTATTTGATTCGAAAGTTGAACAAAGAGGAGTTACTAAAAATAGAGAAGTAGTTTGGACTGATGAGGGTTCATGAAAAGGGTTCATTCCGAAATAATGAAGCAAGCCTGAGTACAAAAATTCAAAACGGTGGATATTATTTCGCGTGGTCCAGCTAAGCCTATAAGTGAATCGTAATAATAATTTTAAAACTGTATTGAACAATAAACTTGTTAGTTGCCCTATTTTGGCGTACACAAATTTAAAGTTTGCTATAACTTTATCATTGTAAATACGCTACGAGTAGACGAGATCAATCGGTTGATAACCAGGGTTCTTCTTTAATACATAAAACACCCTGTAGCTTTTCGGTTGGGACGTCACCAAACATATTGCTTTGAGGGCTGAAGCGTCGAATTTCCCAAATTGAAAAAGTTTTCTCAACTAGGTAACACCCACACCTTAGTTTGGGGTGGGTGAGAGGGTTTCGAAACATTTGAAAGACGCGAACTCATGCATTTTAGGCTTTTTTGTGGTAGGATGGTTTCGGTTGGATGATACTGCCATGTTATAAGCTATCACACGAAAACACTCTTTTAGTTTAAATGTAAATGGTCGTGTGAAAATTTTAAGACATGAAATAACTTTTGGGTCAGTTTACAAGAAAAACTGAAAGAAACTGTCGATCAACACTGCGATCTTCTCTAAACTGGCAGGCTACTGAACTTGACACCGACCTTCACCCCAACCTGCATATTTAAAGTGCATTTAAGACTAAACTTCCCCAAGTTGACAACTTTATCAAACTTACTTCTCTTCATTGGCTAAACCATTGTGTTTCATTTCAAGCTTTAATTTGTATTTTCACTCAATGTTATTTTACTCTAATGCTACGATAATTTTGTAAGTTCCAAATCTTTTCGGATACATTCAACATCCCACGAGCCGTTTGATGCCCACCTTTTGCGTTACAACGCTTGGGGGGGGGCTCAAAAATAGGCGAAATTTATTTATATACAATAAATAGACTGTCCCTTTTTACTTTTCATCGAGAGTGAAACCAACGTGCAGAATTGTTATTGCAGAGTTGATACATAGTTTTGGCTGTTTTTAGTTATAACAGAACATTGCGTAGTTACTTTGTTAACCGACTTCCTACGCAAGGAGGAGCTTTCGTATCTCTTTGTGACTTTGTGTTTGTTTTGGTTTTCACAGAAACACATTATTACTGTATATAGTTCAAGACTTGGCGTAAATGCACTAAATAAAGACTGTAAAAGCCCAAAAATGTCCAACTTCTTCAAATCCTTAGCCCAGGAAATCAATCGGTGATCGAAGAGAAATCGGGCGTATTAATTGGTAGCAGAGCAGCAGCAATCCCGATCATAATGGCGGGTGTATATCACACGGACGACTTTCTACTGTCAGATGTTGAGACTCCCGCCAAGCCAAGATCAGATCAGCTGGTGCCTAACCTAACATAACCTCAACCACTTCACTTTCCCGCGCTCGCGCCCTCGGGGGAGAAAGCTCCGTCTGGCGCGAGGCGATGGGAGAAAGCGAGCTAAGCTAATGAATCGACTCGGTTTATCGACTATAACGATTATAACACGTTGGCATAACAGAGAATAACTCACGGACTGGAGCGGCAAAAGTATTTTGTCGCGTGACTGTAAACAATGAACAATAAAGTTGATGTTTAGTTTGAAATAGTAACTATCTAGCTGGAAGTAAGAGTTTCCTGGGTTGAAGGAAAGCTTGTTGACATCTGAAAATATACAAATCATTTTAAAAGCAGTCTTTATGTTACACTGAAATTAAAATGTCACGAAAAGAGTATTTCATTACCTACGAAATTATTTCGACATTTGAGGTAACCTTTTATGTACAAAGCCACTTATAAATTAAGTCTTAGACTTAAGCGGCCGGCGTCATTACTAACTAAAGCTTCAGGTGTAGACCTCGTCAATTGGCTATTTCTAACTTCTACTGCGCCAGACGTTTCGCCCATTTTCCAAAGGAGCATCGTCAGTGGACTTGCTGAGACTGACTTGCAGTCCCAGCAGTAGAGGTTAGAAATAGCCAATTGACGCGGTCTGCACCGGAAGCTTTAGTTAGTAATGACGCCGGCCGCTTAAGCCTAAGACTTAATTTATAAGTGGCTTTGTACATAAAAGGTTACCTCAAATGTCGAAATAATTTCGTAGTTAGCCTTAGTAGGAAGCCTTAGTTAGTAAAGCCCCTTATAGCATACCAGATCGCTAATGGTAACACAAATGTGACCCCTGGTGGTATCCAATAAGTTCAAACCATTTTTAAGACAAGTCGATTTTTAACTTTAAAAATATATTATTCCTCACTTGAAAAAATAACCACTTTAAAGGGTTAATTTTGAAGTTGATCGAAAACCCAAACAATCCGGTGAACTTGTTTAATAGGTGGTTAAAAGGAAAACTACTGAAAAGGTCATATAGGATTATTTGTTTTTTGATCATCTAAGTTATTCTAAAACTAATAAGAAGCTCTCCTACTCGTAGATGGGTCAGTAGTATTTGATAAATATAGTAGACGAGTCATCTTTCAAGTACTTAGTATACTTCATAATATTGTTGAATTTTAATTTTTAACCAATCTGGTATATAATTCTACACTAATTAAGTGAGTTTGTATATTGTTCAACGTATATGCTTGAAAAGGACTTAGTGAATATTACAGACATAACATTTTATTGTCTTTATTACAAAATATTTTGTGTTGACAATAGTAGTAATACAGAAAGTAAAAACAACAACAAAACGAAACCAATTCACCGAAGTAAAAACACTGTTAACAAATAAGGCCTAATTTATACTAATATAATAGAACTAAATTATTCAAAGGTGCCAGAAGAATTCAGAATTCATCCATGGTGTAGTATGCTTTATTAACCAGGAATTCTTTTAGTATTTTTTTAAAATAAACATTTGCCTTTTTTAGTTTTAAAGTTTGTGGAAGATTATTGAATAATTTTATACCTGCATATTGAATTCAGATTTTGCGACATTTGGAGCCTGTGGTATTTATTTCTAAACTGATAGGTTTGTCTGGTGCGATAAGAATGAATATCAGCTCCTGATATCTTATTGCACTTATTTTAAACAAAATAAAATTGTTTCATAAATATAAATACTAGGTAATGTCATAATTTTTAAATGTTTGAAAATGTCTTGACAGGACTCGAAAAATTTTGCTTTAGCTATTATTCTAATAGTTTTTTGCGAAATAAAGAGCCGCATTAATCTGAATTCTGAGCAAACTCCCCAAAGTGTAATACCATATATTAAATGATTTTGAATCAATCCATAATAGGCGATTTTTAGTACATTGGTACTACAATAGTTCGATAATTGTCTGATGAGATATATTCCAGTGGAAGTTCTCAAACAGACATAATCATAACCTACTATCATAGTATAAATTTACTAAATACGGTGTCTATAGTAAAGTATCCCTGCACATTTTACTTATAAAGGTTATAGAAAGGATGCATGGGTGAATTCAAATAAGGCTACACAGTGTTGAGTTAAAAGCTCCATTACTGTAAGATTTACTGCAGTAAACCTTAGCCAAGTGGACTCGGATTTGAAACTTCCGGAAATATCAAACTATTGTTTGCTTTCGTTCTAGTGGTCTTTGGGCAGTAAACCGTAATAGTTTACTCCTCTTTGCCAATATCGCAGAGTAATGGTGCAGCTGTAAGAGCCCCCCAGCTGCAGTTTGCTATATTTAAACCTATTACAGAATGTCGGTCATGCTCAGGTGTTTCTTGAGTGCTTTTTGTCTTGACTCTGTAATACTGTAATTCTTTGTAAATAGACAACGAACCCATTTCTTTGTTCTAAACCACTTAATTTTACTTTAGAGTACATTCATGTTTAGCCTTGCCACCGTCAGGGTATAAATCAAATAAATGGAATATACTCGTATAATAATTTAAAAATAAAACAAACATAAGGCCTAAGTTATTTACTGGTATTAGTTATTTATTGTTATATAACTACTTTTTATTATGAATGTTAAAAAATATTTTGTAGGTATTTTACTCTTCCAATTTGCAATATATACATATTTTTTTAAATCAACTCCTTTAAACTCTTGTTTGCATTTTATATTATAAATTTGAGTTAATATTAGTGAAGATTATTTCTTTAATAAAGAAACTGAAATTAGATGAAAAAAGGGAGGGAAGAGAGTGCTTGCGCATGCAGTCGGTGAGCAACTAGTCGCTAAATGTGAACGCTCTCATACGCCGCAATGCTTCTGCAGTCGGCCAGACGATTTTAAATCGCCGTGCCAGTCGCTGCTGAAAAGACTGACCACCGACTAATTGCTGCCTCGCCGACTAGTCGTCCTTAGTGTAAACGGCTCCGTTGGATAACATTGGTGCCGACTGCCCCGACGACTAGTCGCCGACGATCGATTGCCTACTGTAAACGGGGCCTAAAAATTACACTTTTAAGAAAACATTTCACAAATGTTACAAACAAGAGAATAGAATAAAAGGTGAGTAAATAATGTAAGGTTTTGATTTTATCCTCTCCAGACGTAATTTCTGTAAACTTTAGTCAATCACTTATATAACAGTTTATTTGTTAGCCCTAAAATGTACATATGAGGACATTCATAAAAGAATAGTGCAGTTTTCACTATCTGTAAAATTGTAATGAGTCAAACTTAAAAGCCCAGCATTCGGTAACTAAAAGAGTTTTGTTTCCATATAGTACAAGGCAGCATTGTTAACCTCAATGTTTTGAAAAACTTTAACTTTTTGTTTTGAATGCTAACATGTTTTTAGATCAAGAAAAAAGCAACATGTGTGGTGCGGTACAGTGAATTAAGTGTCAGTGACTTATTCAACAAAGATTTAGGACGATTTTGAACAATACTGCATAAAAATGAAAAAATGGTCATTCGTTGGTATGGACCACATGGATTTTTTAGGGCTTTAGAGCAAGATTGGCGACGTTGTCAATTTTTTCATCTGAGTCTGGTGACATATCCCTACTATGAAGCTACTTTGCTGATCCAGTTTCGAAAAACTGCCTGTACCAAAGAATGGTGTTTTTCTATCAGTTCAGATTTGCCCTAAATCTTCGCTGCACTAAAGTTCACCGTACCACTCCACACATTTTGCTGTTTCTTGATCTGAAAACGTGTTAACATTGAAAACACAAAATTTACGTTCCTTAAAAACAATGGGGATAACAAAATAATTAGCACAGCTAGATGCTCAACAATATGGTATATGGAAACAAAACTCTTTGAATTCCCGGGTCCAATGGTACCAGCCTGGATTTTAAGTTTGACGCTCTACAATTTTACAGCAACATTCTTTTATGAAAACCCGGCTGTAATATGCGCAAGGTATTTCATTCAAATCACTCACTCACTTAAAAGGAAATCCAAGAGGTCCAGTGCTCAACCAGACCTTTGTACAGAGTATAAGTCCGAAGCTTAAATAAATATTGAAAAATACCGCGAGCGATCATATTACAGACGACGGAATCAAAGCTGTTGCACTCTCAGTTAAACAAAGAACACAATAGAGTTATTTGGAAATATTTAGCTTGTTAGTGGATTTACAAAATTTAAACCGTACATGTTTTATAATCTAGTTCTTCCGGTTTACACCGCGTCTAAACTTCATAATTAGGTTGAAATATTTTGGTCTCGCTGTGGAGTACCATTTTCAGTCACTGATTCGCTGAAACTAAAAGTACTAGATTATAGCTGTGACACCGGCCGCGAAAGCCTAAGAGTTAAGTGTACATGTTTTCTACATAATGGGCCTTTTTCAGGAGATATAGATCACTATGAAATCCTTTTGACTTTTACAAATCTCAAACGGTATACTCGTCTCATTAGACCGTTTGGCTTACTTACGACAATTTATTTTGAGCATTGTCACCACATATCAATGACATTACGTTTGTTCTTTCTGCCAAATTTCTAGCAAAAGAAAACATCTTTACCATCAGTTCCCGGCAAAATCACCTTCCTTATCTGATTAGACACAATCGTCACGAGGTTTTGCCAATGTCCGTTTGTGGATGTCCTCGTTTTCCTCTCGCAGACACAAAGCCCCACAACCTTGTTCATGTCAAGTATGTGAGTGTGTGTGTGTGTATGTGTGGTCGCTGGGCCCCCAGCTCTGAGACTTTATGCTTGTTTTATGTCCCAGTTCGGCCACCCTGCCAAGGACGACTTGTTTCGTCTGCATCGCTAATTCCTTTTTGCATTGCACTTCGCCTCGTCTGTGCGATAAACACGCAGGATAAATTGTCCGGTGCGTGTTTAATTCTTGGATTAGATTAGGCCGTGGTACAGGAGCACAGCGCCAGCTGTGGAGTCATGTGACCGAATAATCAGCCAAGTCTTGTGTTGGACCGGAATATTAACTAAAAAGTCCTTTGACTATTCTGGTGATCGTGAAAAGGAACTCCTTTAAAAGCAATTTCGGCAGCAAATGGTTTACTGATGACGGCGTATTACGGAGTAATCTACCCACACGATTCCTACGGATTGGCTTTGTGGGGTGGATGCTCAAAATCAAGTTTTGACAGAGTTTTCATTCTGCAAAAAAAGCAGTCAACCATTGCAAAATTACAATGGAGAGAGTCGTGTAGGCCAGCATTCAAACATTTGAAATTGTTGACACTACCTTGCCTCTATTTTTTGTTTCTCCCGAACTGGGAGACACAGAACGGCAGTTCATGAACGTTTACCTTCTCAGGTAGAAGTTCAACTAGTCAACAGGTTGCCAAATATTATTAAAAGTGTCCCAGAGCTTAAGGCTTTTAAAACTCGTTTGAAAAAAGTTTTGACCGCCGAAGCATTTTACAACACAGACGAGTTTATGGCACATGACTGGGAAAACATTAACTGACTGCTGGATAGTAGTGGTATAATTAGAATGAGTGAGAGAGAGTGAATGTCAAAAATGTTATGTCTGATTGGTATTTCAATGTTAGAATGTGAGGAAAATTTGAGCTTTTCAAAATAATTGAAGTTAGTATAACATGTAAATTGTTAACACAATAAACTATTTATTTATTTATTATTTAGAATTCAAGATCCTTTATTCTTCATAAAAACAGTGTCCATAAAGATTATAACTAGTTCTGTGGATAAGTTTTTCTCCCACGTAGAAAGGCTCTCGCCAATAGAAAGGAATCAAGACTCTTTTTTTTGTCATTGACATAATTTTAAAATATATTGACAATTGTCAGAAATTACAGCTTAAGCTATAGTCAAATTTAAATTGTACATTAAAAGTCAAATAACAATTCTATTTATATATAAAAATTTAGCAAAGAGCTATGTGGAAGACATTGATATGGTTGTAAATATAAAGTAATAAAATATAACAAACCCAAAACAAATACATAGATTTAACACAGAAATAAGTTATGGTAAAAGAATAAATTACCTGTACAAAAATATCACAGTAGGTTAACATTAAATATAAAATTCCTTGTAAAAAACTATATATTCATCAAAAATAACTAAATTTTAAGCTAGCTCTATTTTATTTACAGTAAAAACTCTTGCATTGAATGAAAAGGATTTTTAACAGCCATTCATAAAACCGTCATAAAAGCTATTTTTGGTTATTGACACAAATTTGGATATCATCATCTTTATTTAACTTATTTTATACCTCGTATGACAACACAACTTGACTATGAAGTGTTTTCCTAACCTAGAATGTGTTCTATTAATATTACTATTATTTCTAGTATTTTATGAGTGTATGATGTTACAAAAGGTTAATCAGGGCTTTAGTTGCAATGCATAAGAGAACAATTCAAACACATACAAGTTGAAAGGCGTGCTCGAATTGCTTGGCAGCCGCAAATATAACTTAGTCAGTGGATCACAAAATAAAATTTGTTTACTGCAAACAAGTTTACGCTGCATACAAATTGTCAATACTTGAAAGTAAAAATGTCCACCCATACATTCACAATTATAGATCTCATTCAGACATGCATTGGTTTTCATTCGGGACAAGTGTGGTTATATTACGTTATCATTAGTCCTGGATTGGGCGGTATTTGGGTTCAATATATGGATGCTGGAGGACTATCTGCCGTGACAACCCCAAGTCAACCCTCGATAGAGGTGAACTCTGAGGAATTTTGTCTAGCAGACTTATCGATCTCAGTCGCATCCAACATAATTGAACTACAGAGATTCTGGTATGTATGTCGCAAGACCATTTGCACTGAGGTTCAGCTAGTTAGTTAAAGTGTTGAATTAAACTGTGTTTGTGGATACGATCTTTTCTTGATATTTGACTTTTCTTTAAAAGTCGAATCGCGTGTCATCTGCGTACTGAACAAGCAGAAACATATTAATTTTCTGTATTCCTTGCCACAGTTTTCATTAACACAGGTTTCACAGTTCCTTTGTGCCTACAAGTCCAGTACAGCAGCTGATCATGAAATAATCATATTCCTCTGCCGGTGGGTTTGACCTTGAACCTCGGCAGTCTGTGACTTTTAGCAGTCAGAATCCCAGTCACTTCCTGTCATTAGACTGCTCCTGACCGCAGCTGAGGAATCTCAACCAGATGATCGCACGTCCGGTTCATATACACTCTTTCACGTACCCGAGCATCGTCTTCTTCGCTCGCTGCGCTCTACAGTCAAGGCCAGCGCGTGAGGCAAGAACTTCAATAATTTTCTTCTGTATGAATTACAAGACTTACAAGAGCTAGCGTATGAAAACTTAATGCATTAACTGCGTGTACTTAGTACTATGAAGATGGGGTAAACCTCGGAATGGTCAGCATGGTGCAAAGATCATACATAGATAATACAAGAGATCATAGTCTATTACAACGACCAGTTGTCAAAAATAAACTAGTGGTCGCCAACTGGCATCAATTACTTCGAATTACGCGAAAAAGTTCAGTTGGCTGCGAACTAGTATTCCTATTCACTTGGGCTTCTTTATAACAAATAAATCCTATGGATCTACTTACTTGGATACTTGGTTCTTGGGTCTACGGTACTTAGTTCTATGCAGTTCAGAACTGCTTTATTCATTAGAATATTCAAAACGCTCAAGCTGGATGATACTCGTACATTTGTCTCTATAAAACACGACTGATGAATCATCTCATAGATTGTAATTGTTTCGCTCGTACCATAGTACGTATATTTAATTCTCTCGTTATACGTATAGTAGCTACAAGTCACAAACATTTGTGTTGATGGGCCATCACAATCAAAAGTGGTCGGTTCGTTCGTTCTGAAGAGGAAAAGAAAGTTGTCTACTGTAGACCTAACGAAGCGACATGTGACAGCTTTCAAAAAGATCTCTGACTGAGAGACCCTACGCGGTGCTACCCAACTGTATATCGGGTGTCTCACCTATAAAATACTAAAGTTGTCCACCATATTGGAAAATGGTGGTCATACTTTTCGAATTCAAAATCATCCTGAAAAACATATTTGGGAATCGAGGGGAGTCCCCAATAAGAAGTTCGATGTGATGTTTGTAGTTGAAAAACTAGTAGCTATTGGTTCACTTTAGGATACCCAGTAAATAAACAGCAGCATTCAACCCCATTTAATTGTCCGCCTAGGAACGAATTCTTTCGGGCTTTCTTTCAACTGATGCGGCTTCTAAGGGTTTCGTGGAAAGTAGGTAACGCTCATATGAAGATTGAATTCGGATATGTTAATTTTTTGGGAAGAAAAAGAGTTTTGTTTGCCTCTGATTAGATTTTGATAAACCTATGTTTAGCTTCTTAAATGAGGTCTTAAAACACTATATATTTTCTAAATTTAACTATTAATAGCATAAAAGCTAAAAGGCATTTTGAACAAATGAACTACAGGCAAACCTAGATAATATTTGTATCTTTCATTTAAGAGTTGATTCGTCAAAACAGCATTAATACGAAAGTCTCTATTTTATTTCCCGCAAAACCACTGCAACTACGCTCTCCCAAGCAACTGATGCGACTCTTAATTCTTATCGAACTTACAAACCTATAAGCTTCCCAGAGCCCCCTCATAGTGTCAACGTATGCTCCTGGACGGACTTCGTTCATGATGTTCGCCTGTAATTATTATTGTCCAATGACGGAATCGAATGTGACCGGTGGATTTTTTGCCAATTACCAGTGCGGACAATGTCGCGGCGAGTATGTTAATGTTGAATTTTGGCGGCGACGCGGTAAAGTGGACCTATCAATCTGTCACCAGCCCAAAACCTGACCCGATCCACCAAGGTGAACCCCCTTTCCCCCTCCCACCTTCTACAAACCACCACCATGGTTGAAGAGAGAAGGGGTTACCAAAACTATCAAACTATAAATGGCGGGGTCGTCTTCAGTGATTGATACCTCATAGCGATTCAGTGCCAAATTACGAGTATTCTGCAGTATTCACGTGCGTATGATTTCTAAAGCGATCGGCAACTGGATTTTGAGGTTGAATACATAGATAACAAGGCTGATTGCTCAACGGCTCAGACACTGTCACTGGTCCAATTCGCAGGAGGAAAATGACATAAAAGATTATTATTAATAGCTGATTGGCAGCACACCTTCTTTTATAATAAAAAATAAAACTATTTTTGAATTTTAATATAAACTATATTTTAATTTTTAACTATTTGGTTTTATAATTGTTTATATTGTTATTTTTTGTAATCTGAAGAGGGTTTCAGTGAAGAAACCGAAATATATTCAAAAATAGTTTTATTTTTATTATAAAAGAAGGTGTGCTTCCAATCAGCTATTAATAATGAATGAACCACCTTCAACACCATATCGACAAAAGCTGAGACATAAAAGATGTTTTCTGTTAGGAAGTGTTTCATCACCTTCTGTAAATATCTCGATTTCAACCAGCATCACTTTGGTCGAATTGAAGTTCCGTGAAATCCCCTGATAATTGAAGCGTAAAAAGAAATATTTTTAAAATTTTAAATACACTTTTGATTGTGTCCCATAAACGTATGAAATCACTCTACACTAGGACATTTGGTATTTGAGTCAATCTGTACAAACAATACAAACCAATTATTTGTATGAAGGAATGGAGCAAATCTGGTGGTAATAGTTATAATGTAGGAGTACCCACTTTTTTCCAACGTACCAACTTACTAAGATGTGTTTAAACTAATAAACCGCCCCACAGATTAACCTTCGTTCAATGACCGCGTTTAACAGATGATCGCGGCTGCAGGCGAATACCGCAGATAAACTAGAATCTAAAATGAGCGTTAATCACACAGATAACCCCTGAGTATGCAAGGTTGGCTGACATGTGTTAATTGTTATGGTGGCAATAACTATTGGCGAGTGGTGCTGGTGGTAATGGTGGTTGTAAATTGCGCGGTAACTGAGTAGCTGTTAACCCTCGATAGGTAAAGTGGGAATCGTTAACCCCTTCTGAGCATGCTAAGTAGGAACGTTATTTTGTGGTGTACTAGTGTTATGGTTCAGGTTTTGTAGAACTGTTTATACTCTCCTTATAAAAATGCTCTACCGTTGAATTTATAAGTTATAGTAGTCCAACTCAAATGGGATTCTTGTTCGCTGAGTTTGGTACGCACTCTGTCAGTACCAAATGCAGGAGCTCTTGGTAGAAGAGATTTAGTAGAAAGAGATCATAGTCTATTATAACGATCAGTTGTCATAAATAACCGAGTGGTGCGCCGACTGGCATCAATTAGTTCGAATTACGCGAAAAAGTTCAGTTGGCTGCGAACTGGTATTCCTATTCACTTGAGCTTGTATATAACAAATAAATCCTTTGGATCTACTTACTTGGATACTTGGTTCTTAGTTGGAAACATTATGGTTGTATACCAGCTTCTTTGTTCTGAAGATATGAAATTTTGGCCGGGCCTTCATCCGGCTTTTCGTATTAAAATACTAGAATTACAACTTGAGGATGCCTTGTTCAGGAATTCAGTTTCAGAAATTGTATACGCCAAATAAACAGTTTTTTCAAGACGTATTAATTGTATGCTCTGTTTCGAAGTGCAATATTGTATGTATCTATCTTTAGGTAAAACGTTACATCAACATATTATTAATAGTCAAAAGTTCAACGAAACACCCCAAGTTTTTTGAGTATTACGGTTTCTCCCAGTGAAAGTGAAATATCATCAAATATATCATCTCTTTTAGTGATTTTTCGGTCTAGTTTCGTCAATTCTGGTTCTGATAAATGAATAATTGTTTATTGTAAGAACATCTTTACAGTGTACTCGTATGGCGATCGTCATAACTAGTCTAACAAAGCTTTCTCTCTCTCCCGAGATATCGAGAAATCTTTCAGACATTCAAAATGTTCATCCATTCGTCTTCGTCCATTCAAATTGTTCCTCCCCAGTCCCTTGGTCAGTGTGTGAGAATTTTGATCGGATCTACGGTTAGAATGCTTCTGCGACCAAACGAACTTTTAAGCGAGTTTGAAATGTCTTAAGCATCTGAGTACTTTTGATTTGGTAAATTATTGGCAAAATTAACTTTAGCCTGGAAAGGCAGACACTCGAAGATTACTGTTCCGTGTCTCCCAGTTCGGTAGTGACCCCTGCCTCAGGTGTTATAGCAGTGAGCATCACTTCATCTTATGCTGTCGCAAGTTTGTGTTTGTGCAACCTACACACACCAGCCAATCTGTAGGGAAGGTGTGGGTAGATCACTCAATGATAATAATTTATTATATTCAGCGTACACAAATGTTTTGTGTTGAATTTTTATGAAAATGGAGATGAATAAAATGTCGTCATTAGAACCTGAGGAGTGCAATTTTCGGATAGTTGCCATAAAACGTAAAATCATGAGGTCAATTTTGAGCAAACGTTTCTACGTGACAGTACCACGATCTAGGTGTATTCCAAGGAATTTCCTAGTAGACTTCTTCGATTTAAGTCTCATCCAACAATAAATCAACGAAGACCCTTCCTACAAAGATATCCCCTACGTGCGACTCCAACTCCCAGTTGGCTGTCGATGCAGATGAAATACCACCGCTAACAACCAGGAGGCCAGATGGTCGTTGAAGAAGTGGAGTAAAGACCAACAATTACGAAGCGCCACATTTCACAAATGAAGCGCAAGCCTCGGAGCGGTAGCGGAGGCATTGTAATCAACGAGGCATTGATGAAATTATGTACTGGCATCGGTACACTCGGCTGTCCAGGGTTGAGGATGAATGAACAGGAGAGACAAAGAGATCAAGATGGCGTGGGAGAGAAACATGGCGGCCGCGACAAACCGGTCCGGCCGGAGTGGATAAACTACGGCACACTCGCAGCCGAGCACAAAACCGAACCCAGGGTGGCCCGCCGCCCGTCGCCCGGACCATTGAATAAAGCTTCTAGAGGCCCTGCTCCATGAGAGTTTCTGCCAACTGGGCCGCTGACGGAGTTCAAACCCGTGCCCAGTAACGGAGTTAAGGGAGGGAAAACTTCCTTCCCCAAGACGCTCTGCTGCTTGAACTTTTATTACACGTGCTCCCAGGAAAAACTAGAACTCGTTTACTTAGGACGCTGAAATATCTTATTTCTTCGTTTAACAATTATTGAAAGCAAAACATAGCCGACCCGTAACCACAAGCACGACCGTGGATCCTAGCGAATTTTCAGTAAAGGGTAAACTATAGTTTACACAAAAGAGCCCTTTGGAGGGCTTTACCCCACAAGAAGGGGATTTTGTGCTATAAAAACTGTGTTTATGATCAGGTTGTCATTAAACTTCGTGTAATACATTTATTACATCGTACCCAACAAGTTTGCCAAAGATCAATATAATCCGATCCGCCAGACCAAGATGGCGACGAAGAAACAATTTTTTGTTGAATTTTGTTTATATGATCCAAATCGTTGGTACACATGTTGGTGCGGAGTCATAAATGTTTTACTAAGTTTAATAATAAATGTTACGGAGATAAGACCTCGATAAACTCGTATAAACATTTATTTTATGGTACCCAACGTGTGTACTACAAATAAACGTAATTCAATCATCAAGACCAAGGGGCGGAGAAAATATATCATAAACCCCATTTTTGGAGGGAAACCCAACTCCCAAAGGCTACTTCCGGTTTGCTCAAAACTGCACACCGTTTTGCCCTACGACCTTTCGTTCTAGCAATCAATCATGAACCGTTAGTTAGCCGTCAAGAGCTGTCTTGACGAGTAGAAATGTGAACTGTACAAGATTGAATTGACACATTGGCGATAGGACTTCGGATAGGCTTAACTAGACCTTTATCCTAGACAAGAGCTACTCATCTGCAAACGGTGAAAGTTACCTAATCAAGCCAGTGACGAAACAAAATGAGTGTCTCATATCGACATATATGAGGAGTTCTGAAATAGCGGATCTGCTAGATCAGGAAGTAGAATCTTGGGAAACCCAAATAATTGGTCTGCGGCAAATAAATCATCTCAAAACCCAAAAGATTACATTTAACTAGAGGTGTGTAAATACAGAGAGCGAAGTTGTAAAGCTCCTTGATTTTAACATGGATATAGGAAACTCATTTGGGGAGAACCTGTAGACTCAGTATGAATACGGCTTTCCAGGGGGTGCTAAGTTAAGGTTGTCTACTATATCCCTACTCTATACTTGAGATTAGCATATTTTCTTTCGTTAAATCACATCTGGGGTATGGATGGAACACTCCTTTGGAGTCATGCAAGTGATGTCTCTAGACTGACTACTCATTATTCTGAAGAGGTTAGTAGAAATTATATCCAAAACTGAAACTCTGGATGATTGAAAACCACAGATTATCCTTAGGAACATTTTAACAGAAACATTCTACATTATCAAGACATCATTAGCTATCAAACTACAGTGACTACAAAACTCTCACTACATTAGACATTCAGCTGACATATCATCCTTTACTAGATTGTCTAAAGTAAAAAAACTGTTTCTCTCAACTCGAGTTAAATGGACTCTATACATTCCTTCGTGAAAGCCCTAAACAGTACTAATTTCAAGTCCATTATTGGAATACTACCATTAGCTAGCTATCCTAGAGTTTCAAGAAGAGCCACTGGGCACTGACGGGCAAGTATGACTGTTCTCGGTGATCGCTCTTTTCAGGCCATAAACTTCGGGCAAACTCGATGCATGTGGAGCCAGGGGAAGAGAGAGACAGCAGCGCCTTCTACTAGGAGGCTGCCTCAGCAATCCGGCATCTATGCTTTATCTACTTAACGTTACATTGTCTATGGTTGAATAAACTACAAAATCTTTGAATAGTCTTTTATTACACAGTAATAATACTTTTAGTTTTACCAAAGAAATTTTCCAAGATAAATACAAGCATATAGAAGCAAAACGATTCCCCCTCTTTTTTGTCATGGCGTAAATTTGGTGAGCTTATGGTTCAAAGTTCTGTCTTTTCATTGTCAGTCCTGAAAAAAGTTTGAATTAGAATTTCCATATTTGGTTAAACATTGTATGATGTTTTATTTGTGCTGTATGGTTATGTAATAAAACATTAATTATTGCAGATAATATCTTTTTACTAGTGGGTCCGGGATTAGTATACTCACCAATGTGTGTACAAAGTTGACAAAAAGTTCTGTAGTTTCTAGCCACTCGAAAACATAAATGTTTAAAAACTTAAGTCATTGGTTGAATAACATCCTCATTTTGTTATACTATAAGTGCTGTTACACCTTGGCAAGGCTTGAGCATGCTCAATGGACACTCTGGTAGTCTAATCCTTCTTCCTTCCTTATGGTTCTTTGCCAAGCATTTTCTTTGTATACAACCTTTGATACAACTCATTGCAGAAAGATTAAAGAAGCTAGAGCCTGAACAAAAGCACACATAAAGCTTAAGCTAAAGCACATGGATGTGGTTGACAGATCACCCTTGCAACTCTGTGGCGGAATACCAAGATTGGAACTTTTTTAACCGACTTCAGAGAAACAAAGAGGTCACACAAGTTGACCTGTGGCTTTTTTTTTTAACTGGCTATTCCTCTCACTACCAGCTTCCTCATTTTGTATTCAGTTCCAAATTTTAATAATCTGAATCCAGTTTTCATAGGAAATGCATAATTTGAGAACAATTTCACGGATTTATTAATCTTTTTTTATAGTTTCCTATTTTTTTGTAGAGTTGTCTTACAAAAAGAAAAATGAACATAAACATAATCTTTATTGTCAATACAATAATTATTGTGTGAAAAAAAACAGTAGCTAACAATAAATGAAGAAAACCACAGGAAAAATTGAAAATTTACAGAAATGTTGATGATTTAATTTTGCACATTTTACCAAATGCTTATTTAGTAAACAAAGCATACAGCTGATAAATATTAAATAATCTGTGGGCAGAACCAGTCTGTCAGGTCAGCTAGTAACAAAAAAGGTTATTCTCTTCAACCTCTCAAAAAGTGCTACTAGCACAAAAACTTTACTCTTTGTATAATATTTTAAAACTGTTAACCATATCTCAACATGCGGGTTGAAGGTGATAGGTTAGATTTTTTACATCTATAGACCTTGTCGTTATTTGGCAAAAATGTTTTTGGATTTCTTCTTTTTTTATCAGGCCAACCCTAAAAGGGCGATAAAAAATAGTGACCAAAGACAAAACCTCACAGTAATGGATCATGTTTGATATTTTAGATGTAGCTAGTTCGAATCTCGCCTGATCTAAAATATGATGAAAAACGCCAGTGTGAAATAAAATTAAGTTGATTTATTGTACTTGACATTTGTTTTTTCTCCAATGCTCTATGATTACATTAAAAAATAATCACTACCATGAAAAAGCTCTCACTGCTACCTTGGCTTTTATCTGCTTGAGCAGCAACACTTTCAACGCAAGAATTCACACCCGTTTTTCAACTTTCAAATAGTTTTTATATTAATAAGAATGATATATTTGGAAACTAGAGGAGTATTTGGGTATAGAGGAGTTTTCCGACATGCATACAGAGCATTTTGTAGAAATTACACGTTTTAAGTGTACAAAATGGAGATGAAAACCACTAAAACTTTGACTATTTCAAAGTTTATTTGTGAAACTATTAAACAACTTATGAGAAATCGGGCTCTATACATTTGTTAGAAAACTCCTCTCGTTTCCAAACATATCATGTTTATTAATTACGTGCGCTGGGTCATTTGTTCCTTGGGCGGCTGAATTCAACCTTTCTCCAAAGTGACCCCTTGAAAAACCATAGCTAATTAACTTTTGACAAAACTGGATGTTGTGGGCTTCAAGAAATTCCACTTGTCTACTAATAAATTTCATGAGCCATTCACATTCACTGTTACAAACATGTTAAAACATTAAAGTTTGTATTTGAACCAATGTTATGACCACGGCACAGTTTCTGTAGTAGCATATTTATTTAGCTGTAAATTCTTATTGCTTGCTCTTAAGGTGCTCATCAAGAAAATTAAATTTTCAAAAGCGTCTCTTTGTGTTTTATTTGACAAGTTTGAGGCACATAATGCACAATATGCTTCCAATTTTTATTTCAACTATTCCAGTTCCCTGCAATATTTTATTTCTTCAGCAGAGATTTCAGGAAGCAAGACATCCCAAGTTGTACAGTGGTTAAATGAACTATGGCAAACATATTAACGTCGATAGCCTGTGCACAAGTTACAGACTGTTTCACTTGGCCAAATTTTGTCCTCTACACTGATCGCAACTTGTTGTAGACTGTTTACGTACTGGGACAATTTTATGATGGAAACAAGACTTCATCAGAACTAATGCTGCGCGTGAACATTTATTTGAAATACATCTTCAAAATGAGCTCTACCTAAAACATTTAGTTCAACCAGTAATCTTGAACAAGCCAACGAAACAAGATGCATAATTTCATCACATCCTGTTTCACCTTCACATTCTGTGTTCATTAATATGAAATCTTCTTAATTTAGCAGGAGCAGATTTATAGCAGATATCTCCTCCTAGACGGACTAATTTCTTGCTGCAGCCCTCTGTGTACTTTGTTAATTAAGAAAAAGTGTGTTTTATTTGTGTCAGAGACAATATCATGACTTTTGTTACCATTTGCCACAATCTTTAGACTACCATTAGGGCCTGCAACAAAATCACGACTTTTGCTTGCTTAAGCAAAAACATCCAGACTTTTGTTGCTAATCACGATATCTAGACTCCTGTTAGTTTCCCCAACATAATCATGACTTTCGTTACAGTTTGTGACAATCTCTAGACCTCCCGTTATCGCTTCCTGATGAAACTTTTAAACCCCCCGTGTTACATCAACATTATTTATGCAATTTTTACAAACATAGAAGAAAAATACTTGCTTTGAAACTAGAAGTATTCCACAATTGTTTATGTGCTCAGAATATTTAGAAGTTTATTTTTATTACTAAACACAAGTTAACTTGATTAGCACAAGTTGTTAGTTGACATGGCACATAAAATAGTTTATTGCTATTCCCAAAAGCGAAAGAAAGAAATTAGCTAGAAGAACCCATAGAAAAGCTGGCAATAATTTATCTGTTCCAAAAAGTATAAATTTGTCATTGGGTAAAAGCACCACTAAGCTTCTTCTAAAACACTTAATTAACAGTATATTTATTAAAAGAAACTTTGGTTTGATGAATAAAACTTAGAATCATGAGCTGAAATCTAAGTTTTAAGTTTGCTGAGAGTAAATATTTCCGAACTAATCATGAATGTTTAGTACAATCTACATTTTTTAAGCCCCAAGCTCTTTTAACATCATCATAAACTACAACCTAAGACAGAAAAGTTACCAACAAAACACTGTACGAAAATTAGAAGGAGACACAAGAAAGCCACCTAAGAAGGGAAAGCCCCAAACACAAAACACACATTGGTAAAAAGGTTTTTATTGCAGTTGAGCAAAAATATAAAGGACTATAAGCTAAGTTACATCACAATATGAAAAGTAGCGTTTAAATTGTCAGTTGAGTTGTGCGTGAGCCCCAGCACCTAACTTATAGTTTGTTCGGAACATTTGTTCGGTATTTAATATGTGGAAATGTTATTACTCCTCTGCGTCCTCCTTCTCAACAGCGAAGGGCTCGGCCACCTCCTCGACACCGGCCGCCTTGATGACAACGTCCTTCTTGGGCTTGTCTCTGGCGTCAGTCTCTGTGCCCTCCACCTTGCGGATCACTTTCTGCACACAGGGAAAATGTTTCTATTAATTAAAGATCAAATAAATTGTCTGTGTTTAAACTGGTCTACTTTAAACTGGACAGATCATGTAAAACGTTGATTGTTTATGATTTGAACAAACCAAACACCAAAAGGAATCCAGGTCAAGACCCATAGGGAGGTTGTAGAGCAGGCAACTCCAGCTGAATCAGACCAGTGGCGTAAGACCGCTAGTTAAAAAAAATAGTACTGCTAGTTCCTGAGCTAAAAAGGGTAGCACATTAAATAAGAATACTAATTATGTATTGCATTTGGACATATACTTTATAATGAATACTGTACTCATTACTCAACTACACTGCAGAATTGATAAACCAACCTTTTGAAATGATCAACAAAACAACCAGAAAGCCCTTTTCATATCGGCAGTTACCCCAAATTTTAATTGTTTGATCAGATATTGTGATTTGGATTAACTATCCAACTTAAATTTATTTTCAAAGGTAAACGAATAGCAGGGCAATAACAACACTATGACACCTTCAGTATCTTTACAACCCCTCGGCCTAAATCTCTTAGTTTCTACATATCGCTGCAAAATATAACTTTAATGTACGGCAAAGTCTAAATTTTCCTCTATTTTGATCAAAATTTGGAAAACACCTCAGTAGTTGCAGATTCCAAACACCGCTGTGTTGCGACTTAACGGTTTCTTTAAATAGGCATACTATCACAAGACAATGGCTGTAAAAGAGAATGTGCCGGCTGGAGAACTAGACTCTTCATAAGCATGGTTGCAGAATACCCACAAGAAGCTTCGATGAAATTCTAGCCTTTTCCAGGTGTTTGCTTGGTATTTCCTGATTTACACTAGTTTGGAAATGAAACAGCTACCTTCCTGGAATGTTAGTTAAGCCTGCCGCTTCCGAGAGTAATGCTGACAAAGTTTAGTTAACTGTTGTCCATGTTCTGACTTAGTCTACTCTAGGATGTGATCAATCAATTAAAATCAACCATGTTATTTAACTTTCTCAAATACTGTATTGGTGCAGCTTTCCTGTTCTGCTGTCCAGACTAATTAAGTCTTAATTGTAATGTAACCAAAATTTCCTAGCCTATACACTAATGTATAGGCTACATTAGTAAAGGCTCCCATAACACCCATTTTCTTGAAATTGCTGCTTTGTGGCCACCCTGATTTAATTATAATTCTGTAATCCAATAACTTTCGGTCTAATCCAAATTTTAGTCGGTAACCATTCAGATTAGCAGAACTCTGCCAGGATCAATGACATCTATTGAAAGACTAGTGCGTCAAAATGAATCCCAACGTTAGAAGTTCCATGTGGGCATGCTTATTGCTTACCATGCCCGAGATGATCTTGCCGAAGACGACGTGTCGGTTGTCGAGCCAGGGTGTCTTCTTGGTGGTGATGAAGAACTGGGATCCGTTAGTGTCTTTGCCAGCGTTGGCCATGGACAACCACCCGCTCCATAGTGCTTCAGCTTGAAGTTCTCATCGGCAAAACGCTCTCCGTAGATGCTCAAACCTTGACAAGTTCAGTTTGGTTTTTAAATATGATATTATAGAGGGAAAAAAAGTTTGGAAACATAAAAGGAATCTTAGAACAGGAAAATTAGAACAGATATAAGTTCTAAAACTCACTTGTCTTTACTCTAACCACCCAATGGTGTTAAATTTGCACCTGTATAGTGTATTAAATAAAGTTTGATTCCTTTATGTTGATTCAGACAGTTACTTTGTTACCAATAAAATTGCAAATATTTGTTTGTGTAGAAGGAGTAGAAAATAATCTCCCAGTAAAAATTTAAGCTAGCAATTTTATCAAAGGAAGGAAAATTTGGTTTTATTTTGAGCATTTCTGCTCCTTACAAAGAAAATGTTCAAAAGATTTTGATATTACTGCTCAAAACTTTCATTTGCACTGCACAAAGTTTCTGTTACAATTAAGTAATTGTGTTTTTATTTTGCACTAACTTTACTGCAGCTTGCAATGTTTTTCTTTAAAATCCCTTCTTAAAAGAAGATCTATCTACAAAGCCGGTTGGTACAAACGCTGACCCCCGAACAGGATCAAAACTTCTTCTTAACATCTTCCTCACCTCCGGTTCCGTCTCCCTTAGTGAAGTCTCCACCTTGGATCATGAAGTCTTTGATAACTCGGTGGAACTTGCTGTTTACGTAGCCTTCGGGTGCTGATTTCTTCGCCAGCTCAACGAAGTTGGTGACAGTCTTTGGCACGGTTTTGCCGAACAAACCGATAGTCACTCGCTCTGGTGCTGCGTCCCCGATAGCAAGATCAAACCATACCTGAACAGTAAACGTCACTCTTATTCACACTATTAGACTGCTTTGCATTTTTAGAGCTACGTTAACTCCTTTTGCTATCAAACTTAAATTTGGACTGCCCATACAAAATTCGGTAACAAATGCTTTTGTGGTATCTATTTCCCGATCGGATAGAAAATGCATGTGCTAAGCAGATTGTCATAGGCAAAAGGCCTTGGACTCACTTCTGACAGCCCATTCATTTCACCTCCAGGATGAAACGCAGCCTTAAGTGGATACAAACACTGAATGAACCAGAGTTCCGTTCTAAATAAGCAGAACAGACCAGGAAGTCCATCTGCTTTGCGAAGGCTGGTTTCTACGCTTAAAGTTCCTGGCGCCATTACTGTTCAGATAATGAATAAAGCACTTGGAAGTCTTTACGCCGTGGCATCTTATCCCATCAGCTCATAATATCATCAAAGTTAAACATCAATTGGAAAGTATCAAACAATAGTGATTCAATAATGGTTTGTTTTGTCAAAAATGTAAATGTACACTTTTTATTTCACATCCCCCCCAACGAGAGTTGGCGGTTTAAAAGTACATGAGTACACTGAAAAAGGTCTTTTAAAAGGTATAAAACTTCAAAAATTCAATTGTAACCTCTGTTAATTTTCAATCAGGTCTTTTCACGCTTTAACCTGCTGTAGTTCGCAAACAGTTATGTCCAACCCCTTAAAGCTAAAGACAAAATTCCAATAGGTTTGGCTAACCAAGGGTTTCAGAAACCCTTTTGCAAAATTGGAAGCCAAATTTGGTTTTTAAAGTTAATATTTGGCTGTCGGGAATATTGCTTGTAGAGATCATCTTCTTTTGACATTTTAGAAATCATAAAGATTACAAAATAAAAGTTAAGCATACTGTTAAATAACAATGAGTCAGGCTTTCTAATCACGTATAATTTACAGTTGTAGATTTGTTGGTCTACTTGCTACACAACAACGGAAGTTAATTACTGAACATCCTTTGGATATTCAGCCAACTAAAGTGCAGTATTGTAATTAGGAATAACAAACTCTGTAAATCCTATTATTACTCTAAATTTAAACCAATTTAAAAAACCTAGGTTAGAGGTAATTTCTTTACATGTTAAAGCCCCATTTCTTTTCTGTAAATCCTCGGGGACATAAGAATTAAAGTAAAAATGCATAGCACTCGTTATACGTTTATTGATGATTGTGTCGCAATCAAATGAAATAGTTGGACTATAAAGTTTAGAAGTCATAAAGTACTTCACTATCTGAGGTTCATAAAGTACTTAACTATCTACGGTTCATAAACTCTTCAGATAAGATCATTGCATCCATCTCGCTGAAATGCTATTTGTAAAAGGTATCAAATAAAGGCTGATAACACTCGAGTGGTAAAGCTTTGTTCAACTTCTACGAAGCCTAACAGAAAAATCGCCTCATAAACTACTTCTTTGTAGTTCAATCAAACCCTATTGAAAGCGGTTTTGTTTGGATATAACCTGCATAAAGTAGGCTACCAGAACACTATTTATCCAGTTACAAACGCCAGAAAGTATACAAACAAAATAATAATGAACTTATTTAAGCAATATCTGTGAATTAAATTTTATTGCTTAGCAGAACTACATTGACAGTATACACATAATGCAAACATATTTAATTTTTAAAATTTTATGGGACGTAATTATAGAACCACACACAATAAGTTTCTTTAAACTTCCTTACTAAAATTGAAATAAATTTTTTTACAAAATATTATAACACGAGAAACTATTCAAATGTTACTGAAAAGAACTAGACGATTTTAGATTTCATCTAATCTTGTACGTGTTCATACCCGAGACATTGTTTAGTACGTTTTTGTTAAAATATCCAAACAGTATTTATATATATATATATTTTTTTTAATTATTATTATAATACAATATATTGTTACAAAATGCACAGCTACAAATCACAATAATTGAGAAATTTTACAGCAAAGCACCATCTTCTAATGGTATTGACGAAATAGCTTTTCTTGTTCCTCTGAGCCTCATCGAGACAGCTTTGATTATGGCTAATTCCCTTTCGATCATAACAAAATTCTTTGTTACACTGAATTTTTTCTGCCACTTAATACTTAGAGCTATCTTGTCAAGGACTTTTTTGAACTCTTCGTGGAGGACACAGTCTGTAGTACAAACCATGGCAGTAAATGCCTCTCTAACATCTTCTGCAGCTCGGTCATATTTTTTGTGTTTCTCTTTTGCATGGCGAACTAATGTTGTCTGGCAGTTCAAGGAAAGGTAGGATGGTGCGTCAGGATTAACAATCTTTATATTGTATCAGTTTGTAAAACAGTCTTACACAAAAGCACAGTCTTACAAGCACATCTTTGTACTTTGTACGTGGAACTGACCTGAAACTTGAACCCCCTATTTTGATTTCTTAAAACTTTGAGAGGTACACATATTTTCATAAACATTTATCACCAAACTCAAAATTTTGAGACTTAGACCCACATCCAACTTTGAACTAGGCCCTACCATTTTTGAAACCCAGCCATATATGAGAATGATAAAACACGCTACAAAGTACATGGTGACGAATATAACACAAAACACAAACACGGAACGAAAAACTAACAAACTGTACAAGTAGGCCTACTACGCGTCACGACCACAAGCCAGTAGTTGACAGACTGGACAGGATTTGAGGTTATTTGTTATCAGCTGTGTCGTGCAGTGCTGCGGTCTGGTGAGAGTTCATTGGTGGTGGTTGAACAGCTGATAGCAGACGAGCTTGATGGCCTGTGATCGAATTAAAAACTATGTTGGAGCTGAATCTAAGTTTCTCATTTAAAATTGTATGTTAGTTTTCTGGGAGATGCCTGTTAATCTTCAGCTCCTCGAGCGTATCCAGTTTTTTACCCTTTCTACAAAAGTGGAGAATGTCTAGGTTGTTCTAAATATTTCTAAGATCATGGTTATGGTCTATGAGGTGCTGAGAGAAAGATGATTTTTATTAGAGGTTCTTGATCTGGTCTATGTTCTTTGAATCCAGTTGCAAATGTACGGCCAGTCTGTCTGATGTAAACACTGTTACAGTCTTTACAACCAATTCTGTACACCCAGGTCTGTCAAGTTTTGTATTGTTACAGGTGTTATGTTGTAAGATATTACGGACTCTGTTGGTAGTTTTAAATGCAAGCTTGATATTTTGACGGTCAAGAGTTTTTCTCAATCCGTGCTCAATGTTGTTACTATACTCTACACAGACAAATTTAGGGTTGGGACGCAGTTGCTGTTGGTTCGTTGTTACGCTGGTTATTATTGTACTATGTAAGGAGCAAGAATTTCGTATCATGGTTTAACTTACAAAATAAAAATTTTTGTGAGTTACAAAAATGTACCATTCAGGTACAATTCAGACTACCCAGTAATTTAAAAAAATTATGTGATTTAGAGCATAGGCCTAGTTAATAATAAGCATATCCCATAACCTTACCTTCACAGTAACTTTGGGGCCTTTCTTGGAATCTTCCGAATACACCCCATTCAATAAGAAGGCAAAACTACACAAATGACTAAATGCTTCATTTTTAAAAATTATAACATTCAAATCACAGATGAAAATAATATAAAGGAAATTATCGGCGATCTCAAAGAACACGCCGAGAGTGAGAGCCGAGCCGATGTTGATGTTGAGAATGTATTGTCAATTGAATGGAAGCCAGCTCACTCTTTGGCTTGTTCCTCATCTCCCATTGGTCCACGTGTCAGCTGATGCTGCAGAGGTCAAAGTTCCGTAGCCATAGAGAATAAGAATATACATCAGAAGCAATAATGTATAAAATATAATGCTCATTATTGCTTTAAGTTTGGCAACAATACGGTCTTTGGCGTAATATTAATAGAAGATTGGCCATAGGCATAGAAGTTCTATAATGGGATCAATAGGACAAATCCTCTATAAAGACTAGCGTTGGGTCAATCGGAATCGCGGGTAATCCACCAGGCAAACCAACGTCACCGTCCAAGATTTCCGCGATTCACATAATAAATTAAACATAGGTCCTTTATTGATGTACGCTTTTATAAATAAATACTATTGCCAACAATAAGATTGCATTAGGCATAACAATAAATAATAAGATAAATTTAGAATTAAAACAATAAAAACGTAAAACATAAATAAAAGTCCGCGAAGTAGGTCAACAAGCAAATAAATCAAATATGTTCATCTTCTTCCATACATCCAAAAATTCATCCATATTATAAAATGGTCTTCACTTAAAAAATTTGTCAGGCTTTTCTTGAAAATTTTAATGTTGTCTTCATTTTGATGTCTTCAGGTAAAGTGTTGTAATTTTACAAATATATTGAATGTTTCTTAAAACGATGTTTTGTGATAAGGTATTGCCAATTTGTTTTTATTCTTTAAAATGTCAAATTAAAATTTTGTTCCAGTTCTTGAAAATTATTTTGAAATATCATACATTCCAAAATATACATTGACGTGAGCGTTAGTAAATTGTTTTCTTTAAATAAAAGTTCTGCAAGAGTAATTGTTCTTTTGGAAAATCGCTCGCAAGGTGTTTTTGTGAAATAAATAGGTTATTAATACTCGCTTTTATTTGAATTACCCCAGATGACTATGGCATAACGGAATTTCGGGACAACTAGACCATAATATATAGAAAGTAATGTAGTTGATGAGCAAACTTTGAAGTAATCTAATAAGAAAATTGTTGATGATATTTGTTTGCATAAAATGTTAATGTGTTGATCGAATTGAAGGTTTTCAATTTGAGTCCTAAAGTTTACTAAGTCGTTTGGTAGAATTTCTTCATCGTCAATTGCAATTTTGAAGTTGTAGCTATCTCTTTCTCTTATATGTAAAATTTATGTATTTGGATTTTGAAAAGTTTATTTGAAAGTTATTTGTTGCAAACCATTTGTTAAGTATATTAAATCAGTTATCAAATTAGTTTCAATTTGTTCTTGAATTTGGTTATGAGTTATCAGGATGTATCATCAGCAAATAAACACACATCAGAGTGGATCACTACTTTGGGAAGACTAATATAGATTAAAAATAGTAAGGACCCAGTACTGACCCTTGGGTCACCAGATTTAACAGTTAAAACATTAGAACTTGCATTTTTGAACTCTTCGTGATCATAAAAAGAAATTTCTACACTTTGAGTTCATTGGTGGTGGTTGAACAGCTGATAGCAGACGAGCTTGATGGCCTGTGATCAATTAAAAACTATGTTGGAGCTGAATCTAAGTTTCTCATTTAAAATTGTATGTTAGTTTTCTGGGAGATGCCTGTTAATCTTCAGCTCATCGAGCGTATCCAGTTTTTTACCCTTTCTACAAAAGTGGAGAATGTCTAGGTTGTTCTAAATATTTCTAAGATCATGGTTATGGTCTATGAGGTGCTGAGAGAAAGATGATTTTTTATTAGAGGTTCTTGGATCTGGTCTATGTTCTTTGAATCCAGTTGCAAATGTACGGCCAGTCTGTCTGATGTAAACACTGTTACAGTCTTTACAACCAATTCTGTACACTCCAGGTCTGTCAAGTTTTGTATTGTTACAGGTGTTATGTTGTAAGATATTACGGACTCTGTTGGTAGTTTTAAATGCAAGCTTGATATTTTGACGGTCAAGAGTTTTTCTCAATCCGTGCTCAATGTTGTTACTATACTCTACACAGACAAATTTAGGGGTTGGGACGTCAGTTGCTGTTGGTTCGTTGTTACGCTGGTTGTTATTCCTCTTATTAATTATCAGTCTGTCTATCATGTTGCTCTTGTAACGATTAGTCATGGTGATAGATTTTATAATATTGACTTCCTGTTTATAGTTACTCTCATTTAACGGAATTCTCAGTAAACGGGGTGAATCATTGAGTTGTAAGCGGCCATTTTATGGCTGTATAGATGAAATGATGTTGAATGGATGGTCTGGTTTGAACTGGTTGGTTTCCTGTAAATACTATAGTCCAATTTGTTATTAGTTTTCTCCAATGTGATGTCTAGAAAATTAATGTTATTAGATTGTTCAATTTCTAGGGTTAACTTTAGTTTAGTGGATATATAATTGAAATGACATTGCAGTTTTTCTAATTGTCGAGCAATTCTATTGAACAGTAAAAGGGTATCGTCCACATATCTGTGATAGAACAAAATTGTATCCATGGACTTTTTTGTCTGAAAATTTAAATTCATTTTCAATATGATATAAGTACAGGTCTGCTAATATTCCCGATAACGGTGACCCCATCGCCAGTCCGTCATCTCTTGACTGTACACACCACAATGTAGGACACAGTGGATTGTCAAACTGTCACTCGCTAAAAAGGCCTACAGTTATTATTGTACTATGTAAGGAGCAAGAATTTCATATCATGGTTTAACTTACAAAATAAAATTTTTTGTGAGTTACAAAAATGTACCATTCAGGTACAATTCAGACTACCCAGTAATTTAAAAAAATTATGTGATTTAGAGCATAGGCCTAGTTAATAATAAGCATATCCCATAACCTTACCTTCACAGTAACTTTGGGGCCTTTCTTGGAATCTTCCGAATACACCCCATTCAATAAGAAGGCAAAAACTACACAAATGACTAAATGCTTCATTTTTTAAAAATTATAACATTCAAATCACAGATGAAAATAATATAAAGGAAATTATCGGCGATCTCGTAAAATGAGAACACCGCCGAGAGTGAGAGCCGAGCCGATGTTGATGTTGAGAATGTATTGTCAATGAATGGAAGCCAGCTCACTCGGCTTTGGCTTGTTCCTCATCTCCCATTGGTCCACGTGTCAGCTGATGCTGCAGAGGTCAAAGTTCCGTAGCCATAGAGAATAAGAATATACATCAGAAGCAATAATGTATAAAATATAATGCTCATTATTGCTTTAAGTTTGGCAACAATACGGTCTTTGGCGTAATATTAATAGAAGATTGGCCATAGGCATAGAAGTTCTATAATGGGATCAATAGGACAAATCCTCTATAAAGACTAGCGTTGGGTCAATCGGAATCGCGGGTAATCCACCAGGCAACCACCACGTCACCGTCCAAGATTTCCGCGATTCACAATAATAAATTAAACATAGGTCCTTTATTGATGTACGCTTTTTATAATAGGGCGAAAGCACTTTCTAATATTTAAACTCAATGGCGTCGCTCTATTTATACGAAATGGTCTCTCCATAGTAGTCGCTAGTTATTAGTGAGTCCCGGATTTTACAGGGCGCCGGGATGAAGTCCACCGTCGTAAGTGTATACTCTTTACAATAGATTCAATAAACGGTCCGATTATACCTTTTTTAATAGATTGCATTAAAAAGAAAAGAAGGACGTACAAAATGAATGTAAAAAAACGCAGAACGTGCTAATAATATGGTAGGTGTTATTTTAATGCAATTACACGGAAACGGTCCCAACCGGAGGATGAACTGCACTCCCGGATGATAACATTGAAAACAAAAGTTCACTGTCTCATTACGGCTGTAATATAGCAGCCGTCCTTCTTAGGAAACCTTAGCTTTCTGCAGGTACACCGTAGTAAATTTTGCTGTCTGTCATCATTTTTTACCATTTAAGTCGTCAGCTGGCTCATTACTGACATGATGCAAACACATGTTTGTAAACATTTTTTTAATACATTTATTATCCGTTCAGCAAATTACAACTGCTATGCAGGCTACTTGTAACTTATTATTTAGACTGGGACTTGTGGTGTGGTCCTGTAATCCAGCTTCATGGAGGTCAAGTTTTGAGGATGATATAGGTCTAAAGCGGCTCAGATAGTCTCAGAGATCATCTGATGATACCTGCACCAACTCCCACCATCGTTTAGACATATCAGACCATCACCTGCGTGGTTCGGAAGTCACGTTAAACCGTTGGTCCATGTATTTCCATTGGTAATTGGGCTATTAATTAATGACCCATTCTAAGGAAGAGTCGGCCTTAGTTTGTAACAAGACTACACCTCATAACTCATTACTACCACTCATCACACTCGTCCTTCACCACATATTTGCCTTAAAATACCCTCATGAGAGTGGTCGGCATCTCAAATAGTGATTTAATAAATAAATTAAAGGCTCATTATTATATTGCTTGCTCTGGATTATCAATATTTTTGACACACATATAATATTAATATAGTATAACTTAATAAAAATAAAAACACCACAATTTGTATTTATTGCGTATATGTTTTAATTATATCAATAAAAATACTTTCTGTTAATTATGATTTATGTTATGAGTTTACTTATTTCCAGAGGGGCTCAAAGTTGTCCTCATGTTAAGTTACAAGTAGCCTGCATAGCAGTAAGTTGTAATTTGCTGAACAACTGTTAATAAATGTGTAAAAACATTTTAAAAAACTTTTGTCTGAAAAATATGAATTCATCAAAATACACAATTTATAAAGATCGGTCAACACATGTATCTGAAGGCTATCTGCTTTAATTATTGTCATTTCTACAAAAACAATAATTCTTATTTTCAAAATAAGCCAATTTTAAAACAAACATCAACATTTTTAAGAAAATATGTATTAATAAGTAATTATTTGAAATGTTATATAGCTATTTTAAGTCTACGATTTGTTTGGTAATGATTTTTATCCTCGGAACAAATGAAACCACCTTACATTTTGACAAGAAATGGGTAACTAGACCACCTAACCAAATAGATTACCCTCACATGATCCTAATCCAGATGAGTCTAGCGGAAGACAAGGAGTGTTCGGGATCTATACTGTCAAACAAATGGGTTTTGACAGCAGCTCGATGTATGTTCCTTAACGGAAAGGTAGTAGAGACTGACACGTCTTTAAAGTTGTTTGCAGGAGTCGCAGACCGCAATGATCTATCTTCCCCCACAATAGAGAACCGTACAAGCAGAAAAGTACGACTGAAGATTGATCCAGAAGACTTTCCAGAGAATCTGTACTACGGCCTCGCGTTAGTAGAAGTGGACGTAGCGTTCCAGTTAGGAAAAACGCCGACAATTAAGAGTATCAAAGTATCAGACCAAGGCCAGGACGACTTGGATGACATATTTTGCCGGTCCTGGAGCTACGGTTTCACAGACTGGCATGGCACAGTGGACTCACCCCCTTTCAAGGGCGTGGAAGTGCAGGCGAAGACATGTAAGTGTGCGAAGAGCATGGAAGAAGCATTCCCAGGGATTATGCCCGACCACTGGTTTTGTGGGGAAAATGATTTCCAAGTGAATCTGTGTCGTGGAGACTTCGGTGCGGGTATTGTGTGTGACCATACACTTCAAGGAGTGTTAATCAACTTGGTTGGGTATGAGGGAAATGGCTCCTGTACAATCAAGGAGAAACACTCTACGGCGTGTGGTCATGACACCACAGGGGCAATCTTTGTTGACGTTTGTTTCTATTTGCACTGGATACAAAGTTTTGTACCAGATGTTGAATTAAACTTGGATCCGTGTGTTTCACTACCTGACTTTTCGAAGAGTATCCATAATACTTGTTTCTTAAATAAACTTGTTATAATGGTTATAAGTTTTGTAATACAATTTGTTTTGTTCTGATTTAAACTTAAAATATAGTGTAACATTTATTAGATTGTTTACTTTTGACAATCATTTGGATGATAAACCCAATTATACTATTACAATCTTGGAGGGAAGGTCTTCCGAGTGTTGGCAAAGCTCTCAATGTCTTAAGAGGCTTAGAGTCCTCTGAGGGGTTGTCATCAGCGGCCTTGCTTGTCGCTTTCTCTCATGATTGTCTGGTCAACCAAACCCAGTCCCATTACTCTCCTGAATCCAGATTTCCTTCAATTCCGGTGGTTCCGCAACATACCCAAAAGACATGGCAGACGTGCATAAAGGTAATTACTCCTTCCCTACACTTAATCCTCTCATTCTAAAATCTAAACCGTCCACTGTTTATTACAAGGCCACAAGGGTTATTAAAATCAATGTTGACGTATAACTTTTTTGTCCGTTTAGTTTAGCGAAGACAAGTTTTATTATGATTATAGATCTAATGTGTATATTTTTGTGAATACATTATATACATATTCCTAGATTTGTACTAAATTCTAAAGATCTGTGATGTCTTTAAACTGACATTTTTTATTTGCATTTCAAATAAACTGAAAAGTTAACATATGCAATTCATCTATACAAATAATCGGGTTAATATTTATGTATTAAAAAAATCTCCCGTTAAGTCATTTGGATATGTTTGTTTTGAAAACAATACATAAACCGATATATAAACTAAACAAGAACAGGTAGAAAGGCATCCATGTTTGTTCTTTAACAAATATTTAGTGTTCATGCCATTGTGCCATTCTAACTGTTACGGAGATGTATATTTACGAGCCCGTAGCAGCTCACTATTGCAGGATATTTGTGTCTCGGCAAAAGCCGCATGTTTGTATATGGCTTAACACAATATCTTAAAATTATTATATTTATAATACTATCACGCCGCCGAAGTCCAATCCAATTTATAAACAGGAGGATAAACATCTTCAACAAACATCCTTATGTGGAAAACTGCTTTAAATAGCTTTTTTGTCCAACTAAACATGTAAATATAAAACCAGCATCAGAACTGCGGCGACTGTTCGGTGTTCCTCGGACGAATTTAGGGTTTTGCCGATTTAGGGTCCGATCTCTGAGGTGGACCCAGTTGTATTCTGGGTAAAGCATGGGTCTTCCCGTGTCGAGCTTTCTTAATAGGATAACTTGTCTTCTATACATCTAAACTCTAAGATTTATAGTACTAAAGAACTTTTATTCAGATTTTGTGTTTTTCTCAGTCAGGGAACCTAGCGGTCTTTGTAAAAAGGCAAAGTTAGTCTTGTTTAACGAGGCGAAGTTAGGACTACAAAGTCCTCTCTACCACTCAACCTCGACCTTTACCAAGCGTTACTGTATAGTCACATTACAAATTGTAAGTGGTGACTGTGGGGATCGAACCCGCGACACCGGACTGATGAGCTTCGGAGTCGCACATGATACCAATCCGCCACGGATCCGCTCATGTTTGTCTTTTGGACACCAAAATGGTGAGCATAGCAACCTGATGAAGTTAATACTGGCTCCAAAGAGCTTGTCGCGCCAGATGAGTTGATTCCGTGGGTGTTTTCCTGGGTTTGGCTCATGCTATACAGAACTATGGATAGTGTAGTGTTAATTTTTTGTTATTTCCTACACTAGTCCTAATCACATTTGACTATTATGTAAAAAATGAAATTTCAGAGAGAAAATCATCAAATTATTCTTAGATATTTTTAATATTTGATTTGATTATATAAAGCCTTCTTAGTAAGATTCATCAAAAGATCAATTATGTATATCAAGAACTCTAATTCTCTGAAGTTATTTTTTGCACTTGTTCACTCTTGAGTCTTGAGTTCACAATTTGAGTATGAAGCAATATTTTGGTATTTACATGTATTAACAAACATTTAGTTCTAGTTTAGTTACATGGAAGCATAGATGATAAAGAGCTAATGTCATATTTGGCTGTGCCTCTGGTCTCACAGAACTCTTGTTTGTTCTCAACAACATTTCCTAGAACCTGTCGCTAAAAGATATATGTCGACGATATGAATCATATTACTGAGGAGTTGACATTTTTGACAACTCTAAACATTTGAAACAAAATTATTAAACCGGCCGACACGCAGCTAAGTGCTAAAACGCCATTAGCATGAGTTAATCGAATTTCCTTTACAATTTGTTACTTTAATTCCCTGCACTTCAGCTTCTCTTCGACCTTGTAGGCCTCACGATTTTTATAATCTATTGCAGTGAGTCTTATGAGACTGTTCGCTACACTCGCAGCCTTGCTTTAGCCTCTTGTATGATCACAAGCGTTACAAGGCTGTTCGCTGCGCTCACTGCCTTGCTTTAGCCTCAAACTTACGACATGTTTTACTGAAAGTTATACTACAGTTCATGAAAGGGAAACACATGTTAAATTTCAATCAAATCGGACTACTCATTCCACTGTTATAGCAAACAATCACTTTTTGCCGCCATTTTGAAATAACTTGATGGATTTTTATAGCTGTTGTCATATTGATGTGTAATATCAAAATAAATATTTATTCAAAATTTCATGAAAATCAAACTAAATTTACTGTTTTTAGACCATTAACTCGCACTTCGAGCTCCCTGGGGTGCTGCGCCTTGTAATTTATCTGCCCTGAATCAATCTTTTTATTTACTGTAATCCTCTAAGATTACCTGTGTGTAATAAATTGAGCCAAAACAAATTTATGTTTATTATTATTTTTATGTATTAGATTTGGTAGTTTGGTTTAGTCTTTAGTAGGTCTAAGATATGTTTTTCAGCTTTCCATATCTCTAACAAATAAAAATAGAATATAAAACAATAGAAAGCATAAATTGGGTACCACAAACTCACAAAGAAATAAGAAAAAGGTCTGGTTAATTACCTTACACTAAAAAGTATAGCAACGTTTCACAGCCCGCTACATGCAACAAATAAATGTACAACTGTTCTCTATCAAGCACAACACGTTACAACCCTCAATCAAAGGCGTCAGCAACCCTAAATAAAGCAAACACTTTTTTATCACAAATAAAAATAGTTGGATTGTTTTTATTAAAAGGTTTAGAATATTGTGTTTATTGGTTCCAAATGAGAGTATACATGTAGCCTACTCGTCCAGGCGCTCTCTTGATTTGCGTTTAAGGATTGAGCGCTTTGTTGCAAATGTGTTGCCACCCTCTTTGCCTTGCTCTGATTACTGTGCTCTGAGAACGGGGCTGTTTGTTTCACTTACAGCCTCGCCTTAGGTTTTGAAATTGTTCAAATTCAATAATAGGTTAAACTTTGAAAATTGATACTTATTTTTTTAGTACCTTAGTTATTTATAATCTCTGTTCATTTAATCTAAATCAAGGCAAGGTTTTGGAAAATTTCACCCTTAAATTGCCATTAATCCAAAATGAAATAACTTCAAAAACGAACTCAGGGCTGATATTAGGGTGTATAACAAATACGCAAAGTATAAATCAAATCCTTTAGTATTAAGTTAGACCCGGAAAACACTCAAACACACTTTAAAAAAGACTTTTTCAACCCAAAGGTAGGGTTTTACTATCACTTAACTCAATCAGGGCCATAATGCTACAAGAAGTCACCTTAATTCAGGTGAAATGGACTGTGGCAAGTGAAGTAATATCAAAGTGATTACTACTGGAAGAGATGGCCTTTATTTTGAAACTATATTTGTAAGTGTTGGCCTTTCTTATATTTAAGTATAGTGGAAACAAATTAATTTGTGTATTGCATTCTCAAATTAGAGTAAGAACCTTTTTCTAGAAAATAGGCTTAGATAAAAACAGTTCAAAAGTTTAGTAGTGTCGGGAAGCGCACCCCATTTGATTTTTTGCATCGAGCCCAGCATCTGCTAAAGCTGGTCTTGTTAGGACCCAAAGAGTTGGTACTCTTACCAACGGATCACTTAACACAGGTAAGGGTTGAACATAAATAAAATAGAGCTCTGAATGTACTTTATTTAATTTCCAGAGACAATATGTTTAAGACTTAACTTGTCCACATCATTACTAGATTGCCTTTAAATTAATAACAATTAAGTTGCAAAGTACTCTACACCCTAGTTATTAAATCAGCTACATATACTGTTAACAAACAGAACAGGTTTAGGAGTCAAATTCTTCTAAATGGTAAAGGTGGAATTCTTCTAACGGTAAAGGTGATCTGCATGTATGTTGGATGCTATTTCAGACTCCCATTTGTCACCATTGTTGAGAAGCTTTTCCTTGTTGTAAAGGAGCTCTTCATGAGTTTCAGTAGAAAACTCAAAATTTGGACCTTCAACAATAGCATCAACTGGGCATGCTTCTTGACAGAATCCACAATATATACATTTGGTCATATCGATATCGTGATCGAGTCGCTCGACGACTTCCATCTGCTCTTTCTTCAGCTTCAATTGTTATAGCTTGCGCAGGACAAATTGCTTCGCACAGTTTGCAAGCAATACAGCGTTCTTCACCAGAGGGGTAGCGCCTCAGAGCATGTTCGCCTCTAAATCTTGGGCTGAGAGGTCCTTTTCCAAAAGGGTAGTTGATTGTAGCCGGTTCTTTAAAAAGATATCCTAAAGCTACACCCATACCTTTGAGAATTTCGGTCCAAAATATGGTTTGAGCTGCCCGATCACTAATGTCTTTCCACTTCAGGCTTGGGTCTGGCTTGCCAACATCCTTGAATTCTTGATGCACTAATCTCACTTGACCAATTTGACTGCAAATTAAAGGTTTGTAGAAAGTCTGGCCTGTTTTACATACATTAAACAATCTTACTGTAGCCATAATTATATACAAAGAATGAAAATTAATAATTTACAGAGTCCATTTAATAGTTAATACAACCGTAACCTTAGAAATGATTAAGAAGTAAAAAAAAACAACTACGAACTGAAAAATAACAAAAGTGAAAACATCTGTACTTACAGCTGCTCAATCGTCTGCGCCAAGTACACAGATTTATTTTAAATTAAAATTTTGAAAAATATAAAATTTTTACTTTCAAAGCTTGTAAACCCTTCATAGAGCAGAGTAACGCCCCGAATCCTTTACTTCCACTGCCACGCTACGTTACAAAAACGTGTACGTATGGACGGCCCGCGAGGGAGAAATGCGGCTGACTCAAACTTGACGGTGCTCCCTCAGGCCCGGTTGCTGGGGGATCTATATAATGTATCACTGACTTTTCTTGAAGTAAATGACTATATGTACTTTGTTACTAGAATACAATCATAATTTTCTTCACCTTGTTTAGTGGTGTTCCTTTTCGTGATACGTGACCGAAATACTATACTCTGTGCTCTATGGTCTGGACTAAAACATAAGGGCTTCATTCCTGGGGTATGGGTGGTGGTGGGTATTAATGATCGAAGTTCAACAGATCGAACGTGTTTTTTTTTCGTCTGTTTTGCTGGTTTAGAGTTAACTTTGACATTATAATTATGACTATGCCCATTTCTATGTAAAAGATGATCAAAGGCAATAAAGATTCTGATTCTTGAAGTGAACATATATAGACAATGAGAAATATTGCAAGGAAGTTGTCTGTGCCCGCAGGAGACTACGAAATTGTAACACAGATGTTTTATTTATTTATTGCAACGGCAATAGTTACTTTGTACATATATAATGGTTGTAGTGTAAGTACACAATAATATTACACAAAACAATGAAGATAATGATAAATACTAAACCATAATAAATTGAAGAGAATAATGAAGTCATCATGAAAGTTTACCATGGTTGCTCATAGCCTAATGAACTAAGCCTATTATTCGGGGTAACAGTACTGAAGCTGAAAGGATATTCCTCCTCAAAAGATTTGTACGCATTATTTGTAAGGAACATTACGCAAGCTCATTGTAGACGTCTTTCCGTTAAAAATTTTAACGTTAACATCTCAGTACATATATACGAAGCAGCTATTACAGTAAGAAGAAATCTGGATGTACAAAACCGCACATCACAACCACAATAGAGCAGGAGAAAACTCCATGTGGAAAACGCTAACACAACTTTGGCTCAGAAGGGACCCTCCTGTGTATCAATATATAATAGATACCTCAGGAAATCAGGAAGATTGAGAATATGGAAAAATTCGAAAACGCTGAAAGAATATGTAATGAATGGCGTTCTGTGAAAGTGTAGCTATCCTGAAGACGACAGCGGCGACGCTACTAGCTGGACCCATACAAGTAGTAAGTAATGTACTCTATGGTTGAAAGCAGACAGTGACGTCACTGATGTTGCTCGTCATTGCCTACGTCACACGAAAGACCTCCACCTACCGGAGATGAAGGCCAAAACATAATAAAATCAGATTCGAATAAAAAAAATGTAATAAGTTACACAACATGGAAGACTTGTTAAGCAGTATTGAGAAATCATGTTCCATCGGAGTTGATAGGAAATCTCAGTACAAATTCAACTGTAAAGTAGGCAGCCAAGCTAGAGATGCTAGACGAGAAGAACTCTTAGAGAGATTAAAAAGGTGAGGGTAACTTAAGGCAAGACCTAAGAACGGGTTCAAAATATATTGTAGACCTAACCTAGGCTAGAATGATCATGTTAACTCCAGGAATAAAATAAGCTAAGTTTCGTTATTATCTAGGCTTGTTTTCAGCTAGCTGTCAACTTTTGTCTCATATTTAGCCTCAGAAATGCGTTACAGCAAGTATGATTGGTATCGATCAAAACTTCTGGAAAAAAGCGGGCCGTCTTTCAGTGTACAACTGACTATGACCAATATGCATCAAATGTAATATTTATACATTGTAGAAAAATTCCAAAATTGTAGTAAGAGCAATCAGAACATACTTATGTACGCACCCGGATCATAACTTGAACTGAAGGAAGCTCCGTATCCAAGGGTGGAGTGGGGGGTTATCTTCTTGGTGGGTGAGGGGTTTGATACTGATCTAATAATTATTGGTCTACTCTGGCTATGGTTCAATCCTGTAAGTATTCTGGACTTTAATAAAGAATTAAGGTATTGTTCCAATATAGTGACTTGTCTTCTAATTAGAAAAAATTGATTAAGAACATTGAGAAGAGGATATACAAAGAAAGAATTTTTTTGAGGTTAAGTTACGTTAGGTTACTTTATTTTTTATGTTATTTGGAATGGGGAGAAGCCTCAGTGGAACAGCCACGAGGCGGTGCGGATCAATGTTAATTCAGTGGGCTGTATCCCGTCCTCGATCAGAGATCGCGTTCCGCGTGTGAAGTGAACTTTGTATGTTAACATAGTGGAAAGTGTGGTGGCTGATGTAAGATGTCATCGAGTGGAGTGACAGTGACGTGTTGTATTTTCTTCTGCGACAATAAATAATCTTCTACTTTACTACAAGTTGGCTAATGGACAGTCACCATTGGGCAAGTGTGCGCCAATGTTTCTATTGTCAAGTAGGTAGTGTGGTGTAATTATCATAAACAGTACTTAACCTTAACAGACCTGTATTAGTCTATTATCAGTGATGGGGAGGAGTAGCCGCTCGGTGATAAACCAGTGCCTGAAGGCCAGCAGTAAGTGAGTCTTTACTTGCTGCTTGGTCTGCTGGCTGTGTTGAGGTCGCGCACAGCCCTGCTGCTGTTTTTGTGTTGATTGTACTCAACTTTATTAAATGATGTATGTATAACTTCCAAATTTGTGTTTAAAGTTTACATCCGTAGAGATGATATTTTAAATATTACAATGTTACCTAAATTATAAATTGTTAGAAGCCTAACTAGCCTTGGCAGCTGTCTTGCCCTGGCACTGAAATAAAGTGTAATAGTGTGCATGTTTATTTTTATTTAAACTTACTAAAAGAAAAAAAAGCTGAGTATGAAAAAATGAAGCAAGTCTGAGCTTGAATTGTAATCAGTTAAGCGTGTTTCAAAGTAACTTTCGATCTTACATGACATTTAAGTTACATGGCATTTTATTTGGATCTAGTATAAAGTAGCATGGTTGCACTATCAGACTAATTTGTCTTTAAATTTTAGGAAACGGGATGTTCTTCTTAATGAGAAACGAGGACTTTTGAATGATGACTTCTGCGAAAATAATAAAGGATGGATGGACTGGGAAGAGGTGAGATTTACAAATGTATTTACATTAAGCAGAAGATTTTGTCAAAATGGTGTTGCCGAAGGTGGCTCATTCATTATAGATCACTCATTCACTATGGAAAAACTGTTTCAAACAGAATATTATCTGAAGAATGTTTGAAACCAAAATATAATTTCAAATTTGAAATAGTTTTGTTTCATATTTAAAAGAAAGTGTGAAGCCAACTAGTGGTCTAAAATCAAGCTGAATAGTTTCTTCAGCATGAGTTAAAAACCAGGTCTGACGACAACGCCACAAGAGCTACCATAAGTTCCAGTGAGCTCCTAGAAACAGAAGGGGGATAATTTACACTGGCAGAGTCCATTTGTGGAGGTGCTTCTTTCAAAAAATGGTGTCTATGCTATACACACTGTATTAATGAACCAATTTCAATATCACTTGGTAATATGTATGTCACCGTAGCCAACATGCGCAACACAAGTCAACAAAATTCCATCAGCCAAACCTATTAAGTTTCTGAAGGCCAGTTTTGAAGGTTTCTCTTACAGCTTTTTAAATATAAGTTAAACGAATCACACATTTACATTCTTTGTCAGTGAATTTTGACTTTCACTGGTTTTATTCTTAAGGGTGCCTTGAAAGCCTCTGAAAACATACTTTGTCTGCAGAAACATATTTAAAGTTATATCCTTTGTACAATATTTTAATGAGAGTAAATACTAACAGATAGTATCACTTTCTTTTTGTCTTGCAAATGTTTTACTACTGTACTTGAATTCTCATAGTAACTCTCCAGTACAGCCAAAGTTTCTTAATTGTTCATATTTATTACAATCAGACAAGTTTTATAAGATTTCATTTAATTATTTCATAGAACAATTTGTTCTATTAGAACTTGCCACTAGAACATACCAACACTTATTTTGTAAACATTGAATAAATAAATATTTATTGCTGTAGTCAATAAAATTGTATAAGTAATTACAAAGGAATTTTAAAACTAGAAACTAATGTAGTCTTCATTATCTTCCAAATAATCATTGATGGGGTAATGTGTCTTACTAATTAGATAATTTTTTAACTTCTTTTGGAATTTCTTAAGGTTGTCTTCAAATTTTATATCTTCTATCTTGAGGTAACTTGTTAATTGGTTTGATTGCGTTTAATTTTGAAATTTTTTGTTATGAAATATATTTTCTCCAATAGATTTTTCGGTCTGATATTATAGGTTTTTAATTTTGTAGTTTCAAATGTAAAATATTGTGGATTTTCTTTGGCAAGGTTTATTGTTTCAAAAATATATATGTCTGGAACGGTTACCTAATAATTTATTTTGTTTAAATATTTCTTTACAAGATTCTCTAACTTTTAGATTAAAAATTGCTCTAATTGCTGCTTTCTACAAAATAAATAAGGTTTTTACATTGGAAGTTCTTCCTATATGGGTATAGCATATTTAAAATCTATACTAATATATAAAAATGAGATGGTGCATGTGTGTGTCTGTCTGTTCCTCAATCACGCAAATACCACTGGACCAATTTTGATGAAACTTTACAGAAATGTGGCTTTTATACCTGGTTATCCATAGGCTATTAACATGTTTGATAATTTAATTATTTTCAAGATAGCGGTCATTAATAGGACCTCACTACATGTGAAAATTTATAACTCCAAAACTGTCACTTGAAATTCAAGAAACACCGTAAAAGATATTTAATTTTTGACAGCCCATACAAGCTTTAAAATTTAATATTCTACACAAATGTTCCTGAGCACTTTTTTCATATCTTCAACCGTTTGCTCAAAACTTGCTTCAGCGTGGAGAAACAGGGCTCTTGATCGCTGCCGCTCAAACTCGGCTTCCACAGGTTACACCTCTCCTCTCTCGCGGCGTCAATCGTCCGACCGTCAGTGTTTGTTGACCATGTTACCGATTCATGCTTTGTGCAAACCAAAAAGAGTGTTGTACTATAGCCATGTAGTTTTCCATTTTCAACAAAACAAAATTAGTTTATTTTGGACTTAAAACTTATGTGTTTTGTCATGATAAATTAAAATAGCTTTTGTATGCGAGGTTATCCAGAAAGTAATTCGTTTTGGTTACCTCCGCTAGGGGACAAAGCTAGCGTGGCCATCTTGATATGTGGTTGTTCCCTCAGTTCAGTCTGCATCTAGCGATCAACTCTCAGGTCTGTGTCATTACTTTTTACGTTACAGTGTCGCTTGGAAATGTCTTTGTCAATTGAAAATCTTGCGAGCTGTAAAGTGCGTGCAGTCATAAGGTTTTGACTGCAAACTGTAACCGATTGAAAATTATCGGCAGCTTTGGGAGTGTATTGTCCCAATACCATCACTGAAGGTGGAGTCGTCAATGGAGCATTAACTTAAAAATGGCCGAACAAATGTGCCGCGACGAAAGAGGAGTGGAAGTTGCGGAAAAAGTTAATGAAATCACACAAATCAGCGAATGGGTGCAGGGTTAGCTTTTGGACCATTACTACAAATATTGCGATTCACTACAAGGTTGTTACTGGTGATGAAACATGGTGAAACATGTTAACTGTGAGACAAAATTGCAGTCAATGCAGTGAACACACAAATTTCCTTCAAGCAAAAAAGCTGCATAGCGATGTTGATAAGGAAGATTATGGTGACCCATTATGAGTGGGAGTTGTTTCCTCATTCACCGTGCGGTCGGATCTTGCATTAGAGACTACCACTTGTTCCCAACGATGAAGAAGTGGCTGGCAGCTTGCAGCGTTCTGGCGATGATGAACGGCTGCAGGAAGAAGTAACAAAAGGGTTGAAGAAATAGGCGACAGAATGTATGACGAAGAAAGTTTAAAACTTCCATCGGTGGTATTGCCTAGGGTATGCGGCGATTATGTAGAAAAGTAGTATTTTAGTGTGGCTTTCAAATGTATGTAATAAAATCTTTTCCTATTCTTAGGTAGAATTTTTTATTCAAAGCGTAACTCGGATAGCCCTCGTACTATAGTCATGTAATTTTCCATTTTCAACTAAGCAAGAGTAGTTAATTTTTTATTTCAAACTTTTGTGGTTTGTCATGATGAATTAAAATAAAATATACTATAGCCATGCAATTTTCAACTAAGAAGAGTAGTTTGGATTTAAACTTGTGGTTTGTCATGATAAATTAAAATAAATGTTGTACTATAAGGCAGCCAAGACTTATAAGGAGCGATGGTGAACTAACAGGCAAACTAAATGGTTTTCTGGATAAATAGGAACATGTTTTATTTACTACTAGCGGTCCCGCAGACTTAGTCCTGTCAAAAAGATTTGTAATGTGGTAGTTTTTGTTCCTACATTAATCCTCTGCACAATACACGATATCTGGTGTTTCATGTATTAGTTAACAGAAGCAAACTCAGTAGATTAGGTTACGAAAACAACACAATGTGCAGCGGCAAATCGACATTGACAGTTTGTTTGTTGTTTTTTTTTCTAAACCGTACATATGTTTTTTATGTCTGCAAAATAGAGGATATCAGCTGGCAACGCGCAATAAAACTCAAATTGTTTACGTTTTAGTTAGAACATGTTTGTATGGAAAAGGGTGTTTTTAAAGGGACTCCGGAAATTATTCAGAATTTTTTCATTAAAACCATCCTTGAACTCAACGAACATTTAAAAAAAAGATTTGGCCAAGTGGTCAGAGTCGTTGAGTTATGTGCTTAGAAACACATTTTCGCGATTCATTTTATATAATAGATTAAATTTGCAGTTTTATTAAAATATTCACACTGCTATGCTAAGAAAGCCCGAGGAAGCGGCTTGAACACTGCCAGCTAGTTTGAAATAAATAACAGTGGTAGACATTCAACAAGATTTCCTTGGAACAAAATTCAGATGTAGTGATTTTGGATTGCATTTGGAACAAAAAAACAAAACAGTTGTTTGCTTTGGATGTTTTGCACTGGAGAAATCAAACACTTTTAGATTGTGATGTGAGTAGAGTACACCATGATAATTTAAAAACATGTTTTTGTTATGTTCCGTTTGTAAGTTTTTAAACTAGGGTCGGCAGGACCCAAGGGAACAGGAAATTCCTTAAAATCGGACGGAAGTTTCCTATAAACAAAACTTTTTAAGCGGGAGGGATTTTTCTGCAAATTTCTGGTATTAGTATCTTCATCATCTAAAATAAAACAACACTGCAAAATCATTTCCCTTGTAATTTGACTGTAAGGCTACTTGTAATAATATAGGCCAAAGATACAGTAGTCTACATAAACTTACTGTAAACGATGAAACACTAATGCAATTATTACGTACCTGGGTCGTTTGAAAATTCTTCCATAACATAACCCAGATCCTCATTCATATCATCTTCTCCAAAAAGTTACTTTCACTACTTGTTTTATCGAACAACTCATTTAGAATGTTGGAGTTGGTCAAAAACGTTTATCATCCATTGTTTACAACAAACAAACAAAACTGTCAGAACGCAGAAGCGAAGCAACTGTCTCTGTCTAGCGCAGACTCGGCTGAGATATGGGTGAGATATGCACGGTGGGCGGAGGTAGCGGGAAACAGCTGCTGTGTATGTCACAGCTCAAAGATTATTGTTTCGGGTTCAAGTCGATTATTTTTCATTCGGAAGGTGAATTTCGAATAGTTAAAAGATCAAACTAAACGATATACACTGTAACAGCCTTATATGAACGATGTATCGAGTGGGAAAAACATCGAGAGTTGCATGACGTAAAATTACGTCGCTGGCAGTCTCGAGGCACCTCACTCACGACGTAAAAGTATGTCTTTGGCAGTGAAAGTGTTAATCTTCCAGATCATGATTAACCTTAAAAAACTGTGAATTTTATGTAAAGGGTTTAATGGATACTCTGTTAAGTGAAACATTTGAAAGTTACTCAATTGTTGCTTTGACTATTATGTAACCGATGTTGACGCTGTGTGGTTTCAGGCTGAGTTTCGCTTGTTCTGGCTGAAGAGCAGGTTTGCAGAGTTGCGTTTGCAGAAGCACAGTCCTGACACGCAAGACATTTTCCTCCCTCCGCACTGTTCGCTCTCACGGCTCGGGGAGACTCTGGCAACAACTGATCCCTCTGATGTAAGTACACCGTCACATGGGCTGCCAGCCAAGGAAAATTTACGCTGGGGAAACTTAGCCTTTAGGCTTTATTTTCTAGCCAACGGAGTGGGAAGGGTATGGACTGATGATGTTCAATATGGATGAAACATGTCTTAAAATTAAATTTTAAATATAAAAAGTGGATTCATACAAAATACGATGAATTTATTCAATACAGAACACTTCCCCAAGACAGATGGCTCAACAATCAACCATGTAACCAATAATGTCCACGTTTCCATGTTTACACCTGACGTGTGACTTGTGTGTGTTGCAGGTGGATGGCGTGTTATTCTACCACAACAAGGCTCCGTACGTGTCGGGCCGAACCCCGCTGGTGGGCTGGTTGAAACCGTACATGCTACCGGAGAGGTTGGACCTGCCGGTAACTCCTGCGTACGCAGCCCTGCGACCCGCCACCTACACAGACTTGGAGCAGTGGGTTGCACTATACTCTCACGACCACGTGCGCAAAACCCAGGAAGAGTAAAGAGAAGGTGAGCGAACTCAGTTTTCTCTCAAATGTGGTATAACCTGCTAAAAGGTAGAAAAGATGATCTTAAAATGAAGACAAAATATATCACTGAACACATATACATATATAGGAGGTCTGTAAATAAAGTAAATGAGACTGGTCCAATAAAACTGTTTGTTTTACAATGTAATTTAACACTGATTCCATCTCACTCTAAATATTTTCTTTGGGAAGCCAGACAAAGCATTATACAGTCTTCCCACTCTTCGCTACAGTGCTGGAACTCAAAATCAGAAATGGCCTTCAGCTGATTGGTTACAGGTTTTTGTATGTTTTCTACCGTTCTAAAATGGTGTTCGTGGAGGTGGCTTTTCAGTTTAACAAAAAATAAAATGTCTTGGGGACTCAAGTCAGGAGATTATATTGAGGAGGTTGAGGAACAATGGAGATGTTGTTCCTGGTCAAGAACTTGTTACAAGGTTGAACAATGTGACAAGGCGGATTGTCATGATGCAGCATCCTGTTGTCTTTGAGGGCTGATTTCAGTTGGGCAACTCTTTATCGCATTCTTTCAAGAATGTGTCGGTAAACATGTTGAGTCACAGCTGTCCTGCTGGCAAAACTCCTCAAGAACAATGCCATTGCATTCAAAGACATTAATGAGCATGGTTTTCACTTTGGACCTGCTCATTCTGGCCTTTTTGGGACAAGGTGAGTTTGAAGTTTATCTTTAGATGATTTTCACCCGTCTGAGAATGCTTTAAGCCATTTAAAAGCTTGTGCTCATGACAAAAGGTCATCTTAATATGGCTTCTTCAGTTTCGTGAACGTTTCAGTAGTATTATCACCAAGTTTAACACAAAATGTTACAGCACAATGTTGCTTGTAACTTGTTTCACTCATTATTGAACGTACTTGAAAAACCTGTTAGTTTACGTCTCATTGGGCAAAAATAAGCAAAAGATATTAATACACAATGTTAGTCAGCTGTTTAGCTGAACATATGGTAGCCATTGTAGCTATAACAAAATCAGTCTCATTACATTATATACAGACCTCATATAAGTACTGAACTACATACACCATGTAATCTATATTTATAAAAGGCTTTGTCCTGACTGACTGACTCACTCACTCCTCACCACTCCTCACTCACTCATCATGTTTGAGCCAAAACTACAATGCCTAAAGAGTTGAAACTTTGCACACCTGTTTGTGGTAGCCCAAAACCACCCACTAAGAAACGGTTTTGAAACGATTTTAGGGTGGTTTTGAGGAGTTGAAATTAAGCAAAATGGGTGGAGTGTCGTCTCTACTATTGACCTTTAAGCCTAGCAATGATCGATCTTCAATCTGATAAAAAAAAATCGTTAGTGTGGCATGAAATTATCTACAAGTTTTATATTAACCACTTTTTTGTATCTCTCTTAGTTTCACGAGTTATTGAGCAAAATGTAAAACTGGTCTTGGCCCAGTTCCCACAGCCCACCTCACCATATTGACCCCTCTTCTATCCAGTTGCTGCCTCTGTGTAGGTAAAATTTGAATAAGATGTCCTGTTAATCTATTTAGGCCTTGCAGGTACTTTATATTATTCAGCGTTTATTCAGACTAAGATAGACTTACCTCTCGTTTAATGGTTGAAACAGTTACGGCAGTATATTACTGTTCTATAATGGTTATAGGTTCGAATTCTTCAATCATAACTGTACTGTTTTAATAACGGAAATTAAAGAGTTCTAAAGATGTATCGAATGATTAATTATTGAAAGTATGAAAGTTGAATTAAAAGTATAAGCATGGGTAAAGGTGTCAAATTTAAAAGTCCTAGCGGCTTGAGTGTTTTATAAAATTGTCCATAAGATGACTATTAAGGTAAAACAGTTTCGTAGGCATTATTATTTGACAAGATCAAGTATTATACGATTCAACAATGGCAACAGCAAATTTTAAAGTTGTTTAATTTTGGAATTTCTAAAGACATAATATACTTAGTACCAGGTCTAACCATAGATTAGTATTTAAAATATACATTTTCGCCAACAACTAATCTATACAAATAAAAAAAGACTTTTGTCTGATTTGATGGTTAATTTGCAAAGACCGAAACTGGCGTCAACAAAATTCCTGTCCATCTGTCTGTAACGTTTTTTAAGGCATCTTGGTTCGCTCCGCATAACCAAAATGCGGCTGACTTGAGCTATGGGGTGAAACTTTGTTAAAAGTTTGCCCATTAAGCGAATGTCTTTAGCTATATTTTATACCGCTCAATCAACAAAATAAATGGTGAGGGACCAAAGTAGCAGGCATAACCGTTTTTAAGGTACATTGGACCGCTTATAACTTAGAAATCGGCTGAAAATATGGTGAGTGAAACTTCGTTTAAGGATTTAACTCATCTGCGCGGTGTGTTTTAGCCATATTTTTTATCCATACAATCCACAAAATAAATGGCGAGGACCAAAGTGGGCACTAAACACGTTTTACGGCATACTGGACGCGCATAATTGAAAATCGGCTGAAGCTATGGTAATGAAACTTTGTTTAAGAGTTTAACCCATTCATGGCAGTGTATTTAGCTATTTAAAATATCGGTACCCACTAAGAAAGGATGTTTCTAAATTCAAAAAATTTAGGTGAGTTTTAGGGGTTTCATTTTGGAAAACTATCTCGAATTTCTTCCTTTGACATTCAGAAACTGGGAAATTCTCACTTAAGATATTCAGAGCATGGGAAAATTTCCTTATCCGACAATCAAGGCACTGGGTAAAATTAAATACTTTTGAGCGGTTGAGCTACTGAAACTTTACAGGCCTTTTTTATGGTCTACAAAGTACTTTTTGTATATTTAAACGAGCTTTTGTTGTAGATAGGTTGTTTTCTTAGATTTGGGAGTAACGACATAAAATTGTAATCGTTGTTTGTAATTAGCACATTTCCTGTAATTGTAACGCAACCGTATATTCAAACGCTGTAACGAATAACGGGTAATCGTTATAAATTGCCGGTAACGCATTACATGTAACTAGTTAGCATTTTTCAGCTTGAACTGAAAAATATCGCTGCCATTTCAAAACAAGATGATAATGAATTTCACTTTGATATTTGTGGCATAAGGATTTTGTACAGCCATACAATATCTAAAACGTGTTATCTATGGACTGTATCAGTCGTTATTAAAAAAGCAAAGAAAACAAAAAGTGAGTATCATCATAACCCCTAAACGGCAATGTTTAAATAACTAGTCGATGCTGGTTACACTTTTGCCGCTGTCTGCATTGTAATTTTGGTACCATATAAATATTAAATTTAATCAGATCATGAAAACAACTGTCTAATAAATGTTTTATTTGCGAGACCTTCAGAAACGATGTTTCATTCGGACTAAACACCAACTGTTGTTCTATCTTGTTTGGTCCGAAGATAAAACATCGCTTCTGATAGGCCTCACCTGGCAAATAAACCATTTATTGGACAAGTTTGTTTTCCTACTTGAATTAATTGTAAGAAATTTCAATAAGGTTGTCTCTGATTACCCTAATATTTTTATAATTTATAAAGTAATTAACGCTAGATGTAGTTTGAGTTGGTGATATTTTATTTGCTACTTGTCAGTTTAAATAGATGTGTACCTTATTTCGTCATTTCATAGAATTCTCGATACCAGCCACGCTAATGGCTACCAGTCTACCACTAATAGTTTGAATAAAGTGTTAACCTTTTTTCCTACTTTTTTCAAATCCCAAAACTGCAATAGACAATAACTACTTGACTAAATAATGTTTCAGTTAACCTGCCCTCATACTGATTTTCTACACAGTAAGCAATGGTTTCCCCAACGCCAGTTAACTGAGGGCCGTTTAAACCGCTTTATCTGAGGAGGTGTTTCTCCAAAATTTGTACCGATTTGCCGGAACAAACTAACTGGCCTGGAAGGTGGTTTAAACGGCTGATCCAAAGTTATACTAGTCGAAGTAAACAAAACCTAACCTCAAACCTGTAAATAAAACAGCCTTCGCACCATAATATTAAGTCTAATTCTTAGCCTATTACTTTTATAAATCGTCGTATTATATTTTAATATTTTTAAATGCAAGCAGTTAAATGGAATAATTCATTCAACTGTTGGAAATATTATGGAAATTAATAATATTGGAATGAATAACTCCTCAAATTTAAGCCTAGCCATAATATTGTTACAAATACTTAGCCAGTAGCCTACTTTTAATAGTATTCTTTGTTTGTTTTAACTTTAAGTACAGTAACTACATAATTTTTAGTCAAATGGATGAACTGTTGAAAATATTAAAGTTGAGGAAGAGAATTACGAGAATTAGGAAAAGACTGATAGTTAATAATTTCGAGATGGTCAAGAACTTGTTACAAGGTTGAACAATGTGACAAAGCGGATTGTCATGATGCAGCATCCTGTTGTCTTTGAGGGCTGATTTCAGTTGGGCAACTCTTTATCGCATTCTTTCAAGAATGTGTCGGTAAACATGTTGAGTCACAGCTGTCCTGCTGGCAAAACTCCTCAAGAACAATGCCATTGCATTCAAAGACATTAATGAGCATGGTTTTCACTTTGGACCTGCTCATTCTGGCCTTTTGGGACAAGGTGAGTTTGAAGTTTATCTTTAGATGATTTTCACCGTCTGAGAATGCTTTAAGCCATTTAAAACTTGTGCTCATGACAAAAGGTCATCTTAATATGGCTTCTTCAGTTTCGTGAACGTTTCAGTAGTATTATCACCAAGTTTAACACAAAATGTTACAGCACAATGTTGCTTGTAACTTGTTTCACTCATTATTGAACGTACTTGAAAAACCTGTTAGTTTACGTCTCATTGGGCAAAAATAAGCAAAAGATATTAATACACAATGTTAGTCAGCTGTTTAGCTGAACATATGGTATCCATCGTAGCTATAACAAAATCAGTCTCATTACATTATATACAGACCTCATATAAGTACTGAACTACATACACCATGTAATTTTGTATATATTGTAACAATTTAAGTACAGTATTTATAAAATGTAAAATGGAATTCCTGTCAATAAAGAAAATTGACCCAACGGGGGGTGACAAGGATGCCTGATGTTTTCTAGACAACAAATACACATTTCTCACCTGAAATCAAAGTGCCAGCTAAGAATTTTTCATCAATAATTGGAGTACGAGTGTCGTTCGGAAAGTAGTACTCGTTTTAATCTCTGTGTTGTCTATGTGTTGACAGATGAATCAAAATCAGCTGGTTTTAGCATCTCATTGTTCAGCTGTTTACTGAATTTCTTTCAATACAACTCTTATTACCGTGTTTGACTGTTTGTAAACATACAAAATGGAGAGGAAAATCAATAACGCTGCCAGCTGTGAATTTTGATCAGTTATTCGATTTCTGAATGCAAAAAACATGCAAAACATTGCGAGTCAACTGTGCGACGTTAGTGTCGAAATTTCAATGAAGGGAGAGGAAATGTTCATGATGAGGACCGAAGCGACATGAGTGTCATCACGGTTACGCTTGTTGAAACTGTTGATGCGTTTGTGCAAAAGTTGTTTGCCAAAAAAGTTCAAAACAACAATCTTGACTCGTAAGCTCATGGCTTCAGTTTTGGGATCGCCGTGTTGTATTGCTTGTTGAGTTCATACCAAGAGGAACCAGCATAAATTCGGATGCTTACTGTGAGACCCTTAAGAAACTAAGACGTGCAATCCAGAATCGAAGACGTTGAATGTTGTCTTTTTGACAATGAACGACCTCGTGCAGCTGAAAAGCAATTACTCAACCACTTCCGATGACATGTTCTCGACCATCCTCCGTACAGCCCAGACCTAGCCCCTAGTGACTATCATTTGTTCACAAAACTTAAAGAGTTTTGGGTGGGAAAAGTTTTGAGGACGATGACGAAGTCAAACAATACTGGCTTATTTCAATGGATTGGCGGCAGAAGACTACGACATTGGTATTCAAAAGCTTGTAACAAGGTACAATAATGCTTGGATTTGCAAGGAAATTATGTAAAAAAGTAGGTTAAGAAATAGAGATCTATTTCTAAACAAGTTTTGGATGAAAAATATTATTATTTAATTTGATCATGGAAGCCAGTCGGTAACTGAGCGATGTAACTTGTAACTTACCAGTTACATTGAGTAACTGTAACTGAACCAGTTACATTGGTTTTCTGTAACTTGTAAATCTGTAATCAGTTATATTTTATAAAGGGTAACTGTAACTGTAATCAGTTACTGTCTGAAAGTAACTTCCAAGTCTGGTTGTTTTGTAATGTTATTACAAAAATTTGTGTTACTTGCCTATTATTTATTGTGTAAAACAATTTTGTACAATTAGTATTTATTGTTGTAGTATTAATATAAAAAAATGTTTTAGCCAATTTTTCAAGCTATTGGAAAATTTATGTTTGTTGTAAAATCCATTACATTTGCTGAGTAATTTTCTAAAAGTCTTTGTAAGCATCTTGAAAACAAGATTAAATTAACATAAAAGTCAATAATTGTGTGTACACATTCTCCTAAGTTGCCTTTGTCAGTTAATGTATTGGCCTTAATTTGTAAATAAATAAAGTTTTGATTGACCAGCCATATCTTTTGGTTGATTTTAGTTTCTTAGTTGCAAAAATTCGGCAAATAATGAGTTTGTTGACTGTAAAAAAAAAATAAAATACTAAACTCAAAAAGCTACCTGGTGTAAAATGCTTATTTGTTCCTAGTTTTTTAATCAAGGCAACTCATCTTTTTTATCTAATTCCGTCTGTAACATTTTTAAAGGAAGTGTCAGTGCTCAGGTTTTGAATTTTGCCAAAAGGTATCTTGGCATCCTCTTCAGTTTTAGATGGTTATAATAATAATAATAATTTATTGGCCAATGGACAAAACAGTGTTTGTGTTGACAAACAAACATACTACAAGTACTGTATGTATATATTAAAAAAAGATAAAACCACTAGTAACGGCAAAATATATAACAATTTAAAAGTAAACTAAATTTAGGATGTTGATAAACTATTTTGATCCATAAACTCACCTAAACTGTAAAAAGAACCATTAACTAAATAAGACTTTAATTTGTTTTTAAAACTTTTTGAGCCCGTTAATAATTTGATTTCTTCTGGAAGTGATTGGAACAACTTTATACCGGCCTGAGAAGGTAGTCTTTCGAACAAACAAAGACGGTGTGGGTTTGGTCTGAAATCGCTCCTATGTCGCTGCCTCATAATTAATAGACCTCAAATGCCTTGTTGTGAGCACAATTTATTCATGAAGACATTTTGAAAAAAAAAAAAAATACATTCATATTTATTCATAAGATTAGATTTGTCAATAATTGTTATCACACTTAGATTCTAAAGCAAGATTCTCCATTAAGCAAAATGCACTTGTCCCAGCGCTTCTGCCAGGCCTGGAAAACGTGGGAGCCATCCTTGACATGTTCTTGAGAACCGCCTCCAAAGCCTTTACCGTATCCTGTTCCGAGTCAAAACGACGTCCCTTAAGTTCTCTTTTGCAGTAGGGAACAAAAAAAGTCGCAGGGTGCTAGGTCAGGACTATACGGTGGTGGGGAACGGTCCTACGCTCGTTTGGCCAAATATTCTGTCACAATGTTTGCAACGTGAGGCCGTGCGTTGTCATGATGAACAGTTTCCTCGAAGTTCTGGACGCTTCGAGATGTGATCATTCATCAATGTAGCCAAAACCTGTTTGTAGTACTCTCCATTGATTGTCTGTCCACGTGGAACTAAATGAGTGTACACCATTCCTATATGGTCAAAAAAAGTAATGACCATAGCTTTGTTTGCAGATTTGGTTGCCCTAGCTTTTTTTGGGCGACCTTCATTTTTTCTACCCATTCTGTGCTTTGGACTTTCATTGCAGGGTCATACTGGTCAACCCATGACTCATCAGCAGTTATTACACTCTTCCACCAATCCCTATCTTCAACGAAACACTTCCACTCAAGGCAAACATCGACACGATTTTGTTTTTTGTTCTGTGAGTAAACGAGGATCCAACGTGCACAAACTCTAGACATGTTAAGATGGTCTTTTAAAATTGTGTGAGCGCTACCTACCGATATGTCAAGGAGTTCAGCAATCTGCCTGACGGTCAGACGTCGGTCAGTTTTGATCATTGCCGCTGCTGTATTATTGATGGTGAGAGCAGTAACTGCACCATCACCTCCCTGCAACTCAGGGTCCTCTCTGCCCTCCTTAAAATCTTTGTACCAGCGAAAACAGGAAGCACGAGACATTGCGCTCTCCCCAAAAGCTTGCTTTATGTCCTCATAAGACGTGTTAGTGGCAGTTTTGTTGAGTCTAACACAAAACTTAATCGCGTATTGTTGTCCACACAAACTTGACATGATAAAACGTTGGAAGCGGCAATTACCAAGGTGATGTTCAAACGAGCACTGATGGCTTTGTGGTAGAGATAACCCGATTTAGTTACTGGTGGTAAACAATAGGGTCCTAAGGTATTATTGAAAAACCCCGAAGTTTGTGGGAATCCCAGGCTCAGTCTCAGTATTTATTGAACAACCCTCGTACAATAGCAGTTTTAGATAAAATAAACAGCAAAGACCATACAATCCACGCTAGCCAGGATTTCCGCTTGCCTGGGAAAAATGTAGGGGAAATCTGTTTTAATTTAATTATTGACATAAATTTTTTCAAACTAAACTTTCTTAGATCCATTCTAACAAAAGGACGTCTGACTGATACAATCGTCCATTTAAGCCATTATCTCCAAGTGTCCAGCAGCACTGGGGGATGTTGAGGTCTGCGGTGTCCAGTGCGGGGGGGAGGGGGGTGTTGTGAAGGGTGGAGGGGAAGGGGGTGGATGTCGCGACGCTACTCAGTCAGTGTCGAGACTCTGTGAGTGACGCTACTCGTGCGTCGTGACGCTCACAGTCAAGCACGTGCTCTACATAACTCCTCTACAGGATTTCTCACCTGGCCGAGTCCAACCAATTTGATAAAGGTAATCTGTGGATTCTTGATTGGTAGAAATTTTAGGTTAGTTGTCAAGTGACGTGGTGTTTACTAATTTTGAGGTTAGGATTTTTTAACGTACAAAAACAGTGGTTAAACGGAGGTTACGAACTAGGGGCGATTGGTAAATGTAGACCAAAGACCTTTGGACATTATAATTGTCAGCAAGTTACAAATACCATTGAAATACCTACAAGTACTATTACCATTTTCTTCATCTTTGACCAGCATACTGGGTAGATAGCGTCAACTTGTTTAAAACTACTTGCTAACTATTTACATACTTTGGCGTAGGGCAGTGGAAAGAGATCAATCAGATGGCCCTCATATCTGATCCCAGAAACTCGGACAGAGAAGAAAAGAGAGTGAGTCTCCAACCATTAGTTTACTGTCCCTTTAAACTCCCATTCTGTAGTAATCCTTACTTTTTCTGGTAACCAATTGAACATTCTTAGAGCCTGCGCGGAAAATTTTTCGACAAGGTTCGACTCCCAGTTTAGTCTGCAATTTTTCTCTTAAAATGTATTAATCAATAAATTAATTAGTCTTTATAAACACTAATGTCATTTTACACTGTTTACTTGTATTTGTTAATGTTATACATCTGTTTTATGATATAGTAAATTATATCTCCAGCTTGTTGATGTTAAGTCCCAATTTATTGACGATCATGGGGAAACCATTTAGGTCAAATAAGACTTATAAATACATAAAATAAATAAAAATATGTCTTTTATGTCGAGTGATTTTAAGTTTACACCTTTTACAAAATAACTCCAGTCAATTTATGTACACAAAAATATCAATATAAATAGTTTACAATACAAGTTACGGTACACTAAACAATAAACTAGACTACGACAATAGCTGTTTAATACAACGGTGGTCTATTCCCCAACCAGTTCCGAAATCGAGAGCATGTCTTCACAATATCTAACGCGAATTCCATCCTTTCAAGCTCTCAAACAATTAAAGCAACGAATTTCAAAATCTATTCCCGTCAAGAATTAATAAAATTTATCCTCCACAGAAACTTACGCCAGCTTATTCGAGACACTTGTTGTTACTTAAATCCCATTAGTGAAGCAGCTCGAGCGTATGGGTAGACTAGAACTGAACAGATTGACTTGGAAAGTTGGTTGGAATTGCTATATTTCAAGAGTGCTGATGTTCAATAGTTGCAGTTAGTAGTTATTTTTGCTAGCACAGGACGTTTGTTAGTGAATTTCTTTAAAAAATAGAGCTTTACTCATACATTTTTATTACTATACAGAACAAAACTGAGAACAGTTTGTACAACTCACATTTGTGTCAGATTTTCACGAAATTTAAAAACGTTCCTTTTGTAAATACCTAGGTTATGTTTGCTAACCAGCAAAATTGTTCTACTCGAAATAACATTTCCACCCCAGAATGGGGCTTTGCTATAAAAACTTTATTTATAATTTGATTTCGATCAAAGATGGTATAGCAATTTATGGAAATGTATACCTACCAAACACACAGTCATGTTGGGTTCGGAGTTCGGTGTCATACACCTTTATAACAAGATTATTTGAAATTGAATCATAAATTTATTACAGTTTGTTTCACACTATTTTTTTAGCTAAACGCTTGTTTTAAAATGGCATTTCCGGTGTACGAGTATATTATCCCTCGCTATAAGAAATTCGTTGGAATTCACGTTAGCGCTTCTACAACTCACCGGCTGTTTTTTTTCTATGCTTTCTTTTTTCAACTATTCATCATGGTGTATCCTAAGTTTTCACAAGGAACATTTTTCATTTTTTTTTTTTCGATTACTATGGCTCTTTATCGCTCAGTTGCCTTGCTTGTGCCTGCTCATGACATTGCTCGCACTAACGATTTTCGTCAAATCAAAGATCTGATCACTAGTTCAGCCGCTACAGTCAAAGTAGTAAACCACTGCACAACCTCATTTTCGGCCGACGCCATTTACGGCCGCTTTCGCGCCGGGGGTTAAAAAAAGTCGAGTTTCCAGATTTTTCCTGAGGGTTTCACACCAAGACCTTTAAAACGAATACACGGTTGAGGAAGGTAGCTGTACGGGAAGTGCCTAAACATTTCTCTCGTTCACCAGTCAGTCACCCAAACGGCTTTGTAGTATATTAATTAATTCCTGTCAAGATTTAACAAAACCTTCACGTAAATATGCACAAGCACATCCAAGACACGTATTCCACGAGTGAAGCAGCTCGAGCATGTAAGTAGTAGACTAGAACTGAACAGATTGACTTGGAAAGTTGGTTGGCAATTGCCATTGTTTCAAGAGTGCTGGGGTTCGATAGTTGCAGCCCCTACTTGCTCCACTGCAGTTTGTAGTTAGTTTTGCAGCACTGGACGTTTGTTTTGTCTCCCACACAACTGGTCGCTGGACGAGATAATTACTGTCAGCAATAAATCTACACTTAACTTCTTTAGTTGTACATTTATTATGTGGTTTTAGTTTTATGTGCGAGAATTCACTTGAAACCATGGTGAAAACTGGTAACAACGACAACGATTAAATTAAATCTATCATCTTGAGTGTTGTATTAACTTTTATGCATAAAAAACTAAAAATTAAATTAAATTCGGCTGTGTACAACTTTAAATAGTAATTTTGAGCAAACCTTTTGACAAATTCTAATAAAAATAAAAACGGCTAGCCATTTTCCTCTGGAATTTTTACAACGTTTGTATACTCGTTCAACAAACAGAAACAAGAAAATACGATACATAAAATATTTACAAAATCTGTAAAATTAATTCATAGGTTACTCTAGAATAATGTTCTATTACATATTTAGTAGAAAATTCAAATATATATATTTATTTTTATGGAATTTCATTTGGAAAAATGAGATATTCAAGCCCTCAACATTGTAAGAACCAGGCTCGGGACCATGAAATGAGCACCGTTTCTGACCCCCAGAACACGTTTTGAGCATTTGCTTACTCTTTATATACATGTGTATATAAAAATGTGTATCAACTCTAAAGGTCACATTCTTTGTCCGATTTTCACCAAATTTTGTACAAATGTTGTTTGTAAATACGAGTATCTCGATTAAATTCGTTAGCCAGCAAAATCGGACTTCCGGAACCCCCTTTTAGGGGGGACTTTTCCAAAAATGGGGTTTTAATGAAACCGCAAATGTTGCCCGACTTTAATGAAACTTTAAATAAACATGTATTTTAGTATTATACACCAATATACCAAAAATATTGAAGATCCATCGTTTTAAAATGGCGGTCATAAAAGTGGGTTTTCGCGGTAACAGTAGTCTATTGAAATATAAAGTGTGTTAACAAAAACGATTCGTTTAATGTAAATTTTTACAATAAGTATTGTTTTATTGACAATATACAGTACTAAGTACCACAAGTAAGACTTTAGCCTAATTAAACAATTGGATTATGGAACTTTACCTATCTATGAACTCTCTAATTGTATAAAACGAATTTCGGGCAAGATAATTTATGGGTTTGGATTTGAATTGGTTTGAAAAATAACTTTTAATGTTGTCAGGAAGTTTATTGTATAGAATTCTACCGGCTTTAACAGGAAGTTTATCGCACAACTGAAGTCTATGTTAGTTTGGTGGAATATAATTTTGATATCGTGTGTTGTACCGATTATTTTGATAATTGTTCACATCAATTATCCCCTAAAGAACAACACGGTTTCTAAAATGTACTGAGAGCATAAAGGCAATATGGATAAGGATTTAAAAATTAATGTTCCCTGCAGGACTCTCTAAACTTTGCTCTTTTTTTAAAACAAAATCCTGCGAATTTTTGTTTCAGACCAATTACCCCACTCGTAATCCGTAAGATAAATGGGGATGAACTAATCCATAATGTATTTTCAATTTTAAAACGTCTTGGCTGCAATGAAATGATACTTTGCTACGGACAAAGTCAATATGGTGATCCCAAGACAGTTTTTTATCTATAAAAAGGCCTAAGAACTTTACATGATCAGTCTCTTGAAGAGAAGTGCCATTAATTGTTATATTATGAATACTATCGTCTTGCACATGACTGCCAGTATTAAAGCCGAAGTTAATATAACATCGTAACTCTTAAGATTTCGCATGTGAAATATTGGTCATCTATGGTTTAGCGTCGACAGTTGAAATACAATACTTTAAATACAACATTAAGAGTCATCCTCAGTAGCTGGTTGACTGGCTGAGACTCAGCTACTGAGGATGACCTCACAACGAGGTCGAAACGTTTAGCAGTATTTGTATTTCAACTGTAATGTAAAAAAAGCCTTAGATGTTAATATAACATGTTTTGGACAAATTTGTGTTAGCGCAGCGAACAGCCTTGTAACGTCCATGATTATACACAAAGCCGAGCTGAGGCCTCGTAACATCCGTCGTCATAGAACAAAAAAACTGAGGCCGAAGGCCGAAGGGAAGTGGTGAGTTGAGTGAATCAGAGTAACAAATTGCAAAGGAAATTCGATTCACTCATGACAGCGGCGCTTTAGAGCTTGGCTGCATGTCGGCCTGGTTTAAATGTATCTTGATAAGGCGAAAGAACTAAAAAGAGCGTTTTGTTATGCATTCATTTAGCTTGTAGGTTAATAGGGTAAAGCTGAAATGATCGGTATCAATCGGTCAAAATGCTAAGGAATCAGATAAGCCTTACCAAGCAAAACTCACTTTCAAGTCTCATATAGTCGTATACAACAAAAATGTTTTAAATTTGATTTTAAAGTTTGTTTTGAAATTGTCAAGCACAGGCCAATTGTTTTGTCTCGATTCAGCTGGTCAGCTGGTCAGCGGAATTGCTTCAGGATGAGATAAGTGTCAGCAATAAATCCAGCACTTAACTTCTTTAGTTCAGAATGTATTGTGTACTTTTAGTTTTATGTACGAGTATTTGTGTGAAACTGTGATGAATACTGGTGTAATAACAACAAAAATCCTCACATTTTGTATGGCATAGTGTTTTGGAGGAACTGTGCTGAATCTAAAGTATCACGAGTTTTGATTCAACAAAAATCGGCAGTCAGAACGATTTCTGGGCTACGCTTCGGACAGACCTTTCGTGATGCTTTTGTCTCTTTGTATTTTGACCGTTACTTCCCTTTTCATATTTGAAACTCTAATTTTTGTTTTCCAAAATTTCAATGTTTGCCCCCTTCTCATAACTACGAAATTCGCAATAGGAATATGTTAAAATTTGAATCCCATCGCCTTGAAATGTTTAATAAACTTCCACTTCAGGCTGGTAAAAAATTATTTAACAAACTCCCAATAGATATTAGATCGACCAACGACTTTGTTTTATTTCGAAAAAAACTGAAAAATTACCTAATAAATCATCCATTTTACACTTTAGACGAATTTATGAATACCTCTATTTAGTATAAATTATTATAGTTTTAAATTACATAGTAACGGAATTGGACCTTGTCTTACCAGTGGTAGTAGTCAACACAATTTTATTGTAAAAATGACTACAAATAAATAAATAAAATGTTTTCAAATATAAATAAAAATAAGTTGTTTTTTATTAGTTGTATAATTCTATTAAACATTAACTGTAATAGATAAAAATGTATAAGAAAAATTAAATTTGGTTATATGCATTTTTTGGGCCAGCCTTTGACCAACGGCCAAGAATATTTTATTATAGACTCAGGTAATTAAAATAAACAATAAATTACAAAAAAAGTGTTTCTAACATTTATATTTATTATTTTAATTTTCGAACGCGTTTTTTGTGAGGTGAAAGAACGTAGAAAACTGTGCGTGGTACTAAATATGTATACTTTTTAATATGTTAGACGCTGAAATAGACTGTATCAGATACGAATTCTGCCGAACAAAACTCACCTTTAAGCCTTTGTATATAAAATGAAAATGTAGGGAATGTTTGAAAGTTTTGCAATATTATCAGATGAAAAACTTAGCCCATTCCAGAGCGTCGTTTCACTCCACGAACTTTTCTAAAGGACCTTGTTGACTATTCGAGACACAGTTTCTGCTTCTTAGATGACCTAAACAATGTCTACTGTCTAGTCAACATTCGGCGTTGAAATTGTTGTCTATATTCAAAGGACATGTAAATTTTACAAAAGAAATCAAACAACAATCTCTTTTCTGTCCAATTATGTCGATAAACTAAATTACTTGTCTGAATACGTTTTGAGAATAACTTTCATTTCTTACTCTTCTCTTGAAAATGTTTAAGAAATAGAGTATTTTGTTCGTTATGACCACTTTCGTTTCCTTTTCTTATGTTGGTATAACGTAAATTATGTTTTATTTTTCTATTCTACACCACACGCTGTGACGTGCTTAAGTCGCACTTTATTCATTGGAAAATGTTCATTTTGATTTAAAAACTCATTTAATAAAAAAAATAATAATTATTTAAATTTTAAATTCGTAGCGAATATTCTAAGGAAAACTTAGTTATTAGTCGTCAGCAGGGTGAGACCCAGACCGGTGACCATGAAATGAGCACCTTCCTAATCCCCAGAACGTGTTTTGCTATTTCTTCTAAAACTTTATAAGTATATTATGTATATACAGTATGTATATATGTTTATATATATATGTGTATAAGCACATCTGTACACATATATTTATGTGTTAGCTCTCTTGTTAAAGGTTTTGTCTTTTTTGTCCGATTGATAAATATCGCGGTCAAGTTTACGTTACCCAGCAAAATCGGAATTCCGAAATTCTCACCGAACTGTTCACTAACAAGTGGTTTTAATAATCTAAAATATAATGAAATTTGAAGTAAATATGAACTTAAACGTTACCCATCAATACACCTAAACTATGAAAATCCGATCTGTCGTTTTTAAAATGACGGCTTTAAGCTGATTTTTCGCTATAACAGGAGAATGAATATTCCGGTTTGTATTAAAATGCATTGAACATTGGCAGTAGATGAACACGTACCTCGTACATTGGAGGTCGAAAGTTGAAGAAAGCCTTGAGCGTAGCGAATAGTCTCGTTTGTGGTAATAATGAACTAAAAGCTGAGGCTAAAGGCCGAAGCGAGGCTGTGAGCATAGCGAATTAGAGTAGCAAATATCAAAGGAAACTCGCTTCACTTAAGCCAGCGGCGCTATAGCGCTAGCTGCTTATCGGACTGGTTTTCACCAGCGAGTTCACTGTTCACCTTTAAACTCCTGCGTGAGAAAACCAAAAAATTAAAATTCTTTGTTTAATATACAGCCATTTCGAAATACTAGCGTCTCCTCCGAGCTCTTATCAAATTAATATACTATAAAGTCGGTTGTACAGGTGACTGATGACTGAACGAGTAAATGTTTAGGCACTTCCCGGCATGCTACCCCCTCAACCATATACTCTTGTTGAAGCTCTTGGCGTGAAAACATTCTTTTTTTAAGGCTCTGACAAGTTAAAAGTCTGAAAATCTGCCCTTGTACTTGCTGATATTTTGCATCATAGCGGCAAAACAGTTGCTCGAATCTTCAGTCCGATGAAAATCCGTTATGTGTAAACAAATTTACTACAACCTTTGTATTTAACATTTTTCCCAACTCTGACGGATTCGTTGCTGGATCAGTTTGAAGATAAATTGTCGAAAACTCAACTTCTCGCCGTGTTTTGGCTCTTAGTTATGGTACGTATCAACCACACAGACATATAAAATGTATGTTTGTGTATAAAACCACGTTTTAATTTGGGAAAAACGTACAGAAAGTCACCCATGGTTAATTAGCACCTAAAGTTTCCACTTTAATCCATTATTTTAATATTTTTGCTCTAGTTATTACAGCTACATCTTCCAAAATTATTTGTCCTGTAAAACCAGTGAGTGAAGCAAATTTGTCTTAATCACAAGCGTAGTGAATAGAGCTCTTACATCGGAAGATATGCCGGTATAAACAAGCGATCAAGTAGGCTGGTTTATTTGTGCTGCGATATGTGCGCAAGTCAGAGATAAAGCATGCCGCCTCGGAAACAGACAAACCGCGGCCAAATAAATATTTATGACCGACTCCGCTAGTAAACAAGTGCCGAGCTCGCACACTTATATATTGCGCTGTAGAGGCGCTTGGAAGGTAATTATTTCATGTGTCACTAAATCACTATTTGAGATGCCGACCACTCTCATGAGGGTATTTTAAGGCAAATATGTGGTGAAGGATGAGTGTGCTGATGAGTGGTAGTAATGAGTTATGAGGTGTAGTCTTGTTACAAACTAAGGCCGATTCTTCCTTAGAATGGGTCATTAATTAATAGCCCAATGACCAATGGAAGTACAAGGACCAACGGCTTAACGTGACTTCCGAACCACGCAGGTGATGTACTGATATGGTGGGAGTTGATGCGGGTATCATCAGATGATTACTGAGACTATCTGAGCCGCTTTAGACCTATACCATCCTCAAAACCTCCATGAACCTGGATTACAGGACCACGCTACGAGTCCCAGTCAAAGTCTCAATACACGTTCTGGTTGGAAATGTTAGACTTGAAATGATTTTGGAGGGTTTCTACAAACTTGTTGGCTTATACTGTTCGGTACATAAAGAAAATATACCAAAACATGTAATGTATAGTTGACGCGTAGTCCAAGCACTAGGTCGTACCTTAATGGGGCTTTTCACAGAGGCATTCCCCAATAAGTGGGGTTTTATGCTATACGAACTGTGGTTATGGTCCGACTTTGCGTAAACGTGGTATTAACATATTTTGTGTGTATGTGTGTGTAGGTTTGTTCAGACGGGTTTATGATGATTTATTTTTTGACTGATGAAGATTCCAAAATTTCAATAGATATCAAAATACTGTGTATTGTAATTTTAAAATTTCCAATTCTTTCAATTTTTAACAGACGTAGCCTGTGAATGTCATCAAGCAATTAACATTTGTGATCCCTTAACCTAACAAATGTACCAAAAGTCAACTAAGTCCAATCAGCCAGACGTGCAAAATGACGTCGGAAAACCATTATCCACCGTCATCTTGGTCTAATTGAACAGATTTTGTCAAATTTTTTTTATACACATTTTAAGTCATGCGTCGTATGCTATGGGCTCATTTCATAGGGTTGTGATGTTTCCCTCAAAGGATTTTCAAGAAAAAGATGTCATTAAAAGTATTGTATGTGAAATGTGACATTTTAAACCTGATTGCTTGTAAACTTTAAATGGGTATTACAAAATAAACGAGTCAAGATACAAAAGCTTTCTTTGCGTCATTGAATTTGTATTAAAATTCCCTTTCTTTTGAGGTGCCACTGGGGGGTTGCATTTAAAAGAACTAGGGCCCCTCCGGTTTTTGGTTGGGGGTGGGTGACAAAGTATATCCAAACAAACCTAAGGATTCAGTAAAAACATTACCTAAAGCGATTTTTAAAATATTTAATTTTTAAAAGTTAAGTTAGGGCATTTAAAACTCAACCTGTATATTATTTTAGGTAAAACCAAGTTAATTAATATAAATATACATATCAAGCTCAAAAATGCAAACCTGTTTTGTACTGCGACGTTTCCTTCTATGGCGATACACATAAAAAGCTATTCATACAGAAATCCACTAAACATATTCAGGAAACTGGCTTATAAACCAAAATACGATTATGATGTGATTCTAAACTGTTATTTATGAAGGGCAGAAGAACAGTTAAACCAATATCCCAGCGTGGCTTACAAACACACACATATATCATACGAGAACGGAAGAGTGTCTCCGAGACAGGTTTATCGGTGAGGGAGAATATATTTTCCATCTCCCGAGCAAGCAGTCTCTGAGCGAAGCACTGCATTTCTTCAAGCATTCAAGCATTGAAACACTAACTTCTCAAGCACCTTGTTGACATTTCCCAACTCCTACTCCTAGTTTCACCACTACGATCAGCGAATTGGTTTGTTAAGAACAGTAGTTGTGGAGTAAATTTTGTTTGAAGAACAAAGTGCTTAATCGAGAAATTTTATGTTGTTTACTCGACGGGAAGAATTTTAAAATATTATTTTTCGCCTAACATTATCTAAAATGTGTGGAGTGCTTTTCTTACCAGTGGGTTCATAATTTAGTTATATCGCGAGAGAGAAAGAAACGTAAAATAAATGACAGTCCTGAGTAATAATGGGGGAACTCGTATATAGACCTGTGTTATGTTTATATAGCAAATTTGGTACACTGGAGACGTTAGCCCCAAAATAGTATATTTCATCACTAGGTCCTAAAGTGACACTTTTTCATATTATAAACAATTAATTAAGTAAACATTGTTTTGATCTCAGCAGGCTGAATTATAATGTTTTGAAGAAACAGCTGTTACACTGACTTACTATACGTCAGTGTTAAATTTCAAAACAAACTCGTTGAACCAGCTGATGCCCATGCCACAAAAAGATCATTAAAATCCCTAGGGAGAAAAAGATCATCAAAACAATACTTCATTTACCCTGGTGTAAAAGTGACACTTTAGCACTGTCAATACATGTGTCTAAAGCAGCTGTTTTCAGAGCAGAATGACAAAACGGTATTTCCAGTTTAATTTACACCGTTATTGGAAATTCGCCAGGGTTCTCGGAAGCACTTGTAGCTACGCGTCAGCTATGTTTCTCAAGTTTGGCTGTATATTAGTTTCAAAAAAATAGAGCTGAATTTAGCTACACATTTTGTTTTAAGAGCCAGCAGACTTAAACGCTAATAGTTTAAAGTCCGAAAAGCGTTTGCACAAGAGTTCCTGTCAAACTTTAATAATAATTCATTTATTAATTTCTTGGTTCAATTAAAGAGACAACTTACTTACCATTTAGTACAGTTTGTTGAAAAGGGCGAAATAAAATAAATGTTAAAACCTGAGAGTTTTTATACGATTTTATTTATTTATTTTCAATCTACAAAATGCAATTTTAGAGGTATTTCCCAACTACAAAACTTGCACTAATAACATTTTGGAGAATAGAGTCTAATTCAGCAGTTCGTAACATGTAGGCCTATATAAGAAAAATTAACAAAGGAATGACTTATAAATAAACTATAGAGCAGAACTATAAAATATATAACAATTACAACAAAAATGATAACCAAAACAAATTACAAAACAAGAACATATTTTAAGAGGATATACGTCTGTTATCCGAGCTCACATCTCCAGCAAGGCACCCAAGCGTTCCGGGGCTGGACGCCAACACAGACGCTGCCTTCAAAAAGGTAGTCGGCTTTTCGCCAGCCCTTACTTTTCACACGGTTACAGTGGAGTGTTCACAAAATCTATTGGGAGGTTTCCTTACGTATACAGGGTATAACAAAAATATGTAGCGGGCTATGCAGAACCGCATTCTACATACAATAGTAAGTCGAAAATGTCTAGTTACATTTTTTTTATTTCGTCTTAGTTTAGCCGTAATCTAATTTTTTGAACATAATTACTAATTCAAAACCCCTTTGAGATATTTTTGTGAAACTTGGTATAACATTTAATTGTTTTCATAATAACATTTTCGAAAGTATTTTGTATGTAACGTATCAAATTTAAAATTTCCAATTTAAATTCAATTTGATTCCATTTGACTTTGAAAATTTTAAATGACCGCCATTTCAAAATATAATGTTAGATAAAATATTTTTGACAACATAATATCATTAGGAAAACGATTAAGGTTTATAGCAAGTTTTGCAAAAATATCTCTAAGCTAAGGGTTTTGAATTATTAGTTATTTTCAAAAATTTACAAAATGGCGGATTACGGCTAAATTAAGCCGAAATTAAAAGAATGTTACTAAACATTTCGGACTTACTTTTGTACGTAGAATTCGGTTCTGCATAACGCGCTACACAGTTTTGTGACACCTTGTTTATAAATCATATTATTTAAGTGCTGTACTCTGTGGAAAAGTGTGTTAAAGGTGACAGGAAGAGACACGACTTGTCAAACCCAGCTGCGAGGGAAGCACCAGCTGACCCTCCCCAACCCCTCCCCCGTACCCTGTACCACGCGCGAACCCGACCCACTTTCTGTCAAAACACAAACACTGAAAACTGTCTCTCTCTGGCCCGTTAAACGAACGAAAAAACATTTCACATTGTTCTGACGTAGTATTTTACTGTTTCTAAATTATCCGTGTGTGTTTTCGTTGGTGAAATGTGAGGATGAAACATAGTTTCTTGACTTTTGATGTGCGACTTTTATCTAAAAGATACAATCAATATGTTTAATATTATGATACAGCTTTTGTTTTCTAGGAGCAATGAGCCGTAATATGACGGTGAACTTTCGTTTTTAATGTAATCATATGGGAGTGTATTCCATGAGAACGGTAGACGCACCTGTACGATCGCACTAAAAACAATAGTCACCGTAATACTACTACAGTAAAAAACGGTTAACGCTTAAAAGGAAACCACAGCTTCAAATTCAAAACAGTTTATTCATGATTTTAATCTTGTTTAGATTGGCCTCACCAAGCTTGCAAAACTTGTCGGTGAGTTTAACTACAAAATAGAAAATTTCATATTCACACACTAATTTCACGAAATGCATTGAAACGAAATACAGTAAGAGTAAACATAAAGTTCAATAAATTTTCGTAGCGACGCATTAAAACTATTATGTGATCTATGAACTCAGCTAAAGGGGTTGCAAAATACAGAATGTACAAAATTCAACTGTCAGATGATTTTCTGAATAAATTAAAATACAAAATTTAGAAATTTTAAAACATATTTTGTGTTGTCTAAATATATTTTAAACTACTAAAATTAGAGTTGTGTTCGGCTTTATTGTGTATTTTGTAATAATTATGTCGTTGTGTGATTATGTATAGTTCATAAGCTCAAAAGTTCTATTTCAGGGCATAATTACTCTAGGCCCCGCCTTTGCAAATGAAAAGAATATACCATTGTGTTTGGTGATATGATAGCCTTGGTAAAGTATTAGTATTTTTAGCATTCATCTTCAGAGTATTGCACTTAATAACATTATGCGATTTTCTTCAAAAACATATTTTTTGGCACAAGTGCTAATGTTGCACTTTCTTTTTTGGGAATAAATGGTTTGTTTTGTCTTGTACTCCCTAGGAAGAAAAATATGATTCTGATGGTCTTTATATTGCCGGGAGAGCAGGTGTTTCAATGTGTTTGTTTACAGCCAATTAAGTGAATTAACACTGCCTAAAGGTAACACCGACCAGAGTAACAGCTGTTTCATCGTTGCGTTTCGGACGTTATCTTAAACTTAAGCTCGTGTCAAAGAGGTTCAATTAAGACCTAATAATGAGATGTACTATGATTGACTTTGTATAAATGGCACCAAGGTATGAAGAATAGAACTGAGATACGAGTAGAGTTCGTTCACTGCTTACAAGTAGATCTGACTTTGATTTTGACGTCGAGTCAAAGTTTCGACATCAAGTATTTAATACTTAAACTTTGCTCTCCCATTTCCGGCGCCAGAGTTTCTCATCTTTGATTTCTCGCTCCTCCTTGAGTCATTACAGAAACTTGTTAATTAGAATTATTATTTGATTTTAGTTTATAGTTGTTCAGAAGACGTCAGAGGTTTCGTCTTAAGATCAATGCTTAAGTCCAATTTTTTAAGAGAATTTAAAATTCAAACGTAATCGACGCTTTGCTACAAGTGCTACCGTGAATCCTGGTGAATTTCCTTTATTGGGGGGGGATGATTTACAATGGAAGTGCCCTTTTGGGAGGCTCTTTCCCCCGAAATCGGGTTTTCGCTATAAGGATTTCGGTGAAACGTATAAACATGTATAGCACCGTACCTAGCATGTGTAAAAAAATTAACAAAACACCATCTGCCATACCAAGATGACGGTGAAAAAGGATTTTAATCGAAAGCTTATTTCGACCTTCGAAAGCTTCCATATGAGACCATTTATGAATCACAGTGTATTCACAGTGAAACGTGTGCGCGTAATTAAATTAATATTTTGTAATTTTTAAATAATAAATAAAGTATCCTTGCATAAGTTTAGTTTAAATAAAGGGCCGGTATCAAGAGCAGTGTACAAGCAATTTAAACATAAATTTGAACTGTTTTAATTAGGTTTAGGAGTGTTTGTATACATTGATATTTTATTTCAGTCATTTGATTTTATTTCAGTCATAGTCATTACAAAGCTGTTGATGCGTAAAGTTTGATGATACCAGTACTTTATTTTTTGACGCATTGAATAGGAAAAGTTTATTTGATAAGTCTGTAACCTGTTATGGAAAAAACAGGTCAAATGAACACTTTTCGTCACGATACAAACAAATGTAAAATACTTATTTTACAGAAGTTTTTTAAGTTATTTGAATAATGATACTGTCATTTTTAAAACAAAACAAAATCTGAGAAATCATTGGAATGTTGTACAGCTAAGTAATTACTTAACTAAATAATATAAAATAACCCAACTTACGTTAGGTTAAATTGTGTATAAATCTACGTATTGTGCATAAAACGCACTCAGTGCTTTTACACTGCTTCTAAGTGGGTTTGGAATTGTTTACCTAATATATCAGCTGTTTCCAACGAGGGAAAGTGTTTAAAAGATACAGGATATAAATAAAGCTTGGGAATTGCTCCTGAGACCGGCACTAAATCATGCTTTCCAGCCAACACAGAGAATCTTGTGAAGTAATCTGTTGCTGGGAAATATGGAGGCAACAGTTCGGGCTGTGTTAGATAAAGCTATGCTACTTACTGCTTGAGTATGCATGTCTTGTTCAGCTGAAACATTTGAATATTGAAATTATTTTGAGACATCTTGAAAACATCGAACCATAATGTTACGTTCATGTTAATGTTACGTACTCGCAAACCAAATTAAATCTTATGTTTATCTGATAAATAAGAAATAAACATGCAAATAGATAAATCAAGAACAAATAGTAATTAAATTATGTGGACTACTATGGAGAATAAGCCGACTCTTTCTTAAAATGGCTCATTAATTAATAGCCCAATGACCAATGGAAATACAAGGACCAACGGCTTAACGTGACTTCCGAACCACGCAGGTGATGGTCTGATATGTCTAAACGATGGTGGGAGTTGATGCGGGTATCATCAGATGATCACTGAGACTATCTGAGCCGCTTTAGACCTATATCATCCTCAAAACCTGACCTCCATGAAGCTGGATTACAGGACCACGCCACGAGTCCCAGTCAATTTGTGAGAACTTAATGTAAGAGCTAAGCCTAATCATCTATAGTAATTCCATTTAATAACTAAGCTAAACAAAGAACATTGTAAAACTATTTTAAATAAATGTAAACAACTAGAACTACAGGAGATGAGCAAATAACCTTTGAAAATACATAGAATTTAATGAACATAAACACTAGCGTTGGAACTGAGGTTGAGACCTACACCTCTCCAGGGCCAGCATCGTGAAAGGAGACCCCTACACGCAAGGATTCTCCTAGGCAACTGAACCCAGAGTAGCTAAGCAAATAACCTTTCATTACTTGCTCATCATAACCTTGACTATCAAGACAATCTGACCAACATTCATCACAGTCAAGTGGCAATACTGTGATGAGAATGATATGTTAATAATCAAGACAAGACGAAAGAAATTCTTTTCTAACTGACATCAACTGGGACTCGTGGCGTGGCCCTGTAATCCAGCTTCATGGAGGTCAGGTTTTGAGGATGATATAGGTCTACAGCAGCTCAGATAGTCTCAGTGATCATCTGATGATACCCGCATCAACTCCCACCATCGTTTAGACATATCAGACAATTACTTGCGTGGTTCGGAAGTCACATTAAGCCGTTGGTCCTTGTATTTCCATTGGTCATTGGGCTATTTATTAATGACGCATTCTAAGGAAGAGTCGGCCTTAGTTTGTAGCAAGACTACACCTCATAACTCATTACTACCACTCATCACACTCATCCTTCACCACATATTTGCCTTAAAATACCCTCATGAGAGTGGTCGGCATCTCAAATAGTGATATAGTGATAAATATTATAACCATGAAAATAGTTCCTACCTATCGTTATAATAATGTCTAGAAATATATTGTAATTAATCAAATTATGATAGTAGCCTTGTGGCGTGTTGGAAACAGAGTTAATTAAAAATCGTAAAACGTCGGTTTGAAAATTACTGGATTTTAGTGGTGGTAGCCAGTTATACTATTGTATTTTATATGAATGAAGACAATATGAATTAAATTACAGTGCTATAATGAAAGTTACATACAAAGGAAACTAAAGAAAACTATAAGTCGTGCTATATCTAACTGTACTTTCTTATCCGATTCTTCTTTTCGGTAGTTAGTTTGGTCAGCATTATCACCCGGCAAGTGAGAGACACGGGTTCAAGCCCCGGTTCGGTCCACACATTTGTCATGAAATGTCTTTAGTAATAAACTAGGAATACGATGAAAAGTGTAATCAACATAACCTACGTGTAGGCACAAGTGCTACCGCGAGTCTTGTCGAGTTTCTTGAACAGAAGGATAATTGACACCAGACACGTCCCTTGGGGGTTGGAGGGGGTTCCGCTATAAAAAAAGGTAAAAGGTAAAGTTTGTCTTGTTTAACGAGGCGAAGTTAGGACTACAAAGTCCTCTCTACCACTCCACCTAGACCATTACCTAGCGTCACCGTATAGTCACATTACAAATGTAAGTGATGACTGCGGGGGTCGAGCCCGCGCCACCAGAGGGATGAGCTCCGGAGTCGCGTGCGATACCAATCCGCCATGGATCCGCTTCTGTTTTAAAGGGGTATTTTATGCAAAACAAATTGTATTTTTGATTCCATTAGGTTAAAACTTTGTTTAATACATTTATTATGTTTAAACGTTTTTTTCCTCTCGATCTAGCTGGATGGTTTTGGTTGGTTTTTATATGCATGTTGGGAACTAATTGTCTTCTAATTTCTTTAGTAATAAAATAACATCATAGTATTCCAAAATGTGTAATTAGTTTCTAACTGCATGACGTTTTTATCAAACCGTTGCATTGTTGTTAAAATTATCTTGAAATACACATTTAAATTACTTTCTTTTACCTTTCTTAACACACATAGCCTACAACACATCCCGTTTGGAGTTTTAATGGAAGAGTAACAAGGTACAAAAAGTTCCATTAGAAGGACGTAATTGGGCTGTTAAATAAATAACGCTCAATTTGAGGTCCTGCTCTATCTGGTAATTTGTACTTTGAGCTGAGTCCTGGCCGTTGTTAAACTTTCCTAATAACCGGATATTAGTTAACTTGCTTAATTCTGCCTGTGTTCAGACCAAAAGGAACCAACGTAAACTAATAAATTTTGTAAAGATTGTACTAAATAGTTTTTGCTTTTGTTAGTGATTATATACTCGTAATTGATCAAGTTACTCCATGAAAAGTTAGTAAATATTCTTTAAAAAATAACCTTGGGTGAAGTTTTGGTGAAATGAAGATGATATGCACGTATAACATAAATTAATTTTTTTGTTTTGAAATATTGTAATTCTACTTGTCGCAGGCTTAAGTTTTGTTATTGGTTGAAATATTGTAATTATACTTATCGCAGGCTTAAGTTTTGTTATTGGTTGAAATATTGTAATTCTACTTGTCGCAGGCTTAAGTTTTGTTATTGGTTGAAATATTGTAATTCTAATCGCAACTTAAGGCTTTAGGTATACATAAGATCTAAGGCTTCCAGTTTTGTTATATTGAAATGAATTTAAGTATTAACTGTGATTGTAAACATTAGATCTTATTAACCTACTTGTCGCAGGCTTAAGTTTTGTTATTGGTTGAAATATTGTAATTCTACTTGTCGCAGGCTTAAGTTTATTGGTTGATATATTGTAATTCTACTTGTCGCAGGCTTAAGTTTTGTTATTGGTGAAATATTGTAATTCTACTTGTCGCAGGCTTAAGTTTTGTTATTGGTTGAAATATTGTAATTCTACTTGTGCAGGCTTAAGTTTTGTTATTGGTTTAAATATTGTAATTCTACTTGTCACAGGCTTAAGTTTTGTTATTGGTTGAATATTGTATTCTACTTGTCGCAAGCTTAATTTTGTTATTGGTTGAAATATTGTAATTCTACTTGTCAGGCTTAGGCATTATTGGTTTGATATTGTAATTCTACTTGAGCTTTTTGTTATTGGTTGAAATATTGTAATTCACTTGTCATGGCAAGTTTTGTTATTGGTTGAAATATTGTAATTCTACTTGTCGCAGGCTTAAGTTTTGTTATTGGTTGAAATATTGTAATTCTACTTGTCGCAGGCTTAAGTTTTGTTATTGGTTGAAATATTGTAATTCTACTTGTCGCAGGCTTAAGTTTTGTTATTGGTTGAAATAATTCTACCTTGTCGCAGACTTAAGTTTTGTTATTGTTTGAAATATTGTAATTCTACTTGTCGCAGGCTTAAGTTTTGTTATTGGTTGAAATATTGTAATTCTACTGTCGCAGGCTTAAGTTTTGTTATTGGTTGAAATATTGTAATTCTGTCGCAGGCTTAAGTTTTGTTATTGGTTGAAATATTGTAATTCTACTTGTCAAGGCTGTTGTTATTTGTGAGATAGCTCTTATTTCCATAGTTTTGAAATTAAAAACAGCGTGGTGAATTTATTTAGACTTAATCATACTTTTCTCTCGTTGACAAAGTTGGTTTAAAATTTTATTAACAGCTTTGACCAAAATTGGAGAGGGAAATACAATTTTGCACTTGCAGTTTGGAGATAAAAATAGTGTTTAGCACTATTGAGAAGTAACGTAGTGCCTTAATTATTATAACTGAACTTATAGGGGTAGTTAAATTTAATGAAGGGAGATATAGCGTGTTTGTGTGTTTGTTGGTTTTTGTTTAACAACCTTTTAGGCAGGGATTATCTGTCACAACTCAACTATAGTCTTGTTCTTCCGGTTCAAACTGTGCTCAAAACTGCGTCATACAATCATCATAATTAGTTTGAAATATTTCGGTATCGCTATGCAGTACCATCTTCAGTCACTGATTGGCTCAAATTTGCTGTCCGCTATCGTATTGGTGATAGGACTGCCAGAATAGGATAGTTAGGATAGCAGACAGCAACCAGCAAGTAGCCTAGCTCAGTTTCAGCCAATCTGTAGGCTATCTAAAGAAGTACTCCAAAGTGAGACCGAAATACCTCAAACGAATTATGATGATGTTTCGCAGTATGAACCGAAAGAACTAGATTTTAGTTCTTAGGCACTTAAGAAGTTTTTTAGGTAGGCTTAAGAAATTTAAAATGTAAAGAAAATCACCACTCTCAGTTTGATATGCTCAAAGTTTACTGACAGGATAGATGACTGATACCCTGACGTAGTTGTGAGCAGCTGGTTCCTAGCGGCCATATTTCATCCCTGAGATAAGGCCAAGATACCGCTGCTTGATAAGACGAGGGATGTAGCCTCACCCCCTGGGGAGACTGGAGAATACAACACATAACTCGATAAGAACATCTTCACAAAGTGTGTAGCCTGAGCCTACAGTAGCTCCCAGAAGCTTTAGTCGGCTTAACATTATTTTTGATATTTATGGAGCTCTGCATATATTTTGCTCAAAGTAATAGCTAATAGGGGCTAGGAGTAAATTAACCGACAGAGAAAACTAGGGGTTCCTTAATGAACAAATCATAACTTAGGGTATTTATTTTAGCAAAAACATAAATACGATTTATTTTTAACTGTATTTTAGGGACCACTTAGCTTAATAATAACTGTATTAACTATTAATATAACTACATAACTAATTTTAACTACATAATAGCTGTATATTGTTATGATCTGTCAGGCAGAGTTAAACACTAAAAGCAACACTCTGCCTTGTTTGTACATTTATGACACCATAACTTTCTGTATTAGTACATGTGTACTACAATAAGGCAGAAATAGTATAAATGGCCATGACACGCAGTTAGACATAGTGTTAAGCTGACTTCCTACATACTGCAAGAGTGAAAAATGCCATCACATGCAGGAATATTGTTCCATTCTCTTCTTGACCAAATTCAACAAATATATGATCTTAAGGTTTCAAATCAGCGTTAAAATAATATTTGGTGACCAATTTCTTTTACAGCGTGAAGGAGATTATAGACCACAATAGTTTGTCATAACTACATTTTAGCTGGTTTAAAATTGATTAAAATTAAGTTGCTACCTGAATTTTTTCTTTACTTTTTGTAAATACAGTTTGCTTGTTTTTTTTGTCAGCACAAAAGTATATTGTATATGACAAATAAAAAAAACGTTATTTAAAAGAGTGTTCTCTCTTTTTTTCAGAAGACGTGTCTGTCAAAAGTTGTATGTCTCGTTTTGTGGTTATTTAATTGTAACTGTACTAAGTAAAACTACTATTCATGTTTTTAATTTGTAGTTCAACCTACATAGAGTTTTGCTGGTGTGCTCAAATCGTCGAATTAATAAACATAAATCTTGTACGATTCCAAACATTTGCACTCGAGTTTTAATACCTTTGCCATTAAACAACCTTGAATGCTCTTGATATCTGTGGATTTGGGTTTATGTAATGTTTAAATTCCATGTTCAGACATACAACAAAGTTATATTTTAAATTTATATAAATTTTTATTTACGCAGTGTGTATCTAAAATAGGTTCTATTCTTCAAACATTATTTTCCATTATTGCTTCCTTTTTCAATCAGCTAAATACACACTAATTGAGCAGCTGCTCATAATTTAATCTTTACTTGTGTCACTTACTATTTTAAATAATTTCTTAGAGTAAAACACAACAACTCAAAATTTTAATTCATCTTCGCAGCTAACACTAACCTGGTTCTTATTTAAAGTGTTTAATCCTGAGGGTGAAAAAATCTGGATGACAAAAAGTCAACTGATCGTTGTTTTATTCGTACTATTACTGGCGAAGGAGTGTGTAGGATCCCATGCTATCGCGTCCCTTAAATTAAGCAATTTGCCGTCCGGCAAAAATCTCGTTGATTGTGTGTTCATAACAATTAGTAACAAAGTTTCCCGTAACAGGAAGCACTTAAGTTTCAACAAAGGTGGAAAACAACGTGAAGTTGTGCGTGTTTGCTGTCAAACTTTGATTCGCTGTGAAATCCAAACACAGAAAAGGGATCTTTTTCACAATACTTTCAATTAACAGCCCACGTAGGCTACTGAGTACAACTCTTAAAATGTTTTAAGAGGTTTATGACGTTTTTATATATATTACCGAACAGTTTTCTGTCTCTTTAACGAAACCAAATTTAATACTGGTAGTTTTATGTGATGCGATCACCAGTCACACCTAACTCTACCGCCAGGGCTGCGCCACCTGTACTCTGACTCTACAGTGTCGTGCGCTTGGAGAGCTCCCCTATGTGTGTGAACTCACTCAGCCACGCTCTCTAACCGCACTGCACTGTATAGAGCGCAAGGGTCTAACTAAACCTGCACTTCCAATACTTACCCGTATTGAAAACAATAATTAATTTTTGTTGGTAATTACTAGTTTATAATTACTAGTTTGTGTGTTAGTAAAACAAAAATCACAACATAAAATTAATTTTAAGGGGGAAAAATAGAAAAAATTCAACTCAAGTGCATTATGACAACTTAGGCGTGTCTAAGGGCACCACAATAAAATTTTCAATTAGAAATTTGAAATAACTTTGGTTAGTGTCAGTTAGAAATTTGCAAAAACTTAAAACAAAACTCACTAAAATTTGTTTTATTTTCATTAGTACTGAAAAAAGGTTTTATATCATCCTAAGTTCATACAAATTAAAAAAATAAATTTGGTTTTTTTAATGCAAAACATTAAAGAGAGTGTATTCCCAACTTCTGTGGTCTCTTGAGTGCCATTGAATTGAGTAATTCTGACGGAAGTGCGTCCAGTTGCATTTGAAATAAAAGAAAACGATATGGTCATAGGAATGAAAATGTAACCTTTTTCGGGGTTTGAACAGATAGTAACCATTTGCTAATAAAGTTTCCCAAATTAGGCCCTAATACCATGAAATATAGGAAGAGGTGTAAAAGTCAACCAACAGGAAAACCAACAGTGAATCATAGTTAATTGAAGTTATCGTGACATGTGTTCCACTGCAAGGGGGTTGGAGGGGTTTGTGGTATAGGGGGAGGGGGAGAGTTTCCCGCCAACTAGATCAGCTGGTTGCAAAAATCTCAGCTGGTCTGAGCTGGGACATGTATATGAGGCTTTCTGACATTCGCCGGATTGTTGGCCTACATGTTTCACTTTTATCGGATTCAGATGTTTGTAGAGTTGCTCGCATTCCAGTGTACACAGCTTGCAGGCAGATCACATAGTTTCAGCTTTATTTCCATTTCCTGGATTGGCACTACAGGATTACCGCTTGGGTTTAAATAATGTGTTTCTTTTTTGTACCATAAAGTCCGATTGTTCAAGCTTTACAAATATGAAGTCATTTTAATAACAAAAATAGCCGTAACATAACCTCAAGTGCTACCGTGATACCTAGCGGATTTCATGAAACGGGGTATAGTTTATAAGGAAGGTGCCCTGTTCTAAGAGTGTTTTGTACCATACTTTAGATATTCCACTACAATGTTTCTACAGTTGTAAAAGTGCCTTAATTTTACATAAACGTTTAGTTTAGCGATATCATAGAATAAGTAAAACATATGCTTATTCTATAGCGATATGATGGTCTTGGTGAAGAGGGAATGGTTACATGATTATTTATTTGGTTGCATCTCATCCTCTGGTAAAAATACTTTTTCTCTCTGAAATAAAACTTTTGGGTTAGCCACAATGCAAAACAGTATTTGATCGTACAAAATGCTTCGAATATTCTAATAATCATCAGTTGTACGAAGATGAATGTAAATAATTATATACATAAAAAAAGTGAATTGAAACAAATGCGCTATCAAACTGAATCTGCATCGTAGTTTCTTCGATTTTAGTGGAACCAAAGATAATGTTATGGTAAGTAGGTGCCGAATGGCTGAGGCAGGAAAATCAACATGATTGCGGCAGCCTAAGCACAGATAGCGCTGCGTGGGAAACCTTTTAAGAGTCTCAAGTAGAGCTACTGACGCACGCGCAAGTTCGTTCGTTCTCGAAAACGCACGATTTGGTCATCGACATCGGACAAACTCGAGCAAGTTGAGCCGAGGTGGGAGAAAGACGGTGGGAGATGGCAGCACTCGCAGCGCTATCTGAGGTTGGGATGCCGAACTATGTTCTTTCCTGCCTCGGCTATGGCACTTTCTACCACCATGACATAGTCTTTGGGAGAGAAGGACAGCGAGAGATGGCAGAGCTAAAGCTATCTGAGTTGGGCTGCCGAACTATGTTGACTTTCCTCCACTCGGCTATGCCTGCCTTGGTCTTTGGGAAGAGCAGCGAGATGGCGAGCTATCTGAGTTGGGCTGCCGACTGTTGACTTTCCTGCCTCGGCTATGGTGCTATCTACAGGACTTGGTCTTGGGGGAGGGCAGCGAGGAGGTGAGCTGCAGAGGTGCTGGTTGGGCTGCCGAACATGGTGGGCTTTCCTGCAGGTCTTTGGGGAAGAAACGGCGATAGCAGGCTCGCAGCGCTATCTGAGGTTGGCTGCCGAACTATGTTGACCTGCCTGAAATGCGCGCTTCTACCACCGTCTTTGGGGAAGAAAGGCAGAGAGATGGCAGCTCGCGCAGCACTATCTGAGGTTGGGCTGCCGAACCTGTTGACTTTCCCCTCGGCTATGCGCTATCTACCTACGACAGTCTTTGGGGAAAGACGGCAAGGGCAGAGCTCGCAGTGCTATCTGGGTTGGGCTGCCGAACTATGTTGACTTTCTATGATGCATATGCTATCTACCATAACTGGGGGAAAGACAGCGAGATGGCAGAGCTCGCAGTGCTATCTGAGGTTGGGCTGCCGAACTATGTTGACTTTCCTGCCTCGGCTATGCGCTATCTACCTACTGACATAGTCTTTGGGGAGAACAGCGAGAGATGGCAGAGCTCGCAGCGCTATCTGAGGTTGGGCTGCCGAACTATGTTGACTTTCCTGCCTCGGCTATGTGCTATCTACCTACCATGACATAGTCTTTGGGGAAGAAAGACAGCGAGATGGCAGAGCTCGCAGTGCTATCTGAGGTTGGGCTGCCGAACTATGTTGACTTTCCTGCCTCGGCTATGCTATCTACCTACCATGACATAGTCTTTGGGGAGAAAGACAGCGAGAGATGGCAGCGCTCGCAGCGCTATCTGAGGTTGGGCTGCCGAACTATGTTGACTTTCCTGCCTCGGCTATGCGCTATCTACCTACCATGACATAGTCTTTGGGGAAGAAAGACGGCGAGAGATGGCAGCGCTCGCAGCGCTATCTGAGGTTGGCTGCCGAACTATGTTGACTTTCCTGCCTCGGCTATGCGCTATCTACCTACCATGACATAGTCTTGGGGGAGAAAGACAGCGAGAGATGGCAGAGCTCGCAGCGCTATCTGAGGTTGGGCTGCCGAACTATGTTGACTTTCCTGCCTCGGCTATGCGCTATCTACCTACCATGACATAGTCTTTGGGGAAGAAAGACGGCGAGAGATGGCAGCGCTCGCAGCGCTATCTGAGGTTGGGCTGCCGAACTATGTTGATTTTCCTGCCTCAGGCATATCTGTGCGCAATCTACCACCATAACATAATCTTTAGTGGAACTTTCCTTCAGCTTTTTCCACATTAGGCCGGTTTTGTGACAGTATAAGGTGATCAATCACGCAACAAAGGCTGACGCTTCCTATTGTTTAGCGCACATAATGGAACAATAACTACTGACAAGAAGCCGCTCACTGTCTTCTCGGCAGATGATTCCTTTAAACAATAGATTACGTCTTGCACTACTGCATTTGCAGCTTACTGCGTCGTCATTATTAGTATGCTATTGCACATCTGTTTTAATAGATCGATTAACATAATGTAATACACTCAAAACAGTTCTGAAATTTAACTGTACTTTGAATGGTGATCAATAAAGATTTACAGTACTGTTATGATGGTTTTATTAAAAACAATATAGACTTGAATAGTAGAATTATTTTTTGAATAGACTTTAGCGGAAGCAATACACTTGTTTCAGCACTTGAAATGCTCTTTAATTCTGAGTTTTATTACCACAAATAATTTGAACGCATCACGTAAATAGCCATGCCGTTAATCTGACAAACACCTGTCTAGCAGTTTGCATCGAGTCCCGTGTTCGATAAAGCACTCGTTCTAAAGCATAACAAATACCACTTTACGCTCGTATGTATGAACAATAAAATGAAATAAATTATTTTGTGTGGCGATGTTAGGAATATTAAGTCCTCTCTTCCATTTAACCACCATTCAATGATATAAAACAATTTACAATATATTACAACATTAAAAAAACAATGTATACAACTTTGAAATGCGATAATTGCTGGGATAGAATGAATATAAACTTTGCATATTGAAAAGAATTATAATACAAATTTAAACTTTTTTGCTACATTTACACCGAATTCCCGCATTTGCCAAACTACGCGAGCCACCAAGGCACCACCTATCAGCCCTACAACCCTTGTGACAACTGACTGGGAGTCGTGGCGTGGTCCTGTAATCCAGCTTCATGGAGGTCAGGTTTTGAGGATGATATAGGTCTAAAGCGGCTCAGATAGTCTCAGTGATCATCTGATGATACCCGCATCAACTCCTACCATCGCTTAAACATATCAGACCATCACCTGCGTGGTTCGGAAGTCACGTTAAGCCGTTGGTCCTTGTATTTCCATTGGTCATTGGGCTATTAATTAATGACCCATTCTAAGGAAGAGTCGGCCTTAGTTTGTAACAAGACTACACTTAATAACTCATTACTACCACTCATCACACTCATCCTTCACCATATATTTACCCTAAAATATACCCTCATGAGAGTGGTCGGCATCTCAAATAGTGGTTTAGTGATAGTGTGTCAACTAACTCTTAACCTCCGCCCCAAAATGGGCCCGAATTTTGATATTGTTTGGAACCGCATTCCACAACCTGCATGCGATGTGAATTTGTGGACTAATTTTAGATAATACTCGTATATGTTCTACTGCTGATCGCAATAGAATATACACGGTTAACCCAATGATAGAGTAATTTATTTATTAACAAACGAAATGAACTGTGTTTTATTGGGAAATAATAATTTTCACCTCATTTGCAGAATTTTTATTAAATATATCAGCTGCTAAAGTACCATAGATCCATGTACGTGCCATCTGTTTCTGTTCCCGTTAAAGCAGTTTCGTTGGGTATTTTGCTGTCGTTCATAATTATTTACCACGCTCTTTTTAATGAATTTTCAGATTTGATCCTGCTGATTCTTTATGATCGGAAATACTCCATGCAGTGGAAACGTTTTATACCTGAGTTGATTTGGCTGCTAGAGATATACAGGGTGAGTTTTAAATGCCCCTCACCTTGACTTTGAAAAAGGAAATATTTTAAAAGATGTTTAAAATTACACATTCCACACGATTTTGTATGTGAAATGTGGCGTTTTAAAACTAACCATTTGTCATCTATAAACTGGTATAACAAAAAAACGCGTTGAGATTCAAAAGTCTTTTTTTCGTCGTTGAATTTGTGTTCAAATTCTCTCTCTTTTGAGGTCAAGGTCGTCTATAAAATATTTGGGGGGGGCCTCCCCATTTTGGGTGGAGGGCGTGGGTGAGGCAAAGTACGTCAAAACAAACTTCAGCATCCTATAAAAATTCCTAGAGGGTTCAAAAATATTTTCTTTTTCAAAAGTTAAGATGGGGCGTCCTTTAAAACTGACCCTGTATAAAGGACAGGTCTGTTACACATCGTATAAACTATCCAATTCACTTGTGTTCACTATTGCTTGTTTGTATATTCAGTGAAGACAGTGGGTTTGGCAGCAGCGAGTGGTTTCAATTGATTTATGTAAGGGACAAGTTCAGAGTCTGCAACTAGGTGCTTGTACTTGTATAGAGGCAAGGGGAGAGTAGTTCTGTTGAATTTATAGTTATAGAAGCTCAAGTGAATGCTAATACCTGTTCGCAGCCGAGTGTCTCGTTTCTCGTAGCTCGCTGTTGATGCATGCAGGTGCACCACTTTATTTATTTTGACAGATGATGATTATAACATGTAATGTTCTCTATTGACAGCTTATGTGGTTTATGACGGTAATGCAGGCAAAACCCAGCGAAAAGTCGGTTCAATAATAGATCTTATCATTATTACAAAAGCTAGGAAACGTCTGTATTAAATAAAAATATATTGAACAAAACACCCTTGGACTTTGTTGAAACAAATTGTTTCATACAAATTATTTTCAAGTGTGTTTTGTTAAATATTATTTTAAACTGTAATAGCCCTTTAATGTCCAAATTCTTCAAACGTCTACAATTAATTTTATGGGCAAAGGCCTTCGCTATCTTTTCCTCGAATTTTAAAGGACGAATTCGAAAAATCTTGAAAGTCAGCCGCGGTTTTCATGACCATTTTAAAAGTTTGTTGCCAAGTAGTATTTTGGCAATCAAAATGAGTGCAATTTGGACTTTACTTTGAGGCTTTTTCTAAGTATTTCAAAGTTGAAAGTTCTCAAAAACGACCCTGACCCTCCAATCACTATATCCATATCACTATCGTACTATATCACGTTCCTTTGGTAACGTTTTCGGAAGCCAAACATATTTCCTGGATTCTTTGGGGTTAAAAATAGAAAACTGCAGTTGAAAACACCGAACTGAATTTTTTGGGTACTAGAGATAGTGGGCGAGTGGTCTGTTAACCACGTTTTCGAGGTTGAGTGGTAGAGGGACTATGTAGTCCTAACTTCGCCTCGTTAAACAAGACAAACTTTAACTTTTACCTTTATACCTGCACTAGTTTCTGTACGCGAACAAATTGAAATGTTTGCTAACATAATATCAGAATATTTGTCAACTACATACAGTGGTCCAGAGAGTTTCAGTGACTTGTAGTTGGAAGCTTGCCATTTTGTTAAAGCAAATCAACTCCTTTCTTACTCATTATTCAATATTCACTGTTCCTTTCCGATATAAAAACACAGAATTGTGTTTTCGTTTCTACAAATATCTGCCATTTTCTACATTAGTTACGAAAAATACCACTCGACCAGTTTGAAGATACGGTTATTTATGCTTAAAGTGAAAACGATAGTTTCAATTAAATGATTTAATTTTTGTTTAAGTTCTATAGAGTAATATCAAGGACCATTTACGGTGTTTGCTAAGAAAGGTTAGTGTTTCAAAACAACAAACTTCAATATGTAATTGATTAAATATCCGAGAAAATTTTAAAGTCACCTAAATGAAAGTTTTATAAGATTTGATTAGTTAAGTCTAGCTGGCTACATGATAATATAAGAATCCATAGTTGGGACCAGTAGGACCGGACGGTGTTTTAACCGGGATGAGTGGTTAGTTCACCGTGAACCCGACACACAGTTGTGATTCCAATGTTTGCTACCAGGATGCGCCACTGGCTTAAGAGGATTGATAACCCCAGAAAAAGCTGCTCAAAACATGATCTCGTAGTCCCCTATTAGGACGATATTTTTTGCTGTAGAGATTAGAAAAGTTGTTTTCCATGTTCTCAAAGATTGTCTATAGGTTTGTATAACCTGAGTTTTCAAATCATCTTACGGCAATATTAGCAAAAAAGTCTTAAAGTTGGCCAAAGATAGGGTATTTCAAAAGTGTATTATATTTTTTCATTAGTACTCGTAGTTTTTGCTTTTTGTGTATAAGGAGCATAGACACCCACTCCTACCTTAACATGTAAACCCATATACTTGTACTTTTTGGTTCATAAACAGCGTCAGGAACAGGGGACTACGAAGCCGATGTTTTGCCACTTTTTCAGTGAGCGAAGCAAAGTTGGAATATCGCTACTACCATCTTGACTGGCAAGGTCGGCGGCACGCGTGACTCTTCATAGAACTGTGCCAGAGAGGACAACCCTACTAGAGCCGATGTTTTTTAAACAGAAGATAAACTTAGACTTCCACCTACCCCTCGTCCACCGGAGAGAAATAATAAATAATCTTAACTTTTAGGCTTTCGCGGCCGGTGTCATCACTAAGATCTAAGGCTTCCGGTTTCCACCACGTCACAGTTGAAATATAATTAATGCTCAACGTTTCGACCTCGCTGTGGAGAGTCATCCTCAGTTGACTGGCTCAAACTCAGCCAGTACTGAGGATGACTCTCCACAGCGAGGTCGAAACGTTCAGCAGTAATTATTTTTCAACTGTGACGCGGTGGAAACCGGAAGCCTTAGATCTCAGTGAAATAATCAATACTCAGCTATTTAAGTGGTAAACATGGGTTCTTGCTGGGTTTAATCCTTAACTACTCACGCAGCTGAGAAGTATGCGAGGTTATACTTAAGGTGCAAAACCCGAACCTCAAGCTCCGGTGGCCAGTGTCTTAAACAACCACAAAACACTATGATAGAAAAAAGTACTCTTAAAATATACCCTTATGGAAATTAAAATAATTTTGTATATACAACAACCCTTTCAATAATACTGAACGAGTAAAACTTTATTTAAAACTTTTTTCAATTAATTATTGTATTTGACGAACATATAAACAAATAAATAAGTGTATTTCAAAACTATCGGAGTGGTATTAGTTTATACAAAATAAGTTATAAAACAGTTGTAGAACAGTAGATAGCAGTTTCTACATGTTTCGAAACCACATCTTGTCCTGGGTTTTGGTCTGGGTTTCAAATGAAGTTGAGTTAGGTCCGGAACTGCACTAATTGCTTTACAGACTTGATCTTGATCTAAACTTGAACTGATTTACCTGAATTAATTCAGTTGAAGTTGTTGCGCCCGTATTTTCACCTGGATTAGCTGTTATAGTTTTGTAGACAGGTCTTAGATCAAGTTTGTATCTGAACGTTTCTCTAGGTTTTGCTATACGAGTTGCTAAAGAGTCGTAATACTGTCTAAGTTATATGTTTGATTTAAAAAATAGAATTGTGTGAGCTATTGGTTGATAAATAGTTCGAAGAATAAAGCAAGCCATGAATAATTTGTACATGCGAAGCTAGACGCTATGCTTATTGTATTCGTTGGACCTAAATATTTTTTGAAAACAAGTATAGTTGCAGAATGATTGAGAAGGATCGACATTATATAGGTCGAAAATCAAATAAAAAATGTGTCAGTAAATTACCTGTAGATTAGTGTCTTGAAAAGTTAGCGAGAGCTTTCTCCTGTTTGGTTCAAACTTTGTGCTGATAAATTAGTTTCTACAACATTAGTGGTCTTGGTCTACTTCGAAACAGAAGCCTTACTTGCGCCATTGTGACAGTACATTGTAGGTGGTAGCTAATGTTTATTTGGGCTTAGGTATATTATATATTTTAAAAGTTTTGTATTTAACGAATACAAGTTACTAGCTGACACGCAGATAAGCGCCATTGCATGAGTGAATAGAATTTCCTTTGCAGTTTGTTACTCTAATCCGCTTCACTCACAGCTTCGCTTCGACCTTCGGCCTCAGTTTTATGCTCTGTTACGAGGCTTTTCACTACGCTAATATCCTCGCTTCGGTCTTCGGCCTTAAGACTTATGGGTTTTACTGGATGGATGTTATACTGCAATTATCATGAAAGGAGAACCCAGTTAAAATTTTGATGAAATCGGACAAGTCATTCCGTACGTAGTTAAATGCATATTAATTTCAAATTTTATCAAAATCAGACAAAATTTACTGTTTTTATATAATTAAAACCCTTTTTTTGTTGAAAATTCTCTCCCAAAAGGGGATTTCCTGTAGTACGGTTTCGCTGGTAAACGACATCGTCCGAGAAATTTACAAAACGAACATTTGTACCAAATTTGGTGGAAATCGGACATTGATGTGACCTGTAGAGATGATACACATATATAAGTATATACAGTTTTGAAAAACGTGTTCTGGGGATCAGGATCGGTGCTCATTTCCTTGTCTCGGGTCTAGACCTTACCCTTATTTTTTCTAAAGGAAATTTGATAAAATAGACATTCAGTATATCATGTCATAGGTTGCGGTATTGATAAACTAGGAGAGATGAACTCAAATTTATAATTGCTTGATGTAATGATATTTGTCTCTGGTTCCTAATGTCGTTGGCTAGATTTGCAGTGTGTACCTAATGTACTTCGTAAATATAACCACCTTGCCCTGTCATAACACGTCTAACTTTGGAGATCCTAATCTTAAACTGATCACTTTGCTGTATGTCTAACAGTGTCGAAGCTCTTTTGAATTGAGTTAGCCTAGAGACGTCAACCTTGAGATACAAGGGACGAGGGATGAAGTGGTCTAGGACAGCAAGTCAACTGTTGTGCTGTGTCAGGGATTTTCTTGCTGAAGGGGAGGGGGTGACTTTGGGGCCTGATCGTTAGGGAGGGCGGTCTTGAATGATTACAAAGTTATTCCTTCCATGATCTTCTACTGTCTTGTTTATGCCAAACCCGTTCTGAAAGCTTCGTTAATATTACTGGGTTGAAATGTGTAACCCTCCGACAAATTAGGCTGTTTGTTAATGCTTTTTAAACCTTTTTGCATCCATTCCATAAGTAAATAGTGGGACATATAGACAAATAGTAAATATTGCTCTTAGACACCATAGACATAGATGCAATAACAATAACGTGTATTGCTGTGGCAATAACATATTGTGTAAGCGTATAACAAAACAAGAGTTCAGAAAATATACATGTAAAGGTAATACAATATAAAATAAAGGCAATAGACATAAAGGTAATACAAAAAAAGTATGAAAAAAACACATGCTAATCATCGAACAGATAATACACAAACAATTTGAATCTTGTTGTGCCTTTCACGAATTTTTATCATCTTCTAACAATTTTTGTTAGTTATAACAAGATTCTTTCAACAAGGAATTGTCTTTAAAAAAAGTAAAGTTTGTCTTGTTTAACGAGGCGAAGTTAGGACTACAAAGTCCTCTCTAACTCGACCTTTACCTAGCGTCACCGTATAGTCACATTATAAATTGTAAGTGGTGACTGCGGGGATCGAACCCGCGCCACTGGAGTGATGAGCTCCGGAGTCGCGTGCGATACCAATCCGCCACGGATTTAATAGTTAAATGATATGTACATTTCTTATATGGTTGATTTTTATTTCAGGTAGGCTGAGAAAAGATAAAAATACACAGAAAAGAGAATGTGTAAAAATAAACCAATCGTATAAGACAACGGAAGGTTACTTATTTTCTTCGTGTTTGCACTGAAAAATCTCTTCGTATATTTTCAATCTCATGTATTTTCCAAACGAACATTCGCTTACATAAATCAAATAAAGGACAACAATTTTTCATTTTGCTTGCCAACAGTACTTTACAAACTAAACCGGAAGTCTCTACTTCCTTAGTTTTGTTATGAACTCAACTTTACCTTTCAACTAGAACTGTTATAACTGTAACTTGTCGTGTCCAAGAGAAATACGAGTTTCTTTTATCAATCTGACTGCTCTCTCGTTGTAAACCCTAAGTCAATACACAACGTCGTCCTCTATCCTGAGATTGATCAAATATAACCATGGGGAGTTCTGTATTAATACGCAAAAGTCGAACAAGCTCTTTGCCATTTTTTAACGGAAATTGATTATCTTATCTAGTTGTTGGCAATTCATTTGTAAATTTATGGAATCAGTTTAGAAAATTAAAGGAGTATTTAGGTTGCGAATATTTACGACGCGTATTTAGGTCAGTGGTGGCTGGTTAACCTTTATTTGAGTGGTTCACACGCTTCGATTTCATTCTTTCCGAGAGCTTTGGAGAAAGTTTAGGAGTAAATATTTGCATGAAAAGGTGACGGTTTGTCCTTTTAAGCAATTTAAATAGGCAATAAAAGGACATGAATATAAATATTATCATGCTGAATTAAGTTACAACATAGTCTATTTAATCACTAGGTCCTAAAGTGACACGAGGTCAAGTTAACGTCCGTGGCGTTGTCGATTTATTTGAGCGAGGGTCAAAAAGACACTTTTGAGACGAGTAATGAACGATACTTTTGTCATGATGTAAATTATAATGAGAGATAAATGTCAATCAATGTTTAATATCGTAAAGAGCCTAAAAGTACACATGGTTTTGAACTCAGTAGTCTTAGTTAAATTGTTTTGAAGCTGTTACACTGATTTACTATAAGTCAGTTAAAATTCACAACAATCAAATCAAAAACGTTGAACTAGCTGATGCCCATGCCACAAAAAGATCATAAAAATGATCTTTTCTCCCTTGGGTATCAAACAAGTAAACAGTATAAAGTATCAAAACAATACTTTATTTACTGGGGTTGAAAGTGATTCGTCAATACAATGTGTCTAAAGCAGCTGTCTTAGATTATTATGAGAAAAACATCATTTTAATGATCATTTTGTGGGATGGACATCAGCTGATTCAACGAGATTGGTTTGTTGGTTTTGAATTTAAGCACTGACTTATAGTAAGCAGTATAACAGCTGTTTCTTAAAAACATGAAAATTCAGACTGCTGAGCTCAAAACAATGTTTACTTAATTAATTGTTTATAATCTTAAAAATGTACTGACATTTCTTTCTCATTATTATTTGCATCATGACAAAAATATCGTTCATCACTCGGCCCGAAAGTTTTGACCCTCGGTCATTTAACGTCCTCGGCTGGGCCTCGGACGTTAACTTAACCTCGTGTCACTTTAGGACCTAGTGATGAAATATACTATTACACAAACATAAAGTGACATTATAAATAAGTTTTCTTATAATTTCAAAACATAAAATGATATTTACTTCTCATTAATATTTGCATCATGTCAAAAAGTATCGTTCAGCACTCGTCCCGAAAGTGCCTTTTTGGCCTCCGGTCCATGTAACATCCTCGGCTGCGCCTCGAACGTTAACGTGTCAAAAGGTTGACATTAGGACTTAGTGATGAAGGCAACAAATTCTAAATATCCAAATACTTATTTTAATTAGTAGCCCATAATATACTAGTATGACACTTACTACACCTCGGCTCCCAGTGACGACGATGACAGAAGTTTATTGTCTCTAAAGTTCCAACTGTTTCAGTGAACAGTAAGCCTCGGAATATTGAGATATGTTGCGAGACACGGAGGCAGAAGGATTATACAATAAGCCCTGAGCTCTGTCTGCACTGCCCGCATTGGACTAACTAAATCCCGTCCTTTTGTTCAACGCATTCGAGATATCCTAAACTCAAGTGTAGTTCTTCAGCGATGTCAGTTAAATTCAATGTATTTAGTGAAATATTATTTTGAAAACATCTAATTACCGTATTTTTACATTATTTATTGTTAGCGAATTTTTTGTGAGAAAATGAGTTATGCCGTTCATGGTAAGACCCAGACCCGGAACCAAGGAATGTGCACCAATCCAGACCCCCCAGAACACGTTTTGAGTTGTTTTTAAGCTTTATACGTATGTATATATGTGTGTACTCTACAGGCTACACCTTTTGTCCGATAAATAGTTTTAGCGAATAGAGAAATAACAAAATTAGCATATTAAAATTATTAATTTCTATCGTTAAATAGAACGAAACGTTGTATAACAAAACGGAGCGTAGTTTTGAGCTTCCATAACCTCCTTAGTTTTATGAAACAATTTTACTTAAACGAGTATATGTAAAGGATGTATGTATACATCTGACTGGGACTCGTGGCGTGGTCCTGTAATCCAGCTTCATGGAGGTCAGGTTTTGAGGATGATATAGGTCTAAAGCTCAGATAGTCTCAGTGATCTAATGAGGGATGATACCCGCATCAACACCCACCATCGTTTAGACATATCAGACCATCGCCTGCGTGGTTTGGAAGTCACGTTAAGCCGTTGGTCCTTGTATTATCATTGGGCTATTAATTAATGACCCATTCTAAAGAAGAGTCGGCCTTAGTTTGTAACAAGACTACACCTCATAACTCATTACTCCCACTCATCACACTTATCCTTCACCACATATTTGTCTTAAAATACCCTCATGAGAGTGGTCGGCATCTCAAATAGTGATTTATAACCACTCTACAGATTGCATTAGATGTCATGTTTTTACAAAATTTCGTACACAAGTTATTTTTTGGTCTGGGTTCTTTTTTTGAGCTAGTCTCCCGAAAGGGGGTGTATGTTCAAAAAACTATATTAATTCTGATTAATTTTGCAAACATGTTAATTTGATGCCCTGTAAATCGAAACAATCAAATTAGCCACACCAGATGGTGGTTAATGCCGTTCACACTCGCTATGCAAGAAAGGGACCAGGTTTGGTCCACAGTCTTCAAATTATTTAATATTGTATTACCCTCTAGGTTTCAATACATAAATAACATTGTTAGATTGAAAATAAACTTAAGTAAAATCATCTCCTTTGGAGCGTAACAGTTTCAAATGAACTAATTAGCTGAATTTCTGACTTGTTCTTACGTAAACAAAACCCGTTGTTGTAATTAATACAGAAGATGTATTCTGTCATCCATATCTCTGCGACAGATGTTTACAAGGTGTTGGCAATGTTAACGAACTTGACATTTGTTCACAGTTCAAGAAACACAAACAACATTGAATTTGTCGTGTTCACCTTCTTCTCTCTGTTCTCGAGTTTTCAGTTTATATTACTCACTTGCCAACAACTTGTTTACTTTTTGTAACATCGTGTCGAATATAAGCGTAACAACAATGTTAGATTTTTCTATTTTTACTTGAACGTAAAGCTACGGTTTCTTAAAAAGTGATGACCACTATTTTATGGCCATACTATGATAGTAAACTTTTGTTTTCAATGTAAACTATGTGAGTATTTTACGAAAAGGGGTGGCCCCTTTCATAAGATTGCATTAAAATATAATCTTTCATAATATGTATAACGGACGTAAAAGAGTGGTCACCCAAAGCGTTCACAACTTTTTTAAGTTATGGCGTCGGAGGTATTTAGTATATCGGTAAAATCGGTATACAAGAAAGTATTTTAAAACCAACATTTCTTAAAAACTTATTGCAGTCAACTTGTAAAGTTATGGTGTCCTAAGAAGCGGTGACCGCTATTTTACGGCGTAATATGAAGGTGAACTTTTATTGTCAATTCAATCACGTAGTGTAATAGCCGTTTCCATATGAAAAAAGTTCGCCCTAATAAAATTTCCGTAAGAAAACTGTCACCGCTTCTCTAAATATAGCTTAAGAGCTAGACTTTCGCCGAGCACGTCGTTCAAATTGTACAAAACCCGATAATTAGTTCCTATAAAACTTTAATTTGAATTGAAATCGTACTCTAAAATGTCAAACTTTAACGTGGTGTTTTAATTTTTCAAGTTAGTTTAAAACTTGTCGTCTTTCTGCTTAGCTGCATGAACTATATTCCACGATTTCATTGTTTATCAAGTAATATTGTCCTAGAACATGAATGGTTGATTGTGCAGTTCTACGAACAACATTTGTAACTTAAGAGCTGAACATTTGGAAAGCATATTTTCCAATCAAGTTGTTCAATCTTGTTTCGTGCATATACTTATGGTCTCTTTGTTGCTTCTAAGTATTCATAAATGTTTTCCTTAAATTCCTTGAATAAAGGTGTGCAGTTGTAGCTGTTATTTTGAATTTCGTCCAAATAAGAACAATGCAAAGTCATTGACAACTCCCGCCTACAGTTTTATTATTATTATGAAATAAACTGTATGCAATGTTATAGAATGAGTCTAATTTCTATTTCATTATGAATTTTCCCTTAGAAAAATGAGATATTCAATCCGTCAGCATGGTGAGACCCAGAGTTAGGACCGTGAAGCACCGATCCTGACTTCCAAAACACGTCTACACAAGACTTTATATACATATATCCCGGTTCGGTCTGAACATTTTGTATTTTGAAGTGTTAAGTTTTTAAAGAACATTTTAATCAAAGACAACGCGCTTCCACTCTTTAGAAACATTCTCGGTTAGACGTCAAAGCTGGGTTTCTGGACAACGTTAAAACACAACAAAAGTAAAATAAAATAGGATTATTCTTTAGAAGAAAATAAAATCTGGCGAGCAGATAAAACACAAGCCAGACCTGACTAAGCTCGCCATGTGTGTTGTTTACCGAGCAAATGGCTGTTGTTTATTCTGTTACAGAGTTGTATGTGGCTGTAAACAACCTGGCTGTAGGCACGAGTTTACCCTCCTTATACAGAGGAGGGGGTGAAAAGAACTGCAAGTTTTAATTTTCACTTTAGCAGATACAGTGTTAACACTAGGGGTAGTTTTTAATTGCCTAACCAGCTGGTTAACTAACCACTGGTTAAGTTGTTTACAGTCTGAAATGTTTATATTTTCACACAACGTTAAAACACTTAAATGAATTATTAAATATAATTCATGCAAAAATGTATTATTTTACCATTTTTTATTAAATTTGACATACTTATTTACATACATTATGCTAATACAGTAAAATACAAACTGTAATACCAAAATGCAAAATCAAAACAGACAATGTAAAACATAACCTCAAAAATATCCAGCTTTCCTATTGGTTGGCTGCCGGTCCTAATTTTAACCACTGGTTAAGGCTGAATAAAGAAAAAACTGCCCTAGAAGTCGTAAAAGCGCGTCAATTTGCTGGGAATTCTTTTCACTGAAACTATTAGGTGAATTTCTTATTAGAGTTACTCAATACATAAGAAGGGGAGGTTATTTAGCGTAATCTTATAGTGGCAGCTTTTAAATCACGCTGTCAAAGACAACCACAAGTCATTTAGGCTATACTCAAAACAAAAAATATTTAAATGTTTGTTTTTTGTATAATTGTACAATTATTTATATTAGTTGAATTTTGTGCTTTTGTACGGGACTAGCCTAACGATAAAAACCGGTCCAAAATAAACTAATTAAAAGTATTAAAAGGGTACCACGTACACTACCTTGTACCATATAACAAAAACACATTTACTTTAGCCAATTCAAAACAATTCTTTTCAGAATTACATAAGAATTACAGGAGTTACTAGCAAGCAAATTAAATTTTAAAACGATGTAGTAAACAGTATCGACTAAAATCGATTTCAGGCTTACCTGAATTTTCGATGACACTGCTCGTTCTTTTAATCTAAAGGAAGGACGATGTAAAGCTTTACGGAATTATAGACAAAATGCTTTTGGAAAAATGTTGAAGGTATGGAAATCTGAAGACTTGAACTCAGAAAATACCTATTACAAGTAGACTGGTCAAATATTGAAAGTTTACACGGTGTTTGCTTAACAGATGGAATATTATGCGATTGAACCTTCTTTGAAGCCTGTACACAAGCTGATCTGCAACTTTGGAAATTCAGTTTATTGCCGTTTTTATTCCAAGCGCAGGGTGGAGACGGCTTACAATTTACAAACCAAATGATTTTTACGTACCTCCAAGTTTGTGTCGATAGCAGGTGCAATAAAAGTGCTTGTGCAAATAACAATTTATTACATCGGCCTACTGTGTTTAAATTCTTACCTTAAAGTGCAAATACCTCCTCAGGAAAATCAAAATAAAAATTAACTTTTGATGAAGCTAGATATAAGCATTTGTTACTCATTACGTAACAACAGTATATTTTATCACTGTTGGTTCTTAAGTGACACTTTTAACATGAGCTCAAGGTTAACGCCCGGGGAGTGGCTAAAGTCATCATGAACGATACTTTTTGAAATGATTCCAAGTAATATTGAACCATACATTTTAATTACGGGTTTAATGCTGATTCTAAGTATACTTAAATAGGGAGTAAGATTCGAGATGGTAAAAACCCTTTTATTTCCCTTGGAATACAAGTTTAACGTTCGCTCTCCATTGAATTTGTCAAAACAGCTGTTTTTAAAGGGAAAAAACTATCTAAAAATACATCAGAAGAAGTAAACTGAAATGGTAATCTTGTTCACTGAGCTTTTCGTGAGTTATGTCAGCATCGTGAACAGGAGTCTTTTAACATATTTTGATAAATGGAGTACAATAAGGTCCAGCTGTCGAAACACACTACTGAAACTAGTGGCGTTTTTACTGTCGTCGTGGGTGAAATACATGAACTCCTGAATCTATCAAAACAACTCCCGTTGCTCCAGAACCTACTGTTTTAAAGGAATTTCTGTTTAATTATTTAATTTGAATTTCTGCACTTTCACATTCAGAGCACTGGGCACAAATTAACTTGTTATATAATTAACTAACAGGTTTCCAGATACATTTGTTTTTCTATAACGTATATTCAATGCTTAAGGAAACATGAACATAACCCCAACTACAATGTATTGCCACAATGGCAGAAGTAAGGCTTCTGTTTCGAAGTGGACCAAGACCACTAATGTTGTAGAAACTAATTTATCAGCACAAAGTTTGAACCAAACAGGAGAAAGCTCTCGCTAACTTTTCAAGACACTAATCTACAGGCCTACAGGTAATTGACTTTCACATTTCTTCATTTTTATTTTCGATCTTGATTATGTCTGTCAATCCGTATTGGTTTGCAAAAACGTGTGTGGCCAGCGAATACAAAAAACAAAGCCTACTTTCGTTTGGACAATTTATGTATGGTTTGCCTTATTCTTAGCACCATTCATCAATCAGCCGATGGCTCACACAATTCTATTGTTTGAATTTTCTAAGGACAGTACTATTCAGTTGTTAATCAACCGATATCAACGTGTGCAGACATGCCTTACGAAATTTTGTAAACACAAACCCTTATCAAGGCTGGTCTACAAAATAATAACTTATCTGGCTGAAAATACGGATGCAACAACTTCAATCAAATCAATTTAGATTAGTCAGTTCAAGTTGAAGTCAAGATTAAGTTTGTAAAGCAATTAGTGCAGTTAGTTATCGCTTCGGACTTTATCCGAGTTCATTTACCCAAACCAAAAACCAGATCAAGATATGGCTTCAAATCATACCGACGCGAAGCCACAAGCGCTAGCGTGAATCCTAGCGAATTTCCTATTACGGGGTAGAAATTACACAGGGGTGTTTTGTTGACCCCAGTGGCTACTCTGCAGAACGTATTTTTTGTTCGATATTGTGTTACAAAATATGTTCGTTAATATCTAGATTACGTTCGTTAGCTGGAAAAATTGGTTCACCATGAGTGATCTTGAGTGGGGTGTAGGGGGGGGAGGTTCCCCCTAAAATGGGGGGTTATGCTATAAAATCTGTATTTTTCGATCCAGTTTTGATTACACGTGGTATTTAACAATTACCGTTTCAACAATTTTAGTACCATTTTCTGCCTTAATCTTGGTCTGGATGTTGATAAAAATCTCATTTACATACATCTTGAAGGATAAGCTCTAATATTGGATATGTAAAAGAATAAATTCAAACATCAAACATTTTTCCATATTGGTTTTTTATGATTAAGTTTATTCTGTTACATACATTCATGTTTATTTTAAGTTTAATTGAAATCGTACCATAATTACAGTTTTATAGCATTGAAACTCCCCTCAAAGAAAAGGTCACTTATTTGGAATTGTTTTGTTCTCTTACGTTTCGCTCTCTTTACCGATTGAAGTGAATACCTGTTACCTGTGAAAATTCACTATGAAAACACCCGAACTGTTGTTTCTTACTCACGCTTTGCACGTAGGGATGGATGTGGTACAGCAGTGAAGTGTGAACAGGTGGGAGGTACGTGACCTGTACACAGCTGATGTCACGTAGTTGGCTACGTGATCATCTATCAGCCAAGGGATTATATGCGGCTTGTCTAATAACAATATTGTGTCATCCTCAGGTTCGTTAAGCATGCCGAAATCATTGTATTTTATGAGAATGTTGAACTTTCGCTAAATAGATGACAAAGGTGACCGTTCAAAATATGACCGATGACGTTTGGAACAGTTGCGATGAAAAAATGCTTTGTGGATGCTCCTAGGAAAAAACTTGTGTTAGGAAAGAAGTGTAGGTTTTCCCCCTTAAGCATTTGAGAACTTCTTACTGAGGGAAAGACAAACGAAAAGGAGAACTGCGGAAATTCCAGCTATAACCGTTTAACTATAGGTACAACGGAACAATTTGATATAGTACTCGTAGTTTACAAACCGCGCCAATTAGCATGAATCGTGGAGAGGAGAGTATAACCAGCTGTGACATAGCCCCCCACCACTCAACGGTACACTTTCCCCTCACGCGGCTTAGTACAGTCCGTTCCAACAGAATCCAAGATGGCGGTTTGTTTACAAATAGCAACTATTTAAATTGTATTGTTTCTTTAAAATAAATAGTTATTTATTTTGATCGTTTGAACTCAGTACGGTTGATTCTGTTTTATTATTTTAACAGTTGTTTTGCAATACGTATTAAAGCTAAATCCAAACTTCTGTTTAAAAGCAGACGAACAACAAGATGAGGTTATGTTATTTGTATTTGTTGTAGCTACAGCAAGGGTTTGCTTGTCACCATTGTACTAAGCGGATAGGAAGGGAAGAGTGATCTACGCGCATGCGCAAGTCGCGCTTCATGCTAGTTGGCGCTAATTGTAATAGTAATGTGACTACATAGTTTGTGCTGTTAATTAAACCACTACAAACTATCATCTGTATAATGTTTTTTCCAGGTATGATACCCGATTTGCAAGTAGTCGTTCAAAACAAGAGTTGCATACTGGCACGATAAGGTATGTAATAAACTAACTACATTGAATGGAACCCTGAAATTATTTGCACGTCAAGACTACTAATGTTTCATGTTTTTGAAGATGGAAAATAATCTCTTGAATGAGTTGGATGCCGAATGAAAATAATTATACTGTAATAATTGGATCTTCTGAAGGTTGTAGTTAATCAAAATAAAAAGTTAAGATTTCACCATTTTTATTAAGGTGATCCATTTAAGAGTAAAAAAACAAACAAATATGGTTTCTTGTCTGAAGTTTATTTTGTGGATGGGTTTATGGGTTTATTTATGAGTTTGAAATATTGATGCAATTACGTTTAAGAATAGAAAACACGTACAATGAACACACAAAATTAAAAAAAGCACAACTATTAATACCCTTTCATAACAGAGTAATTCATAAAAGAGTCGGCTAGCAGAACGAGATCTAATTCTTCTGATAGAATCAAATCAATCGATAACGTGGAAGAAAAACTATTCATTGCGTTGTCATGTTCCCGTCATCAATCTTAGTTTCGGTTTCAATCAGAGGAAACTCTTTCACTTCCTGGCATCGACAAGACCATTTTACAAATATCACGAACAATTTTGTATTATTTTGTATATAGATGTTTCAGTTTTTGTCTTAGCCATTAAGTATTAAGCTATAGAAAAACCCCATATAAAATAACGCTTTAAATAAACGATAAAAACAAACATCTATACTGATATGAATACGTATTAGTTTACACCACGGTTAAAAATGACATTTATAAAGTTTTTCTTTTATAAACATGTTTGTTTTGGAAATCACAAAATTGCTTGTCTATTGTGGTGAATATGGTTTATTGCATGAATATCATATCATATGTACTACTAAAAGTTAAACAAAATTCAAGTGTTTTTCGCTCAAAACATAAAGACCTCCTTCAAACGTAATTTATGTGAATGTTTTAATTCATTCGGAGAGGGTCAACAACTAAACTTTCGTTGTAAAGCATACTTACTGAAGGAAAATTCGCCAGGATTCACGGTAGCACATGTGGCTAAGCGTCAGCTACGTTCGATTGCTGTTGTTGTTTTGTCACACAATTCATATTGAACCAACAATAAAGATTTCAAAAACAATTTTGGCACCGTAGATTAAATACAGATACAACAGTGAAAACAAACTGACTTGGAAACGAATAAGTTTGAATTGAACAATGTTCACAAAAAGTGACGAGGACTCGACGAAATGAGCTCGAGTATTTCTAATTTGAAAGTAAAAAACTCTGAACGAATAAATCATAAGTTTGGAGGCGAAGCAGCGTGTAATTGAACTTGTCTAAGTTTTTCTGCAGATCCACCAAACTAGTTTGGCTTTCAGATGGCGACTTGAATACCACCACTTGCTGAATACATTTAACACTGAACACCAGGCAAGAGTCCTTTGCATTCATTGAACTGTGTTCTTATCTTTCTTTATGTGGTTTGGTCTTGTCTGTTTTATCTCGGTGTGGGGGAACAGGGGTTTAAATTTTCTCTAAAGGAATTATTGTTATCAAGCTTCTAAAGGCTTATTCAAAATAACCTGGTTTCAAAGTATAAACATCCTATGATTCAATGTTAATCAAGATTCTGAATTAAATGTATCAAGTTGTAGATAGTCCAAGGCAAAACTTGAATATACAGTTGCTCAGGACCGGCCTCAAAAGTAGCGATGCAATATATTTTCCCGAAAATGCACCGGTCAAAGATAATGCTAACCTAAATCTGAATCATTCACATGAGAAGTCAATTGATTTTTAGGACAATTTGGACGCAGGGTTTGAAATCTTATTCTCATTTGAGACAAATCAACGTTGCAAAATATACAAGGTGAGTTTTAAATCCCCCAACTATAACTTTTGAAAAAGGACAAAGTTTGAAAAACCCTTCCGGGAATGTTTTTATAAAAAAGTTTGATTTGACGTACTGTGTGCCCTCCCCACCAAAAACCCCGGGGAGGAGCCCACTTAAATTTTTGAAATACAAATTCCCCCTTTGTGGCAGCTCAAAATAAAGAGAGTTTTATTTAACACAAGGTCAAAGACGCAAAGAAATTTTGTTTATCTTTACTAATCTTTATTGTATCCAATCAAAGATTATAAGAATCAAGTTTAAAATGTCACATTTCACATACAATTTATTTTGACTGACAAATTTTTCTTCAAAAATTTCTAAGAGATTTTGTTAAAAGTTTGTGACGTTTCCATCAGAGGATTTTGGAGACAAATTTCTCAGTCGAAATAAATTGTACGTAAAATGGCATGAGCCATTTCAAACCTATGGAGCTCTTCTTATTAGATGTATATAGTTTAAAAATTACTTCACATTATCTAATACAGTTTTAAACAACTTTATTAAATAATGTGAAGTTAATTTTTAATTATTTCAAACCTAGTTTCTTATAATCTTTAAATTGGTACAATAAAAAGGACAAGCTGAGATAAAACAATTTTCTTTGCGTCGTTGAATTTGCAGTTTATTGGATTATACTAGATTGGATTATACTCGTATAATCTGAAATATATTTAAAGTATGTCTTTTTTAGGTCCCAATATTGGAAAAGAATAGTGCATGTGCTTTTGAACTGCTCTTATACTCAAGATTGTATCCTAAGTCATAAAGAAAGTTTCGTATAATTCAGTTTCATAACGCTTTTACTAATTTAGATGAGTTATTGGTGAGCAGAATTCTCAGAGTTGAATTTACAAATGATTTGTGGCATGGATTAAAGTCACTTTGACATCTTCGCCATTCACACGACCATTAGTCATTGAACGATTCGCTTTACCACCTCGGATTCATTAATTTCGTTTCTTCCGCAACTTTTCCTCGTATTTTATCTGCCAAGTTACGCTATGAAAATAAGGTTTCATAGCAAATGCAGTTTTCCAAAAGCACAATAAGCAATAACCATGCTTCATATACTCGTATAGGATTCAAAACCTTCCTTAAATCCGGCTTCTACCACTTTCACACCTTCTCATAAGTGTTCTAGTGCATGTGCGCGGGAAAAACTCTCAATATTTTTAGGAAATACCTTTAACCTTACATACCTTATCAGACCATTACCTGCGTGGTTCGGAAGTCACGTTAAGCCGTTGGTCCTTGTATTTCCATTGAACATTGGGCTATTAATTAATGACCCATTCTAAGGAAGAGCCGGCCTTAGTTTGTAACAAGACTACTCCTCATTACTACAACTCATCACACTCATCCTTCACCACATATTTGCCTTAAAATACCCTCATGAGAGTTGTCGGCATCTCAAATAGTGATTTAATGATTTATACAGTGTAAAATGATTTAGTACCGTCTTTCTCGTTAAAACTACGTTGTCGTTTTAAAGCCTTAAAATATTTTTCGTAATCAGTGGTAGAAAAATACTAGGCATAATAATATGTTTCGAGAAACAAGTCATAGGCTTAATTAAACCTTTTGAGACATTGCCCTCTGTAATACGAATCTTTAAGTAAAAAGACCGAATAAACTGTTACCTAATAACTGTTCAGCTCTTTAATCTATTTTAGATCAAAACAAACAACATTTCTTAGTCACCAAAACAATATAAAACTAATTATTAAACATGTGTTAACATGAAGTTAAACATAAATTAATGTTGTCTCATACTATATAACACCCTCTGAAGCAGATGCTAAGTTCTTAAACCAAATTCCTGAACATATCAAATCAATCCAATCAGTCAAACTGTTCAAAGCACACCGTAAAGATTACCTATTAACTTTTGCTTACTACACTGTTGGTGAGTTAGAAAATTGTTTTAAACGTTTTATATTCATAAATGTTAAAAAAATAAATAAATTTGTGAATGTATAATAAGATAATATTATAATACTATAGGAAATCATGTAAGATTGTTCACAATTTTGTTATCAGTAATAGAATAGTACACAACATTTACCAAAAAGTTATTGTATTAATGAAAAATTTTTATAATGCCGGTGTTGTTACATTAACCTAAAAATAGATAGACTTTACCACCGGTTATTGTGATTAAAACTACGCAACCTTTCGAGAGGTATGAAAACTCCTCTCGTTATCATATGAATATGATTTAGGCTAAGTTTCACTTGATAACGAGAGGAGTTATCATACCTCTCGAAACGTTGTGTAGTTTTGAACACAAAACCGGTAGACAAATCCATCTATTTCTGTGTTAAAATAAATTATTGTATTAATTTTCAAATTACTATAAACAACAGATAACGTAGTTTGGAAGAGGTACAAAAAATGGCTTATATGTTTTACGGTGTCAAACAGTTTTCTACAGTATGCTGTCAAAAACAAATAAAGGAAAACAATTTTCTTAACAGATCAGGTTACTATAAATTTTATTTATCTTAAAAAGACTGAGGAGGGTAAAGGAGGAGGAAAGGGATACATTGAGAGGAGGACTAAGACTGACTAACGAGTGAAGGAAAGCCGTGCGTAAGAGACAGTCAGCCCTTAGCTCAGTCACTTTAAGCGCTTATATCTTACCCGGGAAACTGCTTTGACGTTTACACAGGCTAAGTGGCAGTTTTTAAATTACTACATCATTTAACAATTTATTAGTTTTAATGGTTTGAGAAGTTGTTATGTTTTGTCTTTTTTAGTAAATTGTTTTGACTATCTCTTTTTTCCTTGGTTGATAACTCATTGTAAAAAAATCCTAAGCTCTTGATAATTGTTATATATCAGTTTAAGTTTTTCTTAACGAGTTATCAACCGTGTTATGTTTTGCTATAAATAAATTATGTAAGAACATAACTTTAGGCAAAAAAGAATAACATTTCATTAAAGAAAGCGTAGTATAAGCGTAGTGGAGCGTCTCGGCTACGCCTCTGACGTTAAACTTGAGCTCGTATCAAAAAGTGTCACTTTAGGACCTAGTGTGAAATATACTATTGAAATAAACCAGAACACCCTTAAGCCCGTAAAGCGTGTATTTAGCTTATTTCGGATGGCATACAACGCAAAATGTTGCAGTATAATTACACAAGCACCATAATAGGTTCAGCCTTTTGGTTATTTTCAATGAATTTATCACTGAGAAATGACACAAACGCAGAACGTGTGAAATTGCTGATAGCACGGTATGATGAAAACCAATATACAGAAAATACTGTTTACTCAATTAACTTTACTGCCCACATGGCTCCGGTTTATGGCACTGCTGTAAACCACAAGTATCGAAAACACTTTGGTAGCTCATTCCTTAGATCGTGACTGTTATGTAAATCTTCTAATGTATCTTGGTGATTTATATTATAAGCAAGGGATGTTTTTGGGGAAAAGGTATTTTATTTGCTATGAGTTGTCGTTATTTTGGGGTGTTGACATAATATCGACGACGAGACCTGTTTAAAGGTGCTTCGGTTTTGTTTTCAGGGAACTGTAAAGTACTTTTTATCAGAAATATGGGTGATTCGGTTGGGGATGGATAATCGAGTGACTTATCAAATAGCGTTTTAAAGGAAACCCAATGGTGGCCTTGGGCCTTTTTCCAAAGCTCTATCCACAATTGCCGTGAAATTCATCGATAAAAGAACAGAAAAATAGTTTCTAGTTTGATTTCAAGATGTGGACAAATTATCATAGATTTATAGTTTGGGTGCGTAGAGCTGTAACACTATGAAACTCAGGAGTTTTTTAAAATTGTTTATTTACTTTTTGTTAATATAAATATAAAATAATTAGATATAAAGAAAAGTACATAGTACCCTGGTAAAATTGTATTTTATCATGGATCGGCTTCAACATTTAGGTAAAAAAGGTTAACACAACATATTAAACACAAGTAATTTAAATGTCAGGAGCCCGATATTCGACGAATCAAAAGATAAGTTAACACATTTCATATTAGGCTGTTTCTATTAATTTCGAATTTTGTCCATGTGACTTTTGTTTGTTTTAGAAAATCATAGGCCTACTATTTACAATAATTATTATACAATGTACTTACATGTGGGAAGATGACCTAAAGGTTGAAACTGGTCCATGATCAAATACAATTTTATCAGGGTACTATGCACTTTTCTCTTTATATCTAATTATAATTACAGTATCCCTCAGTGAATCATAGCCGACTCGTAGCCCCAAGCTTACCGTGAATCTTAGCGAATTTGAACAAAAATAGGTTTATGCTTTAAAACACTGTATTTATGGACGGAATGCCATTGAACTTAGTAAAAGCACTTATAATACTTTACTTAACATGTGTACCAAAATCTACCAAGCTCGTTCAGCCAGACCAAGATGGCGGCTGAAAGTAGTTTTATGAAAGTTAGAGAACTAAACAAGCTTTAAATTACCAACTTTGGGAGCATAAAACGGACATTCTATCTCATTGTGCTCAAAACTGCATCAGAATAAAGCAAATATTTTACCGAGTTGCAAACAATACAACTAGAATTACTAATTTTCTAGTAGTTTCTAAACCATTGTAGATCAAGGGGGATGCCGACCCATCACCATAGCCTGTTAGTTTATAGAACATCCTATAAGTATATGGCATACACGTATACAATCATTCATTTATCTATCAATACCTACTAAGAAACTACAACAGCGTGTGAGCTGCAGACTGTAAAAGGTCAACTGTAAAGTCGTGAAGAGGCTTGAGAGGAACAGGGGGATGGGAGGAGTGGGAGGGGGAGGAGGGATGCTGTGTCAGGGTTTCTCCAAGGGTAAAAGGGGGATAAAAGGGATCTCAACAGTCAATGGCACGTTACAATGAATTAGACTTGACCTTCCTTCGTATTTATTGTTTCAATTTGCAGATAGAACCGTTTTGCTACTACTGTATCTAGAAAGTAATTGAAAACCATTTATTTACTAAATATTTATTTTGCGCTCTTTTTAACGTGTTTGGAAGTGTTTAGAAATGTAGGAGTGCGCAGTACCTTATAGAGGCAGTGACCTTGAATTTTGTCCTATAAGAACAATGTAAAAACATGCTCTTTCTAAAGATATCTCATGCCTACAGTTGTTGAATTTTTGTTAAATAAACTTTGTATTTTTTTAAGCGTATTAAATGTTTTAGTGACTCCACTGAGCCAAATTTCTATTTTCAAATGGACAAAACCGTGAAATAAATTTTAAAACTAATGAAATGTTGTATTTTAATTTTTTGCTGTTACTACGAAATACAGTAAATAAATTATTCATAAAAGTGATCAGTGAAGTCACTGCAGTACATTTTCACCTTTCATATAAAACTTCAAAAAAATCGAATGAAAATTGTAAAAATGAGGTGTCTCAAGAAAATGCTTGTTTTTACATTGTCCTTACGGGACAAAAACACAATGGCCGACATGTACTGTGCACTCTTAATTAATACTTAGGTTCTGGATTTGTGAACTTCTTGAGCCTCAAAAACATATTTTCATTTCGAAATACAGTATTAAAACAATAAAACTATATCGACACGCCACTAAGTGCTAAAGAGACGCTAGTGTGAGTGAAGCGAATTTCCTTTGCAATTTATAACTTTAGTTAGGTAAATTTTACTCTCAATTGCTATGCTCCCAACCGCTTTACCCATAGGACTTGCTTTGCGATTTGCGTCATGCATTAAAGAATAGTAAAGTTTGCCTTTTTTAACAAGGCGAAGTTAGGATTCCTAAGTCCTCTCTACCACTTAACATCATCCTTTACCTAGCGTCACCATATAGTCATATTTTAATTTGTAAGTGGTAACTGCGGGGATCGAATCCGCGCCACCGGAGTGATGAACGCGCGCGATACCAATCCGCCACGGATCCACTTTAACATGTGTCAACACGGGCGTTACGACACTGTAAGCTACCTGCAAAGTTTCGATCCAACTACAGTAGTATAAATCCAGCAAAGTGTACAAGTTTCAATCAGCTGGAATCTACAAAAGCGACTTTTTCCGCTATTCCCGGACATGTTGGTAGTTTATTGCTCCGAGTTGCAGACAGAGATTAGTTTCTGACTCAGTGTAGAGAAAACTCCTTTCTTAAACTTGTTGTAAACAAAACTTTAGAAAGGTAATGGATTTAGTTTATTGCGCAAAATCAACTAAACACACACTCGCGACCAATTCAGAAGATTATTATTGATTTTGAATGTTTTTCTCAGAATTGTTTCAATTGGAAAAGAAAAAAACGTAAAAAGAATTTTTTGGATTTTAATAAACATAAGTTTTAACTTAATAATTTTAAAATTATTGATTTATAGATCAAGCTCACAAATAAATTTGGCTTCTTTTCCGCGATCGCTTGCTTTTTCAGGCCTGAATGAAATTTTACAACGAAATTACTGGAAAATAAATCACGTTTTAACCAAAGATAACGGTAGGTAGATAACGATACCGAATGGCTTAGGCTAGAAATTTAACATAGTTGAAGCAACACACGCACATAATGTGCTGCGAGGGAATTCTTTTAAGAGTCTCATATAGAGCCACTGTCGTACGCGCTAGTTCGTTCTCGAAAATCGCATTTAAGTCATCGACATCGGACAAACTCGAGCATGTGGTGCCGAAGAGAAATACGCGAGAGACGGCAGCGCTCGCAGCGCATTCTCTGCGTGGACTGCCTAGGGTAAAGTATACAGTTATTGGCACTATGTGGGAAACTTCACGAAAACAAGGGTTGGGTTGTCACTAATGAGCGGGAAACCCCCTCAATCCACAGATTGGACTATGGAGCAATGAGTCCAAGTTAAGTGACGTATGACAGATATTCACGCACGGTAGTTGTCTAGGATTTTTTTCAGTGAACTCGGTACGTTTCACCTATAATTCCTTAGCAAATTCTTAAGCGTAAGGGTTTTGTTATCTGTTTTTCATTCTGAAAATATTAAGTAGCTGTTTCAGTAATTTAACTATTGCAAATGGTCTATTTATATGTTAAGAATGATAGAAAAGTCAATATTTTACCTTTAAAAGTATGTATAACAGTTATTGGCACTTACCTTTGTTTCCCATTGGCATGCCAATCACTGTATCATAACAGTCATTGGCAACCTGCCAACCATTAGATATTGACATGCCAAAGCCAACTTTCTTTCGTTTCAGGGTAGTCCAATGAATGAAATATCCCATGGTTACTACTAAAATTGCCTAAATGTAACTACCGGCGCATGTGAGCTTGGAAGATGCCCTAGCAGACGTTAAGAATGGAATGGCAAAGAGCGCTGCAGCTAAAAATCGATTGTGTTTTACATTTCGGGGAAACAATTTCAAAGAGACTGTCAGCCAAGCAATTGAATGTAACATTTGTGATAAATGATTTCATTTTACTCGTAAATGTGTCCAAAAGGAACGCGGTTCGGAAGGAGAAGATGATGTGTGTAAAAGTAGCAGATTATCAAATGATATTTTAACAGAATTAAGTACTGTATATTATTTTGAGGGCTTTTAAACTACACTTTGAAGACATGCCTGTTTGTCAAAAAGGGGATTTTATTATTAGATACAACTTCCATTGTAAAATACTTAAAATGTTCATATTCTTGGCAAATTAAACTTTTTTTGTGCAGATTTTTTTCACCTACAGTACTATATTTTTTAAACATTGACACTTTAATATTTACCTGTGCCTACATATAATTTTGATTCATATCATTATAAACAGTATGGATTATTCCATTTGATATATCGAATTTAAAACTTACATTAAATCAACACTTTTATTTTACAATTTTTTGACAGCCAAGTACAACCTATGCTAGGCCTATTTTTCCTTCTTAATCAGTTTTTGGTTCTTTATCATAATAGAAGTTTTAATTTTATGAACCTAAACAAAATCCTATTACCCACGAGAAAGAGGTTGTTTGAATTGACTGCCAATGACTGTAGTCAACCCATGCCAATGACTATAAAATTGGTGCCAATAACTGTAGTTTTGGTGTATTTCAAAAAAACAATTAATACCACAATAACCATTAAAATGTATGGAGAAAGCTATGTTGATTTCCTGCCCCTATTCATGTGGCGTTTATGCGACATCTACTTATTATAAAATTATTTTGGTTTAAACCATCAAAATAAATTTTAAAAAGTGTTAGTTTGAAAGTTTATGATAGTGGCGGAGAGCAATTGAGTAAAAGAAGAAACGGACTTTTTTAACTGAATTGTTTTAAAGAAGAAACGGTTGTTTTTAACTGCCGAAACGTAAGTAGTAGTTTTTTCTCCAGAAGTAGCTGGAAAAGTACGTTTCCTAAGCAGTTATATTTCCATACTACTAAATTTATAATATTTAACAAGGCTTTATTTTAAAGGTTATTTTACACTTTTATTTTGTTTTAATTATTAATAGGAAATAAATGATGTATTACTAATTATTAAATTAGTACTTTGTACTTGCCTGTAGGTGTCAGTAAACATAAAGTTCATTCACTATTTCAGGTGTAACGCCAAAAAGTCTCTAAAACTACCATAAAATAGCCACCGTTTTAAAATGATATGTTAGTTCATGCTGGTTATTTTTCCGTAAATGGTGTTACTTAGATACAAATTTATGTTGAGTTCGAGTCAAATCTGATAAATGGTGTGGGAGATAATAAATAATTAGTGAAAAATATAAAATGGTGAATATCTGGTTAACTAAGCATTTTTGGGAAAATTTTTATTCTTGATTTTCTCTTTATTTTGACCCATATAACCTTTTCCCAGATTCTGGCACTTTACTTATGGGACACCCTGTATAGAGCCAATACTAGAATTTATTTATTTTGTACCAAGAGAGTGTAGAGTGTAGAGTTAAGAGTTGAATTGCTAGGTGACATTACTTCCAGGCAAGGGTCTAAGTAAACACATTACAGCAGTAAAGGTGCCGGCGCCTTCCTGTCTGCCTATTTACACTTCAACTCTTCTACAGACATCTTTCCTTATTCCCGTTCTGTTAACCTTTCAGCAGTTTTAAAATTAAAGGGTATTAGTTGTTAGAAGTCGTCAACAAACAAAACCGATGTCATAACGAGTGATCTTTTCAGATATTATAAAGGGATTGTTTGAATGTAAGGTTTAAATCGTTAGGTCACAAATGAGTTATTTTTACTCTACCCAGCAAAGGACGAAATTGAGGAAATGCTGGCAGCTCCTTGTATCAATTATTTGTTATACAATTATATACTATACAGGGTGAGTTTTAAATGTCCCCCTACCTTAAATTTTGAAAAAGGAATTTTATCTTAATCCCTTTGGGGAATGTTTTTAAGGGATTCTGAAGTTTGTTTTGACGTACTTTGCGTCATCCACCCTCCAACCAAAAAAGGGGATGGCCCCCAAAATCTTTAAATAGAATCCCCTTTGTGGTACCTCAAAAGAAAGGGAATTTTAATACAATTTCAATGACGCAAAGAAAACCTTTTATCTCAACTCGATTTTGTAATACCCGCTTAAAGATCACAAGAAATCAGCTTTAAAATGCCTTATTTCACATACAGGTGTTTTTTTAACGAATAGTTGTTTCTTGAAAATCTTTTGAGGGAAACATCACAACCCTATAACATAATCCCATAGAATATTTTGAAGACAAATTTGCTTACAGAAATTTTGTTTAGTGAAGTGTAGTATTTTAAACCTGATTTCTTGCAATCTTGAAGCGAGTAATAAAAAAAACGAGTTGAGATGAAAAAACGTCTTTGTGTCGTTGAATTTGTATTAAGATTCCCTTTCTTTTGAGGTGGTAGGGGGTTTTAGTTTAAAACGTTTGGGGAGCCCTCTCCCACGGTGTTTGGGAGGTTTCGGGGTGGTGGGTGACGCAAAGTACGTCAAAAAACTTCAGAATCCTATAAAAATACTCTCCAAAGGGTTTTAAAAATGTTCCTTTTCAAAAGTTAAGGTGGGGAATTTAAAACCCACCCTGTATACAAAAAAATTATGGGTTTAAGACTGACAATTACTACTAATTAGTTAAGATGAGTAAATACACAAAATGCCATTTAAACATGGTTATATTCCATATACGATAGGTTTCGGGCCTTAGCCTATCGTTTCGGTGTTTGTATAATTTGAAATTTGTTAGCCTGAGACGATTGGGTAAGACCTGAAACCGATCGTATATGGAATATAACCATGTTAATAACGTATTCTGTTTCTTTTCTCATCCTAACTTATGCTATTAATCATAATTTATTTATTTGATTTATACACTGTAAACAACATTTTCACAATTTATATATAAATAGACAATCGTGTTGAGCTGAAAAAACCAGCACGTGTGTAAGACACTACTTTATAATTACATACTATTGGCGAAATAATGAATAGCTGGTTCCCACGGACATTCTTAACTACAAAAGACAATATTAAGGATATTTACTTCTGTCAAATATTACTGCAATTAAAGTTTTGTTGGTAAGTGTATCTAGCAGGTCTAGTTAGAGTTTAACAATTAATTAAAAAAAAAAACAAAGCAACCTCAAAACAGCTGGGAATCCCAAGGTTTATTGCAGTTTAACAATGACGTTGGCACGTAACAAGGGCAAACGTTTGTTGCTGAAGGTTTATCACCAGAGTGAAAATTACAATGCAAATTCTAGGTCGTACCGCTGAAAACATTTCAGCAACATTTCAGCCTACTTGTAGGTCTATTTCGGTCGAATTCCGCGTTTTAATTGGATCAGCGTTGGTCTTAATAGAAAAAGGGGAAAATGTCTTATTTAATTGTGGCGCTTTTTAAAATCACGTGATAACTCTTCTTAAAATTAAGCGCAATGGTTTTAACCATAAAAATAAACAATTATAACATTTTTCTCAGGTATGGGGAGTTTTTGCACCTTCCGTTAAAAGCAATCGTTAAACCCTAACCACTATTTTTAACGTATTAGAGTATAGCGAATGAAATAGCGCATTACGGTGCCGCTATTTATCTGTTTTTATCGTACCTTTTAACGTACCGCTAAAGTCAGCTGGTTGTTGACAAACAATAATAACCTAAACACTCATTTTGTAGTGCATTATGTTTCCAAAAGGTTCTTCTACAGTTATTTACAACATGAGCAAGCAAAGACTGAACTTTTACTGTTAATGGATATGTTTTTCTTACTACGAGCTTTTTTTCTTACTACATAGCTAAGATGAATTGTGACAAAAATAAATATAAAATATAAAAAGTTTATTTTGAATGTTGAAATATAAGTATATATAAAATATTATAGTACAAGGTATTATTCATAGCAAAAAAAAAACGATAGCAATAAAATTCGTTTATATTGTTTTGAACGTTGCCTTAATTATTTTTGCTATATGCCCGAACTAAAAATACAATAGAAGTAACACGAAGTCAAGTTTAAAGAGCACTACCTTTTATTTGTTCATGAAACTACATTTTAATAACAGGTGGAACAACACTTAGTAGGATATTTATTATATTATATTTGATCAATGCCAAAACATCATCCATTTCTACTGCAAATTAAACCACAATTCAGTTAAATCAAAACAACAAGGTTAGGATTCCGTTAGTAATCAATCAGTTTGTAAACAGTGTTTTACGTTGCAGCTGTAACGTTTACGAATTACGGCCCTAAGATGACTGGGACTCGTGGCGTGGTCCTGTAATCCAGCTTCATGGAGGCCAGGTTTTAAGGATGATATAGGTCTAAAGCGGCTCAGATAGTCTCAGTGATCATCTGATGATACCCACATCAACTCCCACCATCGTTTAGACATATCAGACCATCACCTGCGTGGTTCGGAAGTCACGTTAAGCCGTTGGTCCTATATTTCCATTGGCCGTTGGGCTATTAATTAATGACCCATTCTAAGGAAGAGTCGGCCTTAGTTTGTAACAAGACTACACCTCATAACTCATTACTACCACTTATCCTTCACCACATATTTGCCTTAAAATACCCTCATGAGAGTGGTCGGCATCTCAAATAGTGATTTAGTGATGAGCAAAAACTTCCAAGCCTAGTTTCAACGGTAAGTGGCAAACGTTAAGTTAATTCAATATTTTCAAAATTTAGTTCTTCAAACAAATTACAAAAAGTCTAACTATGTTAATTTCCAATTACATGATAACACTGATAATTATCAACCAGCAGTGGTTATTAATGAAGATTTACTACAGGAAACCTCTTTCTTAAAACTTTTAGGTGTCCACATTGATGGCAATTTAATGTGGACTACTCATATCGACGATGTCTGCCGTAAAATATCTTCAGGCATTTTTCTGCTGCGATCTTTGTCCAGGCATTGCAAGCCTAATGTCTTAAAGATGGCTTATTATGGATTGATATTTCCTCATTTTACATACGGAGTTAGCATATGGGGGTCATGCGCTGAACAACACCTTCTCAAGGTTTTTATTTTACAAAAAATTGCCATACGAATTATTTCTAAACTCAATTTTAGAGACTCGTGCCATACATAGCCATGACACGCGTACAGACAAATTTTAGGCTTTAGCTTTTATTTTTTTTATGATCTTGTAAATATGTTCTTGTTTTTAAGTTACATGTTTTTCAACACAAAAATATTTGTACATTGACAAATAAATTGTTATTGTTACCGTTTAAGTATAACGTACAAATTGTTCAGGTTGCAAAAGCTCGTTATTTTAGAAGGCGTGTACGGTAACTTACCGTTAATTGATTTTTAGTTCAATAAAAAAACTGAAAGTTGAGAAAAATAAAAGAGTGGTGATATTTTTGGCTGTTTCTCAATCACAAGAGAGAGTCGTGCACTTGGCCTTTGCGTTGGAGGAAAAGGCTGATGCAACATTCTCAAAGGAAAGGCAATATTTTCTCAAGTCAGGCGGAAAACTGAGCCTGTTGATGAATATTTATTGCCGGAGCTCAGTTGACTGAAACTGAGTCTTATCATCACTGGTGTTCCGTGTCTGTCTACAGAAAACAATATTTTATGACAAAATGTACAATAGTTTGATTTGACGGGACAAACTGACTGAAATACATATGAGTTTCTTTGTTGGATTAATATGAAATGAAGGAGAAAAAGTAAACTAACTAATATTTCAGCACAATTTGCGAGGCGTCTTTCATCAGTGAGGTGGATACTGACGGAAAATACAAATAAATTTGTATTGGTTTACAACTGATAAAGAAACTTGACCGTTAAAATATATTATTTTTACCGTGTAGTGGGTTGGTCCAAAGGTTTGATTATTATAGGAAATCGATAAGATCAAAAAGATCACAAATAAGAAAAATCTGTCCTTAGTGAGTTTTTAAAGATCTGTCAAGTACTCTTTTGTAACTTGTATACGATAATGAACACCGAAATCCTCTAATTATTTAGGTAATGAACTAAGGAAGCAAACGTGAAAGTTTTAATTGGTCATTAGCAAACCCTTCGAACCATGATTGGGCACCTTGCCTGTCGAATTGGGTTAACGTACTGTAATCGAAGAGTTCTTTAAAGTGAAAACAAATTGACTTTCTTTGTTTTAAGATTGGTGTTGATGATGGTAGAATTTCCGTGGTTTAAATATCATTGTGGACTTTTTCTATAGTTTTTAGTGAACAAGAATTACGAAAGCTTAAGCGGCCGGAGCCGCGACTATCATGCAATCTACAAAAAAAGGAAACGATTTTAACCGCGAAGATAGCCACGAAATCCCTAGAGTCTGGCAGCCAGTTATTAATCAGATTAAATCTGTGCAGATTATTTAGAGTGCAGTTGAGCCAATGGGAGTGTTAAATGTGGATCGTCCGGTGAGGTACGTCGGCGTCTATTGGTTGAAAGCTTCACCAATCGTGTTAACTGTTCCTCATTACGTATGCTGATCTCACAGCTACGGTTGGTACACCTGACGCAAGTAGGAAGCGGTTGGCAGCTCTGCGACAGAAAGTATATAAAGAAAAGCTACAGTCATCTGAACCAGTCTCAGCAAGTCCACCGAGGATGATCGATTGCAAAATGAGCGAAACCTTTGGCATTGTAAATGTTTTTATTGACACGGTCTGTACCGGAAGTCTTAGATGATAGTTGTTGTTTACAAGTGAGAACTTCATTTCAACTTATAAAGCATTGTATTTATACTAGCTTCTTTGAGGTTGTGTAAATAGTGTTCAATATCGGATTGAAAACGATATTCACGACCGCTATTTCGCGCCTTTAACGATGAACAAGGTTTGTATATCGATTTCTAACAAACAAAATATGAGCTTTATTTAAATATTTTTGCATCTACATGAATAAAGTTGAACTTACTAAATTTAAAGTTGTTATAGTGTAAACGAAGTTATAACCTCTATTTTCAAGTTAAAAGCAGACAAAGTCCTATTAATCCCTCAGTGATAGCAAGTTGAAGATTACTGACGGAATGGGACAGACAATCAAGAACGAAATACACAATTTACTTAACCCACGGTTGGGCTCAGTGATTAATAAATAAAAGATGATTAAATAAACAAATATCGGAGCTAGTTTAAAAAGATCAATAATTAAAGAAAATTTTATTTTTGAACGAAGCTTTTTCTCTTCTCTTAAGGTTCTCCCCACGAAAAAAATACAAATTTAATGGTCAAAGAATAATTTATTAATCTATATATTAAAATAAATTTAGTAAATATGAGATACAGATTGGATAAACATCAAGTAGATAAATACTCTATATATCATTTTTGTTGAAAATCGACATTAAATAACAATACAATTTCGAATAGGTCCATATTTATTATTTAGTATATTTAAAAAAATGTTTGACTGCAATATTTTATATAGCATACAATCGACATAGAGATTTTGTTTTAATTTGTTAATAAAACATAAGCATGAAAGTAACTAACCCAGCTAGCATTGTGATACTCATAACTGACCTAGTTTTTAGCGAAGCTGACTTTTAACAAACGTTTCGCCTTGTTTATTACCAACTGCTGTTTGTTGTCCGTACACCACTTCCATTTGGGCTGATTACTTTGTCTAAAATAGATACGACTATAGAACAAAATTTCGTTTTTAATTAACTTCCCTTGGAAAAATAGATATTCATGTCATCAGCAAGTAAAACCTTCGACCATGAAATGAGCACCGATCCTAACTCCCAGGGCGGTTGTTGGCCAATTTTACAAAACTTTGTACATAAGGTTTCAAGGGTACTCAGTTGTATTTTACTCCCTATTTAAACGGTAATATTCTTCAGGGATACCTGGGACAATACGGGATGAAAAACTAATCCTCAAATCCAGATTAACCCAAATTAAAATTCCTCTGGTGTAGAAAATAAAAACAAAGCGTCTAAAAAAGGTAAAGTTTGTCTTGTTTAACGAGGCGAAGCTAGGACTACAAAGTCCTCTCTATCTCGACCTTTACCTAGCGTCACCGTATAATCACATTGTAAGTGGTGATTGCGGGGATCGAACCCGCGCCATCGAAGTGATGAGCTCCGGAGTCACGTGCAATACCAATCCGCCACGGATCCGCATTCCGATTCAGATAAGTTTGCAATTTTAGAGAGAGAGTAGTTTTTACTGTGTTTTCAAAAAATTTCTTACGTCCGAAACTAGTAACACATTATAATAATTACATTTTACGAGATCACAGATTTTATCATGAGTGCAAATACAACCAAATAAAGTTGAACATACTGTGTTATCAATTGCAAAACTAACGTAGGTGTGTGAGTGAAGTAAAGGGTTGAAGTAAACGGGTTAACAGTAAGAACGGTCCTTCTCACCTCAACTCAACTACTTGAATGGTTTACTTAGCAATGTGCTCTGAATACTCAAGTAAGACTCTGAAACCTTCAGCAGACCAGCACAGCAGCAACACAAGCACGAGAAAATAAATCTTTTGAGGACGCGTTTGCGGCGTAGTTCTCTACTGTCTAAGATTTTTAATTTGGTTTCAAAGCCATTCCCAATATTTCTTCGACTTCCACCTAGAGTTTGAAACACACGTTGAAATAAGTTTTGTAATTCATAAGGTACGGTGTACAGTAGTACTTAATAAAAATAATATTGTATAATTGAAGTACACCAGCACTTAACATAGTATAATCTCGAGCAGCTAATAGGAAACCAGCGGACACTAACCGAAAAAGGAAGCCTTTCTATATGGGTCAACTCGCTGGGTTAATGGTGTCTAGCTGTCAAGTAGCAAATAGTTTAGTACCAGATGTGACAAAACAAATTGACCGATATAATTAAATGTTTGGATAGTCCTCCCCATGAGGAGTTATTCGCAGCTTGGGAAAGATAACATCATAGAATTGTTCTTTAACTTTCATAATTACTGTCTTTGACTATGACCGTAGATCGGAACCTCAAAAAGGTGCCGCCTGGTTCGTCTTTTGGATTATATATTTTAGGCCCTGGAACTAGTTTATCGGCGGATATTAATTGGCTTTTTGATGATTATAATACGTTATTAATTAAATTAGGTTCGGATAAAATATTTCATGTTTTTATTCTGTTAGTGATTAGGTTTAGAAAAGCGGCCTGACACCTCACACTTGTACAAAACAAGAAGCAGAGAGAACAATTAAATTGGGAGACACAGAACGGTGTTCATTCCTAAAGGCTTTTAAAACTGGTCGAAATATTTTGAACGAAAGATGTTCAATGATATAGACGAGTTTATGGAACTTGGTAACAACTCGTATGAAGAAAACTGTATGTTTGGAGGACTTATTAAATACTGACAGCAAAGTTAAATTCTGACAAAGCCATGTTCTGGCATGTGGTCATTTTACCATACTCGTACAGGGTCAGGCAAAAGTGTGGAAATGCCTTTATAACTTTTTAACCAGTTTTTTCAGCGCAACCGAAGTCGGTACATTTTACTGGAGGAAACATAAGTAACTTTTAATGCAGCTGACACTTATGTCCCTGTTTTCAAAATAAGGAATTGGGGGTGGTAGCCTCATAATTTCCATAAGGAAGCCCCATCAACTGATACTGTTACAGACTAATCTTTAGTTAGTCTCTAGACAATATGTTCATTTAAAGTATAAACACATGTTTGTAAATTATTATTATTAGAATTGTTGTAACGAAAACAAAAACATTTTGAATTCTCTAAGAACTTGAAACGACTGTTCTTTTAGACTACATTTTGTTAAATAGTCAGACCGACCCTTTACATTTGGTACCGAAAACCCCTTTAGAAGAATGTCAACAAGAATAAAAAAACAAAAGAAAAAATAAACGCCTACAAATAATGAAAATAACAACGAATCAAATGGTGGCGAAAATTTTGAAAACCAGACTGAAATAAACAACGAACATGAGAATATGGAGTACCAACCTGTGAGAACCACGTCCTCAATATCCAGCCGACAAATTCAACTTCAAATTGAGTTGGAAAGGATTGAAGCAGAAAACAGGTTGGAGAGAAATGGATCTGAAGAAACAGCGACAGCGGCAGTAGCAGGATTGAGGCAGAGAAAGCAGAAGCAGGAGTTAGCGCAGAAGCAGAAATGGGAGTTAGACGGCAGAAGCAGGAAGCAGCAAACGAGAAGCAGAACAGGAGATGGAGATGGAGCGGCAGAAGCAGGACTGCAGCGTCAGGAGGATTAGATCGCCGTGAATGGAACGCAGAAACGATTACTAGATCTGAGCTGAGCTGAAATCTTCATCCATTGGTAGCAAGCGAGGTTCAGTCTCAGAGGTGAGCTCTAGCATAAACGAAAACTTTGAAGAACCCGCCAACAAAAGGTTGAGAATTGGCTTAATGACGAACAACAATCGACTAATTTTGTTGGTCAATGACTGCCATTATGTCCTCAGCCATATTACCAAGTCTAGGCCCTAGCCCCAGTAATTTGCATCAAAACCTCTTTAGCGGCAAACCGGACGAGTGGCCCATGTTCATTTCAACCTATGAAAAAACTGGAGCATACAATGACGATGATAACTTGACTAGACTTAGAAACTGTCTGTAAGGCGGCTTTCAAAATGGTGAAACACTCTGTTTGTGTCTAGTAAGAACTTAGACGTATTGTCAAAACTTTACAGATGCGTTTTGGTAGACCTGAGTTCATAATAGACCCATGATGAACTAAACCCGAATGCTTGTTCCTGTAAAAGATGACAATATCACTGGCCTTATTGAGTTTTCTACCACAGTGTTTAATTTTACTTCCGTAGCAGAATCTCTACATGAAAGGTTACTTGACAAACTGCCTTATAGCGAAAATATAGTTGGGCTCAGCATTTAAGCTTAGTTTCCTAGATCAGCCAACCATCGATGACTTTTCGAGTTGGTTGGAAACATGTGAATTATGAGTATATATTTCCGACCTAATGATGATACTTTAGGTAAAAGAAACATGACTTTAAACCTGTTCTTACAAACTCATCTAAAGAGCTTACTTTGTGTCTGAAAAACTTTTAAACATGCTAGTGATAAGTGTAGAGTTTTCAGGAAAGCCGACATACAAGTCGTCGACAGTGTAAAAATTAGGAAGAATTGGCCTCACCTAGATTCTATCAGCCAACCCCTTCCCGTTGCAAACGTCAAGCCTACAGTCCTCATAGGTCAAGACAATTGCAATCTTATCTTGACTAGAAAAATTATTGAAGGTCCCACGAACGCACCTGTTCTGTCTTGGTGCTCACTTGGTTGGACCCTACATGGCAAATGTGTACAGTACAAAGGTCGCATTGATGACAATTTCACTCTTCTATTGTATGAAAATAATTCTTTGCATGACATAGTAAAAGAATCCTTTGAAATAGAAAAATACGGAAAAAGCTGTAAAATCAAACCTATCAACTGAAGAGAGAGAGCCGTTTTAATTTTGGAAAATACGACGAAGAAAATTGGAGACCGTTACGAAGTAGGTCTACTATGAAGTTTCCTTCAAGCTTCAACACTGCCTTGAAAAAGACTAAACACTTTGGAAGAAGATGGACAAGGATCCAAATCTGCAAGCGGCTTATAGAAAAAAGTTAGTTGAATATGAAGAAAAGGGTTACGTGAGAAAACTAAGTTCTGAAGAGACAAGTACAATGAAAGATCACACATTTTATCTACCCCATTTTGGAGTAATGAACCCGAACAAGCCTAACAAACTGAGGCTGGTATTTGACGCTGCTGCAAAGTCACATGGTGTGTCGTTTAACGACGAACTACTCATCGGTCCTGACTTCTTGAATCCACTGCCATCTGTACTCTTAAAATTTCGTCTAAAGAAATATGCAATAGTTGGCGGTATAAAGGAAATGTTTCATCAAGTACAAATAAGAGATGACGACGTTGACTCCCAGAGATTTTGTGGCGAACCGACAAAACAAACCGCCTGACACGTATGTCATGAAAGCATGACCTTTGGCTCGTTTGTAGTCAACCACAATGCAAGACAATTTCTTTCAATGTATCCTGAAGCCAGCAACTCAATACTAACGAAAGAATACATGGACGACCTACTGGATTCAACTGACACTGAAGACGAAGCTAAGCGTCGCGTCAAGGAAATCACCGAGATCCATAAAGCAGGAGGATTCCAAATATGCAACTGGATTTCAAACTCTAAAGATGTGTTATCGGAAATTCCTGAAAGTCTGAAAGCCAACCAAGTAAAAAACTTGATGACCGAAACTTCACTACCCACAGAACGTGTGCTCGGATTGTGGTGGGATGCAGATAACGACTCTTTTGTGTTCTACCGAATTCTGAAAAACTAGAACTCTTTGAAATTGAGTTTCCTACTAAAGAGAGTACTCAAAGCAGCCATGTCCATTTTCGATCCTCTTGGTTTGATTGCCCTACAACTATAAAGGGAGACTACTCGTTCAAGACGTCTGGAGAACAAGTTTGACCTCGGATCAAGTTTTACCACAAGAACTTTGTCTTAAGTGGAAAGATTGGTGAGATGAAGTGAAAAACCTACGAACACTTAGAATCCAACGATGTTACTTTGACACTGGTACAAGAAACACCGTAGAACTGCACATCTTTGTGGATGCCAGTGAAGAGGCCTTTGCTGCAGCTGCATATCTCCGACAAAAGACAAGCGAGAGATACGAAGTAATGTTAGTCATGTCAAGGGCTAAGGTAGCACCTTTGAAGTCTATCACTATACCACGCCTGGAACTCCAAGCAGCAATTTTAGGTTGCAGATTAGCCTCAACAGTAGAAAAAGACATAGGTATTCCTATTGAAAAGAGAATATTTTGGTCCGATTCCCTTACAGCGCTACATTGGATAAAGTCAGATCCGAAAAACTTCAAACAGTTTGTCTCAAATAGAGTTGGAGAAGTACAGGAGCTTACCTAAGCTGATGAATGGAAATGGGTCTCTTCAAAGCAGAACCCAGCTGACTATGCTACAAGGAGCACTAGAGGATTCAAATCGGACATCCAAATCCCATGGATATATGGCCCAACCTAACTCTCCTTCGGTTGTGACGAATAGCCTGAACAGCCAACAACTTTGCAAGCTAAAGATATCTCAGAGAGGAAACGTCAATACATCGGTGTTCATACAGACGAGAGTGTGGATGTTTTCAACTTGAAGAGGTTTTCTAATTGGGAAAAACCCATCCGCATTGTAGCGTGGATGCTAAGGTATACACACGTGCTGAAACGTAGATGTGATTCGAATGAAAAATCTCGACTAAAAATAACTACAGACCTGAACAAAATCTTAGATCTTCAACCTGAAGAAATAAGAAAAGCTGAAGATTGCTTCCTGAAATTGTCACAGGAGGAAACCTTTGCAGAAGAAAGACATCTTTTAATGGCTAAAAACCTATTCAGAAGTCAAGCAATATTTATTTGCTTTCGCCGTTTTGGGTCCAAGTGAAATTTTGAGAATGTCTTCAAGAACTCAAAACTCGCCTGAACTAAATGCAGATCAAAAGCATCCCGTTATACTGGACGGTAGAAGTCATGCAGCTAAATTGATAGCTAAAAGTATCTTGAAGAATGCTTCCATCGAGGAATGGAAACTGTCATATGTAAGATAAGGGAGAGGTTTTGGATTACCAACGTACGATCGCTAGTGAAGAAAGTCAGAAAGGAGTGTATGAGATGCAGGTTGGAAAGTGCGAAACCCATACCACCCCAAATGGCTCCCTTGCCAGAATTTAGAGTTTCAAGAGTGAGTCACTCGTTCTTCTATACAGGAGTGGACTATTTCGGACCTATTGAGGTAACTGTTGGAAGAAGGCACGAAAAACGGTGGGGAGTCCTGTTGACATGTTTGTCTACCAGAGCAGTCCACCTAGAAGTCGCTCACTCCCTCGATGCTCAAAGTTGCATAATGGCGATTCACCGGTTCGTCAGTCGTCGACCCTGTCCTTCAGAAATGTTCTCTGACAATGGAACGAAGTTTGTTGCAAGTGAAAAAGAGTTAAGAAGTGCAATAAAGACTTTGAATCATACTCACATTCAGAGTAGTTTCCAGACAAGGCATAAAATGGAATTTCATTCCGCCTAGAGCCCCTCATATGGGAGGATGCTGGGAAAGACTAGTTAGATCTGTCAAGACAGCCTTGAAATTTGTTATGAGATCTCAGTATCCCAAGGACAAAGAACTAAGGACATTTTTAACAAGAGTGGAGTATATCATCAATTGTCGTCCCCTTACTCACGTATCAGTCGATCCTTTAGATCAGGAACCTCTCACACCAAATCACTTTTTAATGGAGAGTTTTAAAGTCAACCTCAATGAAGACAAACTGTTTAAGAAGCAGTTATCAAAAATAAGGACTCTTCTAGACAACTTCTGGAGACGATGGATTCGAGAGTACCTACCCTGTCTCACTAGGCGATGTAAATGGCACAAATCGACTGAAGCCCCAAAATTGGTGATATTGCCATACTAGTGGATGAAGACAACCCAAGAAACACTTGGCCACTTGGACAAGTGGTCGCAGTCCATCCAGGCCGGGACAACAAAGTGAAAAATCGACGTCAAGACTGCAGTAGGAACCTACCAGCGCCCTCTTACAAAAGTCGCCATACTTGTCCAGGAGGGAAAGATGTTTATAGACTAATATTTAGTTAGTCTCTAGACAGAATGTTTATTTAAGTATAAACACATGTTTGTAAGTTATTATTATTGAATTGTTGTAACGAAAACAAATACATTTTGAATTCTCTAAGAACTTGACATGACTGTTCTTTTTAGACTACATTTTGTTAAATAGTCAGACCGACCTTTACATTCTAATTTTGAAGGTCTTAGAAAATGTTGATGAATGCTGAAAGACTAGAAGTCTCTATCTTAGCAGAAAGAAATGGCGACGATTTTAAGTTACAGATTTGTACCATGGGGAAAGTGTGAAAACGCCTTTATAGCGTTTTAACCAGTACTTTCAGCGCAACCAATCTCGGTTCATTTTACAAGGGTACCAAAAGTATCAAAGTATCTTTTAATGCATACTGACACTTTGCCTCAGTTTTAAAATGGGTGATTTTAGCCCCATCGAGTGGCACCTCATTTTGAAGGTCTTAGAAATATTGACGAATGTTGTTTTAGAAGTCTCTAAGCAACCAAGGAAGAAATTAAGTCGATTTAAGTTAGACAGGGTTTTAAGTGTACCCTTTTAAATAGTGTACTTTTTGCTTAATCACCCATTTTTTAAACTGGGGCAAAGTGTCAGTATGCATTAAAAGGTACTTTTGTTTCCTTTAATAAAATATACCGATTTCGGTTGCGCTGAAAACAGATTGAAACGTTATAAAGTCGTTTTTACACTTTTGCCTGACCCTGTATAATCAATTAAGCCCAAAGAAAATGGTTTTGACTGGAACCAGTGTTAACTAGTTTTGTTTGTTTCAGGTAAATGCCGAGTGCAGTAGTTATAAGGTAAAGTTTCAGAACCTATGTCGTCAAACTAGTAAATCTTTGCCGTATTTTACAAGAAGCAGCAGAATCGTTAAGTGGTGAAAGTAAAACGGCGAACATGTTTCACAAGAACAAGGTTAAAAAGCTCGTTAGTACTGGAAACTCTGACAAAAGAGTGGTTCTGAAGTTGCGTATTCTTAATTTCAAAGTTACGCTTGAATAAAACATAAACCGGAAAGCTGAAGACGAACTGGGAGAAGTTGAACTTTGTTGTTTTCTTGAACTGAGATTAAATTGCTAAATAAACTGCAACAGCGGGATTGAACCATTTAGATGATTAAACTTCGCACTGCAGAGTTGCAGATGTTCATTTAGTCTATACTTAACTTGTTGAAATTGAATGTGCATAACGTGAGACTAACGAATTGCATCTTTGTCCTCAGTTTGAACCTTAAAACAAATTATACTAAATCCAATTATATTTATTTTAATTTGGGAAGATTAAACTTTGTAGCAATCCGACAGTTATGATCAATAATCATGTATTTGACAAAGTTAATTATACTAAATTTCTAGGTATTTATATGGATAGTAATCTTTCATGGGTCAGCCATATTGAACATATCAGTAAAAGGATTTCCTCTGGAACCTTTCTTCTCAGAAACCTCTGCAAACATTGTAGGCTAGGTACTCTGAGAACGGCTTACTATGGACTAATCCAACCATATATTGATTATGGCATTATTTTCTGGGGATCTTGTTCTGCTTATACATTACTTAGAATATTTATCCTCCAAAAGAGAGCAGTTCGAATAATTTCAAAATTAAAACACAGGGAGGCTTGTAGAGACTCTTTCAAAGAACTACAAATTTTAACACTTCCTTGTGTTTATATTTACGAAACAATAATATTCTTTTGTAAAAGTGATCTTTTAGTTCGAGGTGGTGATATTCACAACTATACGACTAGAAATATAGTCATAAATATAGAACTGAAATTCACAGAACAAATATTTTTCAAAAATTACCCCGTCAAACTGGAGCTAAATTATACAATAAACTTCTAGATAATTTAAAAAGTATACAAAATATGAACACCTTTAAAGCCAGGTTAAAATCCTTTTTGGTCCAACATGCTTTTTATAATGTAGATGAATTTATGGACCTATAATACATCTCCAAAATTATTATTTATCTATTTATGTTAAATTAATACTATTATTTGGGGGTCAGCAAACATTTTCTGTCAGCTTTATGGTCATTCTTTTTGGTGAATTCATCTTACTTCTTTTATATATATGTTTTATTGTTAGCTACTGTTTTGTGTTGTTGTTTTTTTATGTCACACAATAATTATTGTATTGACAATAAATATTATGTTATGTTATGTTTATTTTGTAAATTAATGTTACCAATTGTTCATGTCTTTGCTGACAATTTCTGAAGGTTGTTGGGAAAAGGGGAATAATAATGGTTTAAGCCTAAGTCAAACATAGCCACGACGCGTAGTTTTGAGGGAGCGTTTCGCCCGAAAAATGGGAATTTGGGCTGTAGTCCTGCATTTAAGATTCGATTTCGATGAAACTTAGTATACAACATTAACGTAATAGACATTTATACAACAAATCAACGAAATCCAATCAGGCAGATCAAGAGAATGGTGAAAACCCGTTTTCGTCGACTCTTGGTACGCAATGCGTTAGGTAGTGTGCCATAAGTGTTGATACTAAGTTTAATCAATATCGGATCATAAATCCAGTTTTTATAGCATAAAACACTTTTTATGGTAAACGCCCCCACAAAAAGGTTCTCTCGGTGCAAGTTACACCTTTTCTTTTTGGAAATTCGCAGGGATTCACCTAGTGGGCTACGCGTCGGCTATGGTTTGCTCTTTAAACAAATATATAAAAAAGCAAAATAATATTAAGAACATCTTAAAAGTGCTTTTAAAGTTTCATTACACATTTCCCAAGCCATAATAACAATTTATTTAAACATCGTTTTAGCAAAACTTCTATTTCCAATGTATTATAATATGTTGAATTAAATTATACTCTTACAGGTTACGGCATATTCAGCGTTTAACACTGACGTGATGGTACATTCAAGCTAAATTCCGTTATAAAGCTATTTGCGACTAAACATTCAGCCCTGGGCTGTAAAGCAGATTTATTGAGCCCCATCATGGAAATAGAACTAGTGGAGTACAATAAGGCCCTTTTAAGAACTTTCTAACACGAAGAGACTTATTTATACAATTTTCGAGATGAGATAAAAATTAAACAAGTTATCTACAGCTAAACACCGAATAAAACAGATTTAAACAAGCCTTATACAAATCTCTCCTTACAAAATTTTATTATTAAAAGTTTCAAATGATCTGTGAACGAAGAAATAATTAACTGTTTGTTTGTCATTCTGCTCTGAAAACAGCTGCTTTAGACACAGTTATGTGTTGACAGTGCTAAAGAGTCACTTTAACACCCAGGTAAATAAAGTGTTGTTTTGATGATCTTTTTCTCCCTAGGGAGAAAAAGATAACTTTAATGATCTTTTAGTGGCATGGACATCAGCTGGTTCAACGAGTTTGTTTTGATTGTTTTGAAATTTAACACTGACAAATAGTAAATCAGTGTAACAGCTGTTTCTTCAAAACATTATAATTCAGACTGCTGAGCTCAAAACAATGTTTACTTAATTAATTGTTTATAATATTAAAACATTCTATGAAATTTATTCCTCATTATTATTTTTATCATGACAAAAAATATCAATCATCACCCGGCCCGAAAGTGTTTTTTTGACCTAGTGATGAAATATACTATTAATAACTGTAGAAAGAGTATCAATCTTAGTTGGTATAAACGCTTTAAATAGTTAATTCATGACTTAAGAAATTTGAAGACAAAATAAATGGACCAAACCTGGGACCAAATGGGACACGAACCTGGATCTCTCACCCGCCAGATGATTATATAGAACAATTTTACTTTCAATTTAATTTCCTCATTTTATATTTACGTTACTTTCATAGTTTACTATAGAGATCAGTTGGTTATGTATAAACGTGCATTATTGTATTCAGAATGGCAAAACAAACTAATAAATTCCATTTAATGTTTTCTGGGACCGGCACGTCTTCATTAAATGTGGTATTTATTCAAATTGTCTCTCATGAAACAATTCATCCAAAACAATTATGCAAATAATGAAGTTCCATTTAAACCAAGTAAATACTTCATTTCATTCTTTATTGATGCTGACAATTTGAGATCTTTTCCAAATTTGATACATTCGTGTCAAATTTAATACGATATGGACTTAATTGGCCTAAAATGAATGAGGATGTAGAACAGTACGTACTTTGTAAGGAATAGTGTTGGTCCCTGATGTATCATGAATTTCCGGCTAACGTTGTCTAACTTTATTGGATTTAGTAAAATCAAAGATAATGTTATGGCAAATAGTTACCGAACGGCTGAGGCACACACAAATAGCGCAACATAGGAATTCTCAAGTAGAGTAACTGACGAACGTGCAAGTTCATTCGTTCTCGATAATCGCAAGATTTGATCACATATAAGTTACGACATTGGACAAGCAGCTCGAGCATGTCAAGCCAAGGGGAGGGGAGGTGGCAAGAGAGGCAGCGCTATTGTGCTTGGGCTGCCGAACTATGTTGACTTTGCTGCCTCAACCACTTGGCATCTATGCGCAATCTACCTAGCATAACATTATCTTTGGTAAAATGTACACATGAGGAACTCGTAGTGTCAATGACTTTTCTAGTATTAATTAATTTGAACTTACTGTTTTTAGACTGGAATATCAACGTGTTCAGCTCACAGCTAAAATGCCCTCATGAACACTATAGTTCGTCTACATCCTAACCACACTATTTCGGCTAAAAGGATAATAACCTTTGCAGTAGTGTATACTTTGAGGGTACTATAAAAAGTTAAAAGTCTCTTGATAGAGTGAGGACAAAGAGGAAGAATAAAAGCACTCTTGGCTGCACAGACGGACACTTGAGACTGCATGGCTTGACACTTTGACAAACGGGTTTGAGCTTTTTATTTTACAGAGTGTCCCCGAAATACCACATAATACTTCAGGAATAAATCAAAAATCTTTTATTACGTAAAACATATACATGCTATTCAACCGTATTATGTGTCTCAAACTTTGCATTCATACACACCGAAACCCCATTCAAACATGCACCCAACTCTTATTCACTCGAATTTGTTCCAGTCTAGCTCCTTGGTCCGTGGTTTGTTTACGCGGAGCCCCAGTCGTGTGTCATAACTCGTTTGTGTCGTAAAACGCTTCTGAGACCAAAACTTTTTCAAGCGAGCTTTGGCATAGGGGCATTTTGATTAAATTTGGCAGCCTGTTGACGAGTTAAACGTTCATGAGCTACCGTTCTGTGTCTCCCAGCTCGATAGTTATCCCTGCCTTTGGTTTTGTAACAGTGGATATCACTCTCTCTTACGAGGTTGCATTTTTGTCTGAAAAAGGCAAGTCTCCAAAATGTAGAGGCAGGGTAATGTCAACTATCAAATTTTTGAATGCTGGTCAGCACGACTCTCCATTGTAGCTTTGCTATTGTTCTGACTGATAGATTAAATACCTGTTGGGTGCCTGTAGACCTTGTGAAGAGATTGAAAAGTCCTGATGTACTTTTCGCGACATTTGTCGCATCTTCTGGGGTTACTGTTTACATAAACACACTTTTACACATTTATATACACTTAAACTAGTCACTTTTAGGTCGCGACGCGGCTGGCACCCCCGGTGGGTGAGACTAGGTGCGCACAGTGCGTAGTCACATGTTGCACTACCCCTGAGGCGCTACCCGGGGTCTTTGTCGCCGGCGAGCTGGGATTCCCTGGTACATTCAAACGTCGCGAAATGCCTATCGGGACTTTTCAATCTCTTCACAAGGTCTACAGGCACCCAACAGGTATTTAATCTATTAATTGATATAGGCCTTGAGACTGGATATAATTAAATTCTGGAAAAGTTTTCGCCTTTGCAACCTCTCGACAGCGCTACCCGCGGGGAGGTGTGGAAAGAGTACTTCATAATATACCGCCATCAGTACCTGAGTTGGGCAAAATTTGGAAGGATGTTGTTGAATGCAAAGAGTATTTACCACCAAATGACAGTAAGGCAATTTCTAAATATCAAAAAGATCCAACTCAATAAAACATGTCTTTATTCTTGTACCCAATTTTAGTTGGTATATCATTTTTTCATGCTGTTTTATGAATTATTTGTAAAACAAATAAACGGAGCAATTAAAAGTTGGCTTGTTGTCGGTGTCCGAGTTGGCAGACTGTTCAGCATTCTGGTTCCGTTCATGAATAAGTAAGTTGCCAGATACTCGGCAAAGTATTCATTTATTTGAATAAATGTCACATTTAACTGCTCCCTAAGCTTGCTACAGTTTCATTCGGCTATAGAAATGCCATTCCTATAAGTAAACTTCCCTCTCAAGCTGGCATAAGATTTTCAAATTTATTACCAGCAGAGATCAAAAATGAAAATAATATAACATTGTTCAAAGCTCAATTGAAACGACGTTTAGTCTCCTAAATCTAACCAACACTTTAACCATTATCCTTATGATTTTCAAACGTGGATTGCTTACTTTCCAGGAGGAGAAGTATGTGTGCATGGATGACTTATGAGCATCCATACGTGTGAATGAAACCTATTTCGTTTAATGTTTATTTTATGTTTTGTTTTGAAAGACATTATTTAAACTGTTAACTGTAAATAGTTGTTATCTACACAAAGCAGAAATATTCATGCATATGAAACAAGAGGTAAAGACAACGTAAATAGCTCATTATAGAACATCGGCTTTTGAAAAATTGGCATTGCCAGTTGGTGTCAGATTATTCAATAAATTAACTTTACATATAAAACTGTTTAGAAAAATCTCAAAACACCACAAAACGTGATCTTTTGACTAGGACGTTTTATTCTGTTGATGAGTTTGTTGAACATGTCTAATAATTATTTCTCCAATCATAAATCCCTTACCTCTCTTGTAAAATATGGTCTGATGCAAGAGTGTGAATGTTTGATGTGATTGTGAACTGATTGTGTTGGTGTTTGTGTGTGTGTGTCTTTTATATGTATAGATTAATATCTGTATGTAACGTTGTTGTTGTCTTCTTTTTGTTTTACCACGCAATTGTATTTATTGTTTTGCAAATAAATAAATAAATTGTTAAACTGTATAAATTGTTAATTTTCATTCTTATTTTTGGCGGCTTTGCATGATCTAGTAGTAATGTCTATCCATCGATTCCAGAGGTTTAGCTTTATACAGACGGTAATAGTTGTTGTGGGAGAGAAAAAAGTAAGAAGGCCATATATTTACATTAAAAACATTGATGTTGGACATATACGCCGTTTATAAAAAGATACTTTTGGGGGTTTGGATCGGTGCTCACTTCTTGGTCCTGGGTCCAGGACAATACTTGAGTCCTTGTATAGCATAATGACAGCATGAATGTTCATTCTTAAAAAAATTATTAAAATTACTTAAGGGAAATGTACAAGATTTAATTGAAGGAGTTTTATAGTTAAAATAAGATGCTTTAACCGGTTAGGTTTTAAACATATTAGACGTTCAGCCTGTGCGGAAGTTCAAGCTGATTTTAAGTGGATTTACGCCTTAAACTTGAAATAGAAACAACAATATTATGGACGTGTTATTTATTTATTTATTTTATAGTCATTGGCACATATAGTGCATGGACTTTACAAAAAGAGGTTATAACAAAAACATAAATATAAAAATTATTAAGATAAGTTCACAGATAAATTTAAATAGTATTTTCCAAAAGTGCTTGATTTTTTGTACTAAAAAGATTTTGAATGTTCGTTTGAATTTTATGATGTTGTCTCTTCTTGATGTTAAATGGTATCTTGTTGTACATTTTTAAAATGTTGTAATATGTTTGTTTTTTATAAAAGCTTGTATTAAATTTCGATATTACTAAATTTTCTGAATTTCTTAAATTATGTTGATTTTGAACGGTTTTGAATTTACATTGGGGGTTTTTTATACAATACTGCACATTCGAGGATATATATTGAAAAAATGTAAATAAGTTGTAACTTTTGAAGTAAGGTTTGCAGCTTTCTCTTCTCTTTAGATAAAAATTTTCTGATGGCTTTTTGGAAACAAAAGATACTTCGTCCTGAAATTTTCGTGGCCCTATATTGGTATTCCATAGAACGTTACTCCTAAACGTTAAAAATAACATACAAATGACACCATTTGGAAACCAGAAACAAATCAGGCTGTGCGGTATGGGAGATAAAACATAGTTTGCAGAATTTGACACTTAGAACAGCGACCACACTTAGATCATCAACTTACTCAGATATCAAAGTTGTTGATAAATTTATTTTAGTGTACTTAACCGATAGGACATCTTAAATTTCTTTGTGTATCCGTTTTCGAAGAGTTAGGCCTAATCTTGCACGATAAAACGATTAGTGTTTTCTTAGAAGTTACATAAGGTGAATAAGGGAAGGAATGGTAAGTGTTATGACGAGGGGTAGTCTTGTTACGCACCAGGGCCGACAAGATTGGGGCACAGCCCAACAACCAATGGAATGAACCAACGACTTAACGTGTTTTCCGAACCACGGAAGGTGGCCAGTGTAAAGGGTTGAATCACAGAGAATTGAACCCGGGCTGTTTAGTGGCAAAGCACGCACTATGCAACTGAGCTGAGACCACCTCCATACACAACCAAATAACGGATATTTCGGATATTATTGGTTTTGTTAGTAGCTATTGTTGGTTTTGATACACATAGATAGAGTGTCACAAACTTATGTACCCAGTTTGATAAAAATAGGACTGATAATACAGTGTTTATGGCTTAGCCCCCATTTTTGGAGAGACACGCCCTCTCGAAAGGACATTTCCGCTGTAACCCTTTAAAGGAAATTCGCTAGGATTCACTGTACAGTTAGTGGCAATAATATAAATTAATTATTATGTTTCCCTCTCAAACATCCACTCACCTGACAAACCCGCCCCTCAGTTGTCACGCCCGTATTACCTGCAACGAGTGACGTCACAATTACGTCACGCCCTACTTCGTCTCAAAGCAGCGCTTCACAACAGTCATACTCATTACCCGAACTCAAGTTGCTATTAGTTCTGATTGCGGTCACTGGGTTAGCTTTTGCATTGATGATGTGACTGACTGATGATCAGTCTGCAAAATAATTAGTTTTATTTCACACGACATTATTCAACAAATTACGTTACTTAAGTTGTATTATCAACGGCTTTAAATCTCGCGTATAAAAAAATGCTGCTGTGTTATATGTTATCTTATGTGCTGGTAAAACAATACACTACCTAAAGGTTTACACCTGAAGATGGGTCAGATTCCTTATCCCGAAACGTCGTGTTCTTTAAGTTCACACCGTAAAAACTGGGGAAAACGTCCCAATAACATTTCAACCTCAGAAAGTCTACCATTGTCAACAATAAACTTTAAAAATAATTAGCATATAAAAGTTGTTGATAAATTACTTTACTAGTGTGCTTAACCGATAGAACGTCTTGGTTTAATTTGTGTATCCGCTTTTGAAGAGTTCATCTTGCACGCGTAAAGAACTTTGAACAATAACACGATAAGTTACAGACTTATAACTGTATACCTACACACAAACGATCAAGTAGTTTTGTAAATTACTACAATTTTTATTCTGAAAAGATATTGCTATAAATGATGTTCTCAACTGGAACTTTAGAGTACATCGTATTTAATTAAATTCCTTTAAGTTTAAAAAAAACTTGCCAACATGTTCTTCCAGAATGATGATAAAGTATCAATGCTGTGATTCTTAGACAAACGTGTTCCGGTAGTTTAGTTGATAAAAATTCATTCAATTTCATGTGAATTACACAACTACATAATAGCCTGATATAGAAAATAGAATTTTGTCGAAAAAACAGGTCTTATGTAACAATTTTGTTGGCAGTTGAACAAAGATCCTAGATAATGTTGTCAACTTTGTTTACATGTATTAATGTGCCTCTATACATATCTTTGGTACTCTAAGAGTTGACAATTGCCTTAACACTGAACTCGTATACTTTGGCTAGGCTGTATTTTTAATGTGTTCTAATAATTATACTAGTAATTTAGTGTTTGAAAACTTGGTAACAAGTTTAAACGAGACTTAAATTTTAATTCTTAATTTATTCTTTCGAAGGTTGGGAAAAGACTAATTAAATTAAAACAATTGTAAAATAATACTACCATATAAATGTAAACAAGATTCAATTTTCAAGAAACTTGTCCGCATTCAAGTTTTAATACATTTACCAAGCGAACAAGAATATGATAAATATATTAAGCTACACTTTTAATTAAAATAGTCTTGACATAATTGGCAGCAGATGTTTTGTTCTTGAGACTTAATTAAAGTACTGATGGTGAATTTCATCAACTTGCTTTTTGTGTGAAATTTAGTCTTCATTAACCATTGGCCAACTACTGCGCAGCACAAAAAAAATGAAACATTCACTTTAAGCAACTTCATACGGATAGTTCTACTAGCTTGGGAGCGTCGTTGCAGAGGTATGTGCGAAATAAATTGAAACTTTATTCTTAATGATATTTTGACAAATTAACTTTTAAATGAAAGATAAATATCTTATCTAGGTTTGTCTGTTTTCAAGTTTTCAATACGTTTTTAGTTTAAATGCAAGTAATTGAAGTTAGAAAAAATAGGTGTTTTCAGACTTTATTTAAGAAACTAAAAATAAGTTTATGAAACATCTGAAAACAGGCAAACACAGATAAACTCTTCGTCATTCCATAAAAATAACATATCCAAATTTAACCTTCACATGAGAGCACTATCTACTTTCTATGAAACCCTTGCAGGTGCTAGGTTTGACAGTTAGACTGCATCAGTTGAAAGAAAGCCCGTTGTTTAGCCAGTTGTTAAGTGCACTAGTGTCTTGTGTGTCTTTAAGGACGATTTCAGCCGTTTTCTGCGGTGACTACCTTGGACCCCTTTTCCAAAATAGGTTTCTTGAGCCCCTTTACAGTTACGTTAAATTACTAATCAACAATAACAAACTAAAAGACAATTTGAAAGTATGAATGAAAAGCTTCTCCTAGGCACATTGAGACTGGGGCACATCTTCACACAAACACAGTTAACAGTGTGCAGCTTAACAGCTTAAGTACCCCCTCCCACCCCCCTCCACCACCACTTCACACTTACGCTAAGTACGTATACACACCCTCTCTCCGTGCCACAGAACATCTTAACTTGATGTACACCATCACTGATTGCTCAAGAGTAGGTAGTTTTCATCGCCTATGAATGTATGTGTTTTTGTGTAGCCTCCCTAAAGGCACTTAAATACGTGCGCCACGTAACGTACACCAAATTTTGATGTTTATAAAAAAGCAGCAAGTGCTACCGTGAATTCTTGTGAATTCCCTAAAACGAAGTATACACTTCACCAAAGTGCCCGTTTTGGGAAGAGGGGAGCGTTTCCACGTAAATGAAGTTTCATGCTCTGATTGCGATTAAACTTGGTATACATATTTGTGAAACCGTGCCCTAAGTCAACTACTATAAGTCAACAAAATCTAATTAGCCAGATTCAGATTCCTGTGGACATTCGCTAATAAGGTAAATGAATTTGAAAACACTCCTCGTCACTTAAAAAAATAGGAGGGTATAGTTATGGAACACATAGTCTGTGAGCAGTACATAGCAGGAAATGGAATCAAATCCTTTGACAGCCCGAGGCGAGTGGTGAGGAATATGGATGACCAGAACTCCCCGGGCTCAGATATTGCAGATTCTGAGAAATCATGACTTGAATATCAGAATATCTGATCCAGTGTCGTCGCCATGTTGGTGCCCTCGGCTGCGTTCTGTAATGTTGCATTTTATAACAGGTTTGGTAAATTTATGGAACTATTCTATTTCAAAGTGGCCTAGCTAGTGATTTGGCAATTAAATTGAGAAGCATGATACTTTTTTGTTATTAAAAAAAGATTTAACACAAATAAGTCAATTTTAATTCAAGATATAACTGGACAGTCCGATATAAGGAATTTGCAGGCGTTTAGATATTATCGAGTGGAGTGAACAGTTGTATTGTCCGTGGCAAAAGAGCAACAGCTGAGGCCAAAGGCTGAAGGATGCTTGCGTGAGCGTAACGAACTAGAGTTGAAATAGCGAATTGGATTAATTAAAGAAAATTCGCTTCAATTAAGCTAGCGGCGCTTTAGCATGAGACCTAGTGATTAAATATACCATTGTCTAGCTGAAATTACAGCAAGTAGTGTCTAGCTGACATGGAGCAATGGACACATATGAGGAGCTCTGCGACACCAGATATATCTCCGTGTTTAATCTAATCTCACACACATTCCCACATTCTCTCTGTCTCTACCTTGTTACTTGCCACTCTAGCAGAAATTGCTCTCAGCTCCCCACATGTGTCATATTTCATACGTACAGTGTTGTCGACAAATGGTGCATTTTGGGATGCAGATCACTGTGTAAGCTAACCCTTGTATGTTAAATTCTTAGTAAACTTATGCTAAAATTGTTCACAATAAATGCAGAATGGGTTGTTGTAGCGTATTTATTAGTTTGGCGTAACGTATTTTTGTAATGCAAGGGATAGTCCGTTTCGTCTGTGATCGCTTCTCCGGTCCTTGGTTATACATGTCAAGTACGGGCTGGCGAAAAGCCGGCTGCCTTTTTCCTTTTGAAGGCAGGGACTGTGTTGGCGTCCGACCCAGGAACGATTGAGTGCCTTGGTCTGGAGAGGTGAGCTGAGATAACATACACTCTATTTACATATAACTTGGTCAAATCTGTGTGTAAACTTTAGATAAACTATAACTTTTGTATTTATTATAAATATTTATTTTTATGTAATTATTGTAATAATTGTCATTGACTTTATATGTCCCCTCACCTTAACTTTTGAAAGAGGAAAAACCCTTTGGGGATTATTTGTATAGGGCCATGAAGTTTCTTTTGTTTTCGTTGCCCACTACCCACCAAAACCGGGGGGGCCCCTATATCTTTTAAACACGAACCCCTCTTGTGACACTTTACTTGAAAGGGTAAAACACAAACTCATTGATGCCATTAAATTTTTACGACGTTCCTGTATAAAATATGGCTAAAAGTTTTAAAATGATATGTTACAAAATAACATTTTCAAACTTTTAAAAATTGACACATTTTGAAAAAATGGGCAGTTTTAAAAAGTTTGCAAAATTTATCTTTTAACGTACCATTTAAAGCTTTGAGTACCCAAAAACTAGATCTGTAGCTTTTTTCAAAGTTTTGAAAAATATAGCGACAACGTCCATTTATCTGATTAAAAAATTAAAAAAGTTTTGAGTAAATTATATTCCAGCCAATTCGTGTCGCCCAACGTTGCCAGCGTTGCTGATAAAATGCGTCTCGCCAACTTTGTTTAAAGTATTGGATTTTATATGATTTATTAATTTTAATTTGTAGATAATTAGTTTTATAAAAAAAAGCAAGTTGGGTTAGTAAATATGAATAGTGGATGGTTTAAGATGTTCTTAGACAGCAGTTCATTATTAGTGCCATATTCGTGACAGTTTACCTCCTGCTGTTTTGTCGCAAATACGAGCGAAGCTGTTTGGATATTTTTTTTAATCTGAGTTGTCGGTCACTATTTTGACTCAAGTGTTTACTTTATCACGTAAAGAAGACAATACAGTAAAAATTAAAAATCTCTTAATCGTGGATCGTATTATAGATAACGTATCGCCCTTTAGATCGCAAACAATGGTATCTTCATGGAATTCGATCTAGGTTGCACTTATAACATTACAGTTTTATTGAGCTTTTATACTGCATAGGCCTATAAAGTTTATTGTTATTAATATCCATTATTCTGGTGAAAAGCTTCTAGGTTACGGAAAACCCTTACTGAAACGAAAGGTGTGTTTTGGGTAGTAAGTTCCATGATAGAGTAGCCAAAATAAAACTAAACCTTATATAAGATAGTGTAAAAGCTATTATAGTTCTTACTTTAAAAGGTAAAGGTAAAGTTTGTCTTGTTTAACGAGGTGAAGTTAGGACTACAAAGTCCCTCTACCACCCAACCTCGACCTTTACCTAGCGTCACCGTATAGTCACATTACAAATTGTGGGTGACTGCGGGGATCGAACCCGCGCCACCGGATTGATGAGCTTCGAGTCGCGCGATACCGATCTGCCACGGATCCTATATAGTTTAACATAAATATATATATTTTTTCAAGACAAGTTTTTCTTCTAACACATTATGCTACTTTACTTCAGTTTTCGGAATTTAGGATGCTTTCGTATCTAGATATAAGACTCCACTCTACCAAACCGTACTCCATGGTTTTAAACTCGTGTTGATTTATGGGTTTTCATGTTTTATCCACTTTAAATTTTGGGAATGGCGAAGAATATGAACCGCCACTCTAAAATTTAATAACCAATCTACTAGTACAACAGTATATATTGCAGTGAGAAATAACTGATACAATGGGATTACAATAGCTATTTTGTTAGATTAGTGACTTATTTAATCATCTATAAACCATTTAAAAAAACTTTATATGTCGTATTTCTTTTTTTAACGCCAAATCACTAGCTAAACCACTTTGAAATAAAATGTATTCATATTTAACAAACCTGTCATGAAATACAACGTTACATGACACAGCCGACGGCACCAACATGGCGACACTTGATCAGATATTCTTGATATTCAAGTCATGATTTCTCAGAATCTGCATATCTGAGCCCGAGAGTTCTGGTCATCCATATTCCTCACCACCTGCCCTTGGGCAAGGTCAAAGGATTTGATTCCATTTCCTCCTGTACTGCTCACAGACTGTGTGTTCCATAGTTATACCTCCCCTCTTACCTTTTAAAACAATTGAAAGTTTCAAACGCGCCTTGGGCTAGAAGGGGTAGGGACATAATTCATGGCATGTTTAGGGTTTTACCCCAATTCTAAAAAGGCAAACATTCCAACCAAACACTTAAAAACTCCTATTCGGTTTTGTAAAACACACCAATGATATTATTGAAAAGACTACTACTCCTCAAATTGATTTGTTTTATTTGTTCAGTTTTTTACATTAAAGTTGTTATTATTTAAATAAAGATAGAACGATAAGAGCTTTAAAACTATGTTCTTTACAAAAGTGTTTTCAAACATTAAAACAGTCCGGTTTGTTTTCGTATACCTGTCAAAACCTGGATGATTTTTGAATCTCTGTTAAACCTCATGTATCAGCACGTCTGCCCTTCAAAAGTATACGTAACACAGTAGGATTTGTATTTACTTGTTTCAATATGGGGAAACCCTGACACATATATGAGCACAACATACATGTATACACGTTGTTTTAACAGATGTAAGTACATGTATATTGGTTTCAGTAATCAGAACTTGTAATCAGTAATCAGATGTACATCGCAATCATTATCAACAAACATACACCTCCATTACATAATAACATAATTAATAGATAATAAAATAACATAACATAAATTAGAAGAGATAAATATTATAAAGCTGTTGAAGCAGAAGAGATTGAAATTGAAAAGAAATCAAATTATACAACCCAAACTTTGAAGTTTTATGGATAATTTGGTTTCTTTTCACTTTCAAATTATTAATTCTCTTTTCAGTAAGAACAGCTAAAAATAAAGAAAAAATATAATAGATGAAAACAGTAAATAAATAATACGGTAAAGTAAAATCAGTATATGTAAAGAGAACTTAAATAACACTGACATGTGACAAAACAATTTTCTTAACGTTCAACCGTTAAAATTGTACAATTCACCAGTTATATAATTATGAAACACAACTCTTGTCAACCACTGAAACATGCTCGTGTTGTCTTCACTAACTTGTACAGTTCAAATGACAAAGCAAATGTCATAATATTTTTACCAACGTCTTCACACCACATTTCCCACTGGAACTTATTTCGGTTGACCTGTTTCTGCAATTGTTATGTGTTGCTTTTCCTTTGACAATATTTTGTTTTTAACGAATTTCCTTTGAAAATCGACATATTCATGTCGTCTGCTTGGTGACCCAGACCCGAAACTATGATTCAATCCTGAACCCCAGAACACGTGTTTAGCATTTTTAGCGGTTTATCTACATATGTTAAAATACAATAACAGGACATAAATTTGAAGAGAAAGATATTGTACAGCTCTTGAAGCAAAACAGGATTTGAAAGTGTACAAAATCAAATTATCCAACCCAAAATTTGAAAACCTTTATTGGACAAGTGTTTGTTTTGTGGATACTATTCCAAAACAAACCTAACCGTAAAGTTTACAAACACTGTTGTAAAATATACTTTGTTTAGTTTTATATGTTTATATGTGTTCTCTACAGGTCGCATTTTTGTCAGATTTTCATGAAGTTTGGTACAAATGTTTCTTTTGTAAATATCTCCGTCAAATTCGTTAGCCAGCAAAGTACCGTTTCGGGGAGTTCTGGTAAAAAAGTGGTTTGACGATCTAAAACAGTAAGTTTCATCAGAATTTGATGAATGTTTTATAAGTCTGTATTTTAGTAATATCTATAAATGAACCAACTATTTTAAAATCCATTAAATCGTTTTAAAATCGTGGCCAAAAGTTATTTTTCGCAATTACAGCCTTATGAGCAGTCCGACTTGTGTCCGATATGCAAAACTTGCAGTAAAAGAACATGTAAGTCTGAGCTCTCGAAGCGAGCCTGTGAGCGTAACGAACAGCCTCGTAGCGCCCGTGATAATGTAGCCTACCACGTGAATCTGAGGCCAAAGGCTGAACTAAGCCTCAAACGAATGAATATACGAGTAGTTAGTATATAAATAATGTATTAGAATACACAAAAAACATGGAAATACCCTAAAATATTTTAATTTTACATTTCTTTTAATGTGTACGTATGTATTTGGTCAATGATGCTTGTTGGGTACAATGTATTGACGAGGGGTGGGTGGCTAGGAAGCTGCCGGTTGAGGAGTAGGAACGGCTGTGATGACTGGACCCCAGGTCTGGAAAAGTTGCAGTACATGTGACTCTCTGCTGAAAAAAGTGTACAGTTGAAGTATTTTCAGGGTACTTCCATATTTTATTGTGTATTTTAATAATTAAACAAATAACCCTTTGTAGTGAACTCGTCGTTTCAAATAAATAAGTTAATAATAATAATTTTTCTTTGTCGGTATTATTATGTTCGTAATTATCTAAATACCGTATACTACAGCACCTGTGAGACTGCTTTAAAATTGTTACGGTACGAGCCAGTACTGTCCATGGCGCGTATGTTACTTCTCAACAGTTTAGACGAGACCTCATTAACCTAACATTATAATCTAATGTCACTAATTACTACCAATTTACATGTTACTGTTAGAACTGCCCTCTAACAACTGAGTTGAATGCTATTTATTTGTATTACAATTTGTATTTATTAAACCATGAGAAGAATGGTTTCAAGAATCTGTGATGCACGGAGTAGTGCACAGTTCGGTGAGTAGCGAAGAATTTCAGCTGTTCCATCTGTCCAGCTGTGAACAGCTGATTAATTGATACATTCTTTCGTTGTTGTGGTCATGTGGTCTCACCATTGGAACGGACTGCCAGTGCTGTCAGATAACTAATAGTGACTTTTCACCGCAAGGGTTTAAAAAATACTTTTCAACATGCCTTACGGTTGATATCAAAAGCGCTACTTATCTAATCGTGTTTATTAGATGTTGATTTTAATTAAAATCAATAAACTATTTTAAGTCAAAGTGGTTGTAGTTTAAAGTAATAAATATATAACACAAAACACCTTTTGGTAAAATATTTTGTATATAAAATTTTTGGAATCTCGATGTACAAAATATTTTATACCAAATTTGTTTTTGTTTGTTACTTACTATTGTATTTAAAGTGATATTTAATTCAACTAAAAAGGATATAATCTCGTCTCTCGTATTTTGAGTATACCGGAAAATACAAAACTTGATCACCAATAAACCCCAGTCTAGGTAATTCATGCCTTAGCTCTTGTTGTAACAATAACAATAAATTGATTTGCACTTTACATCAAGTAATCTGTCGCAACAAATAAATAACACAAATTAAATATAATATGTTACAGTTATATGTTACATTTACTGGTTCACGCACACTTGTCATTCATACACATTTATTCGTACCTGAAAAAATAATTTGCGTTAATGAATTTCGATACAGTTGTAAGACGACCCTTCCGTGATAAGATACCCTTTATCATACAGGGTGAGTTTTAATTCCACTTCAATTTAACTTTAGAAAAAGAAAATATTTCTACTAAGGACTGTTTGTAGGATTCTGAAGTTTGTTTTGACGTACTTTGCGTCAACCCTCCAAATTGGTGGGGCCCAATTGAAAATCAAACAGTCTATTGGCATCGAAAGGAATTCAATAAATTCAACGACGCAAAGAAAAACTTTTATCTCGACTTTTTATACCAATTTAAAGATGACAAAATCAGGTTTAAAATGCCACATTTCACATACAATGAATTTAGGGTTACAATGACTTTTGAAAACAGTTTTGTCATTCAAATAAAGTTTCATGTACAATGTGGCATTTTAAACATGATTTCGTGTCATCTTTAAATTGATATAACAAAGAAAACGAGTCAAGATATAACAATTCTTTTTGCGTCGTTGAATTTGTGTTGAAATTTCCTTTCTTTTGAAGAGCCACAAGAGGTGTGTTTGTATTAAAAATTTGGGGCCCTCGCTCGGAGTTTGGGGGAATGGGTGACGCAATGTACGTCAAAAGAAACTTCAGTCAAACGGTTTTAAAAACTATATTCTTTTTCAAAAGTTAAGGTGGGAGGGGACATTTAAAACTTACTCTGTACAAAATATCACTATATCACTATTTGAGATGCCGACAACTCTCATGAGGGTATTTTAAGGCAAATATGTGGTGAAGGATGAGTGTGATAAGTGGTAGTATTGATTTATGACGTGTAAATAATTCCTTAGAATGGTTCATTAATTAATAGCCCAATGACCTATGGAAATACAAGGACCAACGGCTTAATATGTCTTCCGAACCACGCAGGTGATGGTCTGATATGTCTAAACGATGGTGGGAGTTGATGCGGGTATCATCAGATGATCACTGAGACTATCTGAGCCGCTTTAGACCTATATCACCCTCAAAACCTGACCTCCATGAAGCTGGATTACAGGACCACGCCACGAGTCCCAGTCACTATGTTCAGGATAAAACATGGAATACAAAGATTTATAACCTTTAAAGATATAAAACTCAGCCGTAACAGAATCATACAGATGCAAGCTCCCTGTAACATTGTAGTTTTATGACCGACGTTGTTGCTATTATTCTCTATAATAATTTTCCAACCACACTTTTTTTCAATACAAATATTAAAATAATTCTTCATATATCTAAACCTTTAAATTCTTTCTTCAAACTAACATTATACTCAAAATTTCTCAGATTACTCTGTCGATAGGCGTGTATATCCTTTATGATTTAGTGAAATAATCCCTCTCCTCTGAGTACACATAAACATACCTAATGCCTGATGTTTTATAAAACTAGCGTAATCTGAACAAAAGCCTCGATGTTAATAATATATTTAAAAGCTTGGTTTTAATGACAAATTGAGTTGGGCTTATACATATAGTATTACACGTATATCACATTTATGAAGTAAAACAATAAACTATTAGGAAGTTTATTTACCGAAAATTGTGTAAACGCATTTTGTTAACAACTTACAATGTTTAATGCTTTGTCTTATTGATACATGAGTATAGAAATAAAAATTTTCACAGAAACCAACAACTCTAAAATAATTAAAATTTGTATTTTTAATTTTGTTTTACTTTATGTACTTTTTAATTAAATTTGTTTGTTATTTCAAAAAGGAGCGTAAATATAATAGGTGTTATAAAATACAGCTCGTTAGCAAGAATACCTATGGATAAAGATTTCTTCCTTTATACCGATACAGTGAAATAGTTACTGCAGAGGTTCGCTACTGAGGATGACTCTACAGCAAGTTCGAAACGACCAGCAGTAACTTTAATTGAACTGAGACGCGGTAAAACGGAACTCTTTATGAATACCATAGATGTTGAATACAGTGAGGAATTAAAACACAAATACCTTCTTTTTCTCGTGGCGTGGTCCGTAATCTAGCTTCTGAGGTCATTTTGAGGATGATATTCAAAGTGGCTCAGATAGTCTCATTGACCACTGACGCTTTATAACCTTCGCTGACTATTGACACAAGTTCAAAGAAACTATTAGAATCAAGTTATAGTGGAAACCTGGCTGAAAACAGACTTTTTCCACTTTATTATCTTGATGTTTGCCAGTTTCCACTATAATTTGAATTCATTCTTAATGAAAGACAACAAGTTAATAGATATAATATAAAATATAGTTAAAATTTTGAAAAAGGTAAATACAAAATTAGAAATAATAGCATAAAATTCCAAAAAAAATAAAATGGAAAAGAAAATATATTTTGTATATGAATAATTACTGAACCTAAATGGTCTCTCAGAATAGAACCTCTTTGGTATTCATATGCAATATACTGGCAGCCTTATTATACCAAATGAAATTCTTATCTGGTCCAGGGAGTTTGAATATATCCGTACCACTAGGGGTATTTTTTCGATAAGTTTTTCGTTTAGTACTTTTAAAGAAAGAGTTCATTTGGGGGCACAAGACCTGTTCAATGACAACACTAAGGGCGTAAAGTATAGTATGCCTCTGTCTGAAGTAGAGTATTCCTCTTTTTTTCTCTGGTGCTTAACAGGGATGATTAGTACAGGTCAGGAGGTTTAGAGGAGCACTCAGTGCCTCAGAACGAATATCAAACAATGTCCCCTGAGTCCCAAAACCTAATTACAGCCTAATGACGTTGATGAATGTTGATTCTTAATTGATTTTGAATTTGGTAATAGATAGGTAACAGATTTGCTAAAACTGTATTCTTTCTATTCGGTCGTAAACTCAACGTTTTTTTGCTATTTAAGGTGTAACGCCAACAACCCCTAAAAAAATAATTCATATTTAGCCACCGTTTAAAATTGATACAAGTTAGATCATGCTGGTAATTCTTCCTAAATGGTCTTAATTTTTTTTACATTAAATTTTATGTTAAGTTTTAATAAATCCAATAAATGGTGGGAGATACTGGCAATTAGTGAAAATATAAAATGGCGTATATCTGGTTAACTTTATTTTGGAAAATTATTTTTCTTTAATTTTTCTTCACATTTTGAATCTATATAACTTTTCCAGATTTTGGCACTTTTACTATGGGACACCCTGTATAAAAATATGTTGAATGACACATTTTATCATATATTGAACTTGAACTTAAACCCCTAGCCTGTATTTTGACACAGTAGTTAACATCAAAGATAATACTTATACTTAAAGATATTTCGAGACAGTAAAGCAAAATGAAGGTGACGAGAAACTCAAAGAATCCCCACACACAACTCTGCAAAGTAGCATCAGTTGCGTGGAGTTGGAGAGATAAGGCGCTTAGACGAGCACTTTGTTGAGCCGTGGAACTTAATAGTTTTCCAAATAATTACCTAACTGCTTTACCATCTCTTGGTAAAATACCAAACTTCACAGCACTTACTTAGTTATGAAGAACTACCTTTGTTATTGTTATTTTTCATCCTTTCATAATTACCTAACAAGATTCAGGCTTTATACTCCTTTCCCCTTTATCTCTTTCTTTCACCTCGTCTTTCTAAACTGTCTACATTTTGGTATTTGAAATACTGAAGGATAAGCATTTTATAAACTTCTAATGTTTACATGTAGTTGAAATACACAGCACCTCTGTGGAGAGTCATCCTCAGAACAGGCTGTGCCAGTCTTCCTAATACCTAAAATCAGACCTGTTATACGGAAGCCTGTTACTTTTCTGTATTGGTTATTATTATCCTAAGAACTGGCTCAAGTTTTTGATATTTTATGCTTAATCTTTCTTTGTTGTCTTGTTTCAGCTCTATGGTTTTAATTGTCCTGATTATAATTTTCGCCAAGACTTGGTTTTGTCAAAATCAATTTCATGTTTCTATCAGGCTATTCACTTTTTCTGCGTTCTTTATTTTGCCTATGGTTTTGAAGTGTTGAGATGAAGGCCCTACCAATAGCAGATCAGAACTAGTTATAAAACTCCAGGTGCCAGTAGGAATTTGTATTTCCAAAAGTTCTCCCATAATCTTGAATATGGTTTGATGCTTTTTCAGAACTTCCAACCTTATCTTAGTCCTTGACGGAATACTTTCCTTTTTAAATATTATCTAAGTTTTAAGCACTTATAGGCTGAGCTGTTCACCAACGTTCTGCCACAGCCACTTCAGAAATTCCAGCTTCTTACCAACTTTCCAATTAAACAATTTTGGTAGAATGTCAACCTGTGTAAAACCTACATTTTGTATAATCATTTGATCTCATTTGATAATTTACTGAAGGATAAGCTTATTTATAATGTTTTAGGAACATTTTGACTATACAAGAAAGAAATATTTAATAGAAGACATATTATTTTTGTATATGACAAGAAAAATATTATTTACCTTTATACAATTTATATATTTATATTTAAACCTACACTTATATACAACACTTTTATTTATTAACCTTAGACATTTTTTTACATTTTGAAACTTTAGTATTTTTGACAAATTTTTGTTATTATTTTCTATTATTTTACTTTATTTCTATATTTAACTATTTAATTATTGTGATTTGTTCTATACTTTTTCTGTAATATATTATATACACGTATATTTACTCTATACGTATTTTAATAAACACCGCGGTTCTTCTTCCTCTTTACACAACTGTTGACGCCACCTTTTCTTTTTTTACAAGGCCGTAGAATTTAAATCTTCGTTCCCTAATGTCTGAATGTAGATTAGTGTATTTATCTATTTTTATTTATTACTACGAAATCTGTATTTTTGTGGTTCAGTGTTCATTGGGCCAAATAATTTCCTAAGGATTTTTCTTTCTCTTTTTGGATTTACTTCAAATCTGTTATTCTTTTGAAAACTAAGGTTTGCTGCACACAAACATTCCGTTTTTGAATATTGTGTCGTAGTTCTCGACTTGTGATCGATTGCTTATTATACACGTTCAAAGTTAATCTAAAGGCTGTTGACATCTTTTACAACGTATTTTGTTTGCAATTTGGTTAAATCCAGCCTCATGGGTAACTTCTTGAAGGAATTAAATTGATAAACTATTTTAATTTTAACCAATTTAGTGTTCATATATTTATGGGCATAATTTCATTAGAGCTGTACCCGTGCTCCACCACAGATAAAATATTATAGAATTATGACTTTGAAGTATTTTTGAACAAAGACAGGCTGCAGCTCGGGTACTGGCATCAAACTACCGATCCTTACACCTGTTCCTTCATTTTTAATGGTGGGCTTTCAGTTTCCCAGCTGACGTAACTGTTCTTCACACGGTTGTGTTTTAATTTTATACGTCAGGTTTGGTTTTACAAACTGTAAGAAAATGTAACAACCAAAACCGATGGATTCATTTCAATGTACAGACAAACGGAAACCAAATAAGTGTTTATCTGTGTTTGGCTACCTTGTGAGAGTCATAGTAATTCCGCCATTCCGGCGTTTTCAGAGTATAGATAGGTCCCTCACCATTTATTTTGTGGATGTTGTATGGATACAAAATATAGCTAAAACACACTGCGTAGTGGGCGTAGAACTCTTAAACAAAGTTTCACCGCCATAGCTCCGGCCAATTTTGAGCGGTCCAAGATGCCTTAAAACGTTACAGACATACAGACAGGAATTTTGTTAACGCCAGTTTCGGTCTTTGAAAAGTATTTAAACACCAAATAACCAACACCCGATGGATTTATTGCAATCAGACAAAAGTCTAATTTAATTTATATAGATTGGTCATGAATTCTGCGCTCTCGAACGAGATCTGTAAACCTACATTTCTGCAATTCCTTAAGGAGTTCGGTTGTTTGTTTTGGGTAGTAGCTGTGTCCCGAGCTAAAATCACAAGGTTATCAACAAAAGCCAAACATCCAAACAGTTTTGATACTAGTTCTACCTAACTTGAAGAGTTGATCCACATTTTCAACAATTTTGTTTTCGCCATTCCTGAACTACGCTATTTCTTTTAATAAGAATAACCTTTATTATTGAACCGTTTAAGACGAGAGGTAAGACAAAATGGAATTTTTCTTAAGCTAGTAATGAAGTTTAAAATAATAATGTAAATCAGCTTCGACCTACAGTAAATGGAATTGAAAGGGTTTTGATGAACTAAATATTCCAGATGCGTCTGAATCTGCTCGGGCAATCCTATCAGAGGAAAATACGTTGAATAATGAACGTATCAAATATTCCTGGACAATATACCACAGAATATAATTGTACAGGAGAGTGAAATAATTTAGGCGCAATATAATTGATACCACGTAACCAGATACTATTGAATGTATGATGAAATTACACATTACAATGCTTGTCTTATTTTCACTAATGTCCGAACGTGATTAGTTTATTCATACTTTCACGTGAATACAAATCAATCTTTATCATCGAATTCACTGTATGAAAGCTGTTTTGCACATTGAGACACGTGGTTTGGTTCGGCGTCACGTAAATTGAAAACCGTGATTTGACAGGCCGTGAGGTGGAATCCAATAATTGGTTTAATCCAGCCAATCATTGACACCCGAGTCAATTATTGCATTCAAATGTGACGTGAGGTGTACAGGGTGTTTAGAAAACCGGCGAAATAACAGTTTAGTTGACTAGTTGAATCCCTCACTGGTGGTTACAGGTAAGAACTTGTTAAATTTAGTACGGGACGAGGTTCAGTTCAGACGAAGCACAACAGAACACATGATTTCAAACTCATAATCACTGAACAAACTACACAACTTTGAATATTTAGAAACATATCAAGTGGAACAGCATATATGTGCACTTCTTAAATAAAGATTAACTGTTAAGATTACTGTTGTGCTAAAATGTGTGTTACTGTCGCTAGTGTTCATTCAAGATTGTTAATATTCCTAAATTATTATATTGTTATACTTTTAATGCTAAATTGTAACTGGGCATTGCCTGTAATGTAATGCATTGTTGAATAAACGAATTGAATTGAAGATATTTTGATTTGATGCTAGACATACAGAATTCGAGAAGGTGAATAGTTTGAAATGTCTTGCTAATGGTTTCGTTTATTTGTTCTCAACGCCATGACACCAATATTACAAAAATAACCTGAGGTGTTAAGAGGTTGAAATCACCTGAGCCAGCGTCCGTGGCCCAGTAGGTAGAGTCACGGCTGGCAAAGCGCAGGGTCGCGGGTTCGATTCCACACATGGTTTGGACCGCCTTCCCAAAAAGCGTAATGCAAAATAAATCCTATGTTGTCTCAAAATTAAAAAGGCCATTCACGTAGACATAAAAAGACCTTATTGCATACAGTTTTAATAGTTTAGATGCAAGAACATTCCAAAACCTTGAAATGTGGGATATGATTCTTCGTGATCTGATATTTTAGTAAAGGGCGACCTATAATGTAAAGGAGAAATTAGAAAATAAGCTAGCCTAGAGTAGTAGCCTAGAGTAGTAGCGTAAGCTGACCAACCACAGCCGTAGAAGCTGGGAAGAGCAGACGCCGTTCAATCACAGGTACGCAACAGGCTGACCAATTGTAACAAGGGAACTTAGAAATCCTTGTTATACGCAACCGATGAGGAAAGGGGGTGGTCTTGCTTGCTGCAAGTTTTCCGTGGCCTGTTTTGAGTTCTAATTACCATGCTGTGGCTGTTTTTAATTTACTGCTGAAAGTTAAGGTGGACGCTTTAGTCATGATAGTCCCTACGCTTTAGTTCGTTTTTAATTAGGGGTAATTGTTGTTGTGGGTACAAAAAGTAAACTTAGGGTAGTTTTAGACCCAGCGATCTGGCTTGGAGTTGGTAAAGAGCAATTAAACATGCGGCCAGTGTCAATAGACAACTTTCTAATGTCAGTTTGGGTTTCAAAGGCAAAAAGTGACCAAACATACAAAACCTGCTTAACAACGTATCGTCATTACTAACTTTGTTAATATTGAAAATAGCCGACACGTAGCCACAACAGAGAATCTTAGCGCATTTTTAATAAAACAGAACACTTTTCCATTTCTCTATTTTATCTATTTTAAATTAAACAAAATTCCTTTCTACACTATCCCCGCAGTCACCTCTTACATTCGTAATGTGACTGGTAACGCTAGGTAAGGTCGAGGTTGAGTAGTAGAGAGCTTTGTAGTCCTAACTTTGCCTTGTTAAATAAGACAAACTTGACCTTTTACTTTATGTAGCCAAGGGTACATAAGCTAATAAATTACACCACAACTTAATCTATGCTCAGTGCTCTGAATGTTAAAGTGCAGAAATTTGGATTAAGTAATTATGCACAAATTAATTTAAAAGGTAGGTTCTAGAGCAACAGGAGACGCCACGGACCCGTAAATTCTCATGAACACAAGCGGTGACTGATTGGGTCACCTTGCCTCGAGAGAGGACAAAACTTATTATATAATAATAATTACGATACAGAGCCTAACTCATAGTGAAGCGACCAAAGCTATGAAGGGACAAAGTGTCTTAACTGATCACATCGGGCCGGCAGCGTCCACTAACTCATTTAGTTAACCGAGTTTAAGTTCGACCTTGACAAACGATGTTTGCACCACCTTACTCAGGACCATAACTCGAGACCGAAGCTGCTAATTTATAACTAAGTTCAGCGAATCATTCTCGAGGTATTCAGTAATGTGAATAAACTATACTTATTACTTATAAGTAAATACTTAATAAGTAAAGTAATTACTTAAAAAGTTTAGTAAATACTTATTTATAGGTGAATAGTCTTTTACTACTGATAACTTTCAGTTAAAGTATTTCTTTTACTTAAATATTAGTAAATACTTGTTTGCTACGTCAGCTGACTTGTTTATAATGCTAAGAAATAAAGCAGGCCAGTTGATTCTAAAATTATATGCATAAAATGGTTTATTTTTCAATAAAAGTGTTTTATACGCATCTACATTTTGTGAATTTTGAACTTCTTTCAATAATTTTATGTTTGAGAAACTATAATGGTCGAATTGTATTGAATGTTTTACAATGTCTGATTTCCAAATTGGGGTATTGTTAGTTTTAATACCAAATCCAATGAGTGGTGTTGGAGATAGAAAATAATTAGTGAAAAAAACGAAATTGCAGATATCTGGTAAACGAAGCGTTTTTAAAAAAAGGTTACTCTTGATCTTCTCTTTATTTTGACCTAATAAACCTAATTCTAAAGTGTGTGACAACCTTTCATGAACACCCTGTATACATAAATGTATATGAAGTTTTGAAAAAATGCTCAATTCGGGATCGGTGCTCATTTAATGTTTCTTGGTCTGGATCTTACCATGCTGATGGCATGATCATTTAATTTTTCCAAAGAAAATTTGTTTAAAGTGTAAATTCGCAAGGTAAGTCATAAGATACCTTAAAATGGAGCAGTATAAAAATAAGTAGACCATGTGTTTTATTCACACTAAACCATAAGTATTATAAATAAGTAGTTGCGTGCGGTATTAAGTAATTACTTCAAAGTCAAGTAAAAACTTTAAGCTCAGTATAAACTGGTATTTTTTTCACCTACAACTAAGTATTTACTTAAAAAAAACTTAAGTATAAGTAATAAGTATAGTTTATTCACACTACTGATTAACTTAGCTTTTGAGTGTTAACTGATGCCGGAAGTGTATGAAAAGTATGTGATTTGAAAGACAAGAAAGAAACAACAGAACTAGTTAACTGGACACTTTTCGACTTTTGAAAGGCAGTTTGATCTCAGAATGAAAGTTTTTATGTCGCAGGCTGGCTAATTTATTGATACATGTTTGACATGCACACTAAATCTAGATTCCATTCAAACATACAAGTCGCACAACTTTCACTTATCGCTAATTCTTAAAAAAACTATAATAATACTATGAACAAACTACGAGTATTTCCACAAAGCTTTAAAATTATGGATACTAAAGGATCCGTGATCACTCAAAAGGGGTTTGACACAATAGTATGTCTTACTAAACAAAATACTGAAACTGAAACAGGTCTGCCTCTAATTTTGTACTCAAAAAAAGATAGTTGAAAAAACCTATTCCAGAATAAACAGAGTGGTTTGAAAAATACATAAACATTTAAAATGTATAACTATTTAGAACGTACGTAGAGGGCTGTTCAAAGACAACGAGCACTTGGATCTGGTTTTGTGAGAGCTTTTTAGGTTTGAAAGGAATCAAAATCCTAGGTAACATTAACTTCAGGTGTTTCGTTTTCATAGATTGAACACCTGAAAAATATAAATGATGTAACTACAGAACGTCAATAACAACTAAGTTACATCGACATGTAAAAAACGTGCTTTATAAAAAAAGCTTCGATTAGTTTAAAGTTATAAAATGCAACCAACCGTATAAAGTCTCCTAAAAAGTGAAATGTATGATTTTAAGGGACACTTTTGCTCAAAGGCGTCTTTTGAATTCCTCTAACCATTCTGCGTTCTATTAACTGAACACTGTTTAGTATGACTTTATAGTTTATTGACCTTTTTGATAATGCACGATTTAAATCGGTCGGAATCAGATTCGCAATCTACTCGTACTTACGTTTATAAATACAAAGCATGCCTTGCAGATAACTGTTGGGTAAGCACTTTGAAATCCGACACGAGACAGGATGTGAGATAAGGCTAATGTCGAGCGACATTAACTAGAGGCGACATTAATAACAAGGTTAGTCGGCCCAACACGTTATCTAATAACGTTCTCAACTACGAACGCGTTTTAGTCTCGTCGTTGTCTCATTTGTCTTGTACTTCAAACCGTAATATTTTAGCTCAATGTGTAGTTCAGTATCGTGCGTTTTTTGGTCTTTTGGGTAAAGTAATACAGATGTTATTTAACACATTTGCAGTTCACCTTTCAGCGATGCAAATATAAAAAAACATTGCCGGGAGCTGATTTGGTACGAAGCACTCAATATATCACTGACCGATGGCCACCCCCTATGAACTTAGCTTATATTAAGCGTAGTATGGACACTTAATATTGTGCAAAAGCTCAACACGTTAATGTAGTTAATTAATGTACTATAAAGCCGGTTGTATAGGTGACTGGTGACTGAACGAGTAAATGTTTAGGCACTTCCCCACAGTGTACCCCTCAACCATATACTCATTTTGAAACCTTCTCCTACTTGAAACCTATGCTCTTGTCGTGAAACCTTCGGGAAAAATCTGAAAACATTCTTTTTTTAAGGCTCTGACAAGTTGTTGGCCAAAAATGATGGCGTCTGAAAATCTGCCCTCGTACTTAGCCGATATTTTGCATCATAGCGGCAAAGCAGTTGCTCATATTTTTAATATGATGAAACATCGTCAATGTGGAAACAAATGTCTACAACTTTTTATTTGTCACTTTTTCCCACCTCTGACGGTTTTGCTGCTAGATCTGTTTAAAGTTAAATTGTCGAAAATTCAACTATTCGCTGTGCTTAGGCTCTTAGCCACGGTGCTTATCAACCTCCCACATATATAAAATGTATGTGTATGTACAAAAGAATGTTCAAATTGGGAAAAACGTACAGACAGTCACTCTATATTAAAGAACGTGTGATTAGTTGGCACCTACAGTTTTAACTACTTTAATCAATTTTCAACTTGAAATGAACACAAATTCAATTCAAGTTGAAAATTATAAATCCAATAAAGAGTTCTACTAGATGTACTTCTATCAATTTTTAATATTTCTGCTCTGGTTAATACAGTTACATTTCCAAAATTATTTGTCTTATAAAAACAATGGGGGAAGCAAATTTGTTGAAATCATGAGCCTAATGAACGCTAATGCCCCCGAAATACGAGGCCGCAGGCCGCTGCGCCCAGCGAGTCCGAAGGGCAACACAGGGTCAGGCAAAAGTGTGGAAACGCCTTTATAGCTTTTAGCCAGTTTTTTCAGCGTAACCAAATTTGGTGCATATTATTAAAGTTATCAAAAGTATATTTTAATGCGTACTGACACTTTGCCCCAGTTTTCAAAATGGGTGATTAGGGGGGATGGACTTAAAATTATGTTTCATTTAAAATCGATGCCATTTCTTTCTGGGTTAAGCTAGAGACTTCTAATTATCAACATTCATCAACATTTTCTAAGACCTTCAAAATGAGGTGTCACTCGATGGGGCTTCTATATGAAATTTATGGGGCTACCCCCCTAATCCCCAATTTTTAAAACTGGGGAAAAGTGTCAGTATGCATTAACAGGTACTTTTGGTTCCTCTAATAAAATGTACCGAGTTCGGTTGCGCTGAAAAAACTGGTTAAAAAGTTATAAAGGCGTTTCCACACTTTTGCCTGACCCTGTATACATAAAACTGACAAGAAAACCTACGAGCTCTTGATCTAACAACTCTGATTACCCAAGTTGAGTTCTATGATCATGACAAACACAGACAGTTCATATAGATTTCAAGAGTCATGTTGTGTTGACTTACTGAGCCTAGAGCAAGTCTAGAATAATGCAATTAAGCAAGGTATCAACTCTACATGACAGGGCGGATTACTGAAGCTGAGTTGAGTAACCTAGTTATACCATCTCGTATCCTCATTGTCATTTACATGTTTAAACACTGTGATCACAACCTCTGCATCCACTCAGTTCAACATACAGTGAGAGTTAAAGGTTCGGAAACACCCAGTTAAATTTAAAACGGATTAAGATAGGAAAATGAAATTCAGGAGGAAACTATTACAACTTTGCCGAATTCCCAAAATGAGATTTGGGGGGAACTCAACATTTTTAAACAGTAAGATCCATTAAAGTCTTGGTTAAAGAAAAAGAACAGTGGAAATTAGAGCTTACTATCTCAACCAAGTACTTCTATCTACATCGAAGGCTCAGTACTGGGTCCAGATCGGTTTATTCTATAATCATACGAACGATTTTCCAAGATATCTTCAGAGCTACAGTAATACACTGATGTATGCTGATGACACGGTACTGTTGTTGGGAAGTAAACACTCTGACCAAATTGAAATAAACTCTTTTACTGCCTTGAATATGGCAATACCATAGTGTCTTGGTAATGATCGTGTGGTGAATGAGAAGAAGACTCAACAGCTTGTACGAGTATTTGGAAGCCATAAAGACAGCACAGAAAGACTACCAGACGTTGAAGAAAATAACTTCACAAAATATATTGATGTAATTATAGATGACAGTCTTTCGTGGAAGAATCATATTGACTCATTGTGCAAAAAGTTTAGTACGGCCATTTACGTCATAAGAAGAATATAATGCATAGGGGATTTGCAATATCCCGTACTGCCTAACACGCATTGTACGAGTCAAACTTGCGTATGGAACTTGGTATGGAATCGTAGTTTGGGGAGATACTAGCCTGGGAAATATGGAACGTCTTGAATCCCGGTTCGGTCCAATTATTTTTTGACTGGGACTCGTGGCGTGGTCCTGTAATCCAGCTTCATGGAGGTCAGGTTTTGAGGATGATATAGGTCTAAAGCGGCTCAGATAGTCTCAGTGATCATATGATGATACCCGCATCAACTCCCCCCATCGTTTAGACATATCAGACCATCACCTGCGTGGTTCGGAAGTCACGTTAAGCCGTTGGTCCTTGTATTTCCATTGGTCATTGGGCTATTAATTAATGACCCATTCTAAGGAAGAGTCGGCCTTAGTTTGTAACAAGACTACACCTCATAACTCATTACTACCACTCATCGCACTCATCCTTCAACATATATTTGCCTTAAAATACCCTCATGAGAGTGGTCGGCATCTCAAATAGTGATTTAGTGATTTAGTCTTCCGATCCATCAGAAACAAGCCATCAGGATTCTAGTAAATCTCCAACAAAGGCAATCCTGCAGGGACGCGTTTAAAGAGTTGAACGTTTTTAACCGTAATAAACCTTTATATACTTGAAGTAATAACTTACATGCAAAGTCGATCATTGGAAGAAATAACAAGTGGAAGGCTTTGTCTTAAGTAAAGCACCCGAAACGCTTTTGACTACCCTATTCCAGTTCACCACCTTGCAGCCACTGAACGGAAGCCAAGCTATGCAGGTGCAAAACTCTGGAACAGTCTGCCTAACGAACTGAAGACCACAGAATATAAATATTTCGAAAGAAGGTTGAAAAGGTGGCTTCAAGAAAATCCATTTTATTCGATGGCGGAGTTTTATAAAAGAAACACAAAATTATAATGTAATGTAATAAGATATCACCCGCATCAACTCCTACCATCGTTTAGACATATCAGACCATCACCTGCGTGGTTCGGAAGTCACGTTAAGCCGTTGGTCCTTGTATTTCCATTGGTCATTGGGCTATTAATTAATGACTCATTCTAAGGAAGAGTCTGCCTTAGTTTGTAACAAGACTACAGCTCATAACTCGTTACTACCACTCATCACACTCATCCTTCACCACATATTTGCCTTAAAATACCCTCATGAGAGTGGTCAGCATCTCAGATAGTGATTTAGTGATTGTAAGATTATGAAAAGATAGCCGAGGCGTAGCCACAATTCCGTGAATCCTAGCGAGTTTCCTGTAACTGAGGGGATAATGTACACTAAAAGAACTTTTCGGAGGGGCGTATTTATAATTATATTTTAATGAAACTTGGTATAAGATAAGAACAAAACTCTTCCGAATTTATTAAGTTAAACTAATTGCTTTACAAATATCATGAAAAGTTAAACTTTACAGACCCTCAACAGAATGAATTGACAAACGTGGTGATATATTTTTATGAGCTGGGTCAAAAAGGGGATTGTTATTCAATCCCTAACAATCACCCACAATCTTCAACAACTTCGGACATACTTCTGTAGCAAACCACTCATGTTAGAGGTCCTTTGTTGACAATATACTGTGTCTATTGAAGATACACAATGTGTGTCATTACAATGTATACAATGTACAACTATTACTAAGTTTGACGTGACCTGTACACGTTTGTCGTAGATCGAAGAATTTAGAAGTATCTTAAGCTGGCATGGTGAATAAATTTCCATTGCAATTTGTTACTCTAATTTTTTCCATTCTCACCCCCGCTTTGGTCTTCGCTCCGCTCACAGCCTCGCTTTGGCCTTTGGCCCCAGACTTACCTGGTCTTCAACTGTAAGTTATGTTACATACCTTAAAGCAATACCACATTTCAAATTTCATTGAAATGAGACTATTCATTTCGCTGTTTTAGGAAAACCACTTTTTTGGCCGCCACATTGAAACGACTAGGTAGGTTTTATAACTTTTGGTATATTAATGGATACTATTAAAATATATTAAGTTGAAGTTTACCTTTTTTAGAACGTTAATGCCCCATTTTTTGATAACACTCCCCGCCAAGAGTAGGCTTGTGTTGTTCTGATTCTTCCAATTAACGAACTTGACTGAGATTTACTAAAGGGAGATTTATACAAAATTCATGAAAATCGGACAAGAATGCGACCTGTAGAGAGTACACACATATATTCATTCATATATCAAGTTTTAAACAAAATACTCAAAACGTGTTCTGGGGCCCAGGATAGCTGCTCATTTCATGGTCCCAGGCCTGGATATAACCATGCAGACGGCATGAATATCTGACTTTTACAAAGGAAATTCTCTAATAAACGTTAACAGTGTTGTACAGAAAACACCGGCCTGACCTAATGAAACCCAGTCGAATGGAGTGTTTGAGTCTACCACATGGTGAAGCTTTTAGCGCGCTCACCCCTTCTGCCGGGAAGAGGCACTTTTGTAAAGTGCGGGATTAGAGTGGGTTTACTTTCGAAATTGAATTTACAGTGAAAGTGTAAATGTACAGCCACAATATCAACTGGGTAGGATTTATTCAGGGTCTCGTGATTTAAAAAGTGTTTAGGGTTCTTCATTTTCGTTAAGTTGAAGCTAATTATCAAATTTGTCAAATAAATAGGGCTATAGGGCAAGAGTGGACGAAACGCTGTAGAATAATACGGTTTGTAGCTTTGAGATTTCTAGCACATTCTGCGTCAAATGGTACAACTTTGTATACTATAATTTTTTTTACGCCTTAAACCACTTGACAAATCGGATTTTTGTCCAATTTTCAAAAAAATTGTTTTTATCTATTTTTTTAATTTCTTTTTTTTTTGATACACACGTTTTTTACAAGTGTTTGTATAAAAGTCTAATCAAAATTGGAACATAATTAAAGTTTTTATAGCATAAAGCTCCATTTTGGGATAACCGCCCTCCCTTCCCCAAAGGGCTTTCAGAGACCCGATTATGCTGATTAACAAACTTAACCTAGGTGTTTATAAAATTAACATATGTACCAAATTTTGTACAAATCCCAAAATTGCGACTCGTACAATGGTCACGAGGGTCCAAATCGGGGTCAAAACCTCCGGTGTAATTTTACCCCGTTATAGGAAATTCGCTAGGATTCACGGTAGTAAGATATTCAACCCCACATTAAATATACTAGATGATGTATCATGTCATTTAAACGTTACTCGCTAACATTTTATGACGCCAACACTAGATGCAAATAGTGAAACTGTATTTATTTCAAACCAACCCCTGAACACGCTTGAGTAGTTGAAATAGTATAGCACGAAAGTTTAAACTTAACTTAGATAGAAGGACGTCTCTTGATGATCATTTACATATACGATTTAACTTTGTATTCCCAGTAGCTTCACCTGGAATTACTTATCCTGCAATGACTCATTTGCATGTTTGTGCTTTTCTAGACAACCTTTGGGTTCATATGTTCAATATTTATATTTAGAAAGTTCATATGTTTCATAATTGTGTATAGCTGAATTTTATAAACATACATACAAGATGCATATGTATGTGCGTAGGCAAAAATGTAAAGTTTTGGCAGCCAACCTAAAGGAGTATACTTGTTATATTATTGGTATATAATTAACTATTAAACCTTGCTACCGATTCATCTAAAATTTCAGAATATTTCTTAAATTTGAAAGGCCTATAAATAAAGTATTATTTCGGAAGTTTCCCCAGTTTTATGGCGAACGAGAAGATCACGTCGTTTCAGGTTCTGGACTCTTATCATGTCTTCAGGTTTAAAGTTACCTAAAACGCTTTTGGTTTAGAAGGTTTGGCTTGTGATGTAACTAAAATACGTAATACTATATTTAATTACTAGGTCCTAAAGTGACACTTTTTGTTACGAGGTAAATTTAACTAACCGAGGGTCAAAAAGACACTTTCGGGCCGAGTGATGAACGATACTTTCTGTCATTATGCAAATAATAATGAGAAATAAATGTCAATAGATGTTTTAATATTATAGAGAACTAATTAAGTAGATATTGTTTTGATCTCAGCAGTCTGAATTAATAGTGTTTTGAAGAAACAGCTGTTACACTGATTTACTATAAGTCAGTGTTAAAATTCAAACCCGTTAAACCAGCTTATGTCCATACTACAAAAAGATCATTAAAATATATTTTTTTATTCTGCTCTGAAAACAGCTGCTTTAGACACGTGTATTGATAGTGCTAAAGTGTCACTTTTACACCCAGGTAAATAAAGTATTGTTTTGATGATGCTTTTCTCTTAGGGAGAAAAAGATAATTTTAATAATGAGTTTTAAGTTTTAAGGCGCAGCCTCGGACGTTAACTTAACCTCGTGTCAAAAAGTGTCACTTTAGGACCTAGTGATGTAATATACTATTTTGTCTAGGGAGAGAAACACCATCAAAACAATACTTTATTTACCTAGGTGTAAAAGTGACACTTTAGCACGGTCAATACATGTGTCTAAAGCAGCTGTTTTCAGAGCATAATGACAAAAAAATAAGTAATTAAATACTGTATCCAAGGGATTTTTCCACCAATACCAACAACGTTGTTAACCACAGTGACGTATTTGTTACAAACACGATGTAGATGACATTATTCTGAGTGAACCGCTGTTTTGTTGATTAAATACTGTTATTAATGTTCACTACTGGCCTGAAATGCAAATTTATGCAAAGCACGGTTAGCCATTTTAATGCAAGCTCTCTGAAGTGTAATGCTAAACAAATTAACGGTTATTACTCGTGAAATATAAATCCACCAGCCTTACTCTGTGTTTAAAATTATTGTTGGTTATCGATTGATGTAATTGTCGTGATTAATTTAAGCTGACTTTTAAATAGAGTTTGTAATTGCTTCATTATCGAACGGGGAGGTTAGTAATGGGGAAATATAATGTAAAATACGAGTTAAATACATTGAAATAAATTGGAGTGTGTTTGGTTTATTCAGTGGGATGTTTTGTCTTAGACAGAGATGTATGCTCAAAATGTTTCTAATTCACACAGTTATTGTTACTCTTCTCTGAGAAATTTCTCGAAGTTTGACAAATGACAATTTACAACACTTTATTTAATAATGTACATTGATAGCTCAAGGAGGTAGCCGTACTCAGTGGTATAGTGCGTCCCAGGAAGAAGGATGTGTAGAGGCGGCCCAATCGCATGGACTCCAAGAAGCCCCGATGTAACGCCATTAGACTTTTCCTGTAGGGGTTTTAAGAACTTTGTATACTTAGCGAAGATACGTAACATTGGAAGTTGTTTCATAACTTAAGATGGACTTTATACTATATTTTTGTGTATCCGAAACATTTCTGCTAATTGTTATGTTTTTAAATGCTTCATTGTAATTGGGCACGCCTGTTATGAAGCATTCTAATGAATCAATAAATAAACCTATCGCTTGGATATCTGCAGGGATACAAATAATTTGCATATCGAGGTGTACGAGTGTTAAAACAAACAAGTTTATTTCATCACCTTTCATTAATTGTATTAGCCATTGTAATTTGCATATCGTACAATCAATAAAAATCATCAAAACTAGGGAGTTCTTTTTCGGACACCCAGTATGTGTGCATTCCATCAACAGAGATTCAGAGATCTGTGTTGAACTAATGTACTTCTTCACTTGACACAAATTTATTTCAATATATTTACTAAATCTAAATGCACAACTCTAGTGCATGGATTAAATAAAAATGTAACTCATTTTCCACTTTATATAACTATACCTCAACTATTTCAACTATTTCCAAAGTTATTTTGATATTACGGAAAATAATACATTGGATAATCAAACGTTAGTTTTACATTTAAACTAAAATCTGGTGCAATCACATGTTGATCACCAGTCTCAGTTGTAGTAATTAGAACGCAAATCATACGATAATCACCTGACACAAACATTAAACGCTGCAGCTTTATTTGTTCCCTCGTCTAAAATAATATTTACGAACATAGTTCACAAGAAGGGTGTATTTTGATGTTTTGATTTTTCATCTTATAATTGACCGTTTTTTTATAGTATTAAAACAAATTTCCATCCTGGGACATAGCGTTTTCAAGCAGATTCAATAAATGAGTGTTATTATATAATATACGTGTGTTTAAGATCCGCATACAAGTATTCCTACCCTAATCCGTTACTTGAATGAGACCTGTTTTGTTTTGAACAAAGAATACGTAAAAATACAAGAAACCCCCTGGGTATGGTAATAAGTTTCAATTATTTATTATTCTTGAACTAATTAAAAACCTTGTTTGCCATTTTGCTTTCAAAATAGCTGCTTTAGATTCACATGTATTGACGTGCTAAATATACACATTTAAAAAGGAAAATAAATAATTCTTTTTCATTCTGTTCTGAAAACAGCTGCTTTAGACACACAGTATTGCCAGTGCTGAAGTGTCGCTTTTTCATCCAGGTAAACAAAGTATTGTTTTGGTGACATTTTACTCCTAGGGAGCAAAAGATAATTTTAATGATATTTTTGTGGCATGGACATCAGCTGGTTCACGGTAACTTGACATCGTCTCAAAAGGTGTCGCTTTAGGACCTAGTTATGAAATACTAGTTTTGAATATCTGTTTCTCCCTAGCCTGCTGAGGTCAAAACAATGTTTACTTTCAGTTTCTGTAAAACACATTTATTTCTCATTATTATTTACATCATGGCAAAAATCATTGTTCATGACTGTTTCCGAAAGTGCCTCGGCTGTGTCTCGGACTTTACCTCGTTTCAAAAAGTGTCACTTTAGGACCTAGTGATGAAATATACGAGTTCTGGTACTATAGTTCTCGCGATCATGTATTTCTCCATGATAACATGGATAATAGAGTACTGCCATCTATTATCGTTTACATGTACTCTTAACGGAGTAGGACTGTACAAGTACTGAGTTATGTAAATATATTGTACCACTAATCTCCGTATGAAATGTGGGAAATCTTTGACGATTTTAAAAGTTCACTCCAGATGGGATTTCACTAGGCAGCGAACGGGGTTTGGCCATTCATTGTTTAAGATTTAATCAGAAATTAGCTTTTATTCAATAACTAATGAGAAGAAAAGAAAAGTGTTTTAACGTCTAAGTGAAGAAATAAATGGTTTGAAGTACCCAGACTTTGGATCTATTGGACTGTACGTTTTGTCATAATACTTAGTCATATAATCGCTGAATACGTCATCTAAACGCAATAGGGTCTCCGTTCAAACAAATGAAAGCAATCATTTTAACAAAAAGCAAACAAAACACGCAAAAACAGATTCATACAATAATTAAAACTGAGATAGAAAACTCAAAAGTGTTACACAGTGTGAAGTGATCTACTAGAACTAGAGTAACAACTCCACAGGCATCACTGTATAGTGAGTTACTCGTATATCCGCCAGAAGGACTCTCAGGGAAGAGAACTGCATTCACAGCTGTTGCTGGATAGAATCCAGGTCATTGGTTTATTGGCAAATCTCTCATCGCTGGAACTCTGCAGTAGTTCCAATTACCGGCGATACTTTACTTTTTACACTTTACTTTACGCGCGGGTAAAGGAAACTTTATTGGGACTGTGCTATTGCTGAGTTTGCTTAGGGTGAACAAATATGAATTGTAATAACTTGTGTAATTTGACGTAAAAGTCATTGTTATGGTCAGTAGATTGCGCATAGATGCCACATGGTTTAGGCAGCAAAATCGACATGGTTTGGTAGCCCAAGCACAGATAGATCCCAATTATAGTTGCCCAAAATCGCTAGAAAAATGTAATACTCGCAGTTTCTCAAAGTTGATGTTGAGCGCTTCTTTTAGACCATAAAAGATCCAAGAAGAAATACGAGTATAAAGACATTATGCAAATTAAGCATAATACAATATGTCAAAACTACTGGGAACAAAATATTGGATTTAGATTCCTTATACCAAATGTACATACCCACTTTTCGATACTGGTTTTCTAAACCAATTAATCGGTCTTGATTACTCTGAACCAACTAAGAATACTCAATTCTGATGACTTTTAAGTCCCTAGATAAGGGAGTTTTACCTTTTAAAGTTCTAGGTTAACATTATTAAGACTAAGAAACCCTGAACGTATTTCACTCAAAAACAGAAGAATTTTTCATTATCTGGGTATTTTGTGTTTCGTAGGCGTAAGCGATGTACCTTCGAAGTACTAGCCCTGTGTTAAATACTCTTTGGTGTATCATTCAAGTATTATGATTCAAATACCTAAAATATAACAAATACTCATTTTATTGCCAAATAAGAATATAATACGTATTTTTATGACCTTTTCTCTTGAATACATATTTAATAAACACTTTACATATTTAAGTGTTTACAGTGAATACGATTACACATTAGCCTAATGAGAGCTCAGCGGTACTGTAGCTTCTTTGAAAAAGGTAAAAAAGGTGAAGTTTGTCTTCTTTAACGAGACGAAGTTGGGACTACAAAGTCCTCTATACCACTTCCCTCGACCTTTTACCTAGTGTTACCGTATAGTCACTTTACAAATGTAAGTGGTGACTGCGGGGATCGAACCTGCGCCAGCGGAGTGATAAGCTCCGGAGTCGCGCAAGATTCCAACCCACCACGGGTCCGCTACATGTATTTGTCCATGTGTTTGTTTATTTACACGCGTGTATTGGAACTTTTGCGTGACCATGGAAGTTAGTGGTGGTGAATTCAACTAATAATCTCAATAGGAGAGTGGCAACTACTTAAACTCTATGCTTGAACTTGGATTTAGCGACAAATACACTTTTTTATTTTCTTTGGACAATTGAGATACTCATCGCAAGAGGTAAGACCCAGGCCCGGACCATGAAATGAGCACTGATCCCGAACACTTTGAAAAGGAAAACAATTTTCATAATTTGGTATGTATATCAGCTAAAATCGTTAGCTAGCAAAATCGAGCTACCGGATATGTAGTTTTTATGTGGTGGGGAGCTTTGTTCAAACAAGTGGTTTTAATTATCTAAAAGCTGTAGTTTCATCTTTTTGATGAAATTTAAAATAAATATGTGTTTTAATGCTATCCATCAGTTTACTAGAAATTACGAAAATCCATTAAGTCGTTTCAAAAATGGTAGCGAAAACATATTTTTTGCTATAACTGCGATACGAAGTAGTCCGATTTCAATCAAATTTGAAGTACTTTTTCCCTTTATGATATGTAATAAGGCTTGCAATAAAAGTCCACCTAAGTCTGAGGCTGAAGGCCGAAGCGAGGCTGCGATCGGAGAAAATAAGAGTAACAAATTTGCAAAGGAAATTCTATTCACTCAACGCTTTAGCGCTCAGCTGCGTGTGGCCTGGTTTTAAGGTAATTTACTAATCACTACGGACCTTTGCAGCACGTGCGGTGACTTTAGCTACCGACCGTTGGCTGAGGCAGGGATCGAACCCGCGAACTTCGGGCCACATTCTCGTGCTCTACCGTGTCAGCCACCAAACCGACACTTGAAATGTATATAGATGGTTATCAAAGGTGCAACTAAAGGAGATAATATCAATGTGTTGAGCTGCTAACAAGGGTTCTTTCTTATGGAGTAATTTCAGTTTGTGCTTAAGAAAATCAGTAGCCTGAAGGTCCTGTTGAGAAGTATTGGTGCCAAATTCTTCTCTACTTTTCTCTATAGGGTCTTCAGGCTACTTAAAATAGTATTTATAACATAGTTTTGCTGAAATAACCGTAGAAAGTATGATATTTAAGTAAAAAATCAATCAGAAAAAGGCCAAACTGCTACTTGAGCGAACCTCCAAAGTTAACCGGATAAAATTTCCCCATTCTTGTTGTGCATGTCAAAAAATGAAAGCTAACTGGTAAAACTGCCAATACTAACGAAGTCTCCCCTACTATCTGCATGATTTTGTAACACAAACAACACCAAAACAAAATACTTGTGCTGTTTTTCCTCCTGATCTGAAGAGATTTTCTCAGTTGGCCAGCCACGAGCGTGTAATGAGAAGACATAATTAAACAAATTGGGGTTAGCGTTACCTGTTGTAGATTTTGTTTTTATGTAATTTATTTGTTTCGTAATCGTAAAATGTGTACCTATGTTTTTTGTGTGTGAAATGACGACGTCCAAAAAATCTATGCACCAAAGGACAGTGATTTATTAAATTGAAACCGGTTGTCCTATATGGACTAATTTTTGGAGCTGATTGAAGAAGAAAATATAAAATCACTATACAGGGTGCCACAAAAATGTGTAGCGGGCTATGCAGAACCGGATTCTACATACAAAAAAGTCAGTAAATCCGCCGTTTTGAAAATTTTTGAAAATAATTAACCATTTAAAAGTTTTTGAAATATTTTTGTGAAACTTGGTACGGTATACATTTTTATTGTTTTCCTAATAACATTTTTCCAACAATATTTGTATCCAACTTATCCAATTTAAAAATGGTAGCCATTTAGTAAAATGGAATAAAACTGGAATTTGACTTTGTAATTCTTAAATGGCCACCATTTTAAAGTTTAATAAGTTTTATAACAAATGTGTTTGGAAAATTGTATTAGGAAAACAACTAAGGATTATACCAAGTTCCACAAAAATAAATTAAAGAGTTTTTGAATTATTTATTATTTCAAAAATTTACAAAATGACGATTAGGCTAAATTAAGCCAAAATCAAAACATTTTGACTTGCTTTTGTACGTAGAATCCGGTTCTGAGTACCGCGCTACACACCTTTGTGACACCTATATAAAATACTTCTTTTTTAGTATACAGGGTGGCCTATAAGTCAGTTGACAGGCATGAATTTCTTTGAGTGCATGTCGGTCAACTGACTTATGGACCACTCTGTATTTTGAGATTGCATGCACTAAGAAATCACCAACCAATTATAGGAATCAAAACTTTTAAAAAACACTAGCTGAAAGCATATTTTCTTTAGGTATTGTTTACATATTTTCCTGTACAGGTACGAGAGAACAGAACTGCACACAAAGCAAAGTGCAGATGTTGTTAGCTGCGATCCAGGTCACTGGTTTATTGGCAAATCGCTTAACGCTGAGACATTGCACGAGTTCCAATTATCTGTGATAAGTGAGTTTCTGTACATGAGACAACAGTCACGTTGTTACAGGGCGGTCTCTGAGTCAAATTTGAGAAAGGATGTCGCCGAATCGTACAAAGGGAGTCTGGGGGGTTGTGTCACAAGATGTCTCACGGAATGGGGAGGTTTTATCAAAAATTTACCATTTAGACAAAATAGCCATAGATTGCAATCATATGAGATATTGCCTATGCAAGCTGGCGTTAAGTTTTTAAACATGCTCCCCAATGAGATAAGATATTCACTGCCACAATTGGCTTTGTTGATTAAAGCTCCTTACTCTGTGGCAGAGTTTATTGCAAAATCTCCTCACTTACCAACTACTTTAACTTTTCATACAAATAAAACAATAATTGGAAAATAGACTAAACTACGAAGTATTTTTACCAGTGACTTGTGTCCATCACTCACCCTTTTATTGTAATTCACTCACATTTCACCAATATTGTATCGTTTAACATTCATATTTTCATATTCAAAGTCAACACAATATTTTTTTGTAAACTGAATTTTTAGTAAACAAATACAATAAAGCTATACCAAGCTATAAAACTTATACCTTTAGCGGGTTTGCGGTGCTTATTCCTTTTTAATATTTTATAATAATATTGATTCAGCAGCACCGACTGCAACATTTTAAAAAATAAATCAAGATTATAACAACCCGCTAATTAAAGTTCACAACGTGGCAAATATTGTGCGTATATAGTGGCTTTCTAATAATAATTGGCAACTTGATTTTTATTACGAGTTATATTGGTTATGATGAATTGAGTATAGCTGTAATCTTACTGTAGTGTAATGAATAAATTTTTGCTTCACGCTTTAAAACATTAGACACGCAGCATTCATTATGAATGTAGCACGTACTAGCATTACTAGCTGCAACACCCAATTTATTTCATACTTTTTTAGAAAATTGAAAGTTAAATTGAAGTTGGTTCAATTTTTCGTTAAAAGGTTTTTTTTGTACACTATGCTTACATGCTTATGTAGTATTCATACTGTATATTACATGCGTCATAGATACCTATCTTTTGAATTATATACTGTAGAAGATGCTTTTTTCCAATTTAGGATCTGAAAAACATGTTCTGATAATCGCTTCAAACCTTTTAGCACATTATTGTGTTAGATTGTACCCAGAGACATCCAGCACAAATACAAGTTATCGAACGACGATAAATAAAGTTCAAATATTCTAATAGACAAACTCATTCACCAAAGAATAATTATTGAAACAGTCGGTGTTAAAGCGGTTAAAACCGATTAGAAGTTAAGTCGAACCTCATTAAAGGCTTTAAAACCCATTACGAAAAGCGCCACCACGTTTGCTAGGCTTCCAAGCTTACTTTCGCTTGAAAGACATTATCAAGTCTTAATTAATAAGCCTTCTCTAACTCGTAATATGAAAACTGACAGTTGGCTGTGAACTAATGTCAATATTTAGTACTTTACCCAATGATGAATAACCCTAAGGATATTTTTCAAATCTGAGGTTAAAATATTATTACGGACGTTTTCCATAGTGTGATTCCGTCTTCAGATGAAAAGCAACCTAAATCATAACATAAACATTAGGAAATGAGCTAGCCTAAAAGTAATCAGCGTAACGTTACAGAAAAATAAGAAATTTGAGAAACCAAGCATGTTATGTCTTTTTGCTGATGACACTTCAGCAACACTTATTAATAAAGAAAAGGAATCTCTTGAGATTAATATGTTTTAGGAAATAAATTCCATAAGTCAGTGGTTTTCCAATAATATTCTAAAACGAATGTACATAAAACCTGCATTATTGAATTTTCTATTAGTGGGAGCAAACTAAGTGGTCTTCAATCATTTATAGGTGACTTCGAAATTAGCTCCTCTTAATCAATGAAGTTTTTAGGTGTCATTATTGACAAACATATTAAGTTTCATGAATACATTGTTCATGTAGCAAAAACTGTCATCAGGAATGTTCGTACTTCGACGTCTTTCAAATTTTCTGTTTCCTTCCACCTTATTAGGAATATATTACGGCCTTATTTTTCCTTTTATAAATTACGCTGTTCCAATTTAGGGAAGTGAACCAACTGAAACAAAATTGTTATTTATATTTCAAAAAAAGCTATTCGTACCATTTTTAATTTAAACCCTCGTTTATCCTGTAAATCATTCTCATGCATTTACATCCTTGAATCCTTGACATTCCTTATGAATAACCGTAAGACTTTTTTCCCGAAAATCCGTCCAGCTCCTATGACCTAAGAACCCGATCAAATTTACCAATATCCCACAGCTTTTTTCGAGAGGTCTTTGACGAGTCAAATAGTCAATTTGTACAACACTCTCCCAGCTTGTTTAAAACTAATTCAAAACTGTGATAAGTTCAGATCTGAATTAACGGAAATATTAATGATAAAAGGTTTATACTGTATCCAGGAATTTAAATATTATTAAAAAATAATTTTACACTATTTTAAAAGTTGTAGCTTTAACTGTATATTAAAATGACGCGTGCTCATGTACTGTAAATATGTATTTATGGCATAATAAAGATGATTTGATGTTCACGGCCAGTGCCAGCTGCTCACAGACTGACTGACTGGCCAGTTAGGAGCAGCGGACGGCCAACCACAGACGTGTAACAGAGAACACAAAGATTCCTGTCCATGCACAGTTGTATCTTATTTGGTGGTCAAATAAGGTAATATGGTACTTAAAGGTTTTGGGGTTCGGATAAAATACCGATTTGATAGGTTTTCTTTTACTTTGTCAAATCATAACTTGTATCCGAGATTCACTACAGGTCAAATCTATGAAATGCAGCAGCAGAATTTAAGGAAATAAGTGTTTAATCAACTACGAGGTTGTTTGCCTTTACTAATGAACTCGGTTTATACTCGAACAAATCTAGATTAGTTGTAAAATAATGTTGAACTATCTTCTTATGTTGTTCTTTCAATATTCTTCAGTGATTTCCGGCACAAGTTTAATTTGAATCAGAAAACATTAATCCAAATTCAATTAGTTTCGATAAAATCATCAATAGCAACATATTAAGGAATCATTTTGGAACAACAACTAAATTTTGGACAGTATTCTTTGTTATAGCATTTCAATTTATATAATACATTTTCTTTATATGTTGTGTAAGGCTCGTTACGGCCTTCCGGTATTATTCAACATTTTATTGTAGACTTAAAACATAGGAAATGATACATTAAAATGTTAAGAAACTTCTAAGAAAACCACTTCAGTAAATTTGTTTTATTTTCAAACTCAACATAACTTGTCGATTAGGTTAGCTAGCTGATCATCTTTAGTTGTATACAAATTGTTGTTAAAACATTTATCTTCGTAATTTTATTTTTTATAGAACTAAAGATGATTAACGCAGCTTAATCAAAAGGCTTTGTTGGGCTAAAATTAAACGTTTCTTAGTGGTTGTCCTAGAAGTACTTTTAGCACATTTCCTTCGGATTAATGAGATATTCATGTCGTCCTCATGGTAAGACCCAGCCAGACCCAGGACCACGAAATGTGCATCGATCCTAACCCCCATAAAACACGTTTTGAGCATTTCTTTTCGAATTTTCATATGCGTAGGTGTATAATAGTGCCAGACTCTGGGAAAAGTGTCAAAAAAAACAATTAGAATAAGTTTTTCTAAAACGCTTAGTTAACCAGATATTCACCACTTTATGTTTTTCTGTAATTATTTATCATCTCCCACACCATTTATCGGATTAGACTCAAACTTAACACAAATTTGTATCCAAGTAAGACTGGAAGATGATCTAACTTATCATTTTAAAACGGTGGCTAATTTATTCGTAATTTTAGGGCATTTTTGGTGTTACACCTTAAATAGCGAATAAACGGTGAGGTTAACGATATAATGTAATTAATAACGGTGTGTATTTAATTTTGTTACCTATGCATTGACACCAAGGTCACAAAAATCTATTGGAAAACAACGAAGCTTTAGGGGAAGCTCTGGCTGAAAACATACAACTTTCAACATTATTATCATGATGTTTGCCACGGTTTCCACCTTAACTTTGTTGATTCTGAATAGATTTTTTTGACTTTGGTTTCAATAGATAGGTTACAAATATCGGTAACATTTTATCGTAAAACTCACCGGTTATTCGCTATTTAAGGTGTAACGCCAAAAATGCCCTGTAAGTACCATAAAATAGCCACACTTTTAAAATGATAAGTTCAATCATTCTGGTAATTTTTTCAAAAATGATCTTACTTGGATACACATTTATGCTAAGTGTGAGTCAAATCCGATAAATGGTGTAGGATATAATAAATAATTAGTGATAAATATAAAATGGTGAATATCTGGTAAACTAAGCGTTTTCGGACAAATCTTTGTTCTTAATTTTCTTTTTATTTTGACCTATATAACCTTTTCCTAAAGTCTGGGTGAGACACCTGTTACATAAACTACAAGTTCTTGATCTAACAACTCTGACTATTTTTTTAAATATTATACTGTATAATATTGTACTTGTTATACTGTAATTTTGTTTTGATTTGTTCCAGGTCTGTAGCTGTATTCAAACCAACTCTTATACAAGTAAGTGTAGATGTTAGATTTGGACAGTTAGTGCAATGTGGTTTGTTAGTGGTTACCTTAATGCACGTAGCCACGTCTGGTTGTGGCAAGCAAGGCCATCATCTTGGACTTTACCCTGAGTTTATGACAAGCCCCGCAAACAGGAAAGTTGAATCATACATTAAACTAAACACTTAACATTCAACCTAATTATTCCAAGGCTAAGTAGTTCAATTATTGTTATATGAAATAAACCATGCTCAATGTTTAAGTAAGTTTAAGGTTATCTTAACTCTTAGGTTTTCGCGGCCGGTGTCATCACTAAGATCTAAGGCTTCCAGTTTACACCGCGTCACAGTTGAAATATAATTACTGCTAAACGTTTCGACCTCGCTGTGGAGAGTCATCCTCAGTAGTCTCAGCCACTCAACAAGCTACTGAGGATGACTCTCCACAGTGAGGTCGAAACGTTTAGCAGTAATTATATTTCAACTTTGACGCGGTGTAAACCGGAAGCCTTAGATCTTAGTGAAGTTTAAGGTTATCAACATAAATCAATATTAAATGTTAAGTAAACATATAATGTTTCATAGTGACACGCACTAATATGCGAATACTCCTTTACAAATTGTTTTTTATGACGGGCAAACACCAGTTAAAATTAAACACAGTAAACTCACTGTGCCTGATTAGAACCGCATATTTTGCTTATTTCCAATAAACTTTAGATATGGGTTAATTCTGTGGGACAACTGTGCAAGAATTCAAGACATATTAGTTCTTCAGAAAAAAGCTATTAGAATTATGTCGGAAAACATACACTAGAACGTTGTAAACCACCTTTTATTCAGTTAGAAATACATACTATAATTAATTTATATATATTTGATATTGTCATGTACGTTTTAAAACTACAAATTTATTGAAACCAAGTTGTGAAATTCATAACTATAACACCAGGGGGAAAATCACACATACATAAAGTTTCATAGATTAAGTAAAACCATGAACAGTCACTTGGTTGTTGGCTTAAAATGCTTCAATTTTCTATAATGAGTACTCAATCAAACAGTTTGGAAATAAATTTTACACATGGCTGCTAAAAACTCCATTTTATGACGTTGAAGAATTTTTCAACATTAGTAAAATAAACTTAGATTAATCATATAAGGGATATTTAAACTCTATTTGCTATGTTAAATTTATTTGTTATAAACTCTGGCTAAAAATTAATACATTAAGTAATAATATTGTTTATTTGTGTGTTTCCATTCAACGGTATTGAGAACACTAGTTGTATTGACAATATTTGTAAAATCCTTACAACAAATAAATATTTATTTATTCATTTATTTATTTATACACACAACTTTCATTCAAATATTTAAACGGCAACCAAATATTTTCCTAATGGAAAAGTTATTAAAATAATTGCTTTATAGCCATAGAACCTGTAGATTTGTAAAATGGAACATAACGATATTAAACATCCCTACAAATCACAGTTACGTTAAATATTGCTGCTATTGATGTTTACCGCTGTTCTGCATTGCAAATTTATACAGACCACAGCCAATAAATCACCAAAACCCTCTTTCTGTGGTAAACAACAAATATTAATTACTTATGTGGATTTACTTCCTGTGATGACAAAACTATTCCTGAAATGCTATATTTTGTCTTCAATCTAATATGGTTGTGTATGTTACCCGTATTAATTTGCATTAAACATGTCAGATGCACATGTAAATGAAATTGGAATAATATTTGATGTGAGTAATGGTGTTTTAAAATTTAAATGCACGTTTTATTATGTTCATTCATTTCCCTAAAGTGGAGATTATTGGCAATACTAAACAAAACATTCAAAATACATAAAGGCCAATTAAGAGTGATATTTTTTAATCCAGAAGCGCTTTTGACAGCAATGCTGTCATCATCAAGCAAACTTGTTGCATGGAAATTAAAGTAACCAAAAATTAATATTTATATACAACTGTTGACAAATACAACAAATTTAAAAGAGATGATTTATAAATAAAACTACTTCAGTAAAAGTTAAAAAGGTAATAATATGTATATTTATGTGTAAAAACGAATAAAATATAAATAAATAAAGAAAGAAATGTGTATAAATTAAAAGTTTAGTTTTTGACGTTATTAGATCTATTAATTTTGAATTTATGATTGGTCCATCTTCATTGTTAAGTAAATTAGTTTTGTCCGTGTTGTTGATAGAATACGATTCCCAAGCGTTGAGGTATCTGGGTTTTACTATTTTTTTGGGTAAATTTCAAATTGCTTGTGTTGAAGGAGTGTCCAGTATGTATTTAATCCTAAATTCCACTAAATGTTATGGTTGAGTGGTTTTCTGAATCACCACTTGACGAAATATCACGTCACACTTCTTCCCACCATAACATAATCTTTGCTGCTGCACAGTATTAATAACATTATCTTTTTGATTGCAAATATATTGAATCTGGATATTGTTTGGTGTCACATCGTCTGAGAACAAGACAATCGCATTACTGGAGCTCAACTGCAGATGTTGTTAGGTGGATTTGGGTCACTGGATCTTCCCTAACTTTCATCGACACCTAACTGCACTTGCGCTGCTGCAGGTTATTTAACATGGTACAACTTAGTATTGAATTTAATGTAAGCAAACTTATTTTTGTAGTAAAGTTAGGGTTCAAAACAATACCCAGTGGATCACGGATTGCTTTTCGGTTACATCTGTCTTCATGAAACAGTTTTCCAATATTTAAGTTTACTAATGATATAATGATACGGGTAGAAATTGTATTGCTGACGTTTTTCATCAATTTAGCAAATACGAAGAACACGACGTTTCTTCTATTCAGCATCTGATTCCGTCTTCAGGTGAAAAGCAACCTAAGACATAACACAATAAACATTAAGAAACGACCTAGCCTAAAAGTAATCAACTTGAACTCATTTCCTAATGTTTTGTGTTATGGTTTAGGTTACCTTTCAACTGAAGACAGTATTATATTCCAGACCACGAAACATCGCGTTCTTTTCGTTCACTTCACACGTTGGAAAACGTGTGTAATAACATTTTAACTCCAAAAAACCAATACTTATAATTATTTAACTTGCGAGGCCTTTCGATAGCAAGGCTATCATCGTCGGGCAACACAAATGTGACGATGTTTTGGTAAGTATTGGTTTTTTGTTTTATTTTATCTAACTTTGAAATTTAGTCCAATACTATGGCTCAAGTTTTCTATTTTAACTGCAAATAGTCTACAATCGTACAGTACGGTAGTATTTAAATATATCAATGTGTCAGAAGCCACGTCTCTGAATCCGCCCTTATTTCTCAAGACTATACGTTTTTAATCTAATGTTTTCTTCTTGTCGAACATTTTTCCTAATACCAGTTCACTAATAGATTCATTAGTGTAAAAAGTGTCATCAGTATAAGAGTTGTGCTGCAGCAGTGGTTCATAAAACACGTCATTAGGACACTTCCATTAGCGATGACCCAATCATAAACTTTACGGTTGAAGTGGACGGGGGGGAGGAGGAAGAGGTGGTGGGAGGAGGTTTCCACCACTTAGTTACCAAGTTTACCCCAGTTAACTAGATTATTCTTGAAGTTTATCACACAGGACACTAACGTTGATAACAGGTCTAGTGATATAAATTATAGAGTTATAATAAGTATTCAAAAGGTGTTCAAATCTAAATTCAATTGCTGATATGAGCATGATTGACTTAGAGCTCCTTTTGATTGTGTTTTTATGAAATCTAAAAGTATAATGGAGTCACCACATTGATTTTGTGTGTAAACGAGCTTCGTGAGGGCTTTTTTTGCTAAGAAAATTGTCATTACATTGTAATACAGATATTTTAAAATTAGCATACTATGGCCTCATTCATCTATATTTATCCTATGGCATTTTTTTATGGGTCAATCGCTCTGATGGGAAGATCCAACGTGTTGCAAAAAATGGCAGTAAGAATAATATGCAGACTAAATTACAGGGACACCTGTCGAGATGCTTTCAAAGCTCTACGTATACTACGCTTTGCTTCATTATACATATTAGAAACTTTATTGTTCTTTATATCTAAATATTCCTTTGGTGATTGTAGTACTGAGACTGTGTATGGCTTAAGAAAGCAAACTTTAATCAAGCCTTCTTACCATCGGTTTCAAATGTTCGACAAACTACCAATTGAAGCTGGTAGGAAGTTGTTTAATCGCCTACCTGATACTTTAAGAAATAAATATTTAAAACACCCTTAAAACAATATTTATGTCTAAATTCTGTTTATAATTTGAGATAATTCATGGAGGCTTAAAATTTTAATGTTAATTATTTTGTGTTGCTTTTCTATAGATCTAAGTCATTACCATTGGTAGTGTGTTTTTAAATGTATTGTTATGTCAAATGAAACAAACTTGTTTGTACAATAGTTGACAATACATCTTGTTGTTGTTGTTATAGTGAAAACCTCGGACAAACTGTGGTACAATATTTAAATGTTTATACTTAATGAATCAAACTCAGTTATTAAACGCTGATAATTTAATCAATAAAATTACCTGTTTGCATTTGGATTAAGAGAGTAAAATATATGGGAGAGCACAGAGATTCACCAACGAGTTGGAGCATCAAGTTTGTGATTGATGACCGAAGTTTTAAGGTAGCCACGGCATTTTCTAATAATACGTGTAATTTTGGAACTGAAACTTTATACAAAACCAACAGTAAATTAATTTATTAATTACAAACATAACTGCTTGGAAAAACTTGCTTGCCAAGTTTGTTAGCCAACAACATCAGACTACCGGAAGTTTTTTACTAATAAAAGGGGTTTTAATTATTTAAAAAACAGTAAATCCTACCTGATTTTGATAAAATAACAATTTATTTTGTACAAATAACAATAACAATTTATTTTGTCATTGTACAAATATTTTTGTGTTGACAAAAACATATAACATAAAAACAAGAACATATTTACAAAATCATGAAACAACACAACAACAACAACAAAACTAAAATCACTGATAACAATTAAGAAACAACTATTTGAGTACACATAATTTTAAATTCGCTAAAACTTTGAAATGAAATTGCTTAATTACTTTGATCCATAAACTCACCCACGCTGTAGAAAGAATTGGTAACCAAATATTTTCTCAATGATAATTTGAAACGTTTTAGATTTGATAGCTCTTTAATTTGTTCTGGAAGTGCATGGAACAGTTTTACTCCTGCATAAGATGGAATCTTTTCATACAAGCAAAGTCTGTGGGAAGTCAGCCTAAAATTTTGTCTGTACCGCGTGTCATAAATCTGAAATTAATGTATACACCAGTATTTTTAAGTTATCCGTCAATGTATAATAAACTACGAAGATCCCTAGATCCGTTCAGTAGTTTTAAAATGGTTCCCAGAAGGGCTTTTTCGTTATAATAACGGAATGAGTAGTTTGATCTTATAGTGAAATTTTATACGCGTTTTCTTTTTACGGTATATAATAAAACATGCAGTTAAAGACCTCGTAAATCTGCTGAGAGTGGAGTGAATTAAAGTTTCAATCAGTGAACTAAATTGACAAATTGCAAAGGCAATTCGCTTTACTCAGGCCAGCCACGCTTTAGCGCTTATTTGCGTGTCAGCCTTATTTCTTATCGATAGCCCCTCTCAAGGGAAGTGATTGCGACTGTATGATTCACATTGAACCAGCTGGTTATGTTGTTTTGATTATCGAGTCAGCTGGTTATGACGGGAGAAGTCAATCAAGGTGTGCCTTGGAGTGTGTTGGAATCAATGCAGATGTCGCCACAGGCAGTATGCTTACTGGCACAGATATACTGGCTGTCTATGCGTACATGATTGTGTGCTCTTTGTAATATATGCAGGGTGTTCCATAAGTTAAGTGTAAACAAACATGGGTTTCGGCTTGTCAGAATTTGAAGAACCAGGCCGACATGTTTAAGCTTACAAGCGCTATACGCCGCTGGAACGAGTGGGGCGAATTTCCTTTGCAATTGAGACTCTAATAAGCTAAATACGTTATTTCAATTTTAGAGCACTTCGCTTAAACTTTAGCTTCGGCCTACGGCCTCAGCTTTTTGTGTTTTAATATTAAAGGTGTTATGAAACTGTTTGCTAATATGTATAGTTATGATTTTAAAGTGCTGATACCACTGAATTGAAAAGGAATGAAAAGGAAAGTTGTAATTACATGTATTAAGATTGTTTGTAAACCTTAGAGCTTTCATGATTTAGGATTAAAGTAGCCTATCTGAAAATGCCTTTCTAAAAGAATCTCTCTGAAGTTGCATATCCCAAAGTGTCCACCATTTGGACACAAAGAGTCTTATCACGCTAGGTTGTGTTAACGTAAAACAACTAATTTAATATTAAGATATTGTTTGAAAGGACGAGTTCACTACAAAAGGTTACCTGCAAAATTATCGGAATACAAAATAAAACAAAGTAAGTAACCTGAAAATGTTTGATTTCACTGGTTTCGTAAATAATTCCATCATCAAGTGAGTGTTACATTGAGCCTAGAACAACAATGTATAAATAAAAAATATCAAAATAAAGTTTTAAACATCTGGTATCAAATATATCAGCTTGGACAGGGAATAAACTTTAGTTTACTTGTATCTTCTTGCTGTGTTAATACTATATATGAATTCAAAAACTGGATTTCTGTTGGATGCATGGGTTACGTTGAGTATCTTTCAATTTATTATATATATATATATGTGGAAGTCTTCTTTGCAATCCATTGCTTCATCTTTTCGCTCAAAACCAAAAATTGTTTTATTTTCTGTCATGCTTGTATATGAGTGATTATAATGTATTAAATGTTCAGCAAATGATGATTTCATAGGTGTTTCGTTATTTGACCCAAGTGCTTGAATGTGCTCACGAAAGCGAGACTTGAAAGCACGCTCTGTCTGGCCTATGTAATAACTTGAACAGTCATTGCAGTGGATTTTTTTGAATACCCAACTTTTCATATTTGTCTAAATAATATTTGTCTAATATTATACATTTCAAATATCTTTAATTAAAGAATTTTACGTTTATTTTGAAAATTTCAATGAACACAAAGGATCGTGTGGCAAAAATCAAGCACAAATCAATTAGGCTACTCGTGTAATTTGAGTATCGGTAACTTACAAAATAATATGTAATGAATTTTCACAACTTAGTACTTATAAGGAATTGTTTTAGCTTATGATTTAAAAACTGCATAACACTTTAATCGCAGAATTGAAAAGCCGTTTACATAATAGGAAGTGGTTACTCGGGCGTTAAATCGGCCTCTAGCCACTATTGATACATTGGCAGCTGCAATGGTAACCACTGTGACAGTTTGACGGTTTGCAAACCCACACAATCCACCCACACTAACCAGTAAACCATGATCAATAGAAATTCATCGATGTAAAACTAAACAATACATAGTGTATCCACAAGCGCAACCGTGAATCCCAGAGAATTTCATACAACGTGGTGAACATAACACCAGAAGCACCTTTTTTAACCTCTTTTTGGACCCTTTTGACAACTCTACAAGTTGCATTTTTGCCATATTTTCTCGAAATTCGGTACAATTGTTTCTTTTGTAAATATATTTGTCGAGTTTAATTAACCAGAATAATCGTTCCACCGGACGTGCTCTTTCCCCAAAATAGGGGTTTTATTCCATAAATACATAATTTCATGTACACCTTACCGAATACAAGTGCAAAAAATAACAAAAATCCGTTAAGCCAGACAAAGATGCTGGCAAACCTTAGTTTAAAAGAATTACTTAAGTCGATTCAGAGACTTGCAGTGTTATTTCCGTCAAGGTATACTGAAGAATATAAATATATACATACGAAGTATACGGGGAGGTTTTAAATGCCCCCACACCTTCACTTTTTAAAAAGGGAATATTTTTAATAATCTTTTGAGGAATGTTTTTATAGGAATCTGAAGTTTATTTTGACGTACTTTGCATCACCCTTCCCACCCGAAAATTGGGGGGAGGGCCCCCAGGTTTTTTTAAATACAACCCCCTTTGTGACATTTCAAAAGAAAGGAAATTTTAATACATATTCAATGACGTGAAGAATTACGTTTTAACTCGACTCTATTTTTTGTAATAATCATCAAATGTTGATGATTCAAATATGATCAATGAATGAATCAAATATGACAAGAAATTAAGCTTCAAATAATACATTCACTAAAAACCTTTTATGACATTTATTTTCAAAATACTCTATGGAATCAGGCTATGTTATAGGGCTGTGATGTTTCCCTCAGAGGATCTTCATGAAAGTATTGTCGTTAATAAAACATTGTACGAGTATAAGAACGTGGAATTTGAAACCTGATTTCTTATAATCTTTGAAACAGAATTTTAAAAAACGAGTGGAGATAAAAACTTGCTTTGCGTCGTTCAATTTGTATTGAAACTCCTTTTCTTTTGAGGTGCCACAAGGGGGTGTAGTTGTATTTAGAAAGGTTAGGGGGCCCTCCCACCCGGTTTTTTGTGTGGGGTGGGTGACGCAAAGTACGTCAAACAAACTTTACAATTTGATAAAAACATTCCCTAAAGGGTTCAAAAAATATTTCCTTTATCAAAAGTTAAGATAGGGAGGTTTCATTTAAAACTCACCCTGTATATAAATAGCTCTATGTCCTGATATAAATTCGCTAAAACACAAGATACTACTCGTAATATTATTAAAGACTAACACACTTATTTGAATTTAAATGATGAGTAAGAAGCAAAGGTAATGTGTGTCTGGTTTAATAATATGAAGTAAGTACTTCAAAGTCCTCTCTATCTTTACGTAGCGTTGTCGCATCATAACTCTGTGACTTCAGGGGTCGAACTGATCGTGGGATCGAAGTGACGAGTCGCGCGCGGTACCAACTCGCCACGAGTACTGATAAAGATAAACATGAACCGAGTAAAAGACAAACTAATTTTAGAAAGTGAAAACTTGAACCATCCGTCACAAACTTGGCCGTCCCACTACTCTTCCCAGCACACAATTAAAACTTTATATACTTTTTCTTTTGTGATAAGACAAGTATGAATTTGCCAAACGGAAAAGAATAAAACATGAACATAGTAATAGAAGACATATTTTTAGGCGAAGGCTTCAGTGTCTCACATTAATGCGAACAGTTTGATGGATGTACCACTATAAATGAAAACAAGATGTGTCAAGACGTTTTATCTGGACTAAGTCAGACATCATCTGTTTAATCTTAAAATTGTAGAAATAATAAAATTGTTTAAAAGGTTAAAAAATGGCTATTTATCTTTATACTGTTTACCACTTTATACAATTTTATTATTTCTAATTTTTTTAAAATTAAACTGATGATGTCTGACATAGTTCAGAGGAAACGTCTTGAAACATCTTGTTTTCATTTATAGTGGTCCATCCAAAAAATTGTTCGCATAAATAGAAAACATAGTTAAAAACCGTAACATTTTTTGGTTAGTCAATACTCATGGCCATTTTTCAAAACATACCTTAGACATATAGATGGGGTGTTATTCGACTGTTTATTTACAGTTCGTTATTTGACAAGTGGTTTTAAGTTTGATAATGTATAAATTACTATTTTCTGTTAAACCTACACGCGTTTAATGATAATTGAACCTGTGATCTGAATGAACTATAGAAACTGTGATCTTAATGCCACATTAACATCTAGACATGTCAATGCTTTTACATGTCAATTTACAACAGTGTCTAAACAAACTAATTAGGTTTAACGAAAAAATGTTAAACTCTGTACAAAAATTTTATTTTTTCTCTGGTGTAAACAAATTTTAATTTAATAACGGATTTCAATATAAGCTCTTGAACAAAACGGCGCCTACAGAGTTGCCACATATAACATTTCAACAGAATTGAATTGTTACATTTGGGGTTAGCGTAACAATGAATGGTCGAATCTTAAACCTGATTGTTTAGTTCCAAAAGGTAAAACAAAAGCCAGCAGCGAAGCGTAAATGTTTCTTTTGTTGTTTTGATTACATTTCCAAGTTTTTTGTATAATCCATGTTTTAAATTCCACCGTTGAGTTTTATAACGGTTATTTAAATTGTTATAACCTACTACAAGTGCGTCCTACAACATGTGATAGGCCTAGTATAAAATAAACTAATAGGTTTTTGTACATTCAAACCATTACTTGATTCTTAAAGATGAAACTCGTGTTTAATTTGTCGTAGCATTACTACTTCAGTAACTTTTTTTATATCACAGTATATTGTGATGAATGTTTACACTCTTAAAATGAAGGAGAAAGGCCACTCAGAAAGAGTGAAATTTCGCTCTTTTGGGTGTAGAAACCCAGCCACTCTCATCAAAGAGTGGCTCGACTTTCACTCTTTTGGAGTAGTTTTCACTATTTCACATTTATAGTGAACCCCACTCAAATTTCTTAGTCAAAACCTGCGTGTAAAAGAAACAGTTTTAAAAAGAAATAATTAAATTATTGACGTAAAACGGTTCGTACAGAATCAGTAGGAAATCCTAAAACATTGTTTCTATTGTTAAGTTAACCAAACTAAAGGCATTCTTTGCTTTAAAAGTGGGCATTTGAAAATTCACAATACTTATTTCTCTTACTTAAATATATGAATAAGTGCCTCTTTCAGCAGTTTTAAATGGGTTAAACTGTTTCTTGCACGGCCATTCCGCTACAAGGAGCTATAAGATACAAACAGCGATTCGGAGATATCAAGAATCTAGAGATACATCTAGAACCTTGACCTTTATAATCATAAATTTTGCTTGTAAAATCCGTAAGTTCAATTTGTCACACGTAATCTAAAGAAAAAACTGACTTAACTCTTAGGCTTTTGTGGCCGGTGTCACAACTATAATCGAGTTCATCCGGTTCACACAACGTTCAAACTTCAAAATTAGATTGAGATATTTCGGTCTCGCTGTGAAGTACCATCTTTAGTCACTAATTAGTTAAAACAGTTTTTTAACCGACTTCAGAGAAACGAGGAGGTTATACAAGTCGTTTCTTTTACTCTTTACGCCAATGTGGTATTGTATCTTGATCTTAACCTAAGGTTTGTGGTCATTCTTTTAAATCAAGATAAAACTCAAAAAATTATTCTCGGCCTTAGGCACTGTGTAGTTGATGTTGCACAGGGCTATGTTGATCAGGTTAAGTTCCTGGGGTTATTCCTGGACAAAACTCTTACCTGGGGGCCTCACATTGATTACATTAGCTCCAAACTCTCCAGAGTTATTTTCCTTATAAATCGGTTAACTCATTCTGTAGATCAAAATTATATTAAAACAGCCTATTTTGCATATTTTCAGTCCATCTTTAGATACTGCATAATATTCTACGGCAACTGCAGTAGGATAGAAGAAATTCTAATTCTACAAAAAAAGTAATAAGATTAATGTCAAATTCACCCTCTTTGGAACACTGTAGACCGTTATTTATAAAATTAGAAATTCCCACTGTAATTAACATCTACATCTATGACTTACTATTGGCTTATGTTTTAAAAAGCCCTCACCTAATCAAACAAAAATCTCATGTATATAACACTAGATACAAATCTGAGGCCTCCATTGAATTTTATAGATTAACCAAAACTGCAAATAGCTACATTATTGTATCATTAAAAGTTTATAACAAGTTAATTGGGTAAATTAGTAAGTATAATGTAAACACCTTTAAAATTAAGTTCTATAATTGGCTGTTAAAAATCCTTTTTACAATTTATATGAGTTTCTAAGTATGTCAAATATTCTTTTTAGTATTTAATTAGTTATTATTGTGCTCTGTCTCATTGTATTTTCTATCTGTATTGTCTGCTTAAAATATGTCAATTTTGTACTATTTTTCTGATCATGTCTCTGACAGTAAATGCTGACTTTGTTAATGCTTGATGTACAAGTCTTACAACAATAAAATATTTATTTATTTATAACACATTTTAGGGAAAGCGGTCCAACTCCATGTGCCTATGCCGGGAATCTGACCTTTGACCTTGCGCTTCGCAAGCCGTGACTCTACCCACTGAGCCACGGACGCATACATCTTTATCCAGTTTCAGCCAATCAGCGACTGAAGATAGTACTCTACAGCGAGGCCGAAATATCTCAACCTAATTATTAAGCTTGGACGTGGTGTGAACCGGAAGAACTAGATTGAAATAAACCTGTCCCTTTGCCCAGTGATTTGCCCGAAATTCGACGCTAAGCGACCTTCCCATGACGAATGCTGTTCTTAAAGCAGTTGAGTACGAGGTGTCACATGTGCGCCCGGGGAATCAAACACTACTCAGAATCACATTTTCCATATCACGTTGATATCCGAGAATTGATATCCCACCGTTCAACGCTTCAGTGACTCAACATTCAACTGACAAATGCATTTCAGTAGGTTTTCTCCTCAGTCTCGGGGGCAAAGTTGAATAATTTTGCGAATGAGCTTTTACAACAACCTATCAATAGCTCCAATAGTTGTGGTATCAGCGCACAGTTTCTGAACTCATCAACTTAATTTCAGTTTTGCTGTGGTGGGTATAAAAATATCTGGAAGTTTACATTGAGGAAGAAATTCTACACTCTTTGTTCAAGCCTCATCTAAAACATGAAATATAACCTGTTGTTTCTTAAGATAAAAGCGAAATGTTCAATAACTACAATTGACTAAAATTAAAATGATGATTGTTATCAAAACTCGTTTTAGCTAAAGGAGAGTTTTCATTAAAAAAAAAGATTTTCCCATGCTAAGTGTATGCTTTCATAACATTTTGTTATCAAGTTTAATGGGTTTTGTATGTTAAATAACAAGTTAATGAACATTTATCTATTTCCACGCCAATATCAATAGAAACTACATAAAGCAAGAAGAAGGAAATGGACAAGAACTATACCTCAAATTTCAACACAGCGAATGGGAAAAAACGTAGAAATTGAAACATGGAAATCAAATTAAAACAATGTATGTTGAGTATGTTAAATAGCAAAATCTAGGGACTTGAAACCTGCAGTTTATAAAACTGAATATTGTCTTGTTATTGAAGGATTCCACAGTTTGACAGTAACAAGTTGAGCTATCGTGGCACTGCAACGTCGGAAACCTGCAAAACCTACTTGTTTCCTTTTTCAAACATACTCGTAGTATTGTTTAATCGAATTGAATATCAACTACTTTTTGAGCTCAAAATACGTTTTTGGACAGAATACTTACACTGAATCACTATTTGAGATGCCGACCACACTCATGAGGGTATTTTAAGGCAAATATGTGGTGAAGGATGAGTGTGATGAGTGGTAGTAATGAGTTATGAGGTGTAGTCTTGTTACATACTAAGGCTCTTCCTTGGAACGGGTCAATAATTATTATCCCAATGACCAATGGAAATACAAGGACCAACGGCTTAACGTGAGTTCCGAACCACGCAGGTGATGGTCTGATATGTCTAAACGATGGTGGGAGTTGATGCGGGTATCATCAGATGATCACTGAGACTATCTGAGCCGCTTTAGACCTATATCATCCTCAAAACCTGACCTCCATGAAGCTGGATTACATGACCACGCCACGAGTCCCAGTCAAGCTAATTATGGAGTTACTAGCTAATTGCCTAGTTCCAATCGGAATTAACGCGACTGTGCGATTATATTTTAGAGTTTATAAAACTAAATACAATTACACAAAATTATATTTTAAAGATTCCATTGTTACATTTGTTTGTCAAATAGCTGATAAACTAAAAGTTAATTACAACATTGAAGTACAGGACGGCGATAATTTTATTGACATAATATCATTTAAACATCCTCTGTACAGCCTTTAAGAGCTTTTACTTATAATATTAATGAAAAAATATAGATTATTGACATAGATGATTGAGAAGATATCTTCAAATTTTATCGTAATGTTATTATTTATACGACTTCATTATCCAATTTGTTATATAACTAATTAAATCAAGAAAACTAGAATCAGAATCCACTTTATTCCCGTATAAGCAAAATGTACATACATATACATATAGAAGAATAACAATAATGGAAGCTTAACTAACAAATGTTTACAGATTTAAAATTAAGCAAAAATAATACAGGTTGATGATTGCTTATCTAATACATTTTAAACTAAACCAAATTAAACTAATTTATAAAAATGGGTCTAACTACTATTGTTGTGTCAAGTAATCACAATAACTGTCATAAGATAAGATAACTTTATTGCCAGACAAAATAAATTGCATTAGGCATTACAAAATTCATAAAGTTAGAATGAAAAACAAAACAAAAGTAACAAACATAATGTTACCATCTCAATTAACTAATTGTATACAAATTAACAAACTGTAGCTCACACATATTATACTATTTGGTACCAATGCCGTCTTTGTAATCAAATGTATATTGGCCAATGTTGTTTGTAATAAATAAATAATAAATAAAAAAGGATGATCACCAAAATACGTGTTTGTTTGCTTTCATGTATCAATGTTTTGTAGTTTTAGGCAAATTCATTTTATAATTTATTTTTGTTTGTCGTTTTTTATCTTGTATGTACATGTTCTAGGTATGTACATATTTTTGCGCCAATAAATTTGTCTAACTCTTTCATATCTTAAGGTGGAGAAGCCAAGTCCTGCTCTTGAGTATTTAGTCGGACAAAACTCGGATGAACAGCCAAACAAATAGCAACACTAGCTTTTTATTAAAAATATAAAACATTTTACACTGTGTTCGTTATCTAATAGTTGTTAATCTATTCCGAGCACGCCTAGAGGTGATTTACGCACAGCCATTAGCATGTCCGTGCAGTATTCAACACACATAGCGAGCGACACTGGGGGATAGGAATTCAGCACTAGCTAGCAGTTCTCTACGTAAACATGCTTTTGTGTTCATGGTATAGGAAGCTCTTTCTTATTGGAAATTACATAAATTTAAGAGACATCTGCAAATAATCCAATAAAGTTAATTTATTTAGCTGAGGCCTTTCAAACACCAAGTGTTCATCTTAGGTTTAAAACATGCTCACAATTATTATTGTAACATATGCATTTATTTTATGTGCCTACCTCTGAAGATGAACACTTGGTGTTTGAAAGGCCTCAGCTAAATAAATTAACTTTATTGGATTATTTGCAGATGTCTCTTAAATTTATGCTTTTGTGTTGTTCTCGCTGTATTGACCAGTGTAGCATGGCAGATATATTGTAGTTTCTTCAATTTTTTACGGATATAATAACACACCAAATGGTATAACGTGGTGTACATTGTACACTCTAAAAATGAAAGCCACTCAGAAAGAGTTTTCGTTCTTTTGGGTGTTGAAACCCAGCCACTCCCATTAAAGAGTGGCTTGATTTTTACTCGTTTGAGAGTGGTTTTCACTCTTTCATATTTAGAGTGTAAGCGAATTTTCAATGGAAGGAAAGCCACAAAGGAAATGAACATTTCTATCGCCACATGACCTCAGGAGGTAAAACTTTATATATTTTACTAAACATAACACAAAAATTGAAAATAATAGAGCCTAAAGCAATCAGCATAATCTGACCAGCAAAACACACCCAAAGTACATGTGATGTGTGTGTGTTTTATTTTTCCCCAAATTAAATGAAATCTTCAAACCACCTAATAATAATACAACATGCAAAAATTACCAATTAATTGAATTGTACTCGCAATTTTGTTCAACTTTCACAGAATTTGGTACAAATGTTTCTTTTGTGAATGTCTAGGTTATGTTCCTTAACCAGCAAAATCGGTTCGTAGAAAGTATAACATAATAATCATAACACAACACATAACCTAAAAAATAGCAATAAACATTAGAAAATGAGAAGTAATCAGCGTAGTCTGACCAAAAAACACACCCAAACTAAATGTGGTGTGACTGGGTTTTGTTTTTCCCGAAACAAACAAAATCTTCAAACTACCTAAAAAATAAATATAATATGCAAATGACTGTAAAAACACACAGCAATTAGATAAACTAAAAACATCCTCGGCCAGTGACAGCTACTTACCAACTGATTGGCTAGCTAAGTGGGATCATTGGACGACCAATCAAAGACGTGTATCAGACTGACCAACCATAACAGAGAAACACAACAGTACCCTTTTATGCACCGTCAATGGAAGGAATGGTCTTATTCTAGTTAAATTTTCCGTGTTCTGTTTTGAGCTCTTAAAACCATGTTGCAAATGTTTTGCGGTATTTCTTGCTGAAAATTAGGATGAAAGTTGTGATTGTCCCTACACTTAATGTAATGTTTGATAAGAGGTAGCCATATGCTGACATTAATAATATATATAATAATACATATGATTACATTTTTAACCATTTATTTTTCAAACACAAAAATTAGTTTGAAGAAAGATATTGGTTTTATGCTATGTTACTTCACATTCACGCGTTTCCCACCAAACCTAACTTCATTAACCCTCGATTTGCGTCGCAGGCCCGAAATGGCCGCCAAATGTTAAATCTTTAAATATTTAAATTAAATCAAGTTTTAACATCTTTATGAGATTAGTTTTGGTCACAAAACTATTGCTAAAACTCCTTTGATAATTTGAATACTAATCCTATTGAAGAAGTGAAGCATTTGAAGTTTTTGGGCATTTATCTGGATAGCAAATTTTTATATTGAACATGTATTATATATTGAATATTTTATATTGAACATGTATATAGTAAAGTATCGTCTGGATTATTTTTACTCAGAAATTTGTCTAAGTATTGCTCCAAAAACATTTTAAAATGGTTTATTACGGTATCATCTATCCTCACTTAAATTTGTTTGTTGGGGAATTTTGCACAAACTAGAGTTAAAAAGATATTTATTTTACAACTTTTCAAGGCCAGAGACTCATTCGTGATGTTTTCAAACAAATAGACGTTCTAACCTTTCCATCCCTTTATATTTATGGTTCTATTCTGCCTTAATAAATGCAGTTTAACACAGAGCATTGAAATTCATAGTCATGATTCCCGATCAGTAACTAGTTATAAAACTGACTATCATCGACTTGAATTATTAAAAAAAACTGCTATCTCAGGCAGAAATCTTAATTGTTTTTAAAATCTTCCGAACAAAATTCAAAATTCTCTAAAACACAAAACTCACTTGCCATTAAGAAGTCTGTTGATTAAATATTATTATATATGCCCTATTTTAAATGCGTTTAAGTTATATTTGCTGTAAGTGCCTTGTAGTTTTTTATTTTATTATTTATTGTACTATTTAATACCAACACAAACATTTTTTATTAAATTGGTAATAAATAAATTAATGCATGATTTATTTCTTCAGACCTAAAGTTGGTTACCGAGTCTTTAAATGAGGAAATCCAGTCAATCAAATAAGACAATTAGAATGTCTACTTGCCCCAGGAAAACTTCGAACTTAGACGTTGAGTTTGAAAAGAAACTTTGAAAGATTTGTTTTTCGATTAAAGTTATAGCTTCAGCAGTTACAGATGAAGTTCCTACTTTCACGGTACTTTTCAACGGTTAAAGTTATAGTTTCAGCTTTAAAAGACGTTATATCAGATTTCATCGTTGAATTATGGTAAATTCCATTATTTAACATTTAGTGAGTGTTTTCTTCAAATATATCTAAGTTTTCTATTTATGTTTAAAAACAAATAGTGGGACTACGGGTTTAGTTTAAAGTCTCAGTAACAGAGAGCCGACTCGACTATAGAATAGAAAACCAGGGCTGAAAGCACAATCCTGTTTCTTTCACGGAAGATCCTTAGAGCTTAAGGTGGTTTAAGAAACAACTACTGTTCTTCTTTTCTAAAATCTTCTTAGACGGTGTTTCAGACTAATCCACGAGCAGTAAGTACAAAAGAGGACAACAAAAACTGCTGGCTTTTCTGAAAGACTATTTCAAAGAAGTTTATGATTTAAATAGATACTCGTATGTCTCATTACACGAATCGAGAATCATAATTTTGATCTGAATATACAGGCTGAGTTTTAAATCCCACCTTAACTTTTGAAAAGGAAATATTTTAAAACTCTTTGGGGAATGTTTTTATAGGATTCTGAAGTTTCTTATGGCATAATTTGCGTCACCCACCCCCAAGCCAAAATCTAGGGGCCCAAACCTTTTAAATGCAAACCTTGTGGCACCTCAGAAGAAAGGGAATTTCAACACAAATTAAAGCTACTGCAACATTACATATACAATATTACTGCAACAGTACATACCATGTGATGGATATTGAATTGAACAAACTAATGATACAAACTATGCTCTTATAGCTTTCGTAAAAAAATGACTTACCAAAGTTTGAAAATTCGGTTGCGTTAAAAAACCCTGTACTAGCCCCCGCCTCTATTAGCTTTTAAAGGGAGCGTAACACTTTGTAATTGAAGTTTCAACAAATTACACAGTCACACTAAACCAAAATACTTTTTGAAGTTTTGTAACAAAGCAAAGTTAGATAATTATCTTGCGATACATAAACTTGAGAGAGGAGATACGTCAACGATAAAGCCTTGCTCGTGAACTGATGATTGAAGACTTGAGAGATGAACCTTTGACATTGTAATCTGCTTGCTTTGAACCTCCCTGGCATTGGTTTAACATATTCGAGCAGTTAACTGACATAATGGAGCACAGGTCTAAAGAACAGATTTCACATATTTTGTACGTTGAATATCTTTATATCGGTTCAAAGTACTCAATCAAAGTTGTGTGTTTTGAAATCACGCTGGTACATATTTTACAATTTAACAATAACAATTTATACAGTTAGTGTATAAAAGATGTTTTGTGTTGACTTTTTATGAAAATGGATATGATACAGAATTGGTGATTTGGAAGGTGAATTACAATGTAAGAATGTATAATGGACTTAAGCCACTGGTAAAGACTATTCAGAGGACTAAAGAATATTATCTAGGTATTTCCTAAAATGATCCTAAAGTTTCTTGTAGTGATATAGTTCTAAATAGCTAAATTTATTTTGCAATTACTATTTACTTTGTTTTCACATATTTCATATTAAGGTAAGCTAGCTGGTTCTTCAATAAACTCTGCTACAGAGTAAGGAGCCCTTATCAGCAAATACTCCTTAAATTTCTTTTTGAACGAACCCAATTATGGTAATAAACATTTGATCTCGTTGGGGAGCTTGTTTAGAAATTTCACACCAGCCTGCATCGGTAATATTTCATAAATTTGTAACCTATGGCTATCTTGACGAAATGTAGAATTTGAGCGAGTGGCATACGAATGAATATACTTGGCCCTGCACTAAATCACATTTTGAAACACAATATAGTACATTTTCAAAGATATACAATGCCGCCAATGTAAAAGTCTTTAGGTTCTTAAAATAATCTCTACACGATGTTCTTGACGATAGATTACAAATAACTCGAATTGCAGATTTTCGGGAGATAAATGCTCTTAACATTTTGTTTCAGCACAGCTATCCCAAAATATAATTCCATAAGACAAATGGGATTGTATCACTCCATAGTAGACTACTTTAAGTGCATCTATGGAACATAAATCTTTCATTTGTCTTAATAGAAATATACCAGATGACATTTTTCTACAAATATGGTCAATTTGGCTATCCCAACATAAGTTTTTATCAATATATAGCCCGAAAAGCTTTGTGCAATCAACTTCATTTGTTCTCCTAATGAAACCAATGCACTATCATTATTAATCCAACGGTTCAAGTTAAAATTTATGCAGGGAGTTTTTTTCAGATTTGTTTTGAGGTTTAAGTTTTCAAAATACTGTTCACATGCATTAAAATTAGCATTGCTTGACACTTCTAGTTGTTCAACTGTTCTGTTACTGAAATTCAATGTTGTATCGTCATCATACTGAATAAGGCCTATATAATTGTCTACAGTATTTTATAACTATTAACATACAAATTGAACAGTATGGATCCAAGGATGGAACCTTAGAAACACCAAATTTTAATTGCAATGGGTAGGACATTCAACCAGTTTAAGGATAGTCCCCCAACTCCAATATTACTTAAAATTTGTTTTAAAAAGTTATGATGTTGTACCATGGTATACATGGTTTGAAAAGGGCAACAATGACCATGGGACTGGGTCTTACTGCATGAATATCTCATGTTTTTAAATGAAATTACCTAATAATATTATTAAAACCTGTCGATAACTAGCTGACCAATTATCGCTGCAATATTCAAATTCATTATTTGTAAAAGGACAAAATACTTTTTATTATATTTGTCAAACTTATATATTTGATATATACATATAAGTATGTATATAAACAGCTTAAGTACTAAAATATTGTTTGATAGTAAAGGTTAAAATTAAATAAATGATAAAACAGAATAACAAAAATTACACTTGATGTTTTTGTTACATTAGGCCAAAAAAATTTTCACTGATCAAGCAAGAACACATCGACTGAGTAACAGGCCTTTTCTAAAAGATGCTCTTTAAGTAAGATTTTAAATTTGATGGGGTTTGCTTCTAATTTAATGTTTCTAGTTAGTTTATTAAATAGTTTTGGGCCAATATTTTGAGGTAGCGTAGCATTTAGTTATTAACCTATGGGGCGTTTGTCTATGCTGCTATGTTTAGCTAGCTAGCTAATATAACTTCAGTGTAAACACCTAGAGAAGAAAACCTCGACGTTCATGAGAAAAGGGGTTTAAAAGTGGCATCAGGAGAGTTTAACATTCTTGGACGAGTCTTGAACTTCAACTGTTAGTTTACAAAGTGTTCTAGAAAGTTCCGCTAAAAGTATTCAAGAATTAGAAACTTAGAGTCCGTAAAGCTCAGTGAAACCCTTTGCTAAATTGATAATTGAGACAGATTACGTGAATCTAATCTAATATACGCCCTGTATAGTTTACGCTGTATTACAAACCCCAGTTCGAAGATACAGAAACTTAATTTTTTGTAAAGGTTTTATAAACTACTAAAAACCGTTTAGTTCAAATGTATATCAGAGTTTTAATTATGTTTGATGTTTGTTATGTCATATTTGTAAAAAAATGTAACATACACACGGTGTCCAGTAATTATGGGATCAAACTTAACCATGTGGTTTGTCAGGTCATAATACACGAAAAAATGTCCTATAACACATCTCGCTTAGTTTTCCGTCCGTCTGTCTGTCTGTTTTTTCACTAACCAAATTTTTATTTACATAATTATGTGTCTCAAAGGTATATAGAGAATCTTGAAAAGTGAAGTTTATATAGAAAAGTATATAGAGAAGTTTGTTCAGGAAAATTTTAATTACTCCGTTGTTACTTACCGCAGCACAAAATCTTTTTTATGTTTATTAAGACATTTGCCACGTATTGTTAGTCTTGTGTATTTTTATAAAGTTTAAGGGTTTTGAGTTATGAAACTAAGAAAATTTAATAAGGCCAACATTTTTAAACCGGAAGAAAAAATTAGTCAAATTTATTTTTGAATATTGGTATTATATATATATATACTAACAAATGTGCAAAGTTTGAAAATTGTAACTTAATTGAGCTCGGAGATAAAAATTATTTTGTGAAAACACAGACGGACGGAAAACTAAGTGAGATAGGCCTATGTGTAATAGGAAATTTTTTGTTTATTATGACCTAACAAATCATCTGATGAGTTTGATCCCGTAATTACTGGACACCCTGTATATACGTATGCTTTTTTTTAAATAAATTGAATTGCTCGGTTGCCTATGTCCTCACAGCTCCGTGTTGTATAAGAGCGTCGATGTTGATGTTGTAGTGGAGGAGCCATGCAGTGCGCACTGTCACCGGAAGGGTCCCCCGGACCGGAACAAGCTGACGGCAGCGCTCGCCCCTTGCAAGTGTCGCCGGCTGTCTCGGGGTCTGACCGCACGGCGCAGTAGTTCCATAGGATGCCGCTCCCTGCTCCACCGTCGCTCCTCGGTGGGCCTGTGGTACATCACCTGCCAGGACCCAGTCAGGGTGAGTACACACAAAGAGAAATTACGATATTACTATATCACTATTTGAGATGCCGACCACTCTCATGAGGGTATTTTAAGGCAAATATGTGGTGAAGGATGAGTGTGATGAGTAGTAACTAATAATGAGGTGTAGTCTTGTTACAAACTAAGGCCGACTCTTCCTTAGAATGGGTCAATTATTAATAGCCCAATGACCAATGGAAATACAAGGACCAACGGCTTAACGTGACTTCCGAACCACGCAGGTGATGGTCTGATATGTCTAAACGGTGGTGGGAGTTGATGCGGGTATCATCAGATGATCACTGAGACTATCTGAGCCGCTTTAGACCTATATCGTCCTCAAAACCTGACCTCCATGAAGCTGGATTACAGGACCACGCCACGAGTCCCAGTCAGCTTACATGACAGAGTGGTGTGTGAAGTCACTGATGGGATTCCCGTGCCGTCATTTAGGCACATGCTGGTTTGTGTCGCCTGCTTAAAGGCATTTTCTGCGACTTTCTTAACCTCTAGGTTAACTTACCGAGCAAAACTGTGATTTGCATTAAAAAGGTAAAGTGTGTCTTGTTTAACAGGATTACAAAGCTCAATCTACCACTCAACCTCGACCTTTACCTTACTTCGTCAAGTGTTACCGTACAGTCCGTTGTTACAAGTGGTGACTGCGGGAATCAAACCCGCGCCAGCGACGTGATGAGCTCGAGAGTCTCGCAAGATTTCAACCCGCCACGATTACAGATGCGGCTCTTTTATTTAATTTTAACACAAATATTGTTTGCAATGTTTTAATAATAATAATCATTTATTGTCAGACAAACAAGTTTGCATAGACAAATATTAATAATAAAATATAAAATAAATAAAATATAATAAAATTAAATCAAAGATAATGTAATGATAAGTATATTGCGCTTAGATGCCACATGCTTGAGGCAAAAAATCAACTTAGTTACGTCAGCCCAAGCACAGATAGCGCTGCGAGCGCTGCCATTTCTTACCGTATTTCTCTCCACTCGGCACCAAATGCCTATTTCCAAGAACGAACTTGCGCTAGTGTCAGTGGCTCTACTTGAGAAACTTAAAAGAATTCCCTCGAAGCACTACCTGTTGCAACTATGTTGATTTTCCTTCCTCAGCTATTTGGCAATTTATGTGCCTATAATAACTTCTACTATAATAACATATCTTTGGTTAAATGCGCAGGAATAACATTATTACAAACAGTTGCACGTCTATGAGTATTAATATGATAAGCCTAAAGAAAGTCAAACTTCGAGGCTTCATTTTTAAATTCTAGTTATTTTCTCAACTTTGGCGCGTTCTAGCAGACGTCCCGGTCAATCCACCGGGCTCGTCACGTTGGTACTCCTAATCCTCATACCGAGTTTCACCAGATCGGCCTTCGAGAAAAACGTTTAACAAACACGCCTGAAAAGGCAAAACAGTACTTTTACGCTCTTTAGTGGCTAAGCCAGAAATGAAAGGGATATGTTGAAGGGTTTTTTGAAGCTCCGACCATCTTCTACACACCTACTGAAAACATAAATATTGTGCGGGCAGAGTCTGGTTCCCCAAAAGCGGAGTACGTGGAGTATACCCTGACAGTCACGTTCTTTACCTCAACAGTTTTGTATCTACCTCTAGTTATTTCAGTGTCAACTGTTGACATTTTAAAACGAATCACATTCATATTCCAGCCACAACTTTTTCCTTTCTTCACCGATCCCAATTTACATAGAGAAGTCTCTTTCTCTCTTTACGTGCTCATCGAAAATTCAAATGATGACTCAACTTTTGCTTCCTGGAAATTTCATTAACATATTCTGAAGTATCTTAAAGCTCCTTGAGTACAATAATAGAAAGCAACATTTTTTTGGTTAAACTTTAAAGTTTGATTGCTTGGTAATTTAGTTCTGAAATGGTGAAACGTTGAACTGAGAAGATGATAATAAATTTAGGACCAATCTTTTTGTTTAAACGTTTAGTTTGAAGAATAACAAATAGTAAATTATTACTGTTCTAGTAAACTATTACTAGAATAACGTCTGCTATTACAATAATGTACATTAGTCAGAATTACAAAAATAACAATTGATTAAGCTTCACCTACGAGCTACCCTTAAGCTTATACAGGAGATTCAAAACATGGTGCCAAACTCAAGTGTAGGTTTCTTATGCTAAACGATCAAACAGGTTCCTATAAACATGGGTACTGAAATGTTCAGTTTATCCGCTAGCCTTTATATTTTTTCTTATATACTATTCTCACGCCATTAATGGGATTTGACTCGAACTTAATATACATGTGTGACTAAGTAAGACGATCAAACAACAAAACTACCAGGAATTACCAGAATAACGTTTCTAAGCAAATTTTACTTTATATCTAGCCAACATAGTTACAGTGGAAAAAGTGGCAAAAACCAGGTGACAAGCGGTAAAATTGTCTGTTTTCAGTCAGAGTTTCCCATTAACCTATGTTTTTTTCTCAATAGATATTTATGACCTTGGTGGTGTCAGTAGATAGGTAATCAAATTTGCAACGAAACGTTATTTCTTACATTTTATTTTGAAACTCAACGTTTACCCGCTAACTAAGGCATAACCCCAAAAATACCGAACAATTTCATGAAACAGCCACCATTTTGAAATTGTAAGTTAGATCACGCTGGTAATTTTTGCCACGATGGTTTGACTTAGATACACATTTATATTAAGTTTGAGAAAATTCACACAAGTGGTGTAAGAAAATAATAAATAAATCGTGAAAAACAAAATGACGACTAGTGGATGAACCTATTTTAGGAACCATGTATAAATAAACTGTTCTCATTGTTTTTGCATAAAAGCCCTACCCCTGAAGTTTGGCACCATATTTTAGAATCATCCTGTATAAATTGGAAGCAGAGATTTAAAACATAGCTTTACACGCTACCATGAATCCTAGAGAATTTCCTGTAACAGGGGGATAGTGTACACGGTAAGTGCCTATTTGTGGTAGGGGGCAGGGATGGATGAGGGTACGTGGGGAGGGGGGAGGGGTTTGCTAGCTACATTCCATAGAACGGTATTTATGATTCGATTTTGATGAAACTTGCTATCAAATTTTATGCCACAAAGCAAATGTACCTAAAATCAACAAAATCAATTTAGCTAGATCAAAATGACAGCGAACCCCAATTTTTTCATTAAACATTTATTTTTAAACCTTTAAAATTTGACCATTTGACTCAGGGAGGTTTAGGAAGCTCAAAACTTTAACCCTTATTGTTCTAAAACGTTTCCTTCACTCTGGCTAAATAAACACATAGCTCTACGTTCTAAGGTATTTCGCTAAAAATATTTTTTAAACTTACTTAGTTGCAAATATACTTGAGTGATATCAGATTTCCGTTGAGTGAAGACGATGATTCGCCGTCAGCGTCGATCCGTCACTCTAAAGAGAGTATCCGTCTTCCGCCTGAACCTTAGGAAATCCCGTTGAAACTGGATAAGCCAAAGGCAAACTTGTCTTTTAACTTTAACCTGATACATTTGAAGTTCTACTATACTCTTAAACCTTGGATTGAATTGTTATATCGGGTGTTCGAAAAGTCCTTTTTACATTTCCTAAATTTAATTTGTAAATAACTAACAGTCTAAATACGAAAGAGTGAAAACCCCTCCCGAAAGAGTGAAAATCGAGCCACTCTTTAACGAGAGTGACTGGGTTTCAACACCCAAAGGAGCGAAATTCACTCTTTCTGAGTGGCCTCACTCATTCATTTTTAACACATTTTAAAATTTATCGGTATCGATAACAACAGCAGTTTCACTAAATTAGTTTGGTATCGTGAACAATAATACGATTTTATGACAGTTAAACATAGTCCTCAAAATATAAATAAATTTTCTGGGCTCCCGTATCCAAGTATAAACTCATCTTTTGCATAATTTTGAAGTTTTTCGCTTCTTCTCCGATTGACGAAGATAAGACATAACGAAATCTGAACGTCTACTCTAGGACCCCTTAGATATATGGTGTAAGGGTTTTGCTATTTAAGGCTTTTAGTTTAGATGTGTGATTATTTAAACGAAATAATACGACAAAAATAACTTGTACTATAAAAAATGCGTTTATTTTAACCACAGTGTTATAGCATTTGTGTTTAAAAACGATTCTAACATATGGGTTCCCTGGCGAGCCCGTACGAGGTCCAATCTAACAGTCCAATCTTCTTTCCAGCAGTTGGGGGTGAATTCTATCAATAACTCGACGAATGTTGACTTTCAGGTCATATAGAGCCTGTGGCTTGTCAGCTTAAACTTGAGACTTTACATATCTCCACAGAAAATAGTCTGCCGACGTGATATCACACGACCGTGGAGGCCAGTTCACATCATCTTTACTAGATAATGCGTTCATCCTGCCCGGTTCTCTCAGGATACCAAATGTGACGTTGGTGTTAGTGATGTTGGTGAAGTACGTCGCGCCGTCTTCTTGGAACCATCTCTTCTAGTTCCACTGCCATTTTGTTTACAGCTGCGAAATGACTTGGTAGTCAACTTTCGTTGAGTTATTGACGGGATTCGCCCCAAGCTGCTGGAAAGTGTTTGAAAGTTGGACTACTAGATTGGACATTGTGCATGGAACCCATATGTTAGAATTTATATTCAAACGCAAATGCCATAGCTGTGGTTAAAATAAATGCATTTTTAATGTTATATTTAAATATTTTATTTCATTTTATGAATTGCACAACTTAAAAATACCCTTTAAAATGTTTAGCTGGAAATAAAGACGCATGTATTGCCAAGGCGCGAAATAAACCTTCTACTAAAGATTGGGTAAACTTGTACAATCTGTTCGAATAAGCGGATTTTCCTCTTCTATTGGATGAAAGCTTTATACAAGTGAGTTGAATAGTATCATCTCTTATTCTTTTATCCCACCTCCGTTATTTCTGCTGAGAATACTTTTGTAAAGGTATTGATGAATACTATTTTGACACTGATAATATTGTTTTATTTTTGGAAATAAATATTTAAAAATAAACATAAAGTATTACGTGCATATCAATCGTGGTAGTTATTATTTTCTTAAACATATTTTTATTCTTACAATGTATTTGCGTTCATACAGTACTTACCCTTTCCATTCACTTGTATTTTTATTCAGATAGTGATTAGCTAGTCGAGTAATTTCTGAGCCTCCCAGTTAAACACCATAAATCGAGAGCTGCGCGCAATAGAATCCCGTCAAGTCTACCTTGTTACCCTTTATGAAATCACATTTTCATTGGTTCAAAACTACTGAATGCAGAGACAGCTCATTGGGTTAGTTATGAAATCAAAGGAGCAATAAATCGAAAACTCTAAATATGACAAAGTGAAAGCCATTCCAAAATAGGAAAACCGAGGCACTATTGGACCAAGTGGTTGGGTTTAACTCCCAAAAAAAGCGAAATTCATTCTTTCTGAACGGCTCTCACTCTTTAACTTATAGAATGGACTAACGGTAAGGTGAAAAATTTTAAACTGTAAAACTAAGTAAGTTGTTTTTATATTTTTGTACGTGGCGATAGAAATAAATATGTTTAGCGGAACTATAGAAGGGAATTTTCATAGCTATATTTCCTATGAAAATTCGCTAAAATATGTCGTACTTAGGTATAGGTCGTTAATGATATAGGTAAGCTATGTTATGTAAAAGCATTGTCGTATTTCGTAACATTTTTTCATTGAGTAAACAGTCTTTAGAACTATTTCAATGCCTCTCAGTGATAAATCCAATATAAGTCCTGTGGTATTGATGAGCTGTGTATAAATTATTAATTATTAACATATGATCTGTTTTTATAATGTTTGTTGTTGTTAAGAAAAATCACAATTAAATGAGTACTTAGTTTGGAGTACATTATTAGTTTTTTCAATTGATATACACTTCAAATCCAATATTCTGTATAGCTCGACACCCCTTCGGTTCGAAAATAGTTGAACCAAGTTGATTTCTACTGCAGTGCAAAATATTCAACATTTCGGGTGATTTTTTTAAACACTTACAATTTAAAACGTCGTTTCCAAGCCGCCCTTAAGGGAGTATTGACTTTTAATTTCAGAGTTTAAAACTAAAGTAGCATTGTTTTATAGAAGTCTATGTTTATTACTGTAACGTCAATTTTTACACAGATGGTAGTAATTTCTTGCTTGGAGAAGTTTACGAACTGTGTTTGAATTCTGGTCACGCCATCAATTGTGCTGTGCTCCCATGTCAACTGCCTTTCTTCTTCCCGTGAGAACTAAGGAGAAGCATTTATATTCAAACCACCCCTTGTATATAAGACCCAGAGAAGGGACATTTGGTAGTATTTTTAACCGACTTCATAGAAACGAGGAGGTTGTTATGGTACAGTATGTTCATTTTAGTGATCAGAAAGGTCAGGTTCTTCAATCTAACTCTTATCATTTTTAAAACGCAACCCAACTTTCAAACTTTAGTAAGTCATTATTTACGAGCGCTATAAGGTCGTAAATTGTATCATTGGTTTGTTCGCTTCAATATCTATCAGATGGTATGTATTGTTGCAGTAATATAGTGGTTTTGATTTGCTAATTTGATGTTATTTTAAACTAAACGCAATCACGTTTTTAGCAAAGATCAAAGAGTGCTTATTGTTGAAGAACATTTGAGAGCAAGATAATATTTTGTCAAGATGCGTTTAAGATCAAGTATCCAGGCGTTAGTAGGCTATCTGCTTTTGTTGTTTCAAAATGCTGAAAGATTTTATTATGAGAATTTTCTAATTCAACCCTAACATTGTCCGTCACTTCTTCAGTCAGAACAGTCCGCCTTCTGTTATGTTTTCCGTTCTCTACAGAATTAATTTTGTTAAAATGTTTAACAAATCTTTGAATTTTAAATTTGTTTGGAATATTAAGACCTGTAAACTTGACCCCAAATTCCTCTTGAGAAAAAGATTTATCTTTTTCGTAAGTGTTCTTCAACAATAAGCACTCTTTGATCTTTGCTAAAACCATGATTGTGTTTCTTTTACAATTACATTGAAAAAGCAAATCAAAACCACTATATTACTGCAACAATACATACCATCTGATAGATATTGAAGTGAACAAATTAATGGTACAATTTACGACCTTATAGCGATCGTAAAGAATGACTTACCAAAGTTTGAAAGTTGGGTTGCGTTTTAAAAAAAACACCTGTATAAATGCACCTTCTCTGAGGTCGATAGCGCAATCACAAGCAAAACCTTGAAAGACATTTTTGCGTCGAATCTACATTACATCTTTGAAAATACGGTACAAAATTAGCTCAAGAGTGTTAAAAATAGCTTAGGTGTAAAGAGCCCTTGGGCTTTCAGGCTGTGCTATTTTGGTTCACGTTCCAAACGACCCTTTACTCCTTTATAAACTTCTCAACATATCTGAAATAATTAATGGTTACACTTTTAATTATAAATATTGCTTTAACAGCAATTTCATCCAAAGCAGTTGATTTTATAGCATTTTATTTTCATTGAGTAAAGCTTATATTATAGTAAAGTCCAAATCACTCGAAATATCAAAGCAACTGTATTATTATTACGAAATAGAAGTGAAAAATAAATATCATTGACAATATTTTGACAAGACCTCCGGGCTTTGTCATATCATATTCCGAGTTTAACGAACCCTTCACTGAATATTATTGTACAAATGAAGGGTTTTAAACCGACAAGTGTTAACCGTATAACTTTCTACTTGTTTCAAGTAAGTTAAAACTGAACATTGTGTAGGACAAACCGTTTATTTGACTAAACGGAAAGCTATTATTTATTTCATAGGAAAAAGTTAGTTTTTGATTGAGATTGAGGAACTTTAAAACGTGATTTGTTTGGATAAGGGGACAATAAATACAAAAACAAATCACTCAGATGTACATGGTTAAAAACTTAAGTGACACTATAGTGACTGGTCCAAACTATTTAAAACTATCAATTTCAAGCCGCATCAAGTCTGTTAATAGTAAATATTTCTAAATGAAATTCATAGTTTCAATTCTCCTAACGGTTACCTTTAGTTTGATATATCACAAGTCCTAGTTGAATTAAACTGCTACATTTGTCCAGTGTGTATAGATTATCCCAAACCTAACGTAAGTGGCTGTAACAAAATTTAGATCAGTTGCCCTTATAGCTAAAATTCTTTGTTTAGCAAATACATTTCCTTAGATTTAAACAACAACAAAAAAGACAAAGCAAATTGAAAAGTTAAGATTCAATAAAGAACCAGAATTCACCAGAAGAAACTAGTTTCTCTAATTGGCGTGGTTGAAATGATTCCTTGGTATAAACTCCCCATCACTACCCCCACCACCTCCCTGTGAAGTGTTAACACAGGTAAGCAGTTGCCGGCAGTGTAGCTAGGAGCGCTAGTGTAGTTCTGTGCACATGTTGCTGAATTATGTTCCTAGACGGTGTTAAATAACTGTTCCTAACCACTAACCACCTGGCTTTACTGCAACTAGGCTATCTCGTGTACATTTTACAGTCTAAGTTAGTTTTGGGTATCGTAATCCACTTTAGAAATGGAAATGTATCCAAATATTTACCTGAATGATAGTGTGTACAGGGAGGATTTAACACACTATCACTATAAAGCTTAAGCAAAATACGAGAAGACTGACCTTGGTGTAGACATGACGGCAATCCATACATTGCAATGTCGGTCTCAGTGTGTCTTTATGTATGTTTTGTATCAATACAACATCCAAAAAATAAATGGCAAGGGACCAAAGTGGGCTCTGAACACGTTTATTATGCGTTTTGGAGCGCTTATAACTTATAATTGGCTGAAACCAAGGCGGTCTTTAGCTACATTTTATATCCATACAGCATCCACAAAATAAGTGGCAAGAAACCAAAACTGACTCTGAAAATGTTTTTAGGCAATTTGGACAGCTTATAAGTCGAAATCGGCTGAAAATATGGCAAGGAAACTTTGTTTGAGGATTAAGCTAATCACGCAGTGTGTGTTTAGCTACATTTGAAGTCCATATAACATCCTCAAAATACATTGCAAAAACCAAAGCGGGCTCTAAGAACGGCCGTAACGGCGGAAGTGACTATGGTTCTCACAAGGGAGCCAACATGTATAAGGAGAATATGGTGAACTAACAGGCAAACTAAATGCGTTTTCTAAGGCTGTATAGGAAACTACTTTTTGTGTTTACTTTAAATTTGCAATGTTCTTAAAATATACCCACAGCTATGTTAACTAAGCCCCGATGCGAAGCGCGGGTACTCTCAGCTATTGTATTAAATGCATGAGTTTAATGTAGTATAAATGTTGTAATTTAAGTATTTAATGACCTAGTTTGTCTATAATACATTTCAAAAAAGGCAATACAAGTTTTGATTTGAATGCATTTCCAGAGCTTTTGTACATTAGATAACTAGAACAATGGTTCATTGTTTAAAGTTTGTCGTTGACGATGGACGGGTTTCAGGCTTTGAAATATTATTAGGGAAATTTTCCATCGTTAGTGAATAAGAAGAGTACGATGCTTATGGATCTGCAATCAGATCCCGTATTCAGATAAAAGTAACCTAAATTGTACAAAACGTTAGAAAAATGACCGAGCTTAAAGTAATCGTAAGCTGGCCTGTTAGAAACAACCAACGAGCTCGTGTGTGTGTGTTTTTTTTAACATTGATTATTCTTTACGTTTTTGTGAATGCTAAAAAGTTAATTTTCGCAATAAAACACACACACTTACATGACATTAAATTAACTAAGTAAGATATGCTAAGATAATCTATAATATTTGATTTTTAGATTAAAATAATGTTTTTGTCATTCTGCTCTGAAAACAGCTGCTTTAGACACATGTATTGACAGTGCTAAAGTGTCACTTTTACAACCAGGTAAATAAAGTATTGTTTTGATGATATTTTTCTCCCTAGGGAGGAAAAGATCATTTTAATGATCTTATTGTGGCATAGACATCAGCTGGTTCAAAGAGTTTGTTTGTTTTGAAATTTAACACTGACGTATAGTAAATCAGTGTAACAGCTGTTTCTACAAAACATTATAATTCAAACTGCTGAGCTCAAAACAATGTTTACTTAATTAAATGTTTATAATATGAAAACATTTAGTGACATTTATTTTTTATTATTATTTGGATCAAGACAAAATATGTCGTTCATCACTCGGCCAATGTTAACTTGACCTCGTGTCAAAAAGTGTCACTTTAGGACCTAGTGATGAAATATACTATCATTACCATAGTATTTCAAAAAAAATTGATTTGAAATAACAACTATTTGTTTAATTATTTTAAATAAATTGGTATCATATTACCCTGGTTATGATATTAGTGTAAACACTATTACACTATTAACAATCTGCATGATCACGAAATCAGAACACAAAGCTGAAGAAACCTGTGGTGTTTGGGTTTTGTGTGTGTTCTAAATAAATAAATCTCTAGAACCCGTGTAGAATTTCTCACCAGAGAGTCATTTTTCTGAACCACTGATTTCGTTTTACTTCCCTGGAATCCAATCCTCACGTCAGATATGTTTCTCCGTTTCGACAGCGATATCTTTTTTTGTTCTGCACCTGTAAACATGAGAGTTTTGCAACAACAAATAAGGAAGGGTTAAACCCATGTACGTCTCTAGTACCTTCCTGTCAAACAAACTAATTTCTTCGATTATATAATTTAATGATGGACGAGTTTTCGTTATTGGATACAAAATGAGTTTCAGTGATCTCGAGTAAATGAAACTTCCTATTTTTGGGTGGCAGTCGTAATTCCTTAATATTGAAAAGGTATACTTCATCGTACCCTTATATTACATTGAAAAGCTCGATCAAAAGATGTTGACTCACTAAAAACAATTATGGACCCTAATTTGTATACACGCTAAATAGCTAATTTATTACTAAAGAATTTTGAAGACAAAAATGTTTGGACCGAACCGGGATTTGAATCCGGGTCTCTTGCCTGCCGGGCGATTATGCTGACCACTACACCAACTATTTCCATGGCTTCAAATTTAGAGAAGTACTTAAAGCTGGAAATATTATAAACATAATTTGAATACTGTATTGACTAATATTTAAATTCTGTTTGTAATATTTCTATAGCTTGTTGATTTAAAGTCGCTATTAAGAGTCACATGTTTCGGTTAAACATTAGGATAAACATTGTACTTCTCTAAATTTGAAGGCACGACTAGTTGGGACGGATGGTGTAGTGGTCAGCATAATCGCCTGGCAAGCGAGAGACCCGGGTTCGAATCCCGGTTCGGTCCAAACATTTTTGTCTCCAAATTTCTTGAGTAATAAAAAAGGTTATGTTGTGAGAGGGAAACTCCAAGTGAATTGCTTTAGAATAGGTTTAAATTGATGACACACTTGCAGCCAGAAGAGCGATCTACATGAGATGAATAAGTGTGATACATAGCCACTAGCCAGTCAGCTGGTTTTCAGTTAGTTTATAGAAGTCAGCTGATATATTGGCTGGTCACAGTTACATCAATCAACACCTTCCCCTCCTCCACCCCCTCTGCACCACCCTGCTCACCGGCCTCTCTTTCAATCACCTCACTTCATCTTTTGCTCTTTTTCATCTGTAAGGCTTTTCAAACATCGCAAAGTACTCCGTGTAAAGGTGAAACTTAGTTCCGTGTATTACTACAGGAGTTTCAAAAGAAAGTTTTACCCGTGGACGGAAATTGAAAAAGAGAATATTGTTCGTCCTCTCGGCAACAATAATATTACTAAATCACTATTTGAGATGCCGACCACTCTCATGAGGGTATTTTAAGGCAAATATGTGGTGAATGATGAGTGTGATGAGTGGTTATGAGTTATGAGGTGTAGCCTTGTTGCCAACTAAGGCTACAATACAATACACAATTTATTGGCGATTAGCGAATATCCTTTAGAAAATGAGATATTCATGCCGTCAACACGGTAAGACCCAGACCCGGGACCGTAAAATGTGCACTGATCCTGACCCCCACAACATGTTTTGAGCATATTTAAAAACTTTATATGCGTATGTATATACGTTTATCATCTCTACAAATCGCATTTTTGTCCGATCTTTACCAAATTTTGTACAAATGTTCCTTTTGTAAATATTTAGTTAGCCAAGTTCGTCAGCCAGCATAATCGGATTGCTGGAAGTACACTTGGGGGGTGTTATAAAATGATCTAAAACAGTAAATTTCATCCGATTTTGATAACATTTTAAACAAGTTTACCATACATGATACTTAGTAAAACGTGCAGTAAAATGCCACGTAAGTCTGAAGTCGAAGGCCAAAACTCCTAAAGTAATAGGGAAATTCGCTTCACTCATGTCAGCGGCGCGTTAGCGCTTAGCTGCGTGGCGGCCTGTTTTAGTAATATGGTAGTTTTTATAAATTATCCTGGAATTATAAAGTTCAAAATAAGATAGATCAAATATTTATATTCATACCGTCATACTTGCAGATTCCAGGAAAGTATGGTGTTTTTAAGCACAGGAGACTCAAACTCAGTGAATATGTCATGTCGTTTTATAATTACGTTACGATGATGTAATATATGTTTCTTTTGTATTTTTTAACGATAAGATATTTAAAATATACAGCATAGATTAATTCAACTAAACCTGTTGTAAATAAATAATTTGGCTTAAGATAAAGCATAACCGCCCGGCAAGCGGGAGACCCGGGTTCAAGTCCCGGTCCGGTCCAAACATTTTTGTCTTCAAATTTTTTTAGTAATTGGCTTAAGATAAGAAATGATCCCATTCCTCCCAGCTGTTAAACCTTTAAAAAAGATACTACGGTACAGCCTACTTTATTTTTAAGAATAAACTATAAATAGATCTTAGTCTTGGGTATACTAGATTTTTAATAATATTTCCTTCAATAATTCTTTTGGTAATACTATTTGAATAATACATTTATTTTAAAGTTTAGGCCAAAGAGTTATATGATAAAAATATCAGTCGGTTTAAGTCGAAAAACAAAGCATTTTTGGATTCGTATTTCAACTATGGTCCACTTGTTCTATGCGTATTCGTTCTTCCACTACGAGTATTTATGCTCTAAGGAAGAAAATTACACATAATTTTTCTCAAGAGGCCTTGTCTAGTATAGAACGGACAATAAAAGTACACTTCTTAGCTTTAATATTTGTACAAAGTGCCTTCTTACCACGACTAATGTTGTTAAGTTTGACACAACGAGTTATAACTCTGAGTTTGTTTTCTAACTTGAAAGTGTTTTATTGAACAAACTGAGTTTTCTCTTGAAACCCTCTCACCAGAGTTTTTACTTTCTCTCCAACGTGTTCATTTTATCTTTTCGAAACTGAAATTATTTTACTTTAAATAATTTTGATTTATTTTCTTATCATTGATAGGACAGGCCAATTTAGACTTTTTTTTCTGAATGAGTTTCCAGTATTTATTATTCAGTTGAGAACTTACAAGAATTGTGGTATGCATGTTTTACATGCAACTATCGATATTATAAAGGCTCACTTGTAACACGTAAAATAGAAATAATATGAAAATACATGTTTAGATTGGTTTTAAAATCGATGATAGTTATGTTTGAACTTTCAATGATTAGGCATATTTCAACTCAAGTGATACCAAATTAAAACAATACCTATGCGTACCTGCAGGCGTTACAAGTGAAATTCCAATACGAGAAAAAGGCCAAAACTTATTAAATTATTATTATTATTAAACTTATTATTATTAAATTTATCCTACATCAGGATTTTTAAAAAGGAAATAAAAAGTAAAGAACATGCGTACCAAAAATGAGCAAAATCCTAGTTGGTACAAACACTATCACTATCACTATTAGAGATGCCGACCACTCTTATGAGGGTATTTTAAGGCAAATATGTGGTAAAGGATGAGTGTGATGAGTGGTAGTAATGAGTTATGAGGTGTAGTCTTGTTACAAACTAAGGTCGACTCTCCCTTAGATTAATTAATAGCCCAATGACCAATGGAAAACAAGGACCAACGGTTTAACGTGACTTCCGAACCACGCAGGTGATGGTCTGATATGTCTAAACGATGGTGGGAGTTGATGCGGGTATCATCAGATGATCACTGAGACTATCTGAGCCGCTTTAGACCTATATCATCCTCAAAACCTGACCTCCATGAAGCTGGATTACAGGACCCGCCACGAGCCCAGTCAAGGTTAAGGTTAAGTAGTTAAGTCACGATAACGTTAAGATTAAGTAGTAGAGATGATATTGAATTTATGGACACAGTTGATGTATACAGATATATCTCTATAATTTCCTGGATTACAGGACCACGCCACGAATCCCAGCCAATACTCTTTTCTGTAGTCATCTTAGTTTATGCGAACGAATTTTGGTTGTTTACTAAAATGTCGTTATTAATATTCATAAGAATAAATCCAATTATTAGATCATAAATGTACGAATACGATGAATTGTACAGTATATAGGTTTACCATTTGACTCAGCATATGTTGAGCTCAAAACTGATTTCCTTTTCGTTTTACGACACTTCGTCCTTTACAGCCGTAGAACCGAATAGCTCCATTTCCTCTAAGTTCGACACTAAAACATATCATAAGACACGTTCAGGTTGTTCAGTTATACAGAGTGTTATACAAATGTGTAGCGCGCTATGCAGAACCGAATTCTATATACCGTAAGTCGAAAATGTCTAGTAACATTTGTTTTATTCCCGTTTAATTTAGCCGTAGTCCGCCATTTTGTAAATTGTTGAAAATAATTAATAATTCAAAAGCCCGTTGAGATATATTTGTGACACTTTGTTCTTGTAAAACCATAATTGTTTTCCTAAAACATTTTCCAAAGATATTTGTTATCTAACTTATCAAATTTCAAAATGGCGGCCATTTGAAAATTTCAAAGTCTAATGGAGTAAAATTGGAATTTTAAATTTGGCCGCCATTTTAAAATTTGATAAGCTAGATCAAAAATATTTGTTTTAGGAAAACAATTACGGGTTTACAAAAGATCTCAACTGACCTTTATTAATAATTGTCAAAACTACAAAATAGTAGATTACGGCTAAACTAAGCCGAAATAAAAAAAATTAAACGACATTTTTGACTTAATTTTATATATTGTAGAATCCAGTTCTGCATTATAGCGCGCTACACATTTTTGTGACACCCTGTATGTCCTAACTGAGTTAGTCTGAAGGCAGAATAGATGCGTTTCCAGAAAGATAAAATCGCTGTCGGAACAGAGACTAATGTTGGACGTGAGTATTGGATTCCAGAGGAAGAAAAGCGAGATCAGTGGTTTAGAAAAATTGCTCTCCAGAGCTCTCTTCAACAGTTTCGTTAAATAAAGGTTTCATTTGAACCATTCTCAAAGCCACTGTATTGTGGAAGTAACAGATATCTTGAATCTTAGCTGAAACAAGCAATAGTTTTAGTTACAAGTACTAAAATCTTGACGTCAATCGTGTTAATTAGGTCGTAGGGGAAAGAGCTAGCGATGGGTTTGGAGATTTTTATGGTAGTGGATAGTTGTAGGAACATGATAATTAGTTTTAAATATGGTACTATTGTATCAGTCACATACTAACCTTTTTACAGGTGTTAGAGAGTGTTAAACATTGAAAGGAAGAAATAAATAAAGACAGATTTAATCCATAGCATACAAGATGAAAAGGAATACAAACAAAAACATAGAAAAAAGAACAAATCAAATAAAAGACCATTAGACTGAGGAAAACAACTCTAATCGTCACATATTTCTATGTCTTCCATTATGTATTCCTGTGTAAAGAAAATACTTTTTAAGAAGGGAGAAGGCCTTTTACTCCACGCACACGTAAACATGGTGGAAGAAATATGTAAAGATAAGCGGTGTTTTCCTGGGTCTATTGATTGTTCTTTATTTGATTTCTTCTAATTTCTATGCAAAAGCATGTATGCCATGGATTACATCTTCCTTTCTTTCTTGACGTGAATTTACTTAGTAAAACTCCCCGATAACTACTATTGAAAGATCGTTCTAAAGATATGCTTTCATCGTCAGGCAATCACTAGACCTGTTATGCCCAACGATACATGTTTCTGAAACACTCACCCCCAAAGGAAATTCCTTAGAGCGTTACCATAATGGACGACAATATACGAAATAATCAGGGTATATCATGCAGGGAGACTTACACACTTACTACTCTGTATAGTTATTTGATCGCATGTACTATCATTTAGAAGTAATTATTGTAGAATAAAATGTTAGTGGAATTTTAACAATAATCCATAAGATTTGCCATCACTATACTCGTTCTACTATACAGTATTAAAGATCTCTTTACCCTCTAAGGTTAAACAACCTCACATCCGTGTCTGTTTTCCTTTCATCAAATACTCGTACTTTGTTGACAAGCAACTTGGGTATTGGGATCACGCACGTTTTGATATTCTTGTAAAAAAGACGTTGCACTTAAGGTTTTGGAATAAAATACATAGTGAAGTAAAGATAAATAAGAGCGTGCCACAAGAATAGCAAAGTAGATATCCGCTCGCTTCCCTGACATTTCCATTCTGTGATTTTCGTGTCCTGGGTCGGTTATGAGAGAATCCTTCCTTCTTTACAGTGCAGTTTTTATATTTAGAATAAGTCTGTATAGATTTTTTACCGAAACTACCATAAAAAATAGTAACCACCAAAAATACCATAAAACTCATTAAACAATGTCGAATACCTGCCTCAGCACTAAGGCGAGTTAGCTATGTAGAACCAAATATAGTGTTATGGAAAGTAGATTGCGCATGGATGCCAAATGGCTGGAGCAGGAAAATGAACAGAGCTGCGGCAGCCCAAGCACAGATAGCGCTGCGAGGGAATTCTCCTAAGACTCTCAAGTAGAGCCACTGACGCACATGCAAGTTTATTCGTTCTCGAAAATCGCACGATTTGGTCGCATTATTAAGCCATTGATATCGGACACAGTTGAGAATGTGGTGCCGAAGGGGGAGAAAGACGGCGAGAGATGGCAGCGCTCGCAGCGCTATCTGTGCTCGGGCTGCTGCCTCAACTATATAACATCTATGCGCAATCTATCTATATATTTAGGCCCAATTATATTTTTAATTTACATTAATGACGTTAGTGGCATAAATCAAGGACAACTAATACAATACGCTGATGGCACGACCATCAGTGTTGTTTCCAGCTCTACAGAACTCTTAGAGGTCCAAGCTTTTGAAAGTGTCAATATTTATTCCCAATATTTTGAAAACTTGAATATTAAAACAAATTATACTAAGTCCAACTATATTAACTTTTATTTGAGTCGTCCAAATTTTGATTTTGGTCCAACTATTATGATAAATGATCATATACTTGAAGAAGTTAAGTATACTGAATTTCTTGGGATGTTCATTGACAACAACTTTTGGTGGGACAGCTACATTGATTATATCGGTAAAAAGATTTCCTCAGGAACTTTTCTGCTTAGAAATCTATGCCAACATTGTATGCCAGATATTCTAAGAACGGCCCACTTTGGTCTAATCTAATCATACATAAATTATGGAATTATTTTTGGAGGTCGTGTCCTACTTGAAAATTTTGTCGGATACTTGTACTTCAAAAAAGAGCAATCCGAATTATGTCAAACTTTGGATATAGGGATTCTTGCAAAGAAATGTTCCAAAATTTGCAAATTGTAACTTTTCCATCCTTTTATATAATTTTATGAGGATATACAATTATGTTTTGTTTAAACCATAACAACTTAATTAGAGGTTATGATATTCATAACTACTAAACTAGGAACAATTCGCAATCTAGATTGGAAAACAACAGAACAAACATCTTCCAAAGACTACCTAGTCAAATAAGAGTGAAGTTATATAATAAGCTCCCGGAAGATCTAAAACACTTACAAAATTTAAACACTTTTAAGACTAGACTAAAACATTGTTTGATTCAGCATGTTTTTTATGATGTAAGTGAATTTTTGGACCAATAAAAACCCTCCTTTTCGTTAAAATGATTGTTTCAGTAGGAATATTATTAGTCCACTGTCAGTCTTTAGTTTTACCCTGTACTTTGATGGCGATTTTGCCATACTGATTTGTTTTACTTTGTTTCTTGTTTTTTATGCACTTAATAATTTGTGTACATAAATATTATTATTATTATCTACTTATAAAATTATCTTTGGTCAATTTTGGTCAATTAATGCACTGTTTATTTAAAAATATATTTTAATCTGCAGTTCATAATTTGATTCCTCACGCATTTATGCATGCACGACGGGATTTGCTGAAACGCATGGCTTTTATTTCGCGCGCTTTTCGCTTTATTTCAGAACCTGCTTACGCGCCAATAATCCGTGTAATCGTCAATATTCATTCTATGTCGTAGTATTCTTGAGAATACACCTAAAAAAACAGTTGAAAACACTTATACTTGAAAACCCACCATTAAGCTTGTTTACGGTATAAAACTGGTTTTCTTTATAAAAGCCTATTTATTAACCGTACAACACAACTTATTGTTGCATTGCCAATATAACATGATAATATTGTTCGTGAATAAAATATAACGGAGAGACTAAGGTGAACAATAAAATGTGACAGTTATTGGTCAGACGTCAATCAAACTGACGTCAATCACTGCCTACGTCATCGATATGACGTCAAACATGATTGTTGATTCTTCCTTTAACCAAAAACGTGTGTTTGCTACAAAATATCCTTTAGACGCCAGTAGTGGCGAGTTGAATTTTCATTGTTATTTTGAGGAAAAGTCTCTAAGTAGAAAGGTATCTTTGAAATAGGAAGGATTCGCGAACTACAAAATGGCGACCAATTTTATGATTTTCCTAATTTTAGTTTATCTTAAGTAGGCTACTAATTAATATTTTCCCATTCAAAAGGGAGGACATGTTTATTATATCCAACTCGCTTCGCTCGCGAGCCAAGCACCTCGGCCTACGGCATCGGTGCCCGCTTTGTAAAACTCGGCCATCCCGCCGGCCTATCTTATGGCTTATTTGCTTTGGACAACCCCCACTTTTTAACCCCCCCTTCCTCCCCCCAAACAATTTGGTAGACAACCAATATATTTTTGAAATCAGCATAATATTCCCTTTTTTTGATACCCCACATCGATTTTATGATTATTTTTTATTTCTTGCCCCTTTAACCCCCCCAAATCCATATATTGTGCCCCCGAACCCCAAAATCAGTAGGGCTCTTTGGTCAATGGTATACAACTATGTGTCGAGCTTCAAACAAATCCGTTGATATTTACTAATAAGTATTTACAAAAATAAAAAAATAACATGGGGAATTGGGGACCTCAAAAACACCACAAAATAAAAAATCTATATAATTTTATTCGTTTCCCCACCCTCCACACAATAAGGACCATTTCTATTCAAAAAATCTGAATTACCCCAGCCAGATTCCGAGATCTCAACACTCCGGACAACCCTAACCGAAATACTAATAGTATAGATAAGGTTACACAAAATTATAACAATAGTAATGACAGGAGAAATATCGAGAACGAGAATATCAAATTGTAGCCGAGGGGTGAACTTCTGAGGCCGAAGGCCAAGGGAAAAGTATCTAGTAGTAAAAAAATGAAAATACGAGGTAGCAAATTGAGAACATTGGTAAGTTGTGTGTCAACAATAAAAACTAATGTAACTGATTATTAAATTTATTCTGAAAAACCATGCTGGAAGATCAGTTGTCTTTTCATAACCAGTTCTTTCATTGACATCGCTTTCGGTTTGTCAATCGGTATGTAAATTTTTGCAATCGATGTGTTTATGGTGTTTATTTTGAACATGTATAAAGTTCAACATCAAAGATCACATGTCTACCATAAATCCAAATGTTATATTTAATAAAAATAAATACGTAGTTCATATTGTGTAAACACTTTTTGAGACGCTCTGTAGATACCGTTAACAACTGTGTCTAAATCCTAGGGAATATTGTAAGTAATAACATGAAAATATATCTAAAGGGCTCAAAGCTCAACAAAGAATACTGAATTGTAAAGGTAGCCAAAGAAGAAAGTCAAATACGATAAGAATAAACATCGCTCCAGGAATTGCTCGATACTTCTTTATCTTAAAAGTTTTTGTTGTTCCTACCTTACTTTCTTCCGTGTGCCTTTCGCTATTACAAGGTTTTGTGACGTTTTAGAATTCAAGCCCTTTTACATACTTCTTATTCAATTGTTGCAATATTAAAGTTACTTTTTTAATATTGCACCAATAGTAAATTTAAATTATTCAATTTCCTACTGATACCTACTGTATTACTATTGTTGAATTAGAATAACAACGTGTTCAGAAGCATTTATAATAATGAAATAGGTTGAGCACGTTACCAAAACCTCATAGACACAAGCTCAAACTCAAAATTCATGAAGTGTGTAAACAATTGTAGCCAAATCAATGTTTAGAGAAACTGTAAAAAGTAGGTTATTAACAAGTTAATCTGTGTAAAACATTAAATGATCAGTTTTGTAATCTCGATTTCGTTATGTTGTTCATATTTTGAATACGTTTTGTGAGTAGAATTTCTCCAAAACACAATTTTCTGCAACTGTGCACTACGTTGCGCTTGAAGAGATGAAAAAATGGCGACGAAGAGATTCGCCGTTTTGACTACAAAGTCTTTTAGTTAAACGTTCAGTTTAACATTCCTTTTTCAATCGCATGTTCCCAAAACAAGCTTGGGTGCCAATGTTAAAATTGATTTTCGTACTAGAGAGAGGTATGTTTTGCACTTGTATTATGCAAAATACACTATTAGATCCCGATCAAAGACACTTTTAAAGTATGGCCACTCTCTGTGGTTTGGAAGTCACATTAGGCTGTTGGGCGTTGCGTTGGGTATTAGGGATTTGTCGGTGTCTCAAGTCAAAGTATTGGTATAAAAATAATCGGTGACTAACGCATTTATGTAATTTACTGACTTTATCAAAATACGGCTTGTTTCAAAAGTCATGGTGCCAAACTAAATAGCTGTGATATTCTTTTATTTATGGGTGAAAACATCTGATCTATGCAACAATGGACAGCTTAAGTTTATTATTTTGTTTACTTTGATTTCTTTTGAGGGCACATTGGAAATAAAGTGTTACCTCCAATGCCAGAAATTTACAATCTTTAAGTAAAAGAAAAACCAAAGCTTTGGAATCGGTCGCGAAAGAAATGCTGCAGCCCGTTTGGGCGAAATTTGACCATCGATTACATTTGTGCAGGGCTATAAGCGAATGTACATCAAACACCTGTAAACGATTTAAAAAAACTCGTTAAACCTGTGAATAAACTGATGTAACGTTTATTTCGCTGTGACCTTTCTCCCCTGAGCACACCACGTTTACTTTTGCACCATGAATTTTAAAACACTGTAATTCAATTTTTAAATTGGAATTTCCCAAATGTTTTTAAGCTACAAACCCGTTAAACCGACAAAAAGGTGCGCCGTAAAAGTTGACGCGATGGTTCGTAGTTTGAAGCCGATCGAAAACTTATAATATTTTATGAACGCATACAATAGAGTAGATGAATGTATATTTGTAAATGTAAAACAGTAATGTTAATTTAAGATACCGCCCTAAACCACTAAAACTTATAATAATACACAATCTATAATATTTTTTAATTTTTTCAAAATAAGAAAACACACAGTTTATATATAATATATTTAGGACCTCACCGACAAGCTTTATAAGGCCAAATAGGGCTTGATGAGGCCAATTTCATAAAATCGACAATAAACTGTTTTGAATTTTAACCAACAACCGAACTCACCTCACATGTTTGTATCACCGCGCGCATTTTCAACAGAAATAGTGCAAGTTTTACAAGTATGGATAGTAAATAGTTGTCTCTAGAAAAGATTGATGCGTCTCCAGAAGTAAAAGAGGACCGAGTGGTTTGTTTCCAAATGATGAAGCGTTCAATCTTCAAGCTATGAATAAATTTGTCCTGCAAAAACTCTTTATAAGTGTAGAAAGCGATTGTTGTGATTTACGGCTTTGTTTCTTGTAAATTGTTGAACATGGAATAAATGTTCATACAATGAGGTTTCTAGTTTTAATTGGGATATTTTGGTTGTTTCAGGTTAATGTGTTTAAAGAATTTTGTTGTGCAGTTTATTTTTTAAACGGATGGGTTGTGAAAGTATACCAGTATTTTAACCCACTTCTTTACCACAAGATCAATTTTACCTAATCAGAGCTTTTTTTGCAACCTCTACCCAATAACATGTTTTAATTTATATTTAACTTAAACGTTTCTAACAAATAACCTTTATAGAGTGTCACAAAAAATGTGTAGCAGCGCGCTATTCAGAACCGGATTCTACATTCAAAAGTAAATCGAAAATACCTTATAACGTTCTTTTTATTTTGGCTTAGTTCAGCCGTAATCCACCATTTATTCAATTTTTGAAAATAATTAATAATTAAAATCCCTTCAAGTTATTTTTGTTAAACCTGGTATAAACCTTAATTGCTTTCTTAATAACATTTTCTAAAAATATTAATTTTAATCTAACTTATCACATTTTAAAATGGCGGTCATTTAAAAACTTCAAAGTCAAATGAAATCAAATTGGAATTTGACTTTTAAATGTTTAAATGTCCGCCATTTTTAAGTTTGATAAGTTAGATAAAAGATATTTTCGGAAATGTTATCAGGAAAACATTTAAGGTTCATACCAAGTTTTACAAAAATATCTCAAAGGGGTTTTGAACTATTAATTATTTTCAACCATCTACAAATTGTGGATTACGGCTAAACCAAGCCGAAATTAAAAACTGGACATTTTCGACTTAATTTTGTATGTACGAGTAGAATCCGGTTCTGCATAGCGCGCTACACATTTGTGTGACACCCTGTACATTTAACATACAACCAAACCTAAACATGTTTAGGCCTTTAAATTGCTTCTATGTTAAACGTTTTCCTTTTTGCTAAAGAGCATAAAATCACTCTGAATAGCACATTTTTAATAGAACATAATACAAATAGCTATTAGTTGATGGAATTAGGCAGATTTGAGCTGATGTTTATAGAGAGGTCCTGAAAGGATGAAGCGCCTCTGCTTGACCCAGTTTAGATCAAGTGCTGGACTTCCTTTCAATGCATTTAATTTGATTTATGTTATTCCTTTTTTACTGCTTTACCTATTCTAGTTCTCTAAGTATAATTTTTTTATTTATTTTATAAATTATTTAACTCGACACAGAGGAATCAATGTAATTAAGAAGTGTAAGTATATGAGAGTACATCACTTTATTCTTATTTATGTGCTAATTCACTGGAAAATGTAGCGGAGAGCCTATAAACTAGAGGTTTTTATAGAGGTATTTAACATAACAATTCTTAATAGCAAACTAAGTTATCAATAGAAAGACACGTATAGAACAAATCCAAAAAATTAAAAAGGAAAATTGTTAGAAAAATACTTAAAACTCAATCATTAACATACAGGCTTCATAGAGATATAAGACATTAATTAAGGAACAGAGATTGAAATTGTACGGCTGTACAAAAAGAAAACTTTATAAACTAACAAAGCAAATTTTAAAGTTTTCTTGTACTCTAAGTAAGGCGAAACGATTTGTTGTAACAAACGGACATTTATGGTACAAAACATTTAGTTTAAAAGAACTTGATTGGTAAGTTGACCACAGAGAAGTTGCTAAAAGAAGAGTAGTAGCTTCACAAAAAAAGGGCTAATTTCGAGAAAATGAAGAAAATTTGGGTACAAAGAAAAGTCAATTTTTCAGTATGGCTTTAACGTACCTCGCGTTGTCCAACTGGGCTCATATACGAATCTTCTATAATATAAAAATGAATCGCAAAATGTGTTGCTAAGCGCATAACTCAACAACGCCTGGACCAATTTGGCCAAATGTCTTTTTTAAATGTTCGTTGAGTTCAAGGTGGTTTTACGGCAAGAAAAGTCGAATAATGCTGAAACCCCTTAAAACAGCTCTTTTCTTTTTCCCATAAAAACGTTTTCTAACTAAAACGTAAACAATTCGATCTTTATTGCTATTCGTTGCCAGCTGATATCCCTATTTTTTATAAAACACATGCACGGTAGAAAAAAAAACAAAAACAAACTGCCACATTACAAATGTTTTTGACAGGACGAAGTCTGTCGGGTCCGCTAGTAATTAATAAAAATATCTTGATTGTCCCCAGAATTATCATTTTATATTGTACTATCATGACCTCTATAGCCTAACTAACTTGGAAGTAGCCCTGTAAGCAGTTTATTTTTCGTTTTACAGAACGTATAAAGACAACTAACCCATACAATAATAGACTAACTGTACATATTCAAGATGCATATACTACAGTTCGTAGATTTATCTTTCAAAACATTATCCCTTATCCTTTTTCAAGTTCGAGTGTGATAACGCAGGTCATGTATATATCATGGTTAACACACATACCAGTAGATTGATACAATTTAGCTTATGTATTTGCTTGTATCCTTACAATATGGAAATGTGTGGGGAGTTTACAAAAATTGAGATACAAATATTTTATTCTCCTCTGTCAAAGGTGTAAGCCTTTGCATGGGATGAAACAAAAGGAGAAATGTAACAATGTAAGTACAATTATGAACAGTACATACAATTGTAAGTAATATTGTGGTCAATTTGTTTTGAGCTGAGTGCGTTCATACCTGAGAGCGCATGCGTTAACTCATATCTTCGTACAGTAAGTTTCCCAGTAGTTCCGCGCCCCGCCGTAAGAGGGGAGCACTGGTCACGTTTTCCATCGTATCAGTCGTACATTTTCCAACCTAATAAACTTTACTTCAAATAGTTAAGCTAACAGCTCACAAACTGCCAGAAGCTCTTAGCTGACATACGGTAAAGATACAAAGAAAAAGTGTTTATTATTACGTAAAAGAAAATTATTGCCAATTACCTGTTGTTAAGAGGTGGCCGCATAGAGCTCGTACGGCGTTCAAATGGGATAGGAAATTTAAGATGGGAAAATTTGCAAACTGTGTTTTACGTAGGTTAATGAACTAAAACGTGGAATGTTTTTCTCGGGAAGCATGGAGTCATTAGTGCTGCTGCTTATAAAATATAAAAAAATGAGTTCGGTTATAAAATAGAATTTTAATTACTGAATTTCGAGTGGATATGTTCTTATGGAAAAATCTAGCTTATGGTTCAGAAGTACAGAATTAATTTGAAGACGAAAGTAAAAGTTTTAGTGTTTATATGAAGCAGCATCAATATATTTATGCTTCCCGAGAGAACATTTTTACATTTAAGTAAATTAACTTGCCTAAAACGTAGTTTGCAGTTTTTATCTCATGTTATAAACGGTACTCTGAGCTGGACCTGCAGCCGCTCTATCCGGCCGCCCCTTAAAGCTTTTTATTTGCTTGATTCAAGATAAAATTAAAGTAACTAACTTACCTTTTTGTACTAAGAGGAAATTTAAATGTTTTCAATATGGTTGTAAAATAAAAACACGTTTAAATAAATACATGTGGTTACCAACTGTTGATTTCTTAGCTTATAGGATCAGATTTAAAAAAAGTTGAACACGGTGTTTATAGTCGCAGGATAATAGTTGTGACTTCCAAGTATATACCGGGTGTCCAAAAGATCTGACACCCTCCTCCTTAACCTTTCAATGAATGACAACTTTTTGAACGTGCTTTGGCATGTGTATTAGGGGTCAACTGAAGTACTTTTTGGCATATTTTGGGGTTTGCAATTCACCCCTAAATAGGAATTATGGGGGTAACCCTTTGAAATATTTATTTTACCCCATCATGTGATCACTCATTTGAAAAAGCATGAGAAAACAAATTCATTGATACCATTAAAAAGGTTTTACGATGTTCCTGTTTAAAATGGCGGCCAGAAATGGGTTTCAGTATTTAGCAGATAAATTGACGCAATCGCTATAATTTTCCAAATTTCGGAAAAATAACGGATTTATTTATTGGGCAATTAAATCTTTAAACTGATACGCTACAAGATACATTTTGTAAACTTCAGAAAAATCGCAATTTTTTAGAAAAAGAATCAGAACAGCGTCCATTTATCTGCTCAAATAACGAAACACGTTTCGGGACACCCTTTTGAACATGAGCGTTGAAAAATCTTTTTAATGGTACCAATGAATATATTTTTTGTACCCTTTCAAAGAGAGGTCACATGATGGGATATTTCAAAGGATCACCCCACGACCCCAATTTCGGAGTGAAGAGCAAACCCTCAAAATATGCCAAAAAGTACTTCAGTTGACCAATAATACATGCACCAAAGCACGTTCAAATGTTTTCATTCGTTCAAAAGGTAAGTAGGGGGTCGGAAATTTTGGACACCCGGTGTAATAACGTAGTATACTCGTAGTGCATTCATCAATCACGTCGAGTCACGTGAGACAACCATAACAATAGTTTGTTACTATTTATAACTGTAACGAGTTGAAGAGAAACTTGTATGTAGAGATCCGGCTTGGTTAAACCCACAGTTGGCATGGTAAGCCCGGACATTACGTTGAGGGTGTGAGAAGGATTATGAGACAAATGAAGTAGATTATGTTCTAAACCTCCAGCTCTTTTGTTACTGTCACTTGCGCAGTTCTGTTAATATTTTGTAGCAAACCAAAACTCTGGGTCTTCCAATAGCACGATCAAACAAAATTTACTTTTAAAGAAGTTTAACGTGTTGCGATCATTAGTCGCGCTAAACTATTCCGCCAGGGCTGCGCCACCTCTCTACAGTGTCGGCAGCTTGAAGTGCTGTCCTCTGCGTATAATCTCACTCAGCCGCGCTCTCTAACCGCACTGCACTGTATAGAACGCAACAGTCTAACCAACCCAAACCTTAAACTAATTGACAAGAATTATTAGTATTTTTGGTAACTACTAGTTTATCAATACCGCATACGATGACGTGAGGCAATAGGAAAATACAAATTTTAATGTAATTTTGTTTAAATAAAATAAGGTTGAAATTTTAGTATACCATGACATTAAACATGCCTTAGAACTCTACAATAAGATTTACATCACGAAATTTAAAATATGTTTGATAATTGTGGGTTATAAAATAGGCCAAGAACCGTCTCAAGAAAACTTTCGTGGTTTTATTTTTATTTAAATTTAAAATGAGTTTTTATACTTGCCATACGTTCATAAAAGTATACACATTAACTTTTATTTCATGAATGCACAACCTTACAGTGACATAAAACCATTGTATAAGTAGATTTGGATTAAAAGTTAAGGTTGTCTTTCATTAAACAATATAAACATTTTGTCCAATGCAGTTTTCTGTTGGAACGACCCAATTTATTTCGAGTAAAGTTGATTCAAACTATTTTTAAAAAGAATGAAAAGTACTCATTGTGTTTAGGTTATGGATTTGCCAGCCAGCTGGGATACAAAAATTCCGTTTTATCTCTATAATGAAAGACTCTACCAGATCTCCTGATTCCTTTAATGAACAAACTTTGTTTGCTAATTAAAAGTTTGCCGAGGAATATTTTATGGCACTTGAAACTTTGCGTCAAATTTAATTTTGAATTCGTGACTCAATAAACTAAACTTGGATATTATTTAGGAGTAACGAGACAATTCTTTCTGTTGTCCACTATTTTTCTATTGAGGGTTTAATAGTAATTATTATTTCAGTTCTTACTCACTGCCTCTCTTAATTAAATTAACCTAATCACCTAATTTTACATGAATTTCCTGACTTTATTGAGATGGCCTTGTTTGTTTTGGTTTTTTCAATTCAAATGTGGTGTCTGCACTTCCTCAACAATTAGTTTTGCCTCATATATCTCTGACTTGCTCAATGATCCTCTCCACCACAATCAACTGCATTATTTCCCATCACTTGCTCGACAAAAAGTAAATAGTTTTTCTCGTAGTTATCTTATCTGAAACTTAACTTTTAACTTTTAGTCCAACTTAATTTAACTTCTAAAACCTCTTTTACGTCGTCTTATTCTGTACCCTTACCTGTACCCCTGTCTTATAAAAGATCCCCAACTGAAAATGCCAAATATTTTTTCAATTCAAAAATATCTTTATTTGTTCTCATTACATACAATATAAAACAACTCACAATCAAAGAAACTATATCTAAATAATGAATTTAAATACTGTTGTTAATATTTTAATATTTTACAATATATAAATAGCAAAATAACAAAGTTTAAAGTTTACTTGTAAAAATAAATAAGAACAAATAGTTAGGTACCTCATTTTTGTATGTGTTGAGGTACCATCAAAATAAATATCAAACTTCTTGAGTTGCAACCTTCGTTAAAAAAAACTATAAACAATACACCTAAATAGCTAAAGTAACGTAAATATTATATAAAACTAAACACGTTTCCATCTCAAGAATAATACATAATCAATAAATTTTAAATTTCAAAATTAATCCAACTGAAGTTATAATTGAGAACTACAAAATACAAAGCCCTAGTATAAATGTTTATGTTGAACAAAGGTAGACAAATTAAAATACACAACAAAAATGATCATAATCTCCACTTCACCTAAAAACCTTTCAACACATTCAATTTTCAAATAACCATTTCTTAAGTTTGTTTAAAAATAAAAGCAATGTGGGCGTGCTAAAAACGTGAAAAGGAAGAGCATTAAACATTTTCAATATTTTTTAAAACTTGTGATTTAATTTATAGCAAGGGTTATAATTCTATCTAACATTTCATTTTTATTAAGGGACAATGTATTCACAGAAATTTTAACCCTTCATTAGTGGCTGAGATATAAGACATACGTTTACTAAAAGTACAGCTATTACAACAAAATGTACACGTTAACAAAGGAATTTAAATTTGAAATTTAAAATTTATGTTTGATCTACCAACAGCAGAACATTGTAAACAATAACTCGGCTACAAAATTTATTACGTGCACAGTGCAAATTATTGTTTCTCTCATTGCCCTGTTTGTTGTGTCTTTTTTTCTTTGTATTTTGACTAGTAAATTTGGTGAAACGGCTATGTAACAGCAGAACTGATTAATAATACATATTTACTTTTTTAATAAACTATTTTAATTATAGTATGTAAACGTACCGAAAAGGGGCAACATTTAAAAACTAGAAATGCAGAGACGCTACGTTCCTCCTTACTGGAAAATAAAAGTGTACAAAAATGAAAAATAAACAAATAACCTATAGTTATTAGTGGATTTAAATTAATGTTTAAAATAAAATGGAGGATATCTGGTAAACAAGTAGTTAATTGGCTAACATCAAATAGTTTACTTTCATTTACTTTAACTACAAAATAAAACAATGTCCAGAGGTTTGTAAACACGTGTTCTCGCGGCAAAGCGAGGGTAGGTGAGGAGTATCAGGAAGTAAGTTTGACTGCGGAAACCAAGTTTGCGTCTGCCTGGCTTTCATTTCCGGTGCATCAGCTGTTCCACCAACATTCCCGCCAGACAGCTGATCCACGTGGTTCATGTTGTTACAGTGCTCTGTATCCAAGAAGTTGTAAACGTGTCGTTCTTTTTCCTTGTCCTTGCGGTTGAAACTCATTAACCATGATTTGGTAGCAGTTAAACAAATTTTAAGAGCAAAAGACGTTGTAATTTCCATTATACATCTGCCAGTACCCTATCTACTACAAGAAAGGCTAGTAGGCCAAGTTAAACTAATGTTTAAGGCATCTATGAAATTTCCAAGTGTTAGCAAAATATTATTTTAGGTTAGTGTTAGATTACTTAGAGTTGTAACTTTTGACCTTGACAGAAAATTTAGTGTAAGTTATACCGTACGACCCTAAAACAACTCACTTTATTATTTAAGTACAAAGAGTGGGTAAAGGCAATTTTTATAAGAATTTAAAACGAGTCTTGCAGGAATTTCTAAATTTTAGCCCATCAGCCATTGAAATCACTCTTTTTTGTAAAGTAAACTCCAATTGTAGCAGTTTATTATTTTAGGTTAGTCTTTGATTACTGAGAATTGTAACTTTTGACCTTTACAGAAATATTAGTGTAAGTTATACCGGCCGGCCCTAGAAACAACTAAGTTTATTTTAAAATATACATAGAGTGGGTAAAGGCAATATTTATAAGAGTTTAAAACGTTTCTTGCAGGAATTTCTAAATTGTAGCCCATCGACCATTGTATTACTCTTTTTTGTAAAATAAAATACTTCAGAATTTTTCTTCTTAGCAATAACCCTGTAAGAGTAATCCGTAAGATAAATTGAGGCGAATAATTAGATTCTTTGTGTTAGTTTTAAACATCTTGGCTGCAATAAAAGGGCAGTTTTCTTAACAAAAATTGCCCCTATAACTATCAATATTGCGACGTTAATGCAGTTTAACAAATATTTTATAATGATATGTTTTACTTTTGTTTGAAACGTCCTCTAAATCCTTTTATGCTTTACAATTATTAACTTCGACTGATAAAGGTAAGTAGGACCTTTGAAGGAAACTCGGCTAGCTTGCATCGCTTGACAAAATAAGCTTGAAACGGTTGACTCTATCTTGATCCTTTCATCTTGGAGACATGCATTCAGAAGCTAGGTCTGGGAATTAACTACTTATACCTACTGAATAAAACTTATTGGTAACTTTAAAACGCAATTAAAAACACGAATACAAATCCACAAGGCAGATTAATAACAAAACTAGGATGACAACAATTGCATTGTGTTAGTTCTACGTACCTGATGTAAAGTTTCTATATGATGACAAATATACAGTATTTTTGCGGATTTAGCCAATGTTGCTATTTACACTTTCTACGCATTTTATTGTATCCATAAAAAATACGGTTTGTATTCATTTTTCAACCAAAACACTTCTTTAGTTTAACACCAAACCTTCCGAATCAATCCTACCTTCAAATTTGCGATAATTCGTCATACAAACATTCTAACCCAAATACCCAAATTATATTGCAAATCCTCCAACTTGTATTATTTCTCTGTAATTCGAAGAAAGGAAATGAGAAAACTGTCCCAGTCACAAACAATAACTCGGACGTTATTTGTTCTGGAACTATTGGAGGGTAAACGTCCGTCGGTAAATTGAAAGGGAAAAACTCAATCAAAACAAAAGTTGATATGAAGTTGGACCGAAGTGCTCAAAGCCGGTTCATCGCTCAGCGTATGGACAAAGTTTCCCGTTGCTGCTCTGAAACAACAAACAGTCGATACCGTAGCTACTTTGTGAAGAATATGTAGTTTGTGACCAGAGACAATGGATGTAGGTAGACTAGCTATACCTATGACTTGGCGGCTAGGTTTAGTTACTCAGCCGTCACCCTAGGTTGCACCACTGGTCTCACGTCTCTAGTACTAATCGTGAACAATTATTGCCGACGTTTTATATCGTTGCCAACGACACACTATCACTTCTCATCGGCCCACCAAAAGGGGCCGGCTTGAAGGGATGGCATGACTACATGGTGACGCCGGACCAACCGGAGTCGAACGGATGAGGCTGTGGTAGAAAAGTCAATTCCCAACCCACTGACTGGCTGAGAGTAACGGACGACCAATCACAGGTGTATATCAGGCTGACCAACTGTAATGAACAAGAAATATCTAATTACGCACGGCCATTTGAGGCTGGGGCATCATAGATTATTTAAGTTTTCTGTAACCTTAATACCTGACCTTAATACCACGTGTTCGTGATATTTTTAGCTAAAAGTTATAATTGTGTCTATATTTGGATGGCTTCGCGGTATAAATTCCAAATCAAATCATAATCATGATTTATTGTAGCACTACATTTAAGTTCTGGCTCATCATTCTGATATTCCAAAAGTAACACGACTGTTTTGTATGTACAAAAAAAACTACACTAGTGTCTCCGTCCGTTCTTTCATAAAAGATTATACAAAAATCCCAAACCTGCAACAGTTTTACAACTACTTCAAACCATAAATTATTGCCCAACTACATAATACTTGGAACCGCCAACCAGTGTTATATACCCTGGATCTTTAATTCATCTATAATTTTGATTGTACTGTTTTTGCAATACCATTTGTTGAAGGCTAGTTGTTGGATACACAAAGTCAGAAAACAATATTTTAAACGATGATTTATATGATATACTCAAGATAATACATTGTTTAATACAAGCTTTCTTTTATCCCGATATTTGTTGTTTAAATATTCTTAAATATTCATTGACATATTTTCTTTCTAATGATTAAAAGTATTTTTTAAACACAATCAAATTAATACTAGTTCATTAAAAATGAAAAGCAATATCTGTAAAGAAAAGTATTTCAACGAAAAGGTCACAAGTCGTTGTATCTTAATTAAATCTTGTTGGTTCACATCTTGTTTACTTCAACTGTACAGAAGGAACGTAGCCACATTGTAAGCCTCTCTCTCTCTCTATTAAAGTGTTTTATTTCATTATTATTTCATTGAATTCTGTACTCTGTAGTTTCTTTTTTTATGAACTAACTCCATTCCAATGCGACCTTGCTGATAAGCAAAATTGCACTAACACGTCCTTTGCGATACCTTAAACTCTATTAATCACAGTGAGCTGTCATTGTCTAGTTTTAAAAATATATTTCACACTGTTGGAGTAAAATTGAGAATAAAGCGTTAGAACGCAGCTTTATTGCCCCTACAGCTTTGTGTCTTCATAGCTTGACTACGTTATTCTGATACAAGAATGTCTTCATTATAAATAGGCTAGTTCCGCTTTCAGTGGCAAAACCAATGGTCAATATAAACTTTGCGGCAGCTTGAAGAGATATTTTAACTTGTTTGTTTTAGGGCGAGCCAAATTTGGAAAAAAGACAAACATTAAAAATTAAAAGGTTGACCACGTATAGAGCGCACCGATTTAACCAACCCTGCACTGACTCTATTATTACAATACTGTTATTCGTTGTTGATAACTACTAGTTTAAAATACATCCGAAAACGTGTGTTAATTCAAAAGGAAACCGATTTACGAATGTTAAGGACATTATTTTTAATTGCAAATATATAGTTTGAAATTAACACATAATTGGACTTTAGAGTATAATTTTCAATACGAGATTTCAACTTGTCCTTGATCAGTGCTGGTTAGAAAATAACTGGCCAACAAATTATAATGTTCGTTTTTATCACTATTGAAAATACGTTTCTTATATTGTCTTTAGTTGATAATATTATAATTGAACACTAATTGGCTTCACACCTTCTTTCTAATAAAGAATCCAACAAATTTAATTTTGAAATTACACTTTGGCTTTTAACATAAGCCCTCATTAGATAAAATACTGTTTAATAATTTAAAAAGATACAACAACAAACAGTTTAAAATTAAAATCATATGGTTATAAATATAAACAAAGGGGGAAATCTATTGAATTTCTCAAAAAAATATACGATTATAATTTAAATTTTCTTTCAACAGGTTGTTCCAAGTGTGGTTTATGGTATTTGAGGGTTTGCTATGGTAAGAATTCTGAGAACTTATGTATGATGTGTCCAATACTGCCCATTTAAATAAACCTTTGACATCACGAAGAATTTCTGTTCCATCTTAGTTTATGATCAACTTGTTGAAAAAACATTTCAAATTATAATCGTACATACTATTTGAACAAATTTAAAATGGTTGAGTTTTTTGTTAGAAAGAAGGTGTGATGCCAATTAATGTTCAATAATGAATTAACCACCTTCAACAACATCATATCGACAAAATCTTGATATATTTTTTAATTTTTGAGCTTAAAACCTTAATATTTGTCTTTCTAACATTTCTAGTCACCTAATTAATCACTTCGTTGGAAGATTGTTTTGGTACAATATGAGGAACATTTAAAGGCAGAACAAAGTTGTTAAAAGTGTGAAAAGCGAGCCGTGTGTGTATTTGAGTGTGGAAAGCTAACGCTGGTAAATCCTGACACATTGTTATAGAGCTTATAAAACCACCGCCGCCACAACATACTCGAGTGAATGTAGGGTTCTACCTCCCTCACTAAATTCATTCAAAGCCGATCTATTACAGTATTAGTGATATCAGAGTTTAAACTATTATTGCGAACCTCATCCATCGTTAGTGAACAAGATGATCACGAAGTGTGGTTACTTTTCGCTTGAAGACGGGATCAGATTGCAGATCCCGAAACGTCGTGACCATCTTGCTCACTAATGATGGAAAATGTCCGCAATAATAACTTAAACTCTAACATTCTCCCATCTTCAACAAGCTTTAAATAAAAGATTCATAATATGTTATCTTTTTGAAAAATGATTAATCTAATTTATTTTGTCATACGTAGGAATACAAGCTCTTAGGTCACTAGGCAGTATCGAAAGAATGAAAGATTTAATCCATGGCATACAAGATGCATGGGAATACAAACAAAAATATATAACAAAGAACAAATCAACAAAAAACAACCAAAAGACCCAGGAAAACAACGCTATTCTTCACATATTTATTCCATCGTGTAGTCGTGCACAGAGTAGAAGGCCTTCTTTAAAATATACTTTTTAATTTTGATCCGGAAAACGGTGCTTCTTGCTTCAAGTTATCTGGATTATTATTATATAATTTAGACGACGCGTAAATTGTATTTTTAGTATAAACATTGTAAATGAAACATTTAAGACTGTCTACCAGTATTTTTACCTTTTTCATATTAACACAGTTTTATACCAATCCTATAACATCCTCAGTTTGAGATAACCTATTTTTTATTTAAGTCGGGCAAACAGTTTTTCTAGAGAGTGTGTTTTGTTAAGCGTGTTTCCTACATATTTATCTTCAACTAATACAACACCAATTTAAAAGACAACTTTATTCTATTTGCAAAACATACAGAACTAAGTAAACGACAAATACCAAAACTACTTAATTAAATTCCAAGAGATGTAAACCTATAAAGATGTAAAGTAATCAAAGTTATCCATGAGTTTTTTTTAACAAGAAGAAGACGACGTTTCGGGATTTGGAGCCTGATTCCATTTTCAGGTGAATAGTAACGTAAAACATAACACAAAATATTAGGAAATAAGCTAGCCTAAAGGTAATCAGCGTAAGCAGACCAGTTCGTCCCTCTTTTTTCAATTTTGGTAAGCAGACCAGTTCGTCCCTCTTTTTTCAATTTTGGTAGACTATTTTTTAGACTTTGTTTTTTAATTTGTCATGCAACCGATTGAAAAGCTCGTTGATTTGCGAAGGAAGTTTTCAGATTTGGGGGTTTGAAGTACTGTTCGCCAATAATAGTCTAAATCCTTAGTGGTTTATTTGAACATTTAATCTTTTTATTTTTACAATCGAGAGCTATTTATAAATTAATTTCCCTTCTTGTATAGCTAGAAGATTATTGAAACCAGATGTGCAAACCATACGCCACTGGATAACCTGACTCTCTGTGAAACTAAAAATGACCTTGACATTTGGTTTAGCTATTTGTTCGCTCTCTAAACGTCGAAACAAAATAATCTCTACGTATAATCTTCCCGCTGGTTAATTATCTCTATAGTTTTAAACCCATTTTTTGGCATCCACATGTGTACGAAAGGGTTCTAGAGCCCTTGTTTAGCCAAACTGCAAAGTAATGCAGGGTAAGTAGTAAATTGGGTTCGGTTTCCGTTATGAGATTGGCACCGAAATGTCACACAATAGCGCAATGAACCGTGTGCTTGGGTTTGTTGATAAGACATGTTGATTTTATGGTGATTACGTCAAAGTACAGTGATAGAATGCTCTTTAAGACGCATACAATATAACATTTTCGACCAATAGTTTACATTTTTGTATTTTTAGGTGAAGCCAAATCTAAAAACAGCCCTCGTATTTTAATTGTTATATATTTTTAGCCCGTTTGTACACAATGGCGGTGATTGGCTGTACACTGTACAGTGCAGTAACGTAAGATGAGGGGGTGAAGAGGCGGGGGTGAGGGATGGGTGGGGGAGGGAGGCCGGTACAGAGGGTAAGAGTGGTGACGACATCAGTGTACCGTGTTCTGTGCATCAGTGACGTCATACTGGCACTTCCGGTCACGTGACTCATGGATACACACGACTTCCGGCCGAAACAAACATGCAACTGATAAGCAATGTGAGTCGGAGACTATTTTCTGTTGTATTTATCAAGGTGTTGTAGACATTTATAATCTTCAAAGCAAGTTTTAGTTCATAACAGTTTTTAGTTTTGTAATAAAAATAATCCCATTTACTGATGCGTGTTTCATAGTTGTTTGAAATGGCAGATGTAAAACGAACAATGGCAACACATAAAAATAGTTATAACGTTTAGTTTAAATCAACCAACCTTTTTTGTCAATGCTAACGCCTACTGCAAAATTAAAACACCTGCTTGCTTTCAAATATTTTAATTAATTTTAAATGCATAAATTTTACATTTTTAATAAATTGAACAAAGTAATAAGGAGATACCATAACAATTTAGATTTTACACTTACATTCTAATATTACCATGAAAAGGACAAAATTGATTTTGTGAGATAGTAAAGAAGTCGTAAATTTAAACCGTTCTTTAAACAAAATTACAGTTGTGGGCACCCCTTTCGTTTCAATGGAGAAAAACACTGATCATATAACTAAAAAAACTCGACAGATTGGACTTTAATTTCTCAGTTTTCTTTTTCCAAGGTTGTTACCTGGGTCAAGTTCGTTTATAAAGTAAATCCGACCTTTCGTTCCAAAACAAAGTATCGAAAGTCTTCGTGGGTTTTTTAATTACACTAAACCCTTAACCACTGATTTGTGTCCATTTGTAAAATGGACTTTTAGTAAATTTTTAATACTCAAAAGAATTTTATATATACATACGACATACAAGATAAAACAGAATCGAGTAGAAATGTTCTCTGAGTTTGGTTGTTTTGTTACTAGATCCACGAATAATTCATTTCTGAGCATTCGATCATACCGATAGTGTATTGTCCTATTGAAAATATGTTTTTGAACGGTGACTGGTTGATGAGTTATATGTTTTAATTTTCGTTTGAATGGAAAACAACGTGATCGGTAGCCAATTATTAATTTGAATTCTAGAACAGATTCACAGAGGGATACTGTAATTATAATTACGAGTTTAGTATATAGTACCCTGTAAAATTGTATTTCATCATGTACCGGTTTCCACCTTTAGGTCATCTTCCCGCAAGTAGGGACTTACATGCGGGAAGAAGACCTAAAGGTTGAAACCGGTCCATGATGAAATACAATGTTACAGGGTACTATGTACTTTATATATATATATATATAAATTATAATTTGAATTCATTAGATAAACAGTTCAAATTTTGTTTAATCAAGTTATTGAAATCTTCAAAATTTTCTGACCGAGGCAGTTTATGCAAGAAAAATTGAAAAGTTCAAAAGAACCTACAACAAATTCATAGTATTATTATTAGAAAGATTTAAGAAAGTAAAGTAATGCATGAAACTCTGTAGTAAAATATTTCTCTGGTTGGACTTCGAAGATTTTCACAAAACGACAACATTATATTGCCAATTGACCAGGACTACACTTGGTATTTCCAAAGTAAGTCCGTCTCAAATAACTTGCGAAAGCCTTTCCAAATTGAACATCTTTTTATAGCTTTCCAGACTGTATAGAGACAAATATAAGAAGCTCTGACCAGTTTAACCACTGTATTGTATTCTATCTTGCTCTAAGTAAAAACCACGCAAAGCTAGTTAAACAAAACATAGGTTACGTTATCATTTGGTTCGTTATCATTGTAATTGAGCCCGATCGTTTGTTTGGTAAAAGTACGCTTAAACAATGAAACACAATTCCGTTGCTTGAAGAAAATAAACCAGGCCGACACCGCATGTTGGCAGATATTCATGTTCTCAGGCGGATGCCTCAGGCGTAAGTTTTTTTTACTGGAAGTTGTACCACATGGCATAAACAGAAAAGGCCTTTTAAATTTCACTAAAATCGGACTGTTCATTCTGTTAAAGTACTACTTACGCTTGCTGAATTCTCAGATACTAAGCTCGAATCATAGACTAACGGACTTTATGGTAGAGTTTATTTGTCTTTGTTCTTATCTAATGCCTAGTTATGCCACAACAAACTTCATGCAGCGTCCATTCCACGTGCCCAACACTTCTTTATTCTTTATAAATAATAAACCAACAAAAAACACACTGCTTTGTCTCTTTTAGTTTTGAAGCCTTTCTAACATTGACTGACGTTGTCTATATGTAGTTACAATGTTTTTGGATGTTTTCAGTACTTTTTGGGTTTAAATTTAAGACGTCCGACTTTTAAACTGTCAAAAGATAACGAATTTTATACAGTTACATCATTGAGCGTTTGATAACTGAAATCATGTGGCAATACTCAGCACATTGTTTAATATTGTGATATTTAGTCTTTAGATATTTTAGATCTTTGGATCTTCAGCATACACTGTTTATCATGACGTTGCCCTCACAACACTCTTACAACAGCTGTTAGAGTTTGCTAGTATTAGTTTTCAAAAGAGAGGTTAAAAACACACTTAAAACAAAAACACACTTAAAAAAACAAAAACAGACAACTAATATCATTTTAATAAACGGAAATTTGCATCGTAAATGGGTCTTCTCTATGAAGAAAATGACCGTAGTTCGTGGCCTGATGGCAGCCTATCTGACCTCCTTTCGCGTAATCGCCAACGATAAATTTACGAACCATGTAGTCATTGAACATTTTGGGTCAGCAAGCTTTGAACTTCGTTGACAACTCAACCTTGCACCACAATGTTTAACCTACAAAATATTTAACAATTAGTGCATATATAAAAAACCTTTTTATGGTTTCCAATTTTAAACTGTATATCCTTACACAGCAAACATTGATTCTACACCATAAAAAGATGTACGTTCTACAATCATCTACGTTATAATTACTTGACTCTAGGCTCTCAGATGCTGCGATTTGTTTGAGGTTTAATTAAGAGAGAAATAACGAACAAGTGGTAGAGGGAAGGGAAGAGTAATTATTTCAGTTAAGATCAAACGATGCAACACACTTCCGTATTCGCTTTGTAGCTAGAAGATTCAACTTTGCAATCTTCCGGAGTAATCCAAGAACTTAAGATCTAGGTCGAAATTGAATATACGCTAACATTAAAACTAAAAATCAATATTGATTTTCTTTTTGAACTTCAGTATTAAAAATCATAATATAAATAGAAAACAATTAATTGTCCAATGAATAAATACAATTTTAACAATGTTGTGTCATACGTTATTGGATTTGTTTTCTTATCACCACAGATTAAAAACATTGTCTTTTTTTATTGTTATGTAGAATAATTGGCATCCGATATTAGATATTTAGATTTTAATGTCATCCGAAGCGGTACTTATAAACTACCAGCCATCAATAAAAAATTAATTAATGATATCTATTATCGTAAACTTGTGTATGGCTGGTTAATGCGTTGCGCTCTATACAGTGCAGTGCGGTTAGAGAGCGCGGCTGAGAGTTCACGCACAGTGGGGAGCACTTCAAGCGCACGACACTGTAGAGTCAGAGTACAGGTGGCGCGGCCCTGGCGGACTAGTTTGGCACGACTGGCGATTGCACCACGTTAATAAATAATATCCCAGGTGCACGAGCTCTACATTTGAACATAAAGTACCTCACCCCACCCACGTGCATCGCGTTTCGTCTTCGTTTATAATTATACTTTAGGTATTGCCATATATGCTTGTGACTCACATCCCTTTTTCACTAGGCTACCTTCTTCTCGATGCTCTTCACTCGTGTAAATTACGTAGCTCTAAAGTTTCTTTCAATTGTGATAACGCTTTGAGTGTTTCAGTCAATGTTTCGGGCTAAACTCGTGTTCCATCAAAATATTAAAAGATTTAATAAGTCAAAATTGAGCCAACTTTCTTATTAGACTCAGAAATGGACCACTTATAGGTGGAGTCTTGGGATAGTGATAGAGTGCAAATATAAAGATGAGATCAGGTTCTGACTAAAGTTTCTCTAGCGAAGTTAACTCTGCAGTAGTTGCTTGCAAGTTAAACATATGTTGAGTCTGAATATCTTTTTCATCGAAGAAAACATGCTGCACTGATCGGGCGATGTTTCCTAACTTCGCCGTCTCCAATTTTCTTTGCCTCCTTACAAGTATGTAAATAACCTTTAACTAAAAACATTAATCTCTGTTCTACCTTTTAGTATCGCAAACCAATATACTTGGTTATTAAATAGAGTTTTACTAAATGTGTGTGTGTGTCAACCAGAAAACCTTGGCTCACTATCGCCCTTATTTCAAAACTGCCTCAACATTAGCGTGATTGTTTTAATTTAGGTTATTTTTGATTTCTTAGGTTGGCTTTCTTTTAATTCTTTTTATAACATTTTGAATCATGTTTTACGATAGTCCAATTCAAAGATGTTCTTCGATTTGTCAGCAATAAATGAATAAATAAAAATGACTTGGAGAAACCAGACGGAAACCTCTGGTTCCGATAACTTATCGATCTTTGAGTTTAATTTTGGTTAGAAAGTTACACATTTTTTATCCGGTCATAGATGAAATTAGACAATTTTAACTTAAACGAGAGAAAGGATTCTGCCATAAGACTCCTGCAATTGAGAATGAAACGGAGTGTACGAAATAGATCTGTTGACTAATCTAGCAAACTTGAAAACAACTCTGTTAGAGTTGCTAATCACCAAATGGTCTGAACAAGAATTCTTATCAAAGACAATTTATAACCGTCCCCTTAGCTTTCTTATACAATCAATACCAACGTCTAGAAAATAAAACGAACATAGGTGAACCTCTATGTTATTTAAAATGAAAGGTTTAGACAGTAAAACTTGCTCAGTCACTTTCAAAATTTACAGGAGACGGATTTTGTCATTTAGGGCCGTTTTTTTAATTCAAAGCTCAGGTGGAGATTAACTATCCTCCAGTTTAGTTGTTGATAATCTGCAATGTTTAGATTTTACCACAACCGTACCACTTTACGGAATATTGAAAACTTTGAACAACTTTTATTATAGCGTTGTTTAATATATGTTTAGACTCATTAGTACTACTAATACAATAATAGACACATTTTTCCACTAAAATTCCAAATCAAAACAGACAATGTTAAACTTAACTTAAATGTTAACGTTTCAGTTATCCTTAATTTCAGATTAAGTATGAAATAAAAAACGTACCTAAATTATTTTAGGAAAACGGTATCTATCAGTAATGACCTTAAGACATACGACAAAACATTATTTTAATTCTCCAAATACTTTATGTAAATACATGTAGTTTACGGATTTTTTATCTTTCAAGGTATGCGTAGACCGATATTTATAGAGTTAACTAAAAGTTTACTTTATCGGTACATAATGTCTGGCCTAGTGTTCTGCCCTGTACAATTAAGCGGTGCCATAGTAAGTGGGAAGTCAAATATTTTGGACTTAACACAAACCTTTAAAAAGCTAAGGGGAATCGTTTTAAACAAATCGTGCTTTCAAACCAATTTTAGCATTTAAAATGTTTTGGTGCATTAAAACGTCTTGTCAAGAACTGAATAAAATTTTCCAAAATTTACTCTCACGGTTTTGTAGTTTTCCCAACAACGTGTAGCCAGATATGTTAAATACGTAGACCGTAAGTCAGTAGAAATTAGCTTCAGCTCACGCATACAAAGGCAGAAGATGAAATCCCTGCTACAAAAGCGATGCTATCTAGACATCATGAATATAAGATTGTCAACTTCAACTTGTACCCGGCAGTAGCAGTCTTTACTTCTCTTCTTTACAGGCGCTTCATGACCTTAACAACTTGGTATTAGCGCCTTAACAATTTAGACGCTCTTTTGACGGTTTGAAACGAAACTAAAGTACCGTAATCAAACCAAAAATAAAGTGTTAAATGTTATTTTGTTATTTCGCAGTTCACTTTTAGAAAATGATACCCATCAAAGTTGCTACTTTGATTGTGGTTGTAATACTTTTATTTTTGTTTATCTTCGTTCTTATTCAAGGTGTGTTTCTAATTCAAACAAATATGTAAGATGTATAACTCAATTGTATCATTAGCTTGTTTTTTGCGAATTTTCATAGGAAATAGAGTTAATAATTTCGATTGCCTTAGAGACTAAACTCAGTTAGTCAAAAATAGTCACTTAACCTCTGAGACTAACCATTTAAGAAGAGAAAACTCACAAACTATTTTGTATTAGACATGTCTAACTAAGTACTTAATTTTGACGATAATACATCAACCTTACAAAATGTCGTCCATACATGGTGGAATTCAACATCGGAAGTCCTATGGCAATTGATGTGATATGGTTCTGTGAATTTGACCGAACTGTACGATCAAACTCTCGCCTCTGGGCTGTCCGTCTTCAGACAAAGGACTCCTCTCAGATATGCAGTGGAGTTGAACAGACAATCAGACCTCATGTAAGTTTCAGCACTTCCTCTGCTGGTATTGTACTCATGCGTTTTAGCGAACCTCTCTATACGCACAATCATTAGAACTATCTATGTCTATCGCCATACGGTACAAACCGTCGAAGATCAAAACTATTTGCATTTTTTACCTTTTCCTTCGTCAAATGGCAAAAGTCATGCATGTAAGTGCGTGACCACTCAAGCTCGCAATTTTGTCCGATTTTCACTAAATCTCATTTGTAAATCTCTAGGGTAAGCTTGTTAACCAGAAAAATCAGTTCACTGAAAGTGTTCTTTTGAGGGCGTTTCTTTCCAAAAATGTGGTTTATACGTGTTACTATAAAAACTGTATGTATTAGATGGTTTTATATACATTGAACTTAGTATTAGTATTAACAGCTTCGTCCTAACAGGTGTACCATCAAAATCAACAAGCTTCATTCAATATGACAATAGAAAATTGCTTTTCATCGCCATCTTGGTCTGGCTAATTAGATGTCGTAGACTTTAAGTTCACGTTTTAGGGCAGACATCGGAGGTACAGAAAGACTATACAGACAGATAAGCAGTCTTCGGACGTTAAATTTTGACTCGTATCAAAGTGCTTCTTACCAGGACCTTCAGTAGACTCCATTTTTTTAAGTGGTTGATAAACAACTGTACTAGGTCAATTGTATCAGCTTGAAAAACATTAGATTACTTTACCCAACTAGCCTACTACTAATACTAATAATGAGTTCTTCTGTTGGGAAGAAGTAGTGGTTAACACAGCAAATTTCATGCTTGATCATTGATCGTTGTTTTACATATACAGGGTGTCACAAAAAGTGTAGCGCGCTAAGCAGAACCACACAAAAGTAAATGGAAAATGGCCAGTAGCATTTTTGTTAATTTCAACTTATTAGTCGTAATCCGCCATTTTGTAAATTTTAAAAATAATTCATAATTACAAAATTTTTTTGTGATGTGTTTGTGTAACATGGTATAAACCTTTATTGTGTTCCAAAAATATTATTTATCAAATTTCAAAATGGCGGCCATTTAAAAATCCTAAAAACGGCTAAACTAAGCCGAAATAAAAAAAGTTATAGGACATTTTCTACTTACTTTTTAAATCCGGTTCTGCATAGCGCGCTACACATTTTTGTGACACCCTATATAGTTCATCGTGAAGTTCGGTATCCTACTTTAGAAACCCCCACGTGAATAATCCTGCACCACAGACATGTTGTGCTCAAGCAGGGAGACAGGAACAAGAGAGAGATTTGTCTCTTGCGTAGAGTTATCACCTGTCTCAACCAGAGTCCCGCCTCACACACGTATCTCAGACATCTTCATTCTTTGTAGACACAACTCATTGAATACAATCATCTTTGTTTCATTAAGATAGGAAACAGGGGGGAAATACGAAACCGTACAACGAAGCGTAACCGTGAATGTTGGCTGATTTCCTATAACGGAGGACAATCTAATAAGGAAGTGGGCTTTGGGAGAGGGCCTTGGCCCCAAAATTTGGGGGTTTAGCTAAGAAACTTATTTATAGTTCGATTACGATAAAACTTGGTGTAAACACTTATGACATCAAACCCCACTGTGTACCAAAATCTACAAAATCACATAGCCAAAACAATATGGATGCTAAAGATTTCGGTTTCTTTAAATATCCCAACAATGAGTTGTACAGTTGTAACCCCATATAAGTGGGTTTCTTTTCAAAAAGTAGCCTATTTTGCTGTGATTTAGAAGATTGAAATTTGTTGCAAATTTTGGCTTGTAGTTGTGAGTGTCTTAATTTTTCTCAGTCCCGTCGTAACTGCATATGTAGTGTATTTCATCACTAGGTCCTAAAGTGACACTTTTTGACACGAGGTCAAGTTAAATGACCGAGGGTCAAAAAGGCACTTTCGGGCCGAGTGATAAACGATATTTTTTGTCATGATGCAAATAATAATAAGATATAAATGTCAATAAATGTTTTAATATTATGAACAATTAATTAAGTAAACATTGTTTTGAGCTCAGCAGTATGAATTATAATGTTTTGAAGAAACAGCTGTTACACTGATTTACTATACGTCAGTGCTAAATTTCAAAACAATCAAAGCAAACTCGTTGAACCGGTTGTTGTCTATGCCACAAAAAGATCATTTAAATGTTTTTTCTCCCTAGGGAATCTTTACAATACTTTATTTACCTGGGTGTAAAAATGACACTGTAGCACTGTCAACACATGATGTGTCTGAAGCAGCTGTTTTCAGAGCAGAATGACAAAAACATTTGTTACATACGAGATAGACTGTCCCTTGTACTACCTTGTACCTCATTGATACTATTAATTTAAACGCCAACTCACGTCACCAAGGTCAAATTGCTATAACAAAATGTTTTAAAAGCTCCGTTAAGAAAATTTGTTCAATATAACTATACTTGTATGTAACACAAATTATATTGTTGAGTATTTGACAAATTAGGTGGTAAAATGCAACCTTTGTAATAAATATTATAATTATTAGTTAGTTTCAATTATTATACTTTAATGTAAGACTAATTTATGGTTTATTAAACTTTTTTGAAGCAACAAAGTGTCTCAATGCTTAGTAATTACTCATTAAATTTGCATCGTGGATCCGAGTATAATGTCTTGATAGCAGAAACTCAATGCATCAGATTGTACAGCAGTTGTTCTCATCGGTAAGAACGTTACAAGAAGGAACTGGACTGTGAAGAAATGTCTCGTGAATTCTTGAGTAGACCTAATTGGCCTTTGTTGTCTGCAGTTAGTTCAGTCTAGAAAGTTTGTTCTTTACTCCTGGAGAGATTTCCCTTAACGATTCCATTCTAGAGTTTTTACCACCGAGGTATTATAAGACTGGGTTTAAGACAAGGAATTAGCATGTTTAAAGTTTTACACCTTTGTACAGGGGTATTCTTGACCTATTTGAGAAATATTTAGGTGTTGTAAACAAAATATTCTAACGTTCAAAAGTCGATGGTTTTATTCACAACGATTTTTTATTATAACGAAGCCTTAAGCGACCGAGGTCACGACTATCATCTAAATCTTCCAAAGCAGACCGCGTCAAAAACGTTTTACACTCGCTAATTTTTCAATCAAGCATCCCCAGTGGACTCTCTGAGACTTGCTATACAGGTTCAGGTGTCTGTCTCTTTCTTCCTATTGCAGTGGTGCCAACTGTTTGGTTCTGAGATCGGCTTACGTAATGAGGCACAGCGAACACGTTGGGTGAAGCTAAACACAAGTACACTCAAGTACTAATACTGAGTAATTCAAATACTAATGTAAAGCCATTTAATGATTTTAATATCAATTTTGGTTGTGCTCGATAAAGTTTTAATGATGATTTAAGGATATTACTTGCCTCAGAAAAGTTTGTCCCAATATGGCTTATGCGTTCTAACGATTTTTAACCGGTTAAAGGTAAAAGGTAAACTTTGTCTTGTTTAACGAGGCGAAGTTAAAACTACAAAGTCCTCTCTACCACTCAGCCTCGACCTTTACCTAGCGTCCCCGTATTAGTCATATTACAAATTTTAAGTGGTGACTGCGGGGATCGAACCCGCGCCACCGGAATGATGAGCTCCAGAGTCACGCGCAATACCTTTCCACCACGGATTTACGACAACAGGTTACAATGTGATCCAGGTACGTAACCCTCTGTAGCCCTCAAACTCAAAAGAAACAGAAGTTTTCTTTGTCCAAAACTCAAGCACGCCTCGAAACTAAGTAATTTTAAAGCACAGCAGACTAAAAGAAAATGCGACAAAACAAGCAAAAGCTGTAACAGAAAATAGCTCTCATCATTGCATACAGTTCCGGAGCACTGTAAGAACTGTACTCTACAAAAGAAGTAGTTTTGAAGGAGACATGTTTGCAGATGTGGAACTGTTGTAAACATTATCAGGACTTACTTTTTGTTTAAGTATTAACAACAGAGTAAAAATTCATAATAGTGGGATTATTTTAAGTTAATAATACGGACTTTTCAGCAACTTCAGGAGAAATACTACTCCCTACGTTTCGGGCGGCTGGGAAATTCCACCAGTTTTCAAGGGCCTAACCTAACTTTAACATACATTATTCTAATTAACTTTAGCCTAAGAATCTAAACTACAGAAAAACAAACATAGCTTAGCCTGTCCTTCATTTTGTTGTTGTATGACATGAAAAAAAGAAGCACAACTAAAGGCCTGTAAAGAGGACGACAAAAAACACATGGATCTCACCAGAGGCGACGCTCTGTTCAGAGTACACCTTGCCAAAACAACCACAACACAACGTTGATTAGGTTAGGCCCTTGAAAACGGGTACGTTCTGGTACACATTGTACGTATTTTCTGGGTAAGATTGGCCTAGTGGCTTAAATTCTCAAATAATACACATCTTAAATACCCAAAAATTAGATTTTATAAACTATTTGTTGATATTAAATTTGGGAGTTATAATCGTCAACGTATGTTATGGTTATACACTACAGATAATAACTTTTGTTTTGCAAATTTCAACAAATGAGATGACAATAAATGAATTTTCGTTTGAAATTATATGAAGTCATAGCGAAGTCAATATGAAGTCAAACACTGTATTGCTTGAACATTTCCCGACATATGAGCAAAGTTTTAGTGTGTTCTTCCCAAACCAAAGTCTTGTACTTCAGGGACTTGAGAAGAACACTGTTTTATTCCTTGTTTCTTATAGACAGTAACATTGTAAACAAACATTAACTTACAAAAGCGTGTGTGTTTTTATGGTACGATTTGGTACCTAATCCAAACTATAATCAGAGTTTGAACTACTGCAATCACAGAAATAGTTTCATGTAATAGCTACCCACTTTTAATTGGTTGTAAACGAAATTTATTCAATAAGGAAATTGGCAGGGGAGAATGATAACCAATACTTTCAGGGGTAAAGTTAAATTATTCTTAAAATGTATGACTTCATGTAAATATTTAGTGATTGCCTTTAAAGTATGTCTAGACAATTTGTTATCATTGAAATACATGAACAGATAATAAGAAAATTTGTATTTTCAGGATACCTTCAAAACGAACATTAATCACACTCAGAATTATAAACTATTAAGGCCTAGCTTGAATTCATAAAGCAATTAATAATTGAAAATCTTAAAATTACAGACATTTCAGCCTACTTTTATATTTAAACTTACTTTAATACAATTCTCAATTTAGAGCACTTTTTGTATAACTATATGATCGATTTGCGTTCTAACGAATGCTATATGTATAATTTAAGAGGAATTACTTTATTTCTACGTGAAATAGTTTTCCTTATTTAAATTATAGCGCTTAATTTAGTCCACTTTGTATATATTTTATGAAGCTACGAATAATCTAACAGCGAAGAGTGCTAATCTGTCTTGAAGAGCGGTGTTTGCATGTCGTTATGAAGTTGTCAAATCTTTACATTTGTTCGCTTTATCTCCCGAGAGCTGTTTTAACAGACTAAACACACCCTTCAAGACATTTGAGAATTTCTGCAAAATGTTAAATCAACATTGGATCAATGGCGTACTGACTCAAGTGCTTAACAAGCTAACAAGTTTTGGAAAATAAAGGATTGGAAAAACAAAGTTCGCGTTTTAGGTTTATTTGTTTTTTTAACAAAACAAATATCTACCAAAAATTATACAAGTCACTTTTTTGTCGTTGGAATAAGAGCATTAGTGTTTCCCATAAAGTCCGATGGTAAATATAGAAATTTCCGCCCTATCATTTGATGTTTAAAAAATGATGGACCATTCGTCATTAGTCCTATTATTTCAATAAATATTTCATGTGAAACAGCACTTCCCTTCGTATACATCGCCTCCAATTTTAATCTAAGGATCTCTTGTAAATGTTGTAACAGTTTAGTTGTAATATGTTCCATGTGGGTCCCCACAGTTTTAATCAAGAGAAACATCGTGATCCATTCAGGGTTATTGTTAATGGCTGGTCAGGCTAACAACGCCTTGCAAATTGATAAGGCTGATAACATCTGTACGTAGTGACCCTTCAAACAATGCCCGTTTCAACTAAATAATTGTTGTATTACGTGAGAGAGCTTTGAAAAAGTTTTCACAGTTCTACTTTCCGGGGTATGAATAAGTTACGGAACCCCAGATTAGAGCTTGACGAATGAATCCGTCAGAAAAAGAAAGCGGTTGCTTTGTTTATTTCATAGCTGAACCTCTGAGCTTTTTAACTCACAAGCATTTTAACTCCTACGCGGTAGCCTTTCATTGTTTATCTCATGAGCGTTTAACTCACAAACATTTTAACTTACACACAGTTAACTCTTGTTTACATTTCGAGCGTTAAATTTTTAAATTATGTTACCATTCTAATTAAGCAAATGTTTTGTCAATATGTTAAACTCATATGATGTTTTGTAAAGCTGGATTTAAAAGTTTTTGAGAAAACAGTACCCCACAGTAGTTTTGTTTAATATCAAAGTCCCGTTTTTAGGGCTGGCTCAAATACGTTGCCACTAAGACAAGTCCCCGACTCATGTCGCGGCATATGTCCCGGGGACTTGTGCCGTGAATTTTTGTGAAATTTTTCCAATTCTCTGCGAAAAATTGCAGAGGATTTGGGGGAGAAAGGGCAGTACAGTTTGTGTAGTGATGCAGAGTACACCTTCGTGTTCTGGGACTTCTAAACCAAAATGGAAAACATTGCTGCGTCGGCATTTTTAGATATGGCAGGTGCCTATCATGAAATGAAGAAAAAGAGGCGTAAACGGCCTAGATGAGGATACGCAGTTTTTCCGAAGCGACCATCGGAAGGGGAATACAGTTCCCTGATGAGAGACTTACGCATTCAAAGTGGTTTTGAGAACTTTGTAAGAATGTCGGTGGAGGACTTTGAGTGTTTATTAAATCTAATTACACCGGAGATAACACAACAACAGTTCTTATCGACTGCCTATCTCTACGGGTGAAACTTGTGTGGCCACCTAACGTTACCTGGCTACGGGGATAGTTATGGAATAGTTAACAGTGTTCTGCGCATGCCCGAACGGCACGAAATCTAGGCCGTTTCCATTTACAAGTTGCGGCACATGTTTTTTCCCGCCGTCACCTGGCACAAATTTGTACCCGGACATGTGCCACGACTTGTCCCAGACCTTTTCCAATTGGGCACATGTCACGGGACAAATTTTAGTAATGGAAACGGGGCTCAAGTATGTTTACTGCGGTCACCAAGGGTTTCAAGTTTTATTTTATTATACACGAAATAGATAAATAATATTTTGTGAACTACTTAGTTATGTTATGTGCTAGACGTTAAACTGCTTGCAATCTGTAGCAAGGTTTGTTTTATTGGTTTGCTTGTAGTTCCAGGTTTTTATTTAAAACTTCAATGGCATAGATTTGTTCGTACTATGTAGCCAGTTACTGACCATTGCATTAAAATGGTTGATTGCTGGGCTATCTATTATGTGGAAGTGTTCCGTATTGAAATAGTTCATCGTATTTTGTACAAATCCACTTTTATGTTTCAAATTTAATTTCACGACTTGTTTTTTTCTTATTGAACATTATCAGTTTACAAAAAATGGTAATCTATGATACTAAAATAAGACCTTTGTCTGTACATTGCAAGGAATCCATCGGTTTATGGTTATTTGGTGTTTATATACTCTGCAAAGACCGAAACTGGCGTCAAACAAATTCCTATCCGTCTGTCTGTAGCGTTTTTAAGGCATCTTGGATTGCTTATAACTCAAAATTGGCTGAAGCTGGCGGTGAAACTTTGTTTAAGGGTTAAATCTATTACGCAGTGTGTCTTTAGCTATATTTTGCATCCATACAACGTCCAGGAAAGAAATGACGGGGGCCAAAGTGGGCACTGAACACGTTTTTAAGACATATTGGACCGCTTTCAGCTGAAAATTGGCCGAAGCTATGGTAGTGAAACTTTGTTTAAGGGTTAAGCCCACTACGCCCTTTTAACTATATTTTATACCCATACAACATCCACAAAATAAATGACGAGGAACCAAAGTGGGCACTGACACGCTTTAACGGCATACTGGACCGCTTATAACTGAAAATCGGCTGAAGCTATGGTAGTGAAACTTTGATAAAGGGGTTTAACCCATTAGCAGTGGGTCTTTAGCTATATTTTGTATCTATACAACATCCACAAAATAAATGGCGAGGGACCAAAGTGGGCACCGAACACGTCTTTAAGGTATAACTTTAAGCCCAATTTCAAAATGAAGGAACAGGTGTAAGGATCGGTAGTTTGATGCCAGTACCTGAGCAACAGCCTGTCTTTGTACAAAAGACTTTAAAGTCATGATACTATACGTATAATATTTTATCCGTGGCGTAGCACGGGTACACAGCTAAAGTTCAATATAAATGAAACGTATCGATGGGACATAAAATAAATAATAACATGTTATGTTCCGGCGTGGTGGCTGGGTAGGTAGCGCGCGAGACAGTGTATCCGACATTCACAGGTTCGAGCCCCTCTTTAGCCAACGGTCGTTAGTTAATTTGTTCTCCGCCAAGGTCACCGCACACGCTGCATAGATATAGGTCTAAAGCGGCTCAGATAGTCTCAGTGATCATCTGATGATACCCGCATCAACTCCCACCATCGTTTAGACATATCAGACCATCACCCGCGTGGTTCGGAAGTCACGTTAAGCCGTTGGTCCTTGTATTTCCATTGGTCATTTAGCTATTAATTAACGACCCATTCTAAGGAAGAGTCGGCCTTAGTTTATAACAAGACTACACCTCATAACTCATTACTACCACTCATCACACTCATCCTTCACCACATATTTGCCTTAAAATACCCTCATGAGAGTGGTCGGCATCCCAAATAGTGATTTAGTGATAGACCCTTGATGACTGGGGATAAACGTTAACAAAAACGATTACGTATTTTTGTTTTCAAAATAATATATTATAACGTATAATATGTTTTAAGCTAAATACTCACATAACATGAAAACTACTGTCAAGTAGTAAATACAAACTGATCATGTACATTATATTTACTCATGAGTCATCCACTATTTACCCCAAACCCGCAAGACTCGCCCAATAGAACAACAGGACACAACAAATAACGCCTGTAAACAAACAAACACACAAATCTATGTGAACATTATTTGTCAACAGTTCATGTACGAGTATGTATAGATAACGTTACTCGGTTTGGAAAGCAAAGCGGATGTGATTTTACGTGACATTAGTCGGAACCCGTCAGTTTTATCAGCGGTCGGGTTCATAGCCGCAGTTTTGTACCTCTGGATCATGAACTGAAAACATTCACAGCCTCACACCTAATTCTGAACAATATCCATTCGGATTGTTATTCTGCTATGAATAGTGTTTTCTAACGTCCTGATATGTTCAGCGTGGCCATTTCAGACTCCAGATTGTCATAAAATATTCTTTTTTCGTTGAAGAAGGTGAGAATGCAAATAGTTGTAAGGTTGTCAAAGGTCAACCTGTTAAAGAAGTGTTGATTAAATGTTCAAAGTTAGCTGAAGAAAATACTTTCTTCTAACCAAAACCTGATTCTACTGTAAAAACTAAAGAACGATTCGTATGAAATTTGAGATGGTAAGGGATATTATATAGGTATAAAAATAAAATTATAAAAACACTTAATAAAATTAATACCACGTTTCTTTTACAAATTTATTTTAATTTTAAGCTAATGATGGCAATTTATTTTTATACCGTACTCGATCACGATTAAAGGGATAGCAAACTCTATATATTATGTTCGTCGTTCGCTTAAGTTAATAAGTTAACATTTCGGTTAGTAAAGAGGTGTAAATAGTTAAGCCGTATTTGTGTACAATAGATTTTTATTTCTTTTCATTTGTTATTATTTTTGTTTATATTGTTTGTCAACACAAAATGTAATGTTTTCTGGCAATAAACATATGTTTGTGTCATTCTGCTCTGAAAACGGCTGCTTTAGACACATGTATTGACGTGCTAAAGTGTCACTTTTGCATCTAGGTAAAAGAAGTATTGTTTTGATGATGTTCTCCCTATACGGACATCATGGACATCAGCTTGTTTAGTTCGTTTTGATTGTTTTGACTTTTAACACTGACTTTTAGTAAATTAGTGTTACAGCTGTTTCTTCAAAACAATGTGTACTTCATTAATGATTTATAATATTGAAACATTTATTGACATTTATTTCTAGTTATTATTTGCATCAAGACAAAAAGTATCGTTCATCACTCGGCCCGAAAGTGTCTTTTTGACCCTCGGTCATTTGAGGCTGCGCCTTGGGCGTTAACTTGACCTCGTGTCAAAAAGTGACACTTTAAGATCTAGTGATGAAATATACTAATGTTTAGTTACAAATGTGAGGAACATTTAAAAAGTTTAAAGTTTGAAATTACCTATAAAACGTAACAATTTACAAACCCCAACAAATTCAAACAATCACTTCATTTATATAATTTGTCTTTTGAGTTATTGTTACCAGTTTATTTTAATACTGGTTTTCAAAGTCAATTTTTAGTGACAGCCTAAACAACGTGTTTTGTTAATCCTTTAGGCTGATTAAATCACTATAAATCACTATTTGAGATGCCACCACTCTCATGAGGGTGTTTTAAGGCAAATATGTGGTGAGGGATGAGTGTGATGAGTGGTAGTAATGAGTTATGAGGTGTAGTCTTGTTACAAACTAAGGCCGACTCTTCCTTAGAATGGGTCATTAATTAATAGCCCAATGACCAATGGAAATACAAGGACCAACGGCTTAACGTGACTTCCGAACCACGCAGGTGATGGTCTGATATGTCTAAACGATGGTGGGAGTTGATGCGGGTATCATCAGATGATCACTGAGACAATCTGAGCATCTATAGACCTATATCATCCTCAAAACCTGACCTCCATGAAGCTGGATTACAGGACCACGCCACGAGTCCCAGTCAATTAGTTAATAATAAGGCTTATTACTAATTATTTGTTAAAAATAATGCTTTATTTGTAAGCAACGGCTTTACTTTGGTAAATTCATGTCTTTTTATATGCAAATACTTTCTTTGATATTATTTGTCAACACAAAAATGAGTTTCGTTTCTTGCAATAAAATGTTTTACTTAGTTGTAAATGTGAAGAACTTGTCACAGTCCTGAAAGATGAAGAGAAGATGTTTACTCCTCAGGTTGCACTAATGAAAACTAAGACGTTCGTTAGTGAGAAGTGGTCTTCTTTATGCAAGGGAGCACGAACTGCTGCCCATTACACACAGAAAGTAACTCTTGTGCATTGCGTTGCGTTCATCATACTAACAATATTATACTTTTAAATACGTGGATATGTTTTCACTTAGTGTTCGTGTTCATCGATTCGGTTAAATTAAGCCATTAGGCTAATTACGACAATCATAAAAACCTGGTTTTTACGCTTGTTGACAGATTTTACTAAGCGGCAAACACCGTTCATGGGTGTGAAAGATGAACATTATATTCGTACAAGATGAATAATTGGAAACAATTTCTTATAATCATTTTGCCAGATTCATCGGTTTGTTTTAGTTTATTCGTGTAAAACTACAAAATACGGTTTAGCTCACTCGGAACCGAATAGGAAACACCAAACACAAACTCCTTCTCTCTCCAGTTTCTCCTGTACTGAGCTTGGATTGACAAACACGCAGCTAAAAGAGCTGACGTCCTGCGAATCTGTCAACATCAAATGTAAACAGAAGTCCGAAAACCTTATACGAACGCGGTTTTAGGAAAAATGCAATAGTTATAGAACTATTGCCTAAAAATGAAAGTAATGAGTAAAATCTATAACCTCATCATATCCGTTACTGTTCGTTACTTGTGTAGACCAGATCCAAGTATCGTGACACCCGTACTGACAGTGTAAATAGACATGTTTTGTCTATTGTAAAAGTGTTACTTTTCCAAGAAACGTTTAGGTATATTACTATTACTAAACATGTACTAAAACAAAGAATCACACTCACCGTAGTCCTCCAAGCTTACCAAGTAATGGAGGCTTCTCCTTGTTACGTTTTACAAAACTTTTGTGAAACACAAAACGCGTTGCTAAGTAACATAAAATGATATATCTGAATGCTCTACAATTGATTGTTTGTTGACTTCTGAGAAGCACATTGGACTATTCATGAGGGTATATGCTACCGTCTGCGCAGCATGAGTTTACTATTCTATAGGCGACTTCCCATAGGAAATCGAGCAATTCATTTATGTCGCCGGATAGAACGGAACTCCATAAAAAAAGCTTTAAGTAGTTTCGAGCTTCCCACATCATATACAAGATTTTGACCTGTAGAGTGATCTCACATACACACGCACACACACGTATAATTATATACAGTGTGTTCAGTCTCGTAAAATTCTCGATCGACAGTAATTTTCAAATGGTGCTGAGGGGGGTAATTTTGACTATCGCATTGTCAACGCTAATTGTGTTCGTATTGAGATATGTTGATTTGTCAAGGACTACAAACCAGATTTAAACATGTTTGAAGCCCGGAACGACAACTTAAGGACGAACTGATTTTTATTGAAATTGAATGAGGTACAGTAGCCGTCATTGGTTTTTTCCAGTACTTAAACGTGACTTTGACAGATATACGACTTACCTGGCACCAAAACGGTGAACGATTGTTGAAAAGCTTACAATAACCCCTGACACTGAGGCTCACGCCCAGATTATTGAACATACGTAGCGTTTAGAGGGAGGTGCCGCGGTATACATGAACAGGAAACATATTAGCGAATTTCCTTTGAAAAATGATATATTCAAGCCGTCAGCATGGCGAGACCCAGACCTGGGACCATGAATGTACACCAACCCTGACCCCAGAACACGTTTTGAGCATTTTTCATAACTTGATACGAGGGCTATATAAGTATTCTCAACAGGTCGCATATTTTTGTCCGATTTGCATAAAATTAGCTTCAAATGTTTTTGTAAATATCTCGGTCAAGTTCGTTAGCCAGCAAAATTGGACTTCCCTTTGGGGGGGAAGGAGTTTTTATGAAAAAGTGGTTTTTACTGTCAGTGTATGTACTTTGATAACATCCATCAATGTATCAAAAATGATCAAAATCGATAAAGCCGTTTCAAAATAGCGCTTGAAAAAGTGATTTCTCGCTCTAACAGCGTTAAACTATAAGTTGTCCACTTTTTTGAGATTTGAAACAAACTGCCCATTCATTAGACGTAGAGAAACGTGCAGTAAAAGGCCACTCAAGGTTGAGACCGGAAACCGAAGCGAGGCTGTGAGTGAAGCGAACAAACAGCCTTGTAACTCCTATGGTAATAAGAAAATTCGCTTCACTTATGCCAGTGGCGCTTGAGCGCTTAGCTGCATGTCGGTCTGGTTTTAATAAGTAGCTTATCATTCGGCACATGAATGCACGGATGATCCTTCTTGTAGTCCTGTTTTACTTTTCACGTTTATTATCATTTCATTCACCCACCAAAGTGTAAATGTTAACACCAAGAAGTTGAATTTGTAGTTTTGTTTGCTTGTGTGTATTTGTTGATGGTTTTGTTATAAATTACTTTTGTTACTGGTTTGGTTTACTTTAAATAAAGAATAATTTCATCAAATCAGAGCAATCTTTATGATTCATATTTTACACATAAAAGCAGCCATTACAATTTTTGTGTATCTATCAAAGCAACAACAGTTAATTAAACAATGTATAACAAAACATATGAATTGTCAAAGAAAGTCAAAGAGTAAAATATAATAAACAATTACAAATAGTTATTATATGTAACACTTCCCCTACTCGAGACTTTCTTAGACTTAAAAGAAACACTTTAAGCTATTCCAATTTGCTGCTTCAGAACCTTTAACCTTGGTCCAAGTAGAGGTTTTGTTAACAAATCAAATTCATAATGAGTATAATTCACAGTGGCACTCATCACAAATTCTTCAAAACAAACTGGTTGCCGTAGCGTTGATCTATCTCGGAGTTGGCGAGTTTGCTCGATGTTCTCTTCCTGTTGTTTTGGTTCCTCGTCTGTCAATTCATTGTCTTCCAATTCATCTTCTGAAAAGTGAACGGGGACGTTTTCTTCTACAGGGGCTGTAGTACGGATCTCGTTCTCTGCTACATCAGGGACTTTTTGTCTGAAGACATAGGCAACCTATTTACTTTTAACTCACTGATAGGCTCTTTCAGAAATTTCACATCCGGGAACGAATAACACTACATTTCCATGAACACCACAGACGATATCCATCATTACCATCATATCCAATAAGTTTGCTTTTCATCGCTTTCTTGTCAAATTTACGTCTTCTTTGCTTTGTAACATGGACAAAACAAGTTGTCCCGATAACTCGTAAATGTTTTATTGAAGTACTTTTCCCAAACCATAGTTCAAATGGAGTCTTGTCCGCAACTGATGACTTAGCAGTTCTGTTCAAAATGTAGGCTGCTGTGTTTATCAACTCAGCCCACAAGCCTTGAGGTAGATCACCGTGAGCGTGCATCATTGACCTTGCACATTCAACGATGGTTCGATTTTCTCTCTCTGCAGATCCGTTCTGTTGTGGTGTGTATGGCATTGTGATCAACTGTTGTATTCCATTAACTTGAAGAACTTTTCTAATTTCTTCGTTGTCGAATTCACCTCCTCCATCACATCTTAACTTACATATTACATGACCTGTGACTTTTACTTCTGCAATATACTGCTTAAGCTTCTCTGCAACTTGAGATTTTGTCTTCATGAAGTAAACACTGCGGTAGCGAGTAAAGTCGTCCTTGAACAATACAAAATATTTTGAACCTCCAATTGATTCAAAGAATGGTCCACAAACATCAGAGTGAACGATTTCACCAGGCGCTGAAGCTCTGTGTTCCTCTCTGCTTCTAAATTGTGTTCTGTGCATTTTCCCATAAGCACAACCTTCACATACCTCATTGTCAAGCTTGAGATTAAGATTTAGTACCTTTCTTGCAATTTCTTTTACATGGGTTTTGCTTTTATGACCAAGTCGTTCATGAAGTAACTGCAACTGATCATCAGCTGGTACTCCTTCCATAACAGCTATTAGGCCTACTGATTTTCTTACTGTTAACTTAAACAAACCTCCGCCCGACCTATGTCCTTTGATGAGCGGTTTGCCATTTTTATCAAACAAAGTGCAACCCTCGGATGTTGACTCAAATTAACTATTTACATTTAAATCTTGAGCATCGGTTACAGAAAATAAGTTAGCAAAAATACCAGGTACATACCATACATTGGTTAGATTTACTGGATTATAAACACCGTCAATATTTGCTTCCATACAAACTGTTCCTTTACCAATAGCACTTCTCTGTTGTCCATTTGCCATCGTTACTGCATGAGGTGACTCAAATTTTTGAAAGTCCTTAAGAATTTCCATGCAATGGGTGACATGGTTAGTAGCACCACTGTCCACATACCAATCATGCGATACGGTAGTATTCTGGGTTTGAAATATACAATTGCTAACTACGGTCAGAGCCGCTTGTTTGGATTCTTTTTCCAAACTTTTCTTTTCAGATTTCCTTTCAGGTTTTCCATCCGCTATCCATTTCTGACACTCTTGCATCCAATGTCCTTTCTTGTGACAATAGTGGCACGGAAACCTTTTCTTTTTATCATTCTTGCTGTTTTTCTGTACAACGTTACCTTTAACTTCTTTAGGTCTATTAACTGCCATTAAAGCTGTATCTTCTTTTTCTCTTTCCCTTGAAGTCTGCTTTCTCGCTTCTGTGCAGAGCCAATTTGTGAGATTGTCAAGATTTCTTGCTTTATCTTTATGAATCATTAACCAAGTTGTCTGGAAGTTCGAAAATTCTACTGGTAGGATTTCAAAAATCTTGCAAATCAATAATATCTGAGGTAAGTTATCTTCCGTTTAGTCCTGAATGTTCTTAATTTCTTCTTGAAGCTTTCCCCATAATGACTTGATTGCAGATAGATTCCCAGCCATATCCAAGTGTTGGTCCCATTTGTAGGTGAAGAACTGAGAGCATATGTCATAAGCCTTATTTTCTTCAATTTCTGCAAATAAGCTATGCAGCTCCTTCCAAACTTCATCTGGTTTTTCTAGATTTCTTACTTGAGCTCTTATTTCCTTACTTAATGAAGATACTAATAAAAACATTACCTCTGACTGTATTTTATTATACTTCTCCATCTTCTTCTTGTACTCTTTCATTTCTGGATCTTGTATTTCACTTGGCACATCTGGTAATTCTATTTTACCAGATATGGCATCGTAGGCATTTGGGATTCCTTTCAGTCTAATTTGCATTAAATACTTCCAGTCATCCCAGTTTTCCTTTCCTTGCAACAATTCCATTTTTTGCATTACGAAATCCATAGTGAGTACTTACTTAAGCCAGTACTGATTCTATTTAAAGTTTAAACCTGTCCTGTAACACACGAGAAGGGTACTGGGCCCATAACCTGTTATAAATTACTTTTGTTACTAGTTTGGTTTACTTTAAATAAAGAATACTTTTATCAAATTAGAGCAATCTTTATGATTCATATTTTACATATAAAAGAAGCCATTACAATTAATGTTTATCTAACAAAACAATAACAGTAACTTAAACAATGTATAACAAAACATATGAATTGTCAAAGAAAGTCACAGAGTAAAATATAATAAACAATTACAAATAGTTATTATATGTAACAGGTTTCATTTCATTAAATGGGTTTACTTCAAGCTTTGACAACTTTGGTAAAAGTTGGAGACTGTTTAAAGTCTGAGAAAATAAGTGACTCTTAAATTAATTATGCGGGTTTACTCAAAGAGGATAAGGGCTGAGCCTTTGGCTAATAATAACCCGGCTTTGTAAAGAAATCCTCCAGATTATATAATTCTTCAAAAAAATAAAGGTTTATGTTGTATTCTCTTTTGTATGAAAATAACTATTGTATTGTGTTAAACCGTAATACTTATAAAGTTACGAATTTTTTTCATTAAAACCTAGTAGGTTCTTGTCTGTTAAAGTATTGATATGAAAATAATAAAAACGTCAACTGTTAAAAAATAACAACGAAAGGGTCTTTGTTTGAAGAGTGTTGTTGGCGGTAGTAAAATTTCTGAAGTTGAAATTTAATTACCGTTGTTTTCTATTGTTTTCAGTAAGCAAAAAAGGGATATTTTGTATTATGTTTAAGGTAATTGATCACCTGAAAACGGGATCAGATTGCAGATTCCGAAGCGTCGTGTTCTTCTTGTCTACTAAAAACTATGTAAAATATATTAACAGAAATTACAGATTAAATAAAGTTAATAAACATTGTACTTCCATTTTTAACAAAAGGACAAAAACATAAACTAAAACCATATGCTTTAAAACATTAACAATAATCAGAAGCAAATACCATTGAATCTTAGTAGCTTGTGGTTGACATTACTATATTGTACTATAGATCTTAATTTGTATAAACGATAAATAGCTAATTTATTACTAAAGAAATTTGAAGACAAAAATATCTGGACTGAACTATGAAAGATGTCCGTAATAATATTTCAACCTGGCAAAAGTTAAAGCGATACAAATGTAATAAACCTTATTATGTAAATTATTTTTAAAGAAGCAATACACATGGTTAAATTTGCATATTTCTTAAAATAAATAAACACATACGCCTACAATACTTATGGATCTATATATATATGTATCAATCGAAATGTTTCGTTATTTAATTACGAAGAAATTATTACGTACAGATTCTAAAGCCACCATATAACCCAACTCTTCCCACCACGACTCTCTTCAACTAATTCATTAATTTTAATAAAAATACGAAGAAATAAATATTCGATCTTATTAAATTATTTTTTAAGAATTCGAAACCACTACACATTATCAAATTCGAGAGAAACTTTTCTCACTCCAGCCTTTTAGGAATAACAACATTATTCTTTTCCAAAGAGTTATTGCCTGTCTAAAGCAAAGACACGCCTTTCTTGATGACGCAGCTGATAACATCTACATAAAACCATCTTGCGTGCAAAGTTTGTTCATTGATGTTAACTTGAAGTGTGTTATTATTGTTGGGTTTAAATCTGATCCGAAATCAGAATATTTTATTTGCAGAATACATTACATGAATGACAAACCTCAGGTTAATTAATGTAATGACACAGTTTTGAAATTATTTTGAATCCCGTTAAAACATAAAAAACTCACACACACACACACGCTCGATACGGCCGTTAATTGCCAAGTCTACAATCGACAAAAGGGGACGTGGTGTTGTGGCATTTCTGGAGGTTTGTTTACTTAAGTTTAATAGATAACAGTTTCTAGAAAAAGTACAAATGAGAAAAATAGGTATTTATCACGCCGAGTGTGACTGAGTTTAAAATATTATTCAGCCGTGTTTCATTGTTAGTTAGCAGGAAGAACACGACGTTTAAGGATCTACAATCTTCAGCTAAAGAGTAACCTAAAACATAACAAAAAAATAGAAAACGATCTAGCCTAAGCTAATCAGCGTAAACTGGTCAGTCAAACATAACTAAACAAATGGTGTAATCCGTGGGAAATTTATAAACAAATAAAATTTAAGTGATTTACTCCTTTATAGTAGTTACCAAATCGGGCCTACTGTAAACTTGTAGACCGAAGGTATGGATTTGACCTGGAAAAAAACGCGGTTTAGGAAGGAAAGATTGAGCTTAGAGGCCGGATGTGAAATGCTGCCAACCTGTTTCCGCCTCATCTGAGCCGACTTCCGGTCTGTAATCCAGAGCGTGAGCAAGCAAGTAATGACGTACAAGTTGAAACAACAGTCGGCCTGAGAGACCAGGGTTCTTGCTAAGTTTGCTACAGTTTTTGTTTTGTTATTTTGTAAATTTAAAAGCGTTTGTTGACAATCATAACTGCTGTATTGTGATTCTTTGTGACCGAGTGCATACAATAGCATGTTAATTGTGTGTCATCCAGTTTCAATCAGAACTGGTATTCATTTTGAAGAAGACTTCATAAGCGGAGAAAACTTAGAGTGACTATGATGATCGTGTTTTTTGTAGTTAAAAAGCTTGTTGTTAAAAAGAAAACTTTAATTTAAGTGTATAGAGTATGAAACCCGACATATTTTGTTAGAATCATAATTACCTTGCTTTCAATTAAGGCTATTTATATTCGTGCTGGTTTGATGCATGCATATTTGATTGGTGTCCACTCACGTCCCTTCGCTTCGTATTCTTTACGGTACTTTGAGTTAAACTTCAAATAAGTTTATTGATATTTTGTGCGTCTAAACCTGTGAACTCGTGAGTACCGTGTGGGAGTGAAGTCAGCACGACTGCAATTGCATCTCCCTTTGTGTGCTGAGACAAAAGACTCGCCCGACCTTAACCAAGAACATTCGTCTGAGGTGAACGTTTAACTGGCATGTAGGCCTACTCGTAGATTATGCTCATGTATATCAAGATTACAACTGGCTTAGTTCTGAACCCCAAGACTACCTGAGCCACCCTATAGTGGTCTCTAGACGTCGCTAATGACTACAGGTGGTCCTCGGTCCCTTACGCTAGTGTTTGTATCAATAAGTAAAAAAACCCTTAAATTAAAAGACCATAGCCGACGTGTGGCTACCGTGAATCCTAGTGAGAATTTAGACCAAATATGGTAGAGAAACGTTGGTATATACTTATGGTATAATATGGTATACTTCGTTTGTTTTAAGAATAAGGTATACTAAAGCTCTCGTTAAATAGTATTGTTTATTTGGTTTTAAATAAATTTTTTATCAAATGTATTTACTTGTCTTATATTTGAAATTTTGTTTCAGGTAAGTGAAGAAGAAGTGGTATTTTGAGACGATGACTAACAACAGGTAAATCTACAGAAAATATTAATATTAATTGCTTTGTGCGCGTAAAACCTATTTGACAGCCTGATTTTATAAAATAAAAGTTCCGTACCGTGTATAAACGTATACTAGTAGCTAAGTTCGAGCCATATGGTGTTTTGGCTATAGAATTTAATAAATTAGGGTGAAAAAGCTTTATGCTGTTTAGAACAAATGATTTCTGACAACTTCAAGTTTTACTAGGCCATTATTTCACCAATAAGTAAAAATAAATCACTCATTGAATTGTAAATAAAGTGTTTGAAGTAAACCGTTTGATAATTTGAAACTTGCCAGTAACGTACATTTTCCAAATCATTTAGCATTTATGTTTATAAATTTACTAGGTTTCTGATGATTTGTGAGTTACCCCCCCAAACCCCAATTTTAGGAAAGTAGAATAGAAATCATCAAACCTAAATTCAGTAGTTCTATATACCTGCAACAAATGTTATTTCTATGAGTTCAAAGTGTGGTCTTCACAATTTTAACTAACCTTTATTTATTTTAATGAGCAGCAAGGTGGAAGTGATCAATACGAGCAATGTATTTATAGGATTGAATTTGTGTTGTCTTTCGTAAGAAATCTTCATTTCATTTACAGTATAAGGGTAGATTTATAACAATTGTTGAATTTTCAGTGAACATACACTAGTTTCAACCGTGTTAGAGCTGCGAACAAATATTTCAAACCCTATCTCGGCACGATGAGAAATACTGCGCTAATGAGGTGCTGCAATATGCAGCATGAAAAGAGAGTGATTTCGTGGAAAGCGGGTATGGAGGGGATGGAGGGGAGAGCATGGGGGAGGCAACATTCGATCTTCAGTGGAACTCTAGTCTGGGAATGGCTGGTGGAAAACAACTCTTTCCTTTGGGACTTTACCTCTTTATATGGATGATCTGTATGTTCCATATTCTGGCTGAAACCAACATCACGTACTCTCTGGTTATATTAGTCATCGAACTGGTACTGTAAAAGTACAGGCTAAAGTTAGCTTTATAAAAATGACAGCCTTGCATCCCCGCGCAGGTTCAACCCCCGGAGTCACCACTTACAATTTGTAATGTGACTATACGGTGACGCTAGGTAAAGGTCGAGGTTGAGTGGTAGAGAGGACTTTGTAGTCCTAACTTCACCTCCTTAAACAAGACATGCTTTTTTTTACCTTTATACCTTTTACTACGGGAAAATATTACAAAAGAACTGTATAAAGAAACTCTTAACCAAACACTATTTTATAAGATAGTTACGTCCACCAATATATCTACCAACGTCATAACGTTCTTACTTCTATGTTATACAGTTCAGGTCATGTTCAATCAAATTTTATCATCCTGTACAGTCTACTAAAAATTACAGTGGTAGTGTGGGCCTACGTGTTTTTTCCGAAAACGTTCATAGGACGAGAACATAGTTAGAAGAATATTACCACTGATGTTATTTTTACATTATGTCCAACGTAAGGAATAGATCTAATTTGATATATATCACTATCACTATTTGTGATGCTGACCACTCTCAAGAGGGTATTTTAAGGCAAATATGGAGTGAAGGATGAGTGTGATGAGTGGTAGTAATGAGTTATGAGGTGTAGTCTTGTTACAAACTAAGGCCGACTCTTCCTTAGAATGGGCCATTAATTAATAGTCCAATGACCAATGGAAATACAAGGACCAACGGCTTAACGTGACTTCCGAACCACGCAGGTGATGGTCTGATATGTCTAAACGATGGTGGGAGTTGATGCGGGTATCATCAGATGATCACTGAGACTATCTGAACCGCTTCAGACCTATATCATCCTCAAAACCTGACCTCCATGAAGCTGGATTACAGGACCTCGCCACGAGTCCCAGTCAATAAACTCTAATAAACTCATAATAAACTCTGGAATGTAAGTTTTAGAACGTCGTCGTGGAGATAACACTAAACCACACTAGAGAAACTCTATAAAGTCCGTTAGTCTATCATTGAACTTAAATTCTTTTTATAACGTGTTTATAACAATAAAAGCTCAATTTGAACAGTTTTTGTTTAGCTATTTATAACAAACAATGTAACAAACTGAATAAGTTGACCATTCTTTAAATTGTAACATAATTTTATTGTGATAAGCACTGCATATATTCAATATAGGAACACCCTGTATTTGAAATTAATACAGAAAGTACCACGGGAGTAATTATACACGGTGATATTTAATACACAATGAGATGAAAACTAGCTGGGGTCTCTGCGGGCATTCCGGTTGAAACTGGTTACAAAGCCGAGTTTGATCTGTGTGCTTTGTTGTTCACTGCAGTCCAATAACAAATTCATGCTTTGTTGTTCCACGAATACAATTATACATCTGGTTTTACGTACGGTTTCAGTATTAGTTGTACCGACTCATAACTTTGTTTAAAATATTATTGATTGGTTGGGTTGTAAGACGAGTTGAAATAAAAACCAACGTGCTCATAAGTTATTAAGTGTCCGCCTCCGTGGTCACCGCAGAGAAAGGCTGAATTCATCCGCCCAAGGAATACATGACACCGCGTAAGTAACAACGGGCTAAACCACGGGCTTTCTTTCAACTGATAGGGCCTACCTGTCAAACCCTCCGTTTGCAAGGGTTTCGTACAAAGTAGATAGTGCGCTCTTATATGAAGGTTAAATCCGTATATGTTGATTTTTATGGAAAAAGAATACTCGTAAGTTTACCTGTGTTCACCTGTGATTAGATATTTTATAAACCTATCTTTAGCTGTTAACTTTAACCGTTAATAGCATAAAACTAAAAGACATAAAAAATAAGCTACAGGCAAACCCAGATAATATGATTATCTTTCATTTATGTGTTGTTTTGTCCAAATAGCGTTGATACTGAAGTCTTCATTGTATTTCCCGCAAACCTTTGCAACGACGCTCTCCGCGAGTAGCTGAGGCGGACCCTTAAGGCTGTGTAGTACGGCGGAGAACAGTGACGATGCAGGGTTGCAGTCTGACGAAAACCGTCGCAAAAAATAATTTTAATAGGTTGATTTTTAAACCGTTTGAATGAAAGAACAATACTCGTATACATTTTAGTGTACATTGTAAGCCAATTAATATTTTCTTATGAAAAATCTACATGAGAATCCTGAAAATACCGTACTTTCAGAGCTCCAATTCCTCCATTTCAAAGTGAAATTTAAAAATGTGTGGTTGAAAACTGTCCAATCTACCTTAGATAATATTTGTGTAATCCTGTAAAATCTATGATACATACGGAAACCCATCAGATGAGAGCAGCGTTTCCTATAATAACCCTTGCATTGCCACTAAAATGCACCTGTTTCAAATTGACGCAAGGTTTCTTAGTTTTTAGCTCCTCGAAGAATATTATACACTCATGGACAAAACTATGGAACCAAATGATTTTCTTTCATTTCATTGCCCTTTTTCGTTTAAAATTGGAATTTTCTTTAGCAAAGTGTACGTAAATATTAAAACCAACTAAACAATTACAAAAACTCAAAGTTATACAGGGTGTTAAAGGAAAAAGGGGCAATGAAATGAAAGAAAACCATTTGTTTCCATTATTTTGTCCAAGAGTGTATTTTGTATGCCCGAATACTATAGTCGTCGGTCAGACTCGTAATATTTTACGCCGCCTCAAGATACGTATCTTAAAAATGTAACGTAATTAAATTTGTGATTAATTTTACAACTAAACAAAGTACGTATTTTTCTGTATAAAGTCAATATTAGACACCAAACCTATTAACAGTTGAAATTTGCATTGGTTTGAGAGTAACTTTGTTAAAGCTATGATCTGGCAACGGCACCGGGTCTTTAAGTACGGCTGCAATAAGGAACGACGAACAAACGAATGTATAAACTCAGTATTTCTGTATTATATCCTACCACTTAGTAGTAACAGACACTACAGGGTGTCCAGTAATTAGGGGATCAAACTTCACCAGGTGATTTGTCAGGTCATAATAAACAAAAGATGTCCTGTAACACATAGTCCTATTTCGCTTGGTTTCCGTCTGTCTGTCCGTCCGTGTGTTTCACTAAATAACTTGTATCTCCGAGGTCAATTAAGATATAAACTAAAATCTGTGCAAACCTTTTAGTATAATTAAACCAAATATTTAAACAATAAATTTGGCTAAATTTCACTTCCGGTTTAAAATGGTAGCCATATTAAGTCTAAAACCGAAAACCCTTAAACTTGATGGTAAATACACAAGTATAACAATAAGTGGCAAATGTATTTGTGAACATTTTAAGATCAAGTTTGTTGTGCTACGATAAGTAATAACGGAGCTATTAAGGTTTTCCTGAACACACTCCTCTATTTACATTTGATAAACATATGTAAAAAAAGGTTTGTGCTAACGAAAACTTTAATATCTGTCACAGCACAAAACGTTTGTCTTACAAGTTCTATAAAAGCCTTTGCCACGTATTGTTATAGTGGTGTTTTTATCATAAAGTTTAAGGGTTTTGAGTTATTGCTTAGAAAATTCAATATGGTTTTTAATATTGGTTTTAATCAAACTAAAAGGTTTGCAAAGTTTTTAGTTTATATCTTAATTGGGCTCGGAGATAAAAGTTATTTAGTAAAAACACGAGCAGATATATAGACGGAAAGCTAAACGAGATAGGCCTATATGTTATAGGAAATTCTTTGATTATTATCGCTTGACATATCATCTGGTGGAGTTCGATCCCCTAATTACTAGACACCCTGTATAATACTACAAGGGCTACAGTGGCGGGCACTAGTTTGTATTTTCGAGTATTTTAGCACTTTACTAATTCTTTAAATGAGATGAAACTTAAACCAAAGATTATGTTATGGTAGGTATATAGAGCGTAGACGCCGAACGGCTGTGGCAGAACAATCGACATAGTTGTGGCAGCCCAAGCACAGATAGCGCTGCGAGGAAACTGTTTTAAGAGTCTTAAGTAGAGTCTCTGACGCACGCGCAAGATCGTTTGTTCTCGAAAATCGCATGATTTGGTCACATTTAAATTCTGACATTGGACAACTTTGGAGCATGTGGAGCCGAAGGGGACAAAGACGGCTAGAGATCGTTGCGTTTGCAGCGCTATCTGTGCTTGGGCTTCCGTAACTGTGTGAATTTTCCTGCCTCAGCCACGCATCTACACACTATCAACTCACACTATCTACACTGCAAACATAATATTTGCTTAAACCTGTCTTACAATTTAGCGTAAATGGTTTTAGCACAGGTGAAATTTAACAAATATGGCGTTTTAAAGTTATAAACAAATATTTCTAAAAGTAGCTACACTATTAAATAGGAGCATGTTTTGTGGTGAAAGCTTTCTAGAAACTAAAGATATGTGGAGTGGGAGAACTATGCACTGCAAGGCAAACGCTTTCTCGAGATCAAAAGAATCTAAAAGCTGGGTTTCTTTTACTTTTGATCTTGAATACGCGTGAGATTCGAGTAGAGGGTTACTTTCCTTGACTTTAAATATATTTATTTTACATTTTTAACTCTTTGGATTTTGCTTAGTGTTAACAAAATATCACAATATTACCTGAAAACCATCCAAGAAACAATTGAAATAATTAAAAATGATAATAACTTCAACAAAGAAGACAGCATTAAACTTTCTAGAATCAGAAAACCAGCCCTGAAGAAGTCTTTTCGACAGTGTCACTGCCAATAAGAACATCGGCAGTTGGCATCCCTGCCACCAATAGGATAGTAAATAGCAAGTAGCTCAGTTTCAGCCAATCAGTGCCTGAAGTTGCCACCACTGTAAGACCGAAATATAATAAACTAATTACTATGGTGTTTCAACGCGGTGTGACCGAAAGAACTAGATTATAGTAGTTACATTTTTTGTTTACACCATGTAAACCCGGATGTGTGGTTTTCGAGCATAAACGTTGACAATATAATAAAGGTTTACATTAAAGAGACGATGAAGTGTCAATGAAGTGTTTGTTGTAGCTTTGTTACGTTCAACGGCATTAGGTTTCAGTTAAATCCAACATTATTGGCAATATCCTTGGATAAGGATATAGTAATCAAAGAAAACCTGATTAAAAAGTTATTTTTTCGAAGTTTCTGATAATTAACATAGATGGACGTTTTAATTGGAACGATAAATTGAACATGTTTGCATTAGGAGTTTTAGTACTAAGACCTCTTAGGGCACTGTAATTTGAATGTATTCAAAATTGTTTATCACGGCCAAGTATTCTCTCATTTCTGTTATTGCATATGTGTTTGGGGATAGTGTTCCGATGTGTAATATAAACGAGTATATGGTATATGTAATTAGTAATTGTGTTGACATTATTGCATCACTATAAGAGATAATGTTTGTTCATACGTTTGCTTAAACCAGCTGGCTTAAATTATATTGTTTTCATATGTCAATTATAAATCGTCAAGACAAATACAAAAAGAAAATAATCCGATTACATGTAATACTATTTAGCAAAACGAGAAAAATAAACAATACGAAACTCTCCTGTATTACAATGAAATTACTGGAATAAGGAATATGATTAAGTTGTCAAGAACAGAAGTACAGAAACCAAGGATAAAGTCAAACTAAACTCGAGTTTATATGAAGTCAGACACAATTGCTTAAAACGCTTCCGACATATGAGCAAAGTTTCTGGCGTCTTCTTTCCTAACCAGAATTGTTTATTTGAACTGTAAAAGGATTTTACAATCAGTTTTACAGGTAACGCAGTGCGGTAAAGGTCTAGAAGACTTTGTAGTTAACTTACCACGTTACAAAACAGCGTCTATTTTTAAAGATTTAAATTTTCTGTAAAGTATTTAAATCTTGAATGCGTGGACTAATGAATTATTTCTTATCATAACTTTTCTCGCGATCTATTTACAATATTATTACAATATTCTGAGTAATCCTTGAATAAGCTAAGTACAAATTTCTATCAGTTATTTCTTTCAGCTTCAAACAATAAAACAAACTCTGATATAACACGTAATACAAAATTGGTTGAATGTGTTCTCTAATTTGTTTGTGTGGTTTATCATGTTTCACTGAGATCGGAAAATGTTTGAGACGGTTGTGATATAGACTGGACTTGAAATATTCACGCTCAATTTTATTCTTCGGGTCATTAGTATATTGGCATTATAATGCCTTCACTAGGCTACTAAACGTTATTATGTTCCATGTTACCAAGGATTAGCTAATCTATAGAGATTACAAACCGGATGTAAGCAGCGAGAGGAAGTGATGCCAACCTTAAGCATCCGGGAACAGAATATTCCCATCTAGTTCTGAAATATCAGAATTATTGGAGCCTTTTGAATGTAATTTTATAATGATTACCTGTATGGTGGATCCATAGGAAACGACTATTTTCTTTTATAAATACATATTTTATAGCAAGAAACATGATTACATGATCCGCCAGTCTCAGCAATTCCACTGAGGATGCTCCATTGCAAAATGAGCGAAACGTCTGCAGTTTATAGCAAGACGCGGTCTACACCGGAACATGATTACATGATGATTGCAACGTCAATATTGGTTATTTAAACTAAAATCTGGCACTCACTCCATTACCGAGTTCTGTTAAAAACGTACAAACTTTTCATTCAAACAAAAAACTTTCATTTGAATTTTCTTATAGTTAATCGGTTAGTTGCGCGTTCTCCCAATCATTTGCCATAAACTCGCCTGTGTTTGAAGCGAATTTCAAACGCCTTCAGTGTCTTAATCGAATTTGGCAGCCTGTAACAAATTGAACTCCAGCCAGTGAAGACGTTAAAATAAACTACCATTCTGTGTCTACTAGTTTAGTAGTTCTCCCTGCCTCTATTTTCATTAGAGTGGATGTCACATCCCCCTACGAGCTCTTTTTTTCATGTACAGGGTTATTCAAAAAGAATGTCCTACTTTCAAACAAATCTCCTTCGTTAATTATTACTTAGATGTACTTAAATTGAATACTAGTAAAAAGAGCACTTTTCAAAGTTCTTTTTCCTTGGTTCACTTCTACAAATGCCCACCATGTCCTTACCTGACTGCTCGGCGATAATCTAGCCGATAATCAAACCCTTTTCCCGTAGATTACGAAGTTAATATTAATTTATGGAATTGACTGCAGCTCTGATACGGTTCCACAGGTCATCTAGACTTGTTGTCAGTGTGGGTACGTAAACCTTTACCCTTACACAGCCCCACAATATAATGTCTCGAGGAAATCACAAATCTACGACGAAACTCTCGCTGAACTGAACTGACTGGCTTTTTGAAAATTCAAGAGCGCAAATTATCTTGTGTTGAATGCGCAGCCATCTAGTTGGTAATTAAATGCGGAAATCACTTATCAGTATATATATAAACAAAATTTGAAACTTCTTCTTTTCATCCATATTTTAAATTATTCATGAAGCATGTACTATAAAAGTTACAGAAGAATAAAAGTAGGATATTCGACCATATTTTTGAACAACCCTGTATAAAAGACACGTTTCCAATATGTAGAGGCATAGTAAAGTCAACAACTATAAATTTTAAAATCCTGGTCACGTTGCAATATGATAATATCACTAGGACGCATCGCTGCAAAACCGTTTCTAAATGCCCTTTTTTGAATTATAAGAATTCTGGAAAGCTTATTTTTGTGCAATTTCTCCACTTCTGTTTACTTTTCTCCTACAGAAAAGTCTATAAATGTTTTGATCGATTTCAATAAAACTTGGTATTCACATTTATAGCACCATACCTGACATATGTACCAAAAACCAACTAAACTCGTCCGGGCAGACCAAGATGGCGGCAAAAAACCACAGTGTGATTGTATGTAACTACGTTGTTCAACGGTTACATCCAGAGTTTAGGTGGATTATATCTCAACGATAAACCTCTAGCATGAAAGGTGTAAAGGCCGCATTGTTCGCAGTACAAAAGAACAATACAGCCGACCGACTTTTACTGCTAAAGTCTGGCGTCGATCATAAACCTCGTGTTTTCTTGATTGTTGTTTTACGAATTCAATAATACAGGCGTTATCAACGCTTAACTGAATACCTGTCGCTGTAAGCTGATTTACGGTATGGTGTAATTAATACGGTACCTAAGCAAAATCATTTACGTAATTAAATAATTGAACGTAATCAGAACAGCTGACTCATTCTCTTGTATCCTAATCAAAGATTGTGCTATAGATGACGAGCGGCGAGAGAGGAAGATCAACATAGTACCGGCAGCCCGAGCACAGATAGCGCTGCCATATCTCGCCGTCTTTCTCCCCCTCGGTACACATACTCCAGTTTGTCTGATGTCGATGACAATATGACCAAACTGTGCGATTTTCGAGACTGAATTAATTTTAGCTTGCGTCAGTGGCTCTACTTGAAACGTTTGATAAAATTCCCTCGCAGCGCTATTTGTGCTTGGGCTACCGCAACTAAGTTGATCCCTTTCTTGCGTCAATCATTTGGCACCTATGCGCAATCAACTTATTATAACATAATCTTTGATATTAATATCCGATTAGTGGGTTTAAATTATAGCTTATACGAAAGGGATGTACCAGTTGGATGGAAAACTAACTACTAAAATCATGTGAGTATTCCATTTTACTTTTTATATGTAGAATCGAAACTTGTGCTATGACTTACAACGCTTTGATTGTTGTAGTAATATCGGTCGAAAGAAAGAAAATAGCCGTTGCCACAACAAATAGAAGTTTTGTAATGAGGGAGAGGGTGATAATGTTAATCAAAAGTAGGGAGGGGGAGGGTAAATTAATACATTATTGAGACATTTATGATATTTTTCAATAAAACGTTATGTAGACATTATGTCGGCGAAAAGACCATTTTCTGCCGCTATTTTCGTCTGCCTACACGCAACTTAGGTACGTTGACCGAAGTGTGTATATCATTGTGTGTGTAGGTTTCATTGTAACAAAATGATAAATGCAGTTGCAGCCTCAAAGGGTAATTTCGGTGAAGGATGTACAAAAAAAAGAATTTTCTGTTCTTAAGTTTCGTGAAATTCGGACAAAATTGTGGCCTGTAGAGTGGTGATATAATTATATATAAATGTAAAGGCTATAAATAAATAAATAACAAATTATCTCGCAACGTTCCTAATACTCCAGAACTTTTCCAGAGATTTAAAACTACCGTATTTTCTTATGTATTCAAAATGGATTTTTCTCAAAATAATAATTGAGTTATTTAAATCTGCTGCCAATATACCTTAGACGAGATAACGATATTTCAATTAGAAGTTTTAAGCTCATAGTATTACTAATTATAATGGCGGCAATGTTTCGATGTCAATTATCTGCGTCATCACTTCCGCCTATGTTTATTCTTAAACAATACTTACCGTTTGACCAAGCTATCGGCAGATTGTTCTCAGCAGGTTTGTGGTTTGCTACAAAATGCTAACAGAGCTGCGCAAGTGACAGTAACAAAAGAGCTGGAGGTTTAGAACATAATCTACTTCATTTGTCTCATAATCCTTCTCACACCCTCAACGTTATGTCCGGGCTTACCATGCCAACTGTGGGTTTAACCAAGCCGGATCTCCAAATACAAGTTTCTCTTCAACTCATTAGAGTAATAAAATTTAAAACTTTAAAGTTCACTAGTTTTAAACTTGTATGGTTTAATGTGATTTAAATGATCAAACTAACAGTAATCTTTTAAACGCTTTGGAAGGTTACTAATACAATTTCTTTTATATTATATCAATATGGATGAAAGGGGTAATATTTCAAAATTACATTTTCCCATTTATTTATGTGGTTTGTCAAGTTCTTTCTATGTTGATCATAAGCTCATTGCAAGTAAATTATAATGAGCACACGACATTATTGAGTAAGAAAAAGAATGAGAAGAAGGCAGAACTTAACATCAATAGAACACCCAGAAAGGTAAATGTAATCGACGGTTCTTTAACAATTATATTTTTGTAAAGGGGTACATTTTATATATTATACTCGTATTTGCACTCCTCCTCTTACGAGATTTTATGACGGACTTAAGGTGTTAAGAGAACAGTTATTTTTATTGCCACTCTGTCCAAGAGGGTTTCCTGGTTATGTACGTGGCAAGCGGAAGACACACTGTTCAAGTTTCGTAGAAACACTGTTTGAGAAGTATATAATTCTATATATTTTACACAAGTTTAGGTACGTTGTTAGAAAAGTTAGGTGGAAACCAGATATTTCCAGTTACAGCCGCTTCACACGGCTTGCAGGAGCTCATCCTGGATTCATGAGTCATGTTTTCATAATCACCTCACGGTAAACATTTTTCACTCTGCCCTCCCGGCCGATCCTACACCCGGAATAAAACTTGACACGTTGAGTTTTAAACCATTTATGACCGAATATTTTATGTAGTGAACGGAGACACTTTTATTTCAACTGTAGCCGCGTGTAGATAAATGAACCCGCGTTAATTGACCAAATCTAAAAAGTAACTTTACTAAATCTTCTTTCATCTAATGCATCTAGTGTCAGTGAATCTCAGATCTAATAGTTATGTTGTCGTATTTGATGATATTACGGCTGTACAAGTTACTGAACAGCGTTTCTTTGAAGTTAGCCTCAGGCATTTTCTTTTTTTATAAAACCAGCAAAATATTGGCTCAAGTGTTGATCGAATACGGCATATGTTTGGGTTAATCTTAATTCTTAAGCTTTCGCGGCCAGTATCATCATTAATATTATTATTTGAGGGTATATGCCAAACGTTTGGAGAGTCATCCTCAGTAGCTGGTTAACTGGCTGAGACCAGCTACTGAGGATGACTCTTCACCGCGAGGTCGAAACGTTTAGCAGTATTTCAACTGTGACGCGGTGTAAACCGGAAGCCTTAGATATTAATATGTTTTGGTTATATACTTCTGATTATACATTGGTTAAAATGCCAACGAGTCGATTCTAAAGGGAAAACAACTGCACAAATACGTACATAATTTTAGCAAATTTCATCCTGAAGTTGCGATATACCGACACAACTCAATGTTTAATATTAGAACTGATATAAATTTAACTATTTCAATAGACAAAACTACAACATTTATTAAATTAAACACCTTCGTCTAAGATCATTATTTAGCAACACTTATTTTAAACCAGGCTAATAATAAGTGTAGTTTACACGTATAAATCTTTTATATATAACAAAGTATACATAATACTCTTGACGACATGCAACTGATTAAAACCAACCAATCTAAGTACTAATAATTTAAATTCAGTTGAATCCTTCTGTAGATGAGTTCTTTTCACTGCGTCATTCATAATTCTCGACGTATAACGGGAGAAGGATCATTGTTTTAAAAAACAATAGAACAAAAGACTTGTAAGTGCCAGCACCTCTCTGCTCGAACGCCGTAAAACAATAACAAAGGATATCTCGAGATTTTATTCGAACAAAACCGTTATTTTGTTTAAAATAACAACGGTTAATTATGTTTGTTCGTGCTGAACAGGTTTATCTATGGCATAAAGTAGCGTTTAAACTGATAAAGAGAAACTGTTAGCTTTTTTTAATGTGACTTTTTTGTAACATAGCAAAAATCGTCTAGTATGCAAATTAAGCTTTGATTTTGTTTTAATCAAAACCGGCAACATCTAACTTTCAATTTACGCTTAAAACAACTTTTATTTTACTTTTTTATGTTTAAAGTGTCCCATATGTATGATCATACGTATGTATCATGAATAACGTGATTAAAGAAATACACTTTATTACTTACCAACCTGAGTTGAGCTTTTGTTTTCCAAGTTTCTTCAAAAGGTTAGAAACCCCGACCGTAGATAACAGTTTCCGTAGCAACCATTATTATTGGTTTACAGAATTTTGAATAATCGAAAGTTATTTGGTAATTCTTAAATTCCCCGTACAATTGAACATGATCCGAGTGGGCGTGCCAGCAGTGATATCTGCAGTGTGCAGTCTGGACAGAGGTCTCGGAGTTCACAAGACTGAGATCAAAAGATACCTGGTCCTCCAGAACACTACATACGAGCCCAAGGGCTGCAAGCGTGCACTGATCAAGGCCGTCAATGGAGGCTTCTTGATGCTGAAGAACGGCAGGTTCTTCCCAACAGCGGTGGTGCAAGGAACGGAAGAATCTCCAGACATGGTCACTGCTCGCCGCCGCAGGAGAAAGAGGAGTTCCAGAAGGAGAAGAGGAAGGCGTCACTGCGAAGATAACAATCTGACAAACGAAGAAAGCATTGAGGAAGCACGTCGCAGAAGGCCTCGTACTCGAAGACGCAGGCGTGGACGCAGACATGACGAACCTGCTGACGAGATAGTAGACGCCCGCCGTAGAAGAAGAAGAAGCTCCTCCCGCAGACGTAGAAGGGGTCGCAGGCACGAAGAGTGTGCAGACGATATCCTTGAAGCTCGACGCAGAAGAAGAAGAAGCTCCTTCCGCAAACGTAGAAGGGGTCGCAGGCACGAAGAGTGTGCAGACGATATCCTTGAAGCTCGACGCAGAAGACGGTCCTCCAGTAGGCGTAGGAGACGTGGACGTAGACATGATGTTAAGGTTGGGGAGTCGGAATATTTCATTGCCGAAGCTGGAAGAAGGAGAAGACGGTTAGGAGGCAGACGTAGGAGGTCTGGAAGAGGGAGACACTATTGTCCCGCCATGGAACAGGCTGTTATAGACGACAGGATGGATTCTCAAGCTACGGACACAGCTCAACAACAGCAACAAAATCATCCTAGTTGTGATTGAAAAGTCTTCGAGCCTTCCTCCAATGGGGTTTTCATTGTCAGGTCAAATATTAAGTTAAATTATTAAAATTTCTACGTACGGAAAACAAAGTGTGGACTATTTTTGAATAGCAAAACTCGTGTGATTGATTATGGATCTAAACTTGCAAAAGAGATATCTGTCGTTCAAATAATATTTAATTGTTTTTTCTCTAAAAATTAAAGAACAAAATCACAATTTTGGAAGGAAAACTTTTAAAGTAATAAAAAAACAAATGTTTTAGTGAGCGTATATTTTGGTGGTCCTTAATTACAACAATAGTTTTATCAAAACAGAACTTAAGCTTCAAGACCTCTTTGAAATTACAACTATCTTGTTTAGTAGTAGGAATCCTCTTGGGGACTGCACAAAACTATACGATATCATTTTCCCTTCCTCTTTTACGGATATAAAAGCAGCTTAGGTAGGAAACCTTCGTAAATTATGAATATTTCAAATTTAATTCGTCGTTACTTTAAAAAGGGACATTTTTAAGATACCTAGTTCTTATTCAGAAGTGATATAAGGGCAACTACATTTTAAAGACAGCATAGCTATTTTAGCATTAGGTATTTTTTATTTATTTTTGGTAGTCAACCAATTGAGGTTAGGTCTTACGTCTGCTGTTTGATGATACCACATGCCCTATGCTATCGTCAAAAGAATTTCCTCTGACTCCATGTGAACCGTTCCTTTTAAAGTAGCGTTCGAGTACGATTGCCTAACTTAAAAAGTAGTCATTTGTTGTAAATTAATTATAAAACAAAACTGATACCTCAATCGTTTATCATTACAAAGATATCAAGTCCTTCCAGGACCTTTTAACCCCTCGGGTGTTAAAAAATGTTAAAAGTTAAAATGATAACCATACGCTACATTCACGATTGTCTCATTATATGTAATAATTTGTTACAAGTCATTTTTTGCTTTTTCTATTTCAACATAATGCTCGTAATACTCTATAAACTGTAAGTTTTGCTATCTATAAACCCCAAGGAACTAGATCTAACAAGTGCCACTCCAATGTATTCATCTCCTACCTAGAAAACATTCAGAGCGTTTCAGCGAGACCAAAGACTTGGAAAACGCGGAATTCTTTGAAAGTTTACTCAAAGGTAAAATCCATTCAAAGAAACCGCGTTGGTATTTATGATAATATTGTTGGAGAAACATTTTAGAAAGTCAATGTGGGTTATGCCACGCATTGTACTATGAAGTTGTATTTAGTGTGACAAGGCATTTTATGCTTCTAAACTTTCAAAGTGTAAAATATTCTTTTAAGGTCCAAAAGAATATTTGTAAACTCTTCTTTACCGCAGCTGTGAGCATTGAACACGAAAGATAACTTTCAAAGATTTGCGTCTTAAACATTTTCACGTTTTCCGTATATCGCTCGAAATATTATCAATGGCAGTCTTAACTTGAATTAATTGATAGATTATTGTTATTTTCCTCTTAATAAGGTAAACAATGAGTAGTAGGTATTGTTCACCATCATTGTTAAACAGGTATGTGAAACCGCTATTGTTTTCTATTTCCACACCACACTGTTACGTGCCCTTTCACCAGTCATATCTTGTAAACTTAATGCAAGGGAGAACATGGGAACTTTGTGTTTACATTTTGAACTTTAGGGTTTAACAGATATGTATTAAAATAAAATCTTAAAGTGTCAACAGTCTAATTCTTACTAGTCTACGAACTCTTCTCTGTGTGTTGTTGACGATGGGAGAATTCAGAGTTTGAACTATTATTGCAAACATTTTCCATCGTTAGTGAGCAAGATTACCAATAAGAACTAGTTGAAGGTGACCATATGAAGGTGATTATCTTTACAAACTGGTTGATCTTGCCTTTTAAAGGTTTCATTTACAGGATGTTCTTTTTTAACGCAACCCAACTTTCAAACTATAGTAAGTCATTTTTTACGAGCGCTATATGGTCATACATTGTATCATCGGTTTGTTCACTTCAATATCAATCAGATGGTATGTATTGTTGCAGTAATATAGTGGTTTTTATTTCCTAATTTGATGTTATTGTGAAATAATCACAATCGTGACTTTTAGCAGAGATCAAAGAGTGTTTATTGTTGAAGAATACTTAAGAGAAAGATATTTGTTGTGTCAAAATTTGATTAAGATCAAGTTTGCAGGCACAATTAGGTTATTTGCTTTTGTTATTTCAAAATTCTTAAAGAGTTCTTAGGAGAATTTTCTAAGCTAACCCTAACATCCTCCATCACTTCTTCATTCAGTACAGTCCACTCCCATCTGTTATGTTTTCTGTTCCCTACGGAACCTGTTTCGTTAAACCTTTTAACAAATCTGTGAATTTCAGGTTATACTTCAGGAATACTTACACCTGTAAACTTGACCCCAACGCCTCTTGACAAAACAAATTATCTTGCTCCTATGTTTTCTTCAACAATAAACACTCTTTAATCTTTGCTAAAAACCATTATTGCGTTTATTTCACAATAATATAAAATTAGGAAAAAAACCACTACATTACTGCAACAATACATACCATCTGATAGATATTGAAGTGAACAAACCAATGATACAATGTATGACCAGATAGCGCTGGTAAAAAATAACTTGCTATCGTTTGAAAGTTGAAAAACAGCCTGTATATTCGACATTACTGATGGATGAACTATGGTTGACTTCAAGTTTGTAGAACTTTTGTTCTGTTTGACATTCAAGACGGCAACAAAACCACTAAATCCAAACAACAAAGGTTAATTAAGTCTAAGGAAACTTACAAGTCGTTCATTACTCTCCACTGATTGTTGTGTAATACTTTACGCCTTCAAATACAATTTAAGTTCGTTGTCATACTATCTGGATGGTATAGTTTAAACCCATTTCATTGAAAACTAGTTTATAAGCAACTTATTATCACTTTAATAACTGCTGTTAACAAATCTTTATAGGAAATAAAGCTAACTATTTCTATCGCCATATAGAACAAATCGTAAAATAAACTGTTATGAAATTGTTTGAGTTTCTTGTAAGACAAATAGGTATACATAATTTTATACATGTATATAACAATTATGTGTGTGTATGAACTTTCTTTAAGTCGCAATATTGGTGCTCAAAAATAGTATATTTAATCCTATTTTAGGTCCTAAAGTGACGCCTTTTGACACGAAATCAATTTAACATCTGAGGGGCAGCCGAGGACGTTAAATAACTGAGGTCAAAGACACTTTTGGGCCGAGTGATGAACGATACTTTTTGTCATGATGCAAATAATACTAAAAACTAAATGTCAATAAATGTTTTAATATTATAAAGAAACTTAAGTAAATATTAATTTGAACTCAGCAGTCCAAATTATATTGTTTAGAAGAAACAGCTGTTACACCGATTTACTTTGAGTCAGGGTCAAAATTCAAAACGATCAAAACAAACACGTTCAATCAGCTGATGCTAATGACACAAAGATCATCCACACAATACTTTATTTACCTGGTTTAAAAACGACACTTCAGCACCTCAAAACATGTGTCTAAAGCAGCTGTTTAGAGCAAAATGACAAAACTGCATATTTCACTCTAGGTCCTAAAGTGACACGTTTTGGCACGAGGCTAGTTAACGTCCGTGGCGCAGTCGAGGACGTTAAGTGACCGAGGGTTAAAACGACACATTTGGGACGAGTGGTGAACGATACTTGTTTGTCATGAAGCAAATAATAATGAGAAATAAATGTTACTTTATACTTCAATATTATTAAGACACATTGTTATCAGTAAACATATAAATAATAAATAAATATCAGTAAACATTGTTTTGAACTCAGCAGTCTGAATTATTTTGTTTTGAAGAAACAGCTCTTATACTTATTTACTATTAGTCAGTGTTAAAAATCAAAACACACTCGTTGAACCAGCTGATGTTCATGTCACATAAAGATAATTGAAATTAACGTTTTCTCCCTAAGGGAGAAGATCATCAAAACAATCCTTTATATATCTGGATTAAAAAGTGACACTTTAGTGCGTCTACGTGTGTCTAAAGCAGCTGTTTTTAGAGGCAAATGACAAAAACGTTTTTTCGGCATCATTTTGGTTTGACCTTTCGAATTTCGTGTATTTCTTTTAAACGTATACATCTTTATTTAAAGTTTATAATAATTACTTTTTCGGGTAAACGACCCCCCCACTAAAATTGACATTCGCTAGGCTTCATTTTCGCGTTTGTGGCTTTACGTCAAATGTGTTATTCAAACCACCTCTTTGATTTTAGAAGTAATTTAGATTTATATCTGGACACTATCTTTCTGAAACCACTTTCACCATTGTAACTTTGCAAAAAAGTAGAGAAAAATATCTGCATTTGCAAGTATTACCTAAATATCACTAAATCACTATTTGAGATACCGACCACTCTCATGTGGGTACTTTTAAGGCAAATATGTGGATGGGTGTGATGAGTGGTAGTAATGAGTTATGAGGTGTAGTCCTGTTACTAACTAAGGCCGACTCTTCCTTAGAATGGGTCATTAATTAAGAGCCCAATGACCAATGGAAATACAAGGACCAACGGCTTAACGTGACTTCCGAACCACGCAGGTGAGGGTCTGATATGTCTAAACGATGGTGGGAGTTGATGCGGGTATCATCAGATGATCACTGAGACTATCTGAGCCGCTTTAGACCAATATCGAAGTATGCATACAATTTCTCAACGGCTCGAAAAACTCTAATGGTTTGACATATGAACATTCTAACTCTTATAGAATTGGTTGTTAGTTCGCCGTCACGGTAAGACACACCCAGGTGTATGTCTGTCAATTACTACAGTCGACGTCGAGTTTATCAACGAAGATGTCTGTCAGATGAAATGTCGCTCGATGTCACTTGAGCTATGAATATGGGTTTTACAATCCAGTAGCTTTACTTGATTTGTTGGAAAGTAAGAGGTGTTCAGTTAATTTGAGTGGAATGTTAATGTCACAACAATTGTATATACAGGGTGTTTGTGTACTTTCTTAAAACACTTTGGGAATATGTTCCTTGATACATCTCAGGCCATAAGAAACATCATTATATCACGGGTGTAAATGTATGACTTCCTGTCTGTGTGGAGCTTTCAGTAAATAATTTTCATATTCCGAATAATAATAAAACGTATTGCTGATATTTATAACTTTAAAAGTCCAAATGTGTTTTCCATCCCCATACACGATAGGTAATTTACCAACATCAATAAGATGTTGTTATTAAAAAATTGGAAAAGCAATCTGATGATGAATAACGTTTAGGGTAATCTGTAAAATAATCAATGTGTTTTGGAAATATTTTACTTTTCTATCTATCCACGGTGGATTTTACCACCTTGCAATGTGTTCGAAAAATCCATTTAAAATGCCGATTATTTCGGAATTGATTTCCAGTGTTAGATAAAGAATGTAATCTTTGAGGCCCTCACTACAGAGGGTGACAGCAAGGTCTTCATAAATACACAATGTCCTCATCATCTGATTGATCTGAGAGACTCTCTCCTTGTAAAAATAACTCCTAACCGGCCAGTCCTGGTTGTTTTACGACTATAAAAAAGCTTCGCAGCTGTTAAAATATTATTAAAAGGATAGAAATACACAGGTACTATATAATCTGGCTAAATAACCCATTTATTGCCAAATAGACAACGTTAGTAACTGGTTGTACTGTCATACGTGTTACCTTTTCAAATGTACAAATCCATAAACATTCTTTGAACAGTGTTTTTCATAAGGGACATAAAACCCAGCAAGCCCCATAAGTGAAGTGGAAAAAATTTAAAAACCTCTTGACGATGGGAGAATTTTAGAGTTTTAAATATTTTTACGAACATTTTCCATCGTTAGTGATCAAGAACACGACTTTTTGGGATCCAAAATCTAATTTCTGAAGACGGAGTAAACCTGGAATGAAGCAACTGACAACAACTAAAAGAATGAATATCAAGGGGAGGTTTGTTCGTTGCTAAGACAAGAGGGTCAATTAAGGCCTGTTCACACTGCGTTGTGTCGAGGAGGCTGTCTCCAACTTACACGGGGCTAATTGTGGTCTGGGGCTTCATTAGGAGCTTTCCTTGTCAAAGTGCCTCTAGAAGTTTCATCTCACACTTTGTCACATCTAGATTTAAATTAAAAATGTAGCTACATTGTATGATTGTTTGTACGAATAAGTTGAAACTATTTTTTAGTAATTATTTGCTGAGTGTAATTTGTACACTACTTTTGTTGTATAGTCAGTCGTATGTACATTTTTAATGTAAGTACAACTCAACGTTTTCTAAGTTGCTATTTCATTCATGCTTTTCCTTTTTTTCTTTAGTTGCTAAGATGATTTATCCCACTTTACTCCTGCTTAGTCTGTAGTAATAAGTTTATTCATTAGTTATTAAAATATCCACAATTTTTATGTGTGGTATATTTTAGGTGAACAATATCTTTATACACATAAGTCTAATTGATATTCATAACATTGTAGTATAACGCTAAAGTTTACAACAGTCCTCAGTGTCCCGGTGGTTCTAACGCCTCACAGAACTTGGTGACGTTTTAGTATTTTAGCAAACAAGTGAACTTCAACTTCAATTTACCAGGCTATTAGAAGGCAGATCAAAATTTCTTTACAGGAACACTCGAATTAAAAATATATGTACGAAACATTTTAAATACGGCAAAACTGACTCTACTAACCGGAACAGTGGCGAGCTTCATTCTGAGGTCTTTAAGAAAAGGACCACAGTTTTTAACGAGTTAAAAAAATAATTAATAGAAAACAATAATTTCCTTGAACACGCTTACATAATACGTATGTATTTTAAACGGAAAAACTTAAGCTGCAGAAATGAGAGCTAAATCTTGTGAAAAATATCTTGTTTAAGGAATTAGATTTGTATAAATATTAATGAGAAGTTGGCTCGAGACTGCTGTTACCAAACACACCCCAGATACAAAGTTAAATCAGCTTTAAGGTTAAGGTGGGTAATCCCTCATATTGAAAAAGGTTTAAATGAAAGAAAACAACTGAGAAAGGTATTCAGAGCTGAGAGAGATATGAGTTGTGGGTGTAAAATATGAAGGTGTGAAATATAGTCATAACATCCACCTGAGATACCGAGTCTAGTCAAGGGAGAAACTTGGGCTTTACATCCAGAAATTATAAATTATTTTTGTATTGCCAAAACAATGTTTTTGTAAGGCTCAATAAAACAATTAAAAAGTTTTGTTCAGTTCATCATTCAAAAAAGCTTCTCGCTTTTGGTTTACCTGAGTCAAACTGTTTTGGAATGGATTAAAGTGAGAAGAACTCGAAGGACCAGAGAGAGGGAGATGAGAAATGTAAATAGAGAGATATAGAGAAGATAAATTAAATGAGTATGATAAAGAAAGAGAACGAGAAAGGTTTAAAATTATGGTAGAGAGAGAAGGAACACAACACACTTTAAACAAGGGTTGGAATAACAATGTTTATTTTTTGATTTGTTTACAAACCACAGAATAAAGTTATTAGTGCAACACAGATTATGAAATTATACAAAACAGTAATAACAAAAGTAGAAACATGTATATTATATTAAATTAATTCAATTATAGTTTAGGTAACACAAACATAGGTTTAATTGGGTGTTTTTATGATAAATGTTATTATTTTATATGACTTAAAAAGGTTTTTGTCCTTCTGTGCTGAAAACAGCTGCTTAAGACACATGCATTGACAGTGCTAAAGTGCCACTTTTACACCCATATAAATAAAATATTGTTTTCTTTCTTTTTTTCGTTTTGTTTCTTTTTTTCTCAATAAAAGTAATGATCTTTTTGTGGCATAGACTGGTTAAACGAGTTAGCATTGATTGTTTTGAATTTCAACACTGACTTATAGTAAATCAGTGTAACAGCTGTTTTTTTTTTTTCAAAACATAATAATTAAGACTACTGAGCTCCCAACAATGTTTACTTAAGTTTCTTCATATTATTAAAACATGTATTGACATTTATTTCTTGTTATTATTTCCCTCATGACGAAAAGTATCGTTCATCCCTTGGCCCAAAAGTGTCTGACAAGAAAGAAAGAAAAACTATTTTCACTATGAAATAGTACATTTCATCACTAGGTAGGCAATTTTTTCACAGGAGGTAGGCCTACTAAAGTGACCCTTTTGGCCCTCGGTCATTAAAATTCCTCGGTTACTAAAGGGTCACTTTAGTACCAAGTGATGAAATGTACTATTTCATAATGAAAGTACACGAAAGACAATTTTAATGACAACGACATTTTTGTATATTTTTCTTGATTTAACTTTTCGAAAGAGCAAGCTTTTGCCGAATGAGGCATCGTCAGTTTTTATGACAAAAAAGGAAAATTAATTACGACTTCGAGAACTCATTTATTACAATTTACCGATTTCGATAGTTTCTAGTTTCTACGTACAGTACTGTAATGTCCAGAACGGTAGACTTTTCACATGGACTTTTAAACTATCTAAATATCAGTATGAATCATTTCCTTACTTAATACTTTACATCAGACAAAGTGCTCATTGAAAGTTATAAGTAGACACCGAGCGCTCTAAGAGGGTATTAATTTTTATAGTGAAAATTAGATGAATTGTTAGTGTGACGAGTGTTATAATGAGGTATAGTCTTGTTACAAACTAGGGCCAACTGTTTCCCAGTTAAGCTCATTGACTATTATCCTAACGATCATTGGATATTTACCAACGGTTAAACGTGACTTCCGAACCACAGCCGGGTAGATAGTTGTTACTGCAGCGCCGCACTATACCACTGAGCTATGGCCGCGATTGCAGGATGGTTAATACGCGTTCTTTCATTTCCTGTTGATTTATGTATTTTAACTGTTAGAAAACTCAAGGACAGAACAGAAAAACGTGATTGTATAAAGATTGGCAATAAGGTTTCTGAAAAAAATTAAAGTGTAAATCAAAACGTATACATAAACTATTTTTCTAACGTCTGGCAGTGGCAGCGATTAGATTTACTAGTTTGTTCATTTTCCGATTTGCAGTTTGTAGTCAACCTGGTGATTTTCCAATTAAATTGAGAGGCACAATAACGATCGTAATACCTTTATATCATATAATTGTGTGTAAGGTTATATGAGAAAAGGCGATTTTTGGTTATTTCTCACAAATTGCACAGCATTAACATGATCTTCTTCATGATATTTTATTAAAGGTTCTAAATAAGCTTCCAAGGAAACTAAAGGTGTTAGGCCCAGGAGGAATTCTACTCGTTGGTTGAGTTCTGGCTTATGAAATTGTCCATATACTTATAGTTTGAAGTCTAAGTATACTATCACTACACTAAGTATACTTAGCCTTAAGTCCCCATATAACTGGCCTTTTGCCTGTAATTAAATTTTTTATATTGAGTTCTGTATTTATTTAGCATATACATATTCAATTTAGCTTTAAGACTACTGTTTTTGTAACCAAGTTTTATATTATTTTTTGGTATTGCAATAAAGATTTATCTATTTTATTCTATTATAAAAATAACACAAAAATTGTTTATTCTCAAAGGAAATAAGGAAAGATTTAAAAAAAGCGCTCTGGGAAGTATTCATTATTTTTGATTGAATGGTGCTAGGCTGTTTTGCATATAACTATGTGTACAGGACAGTGTTGTTACTTCGTACAAAGAAACTAATCACAATTTAGCTTTTGTTTCTGATGTCAAAGTGATGAACAAATCACGTACGTGAAATTCTACGTTGTTTTAGTTGGGTATATACAGGGTTATTACAAATGATGTTCACGATTTCTAGTGTATATAAAATTTAGTTTTATATGTTATACAAAGAAACAAAATGGTCACATTTTAAGAAAAATTCAAAAAGTTTCATCACAACTATTCTTAACTATAAATTTTTGATCAGGGTATCCCTTGTGCTACCACTGATTTCAATCCTATAACCAAGCTCTTGCCATTAGTTGATAAGAGTATCTTGATACATTGTTTCGATGGCATTGGTAATCCATTGCTGGATCTCAGGTTTGCCAATGGTGATATTAGTGTTTACACCTTATTTTTTTATGTATCCCCACAAGAAAAATAATGGGGAGTGTTATCCGAAGATATTGGTGGCCAGTTCAAGAGTACGTCATCATTCGGACCTCCGCGCCCGATTCATGCCCCAAGCACAAATGATGAGCTTTAGTAACATTTTTTTACAAATGCGGCCATTCGTTTTAAAATTAAATCACTACTTGCGATCAGATTAGTTACTAGGAGGATCTTCATTAAACCTGGTTCTAAAAATCGGTTGCCCACTAATAAAAAATTAGTTAATGTGATAATCCATCACACATCAAGCATTACTGTCTTCAAATTCAACCATTACACAACACGTACAACAATTGACTTAAGAAACAGCAGATACGCACCCAAACCAGTGTAAATAAAACTTGATGAGTTTTTCTTTCCAATGGTACCAATTAAAATGGTCTAAAAGCAAATTTACCCATTAATATTTATAATCAAAATCAGTAACATCATTTGTAATAACCCTGCAGGTATATTCTTGCATTCACGGCAGCGGTGCTTTGGCGCTCAGCTGCGTTGTTAGCGCCAGGTCAAATTTACGGACTGAAACGATAAAAATACTCGTAAATTGTTAACTTTAAGTGCAAGTTATTCTTTTCAAGTTAAATATAATATATAGTGTTTATTAAGACTTGTATTTTGCAGTTTCTGTTGTATGAAAACACGTTGTTGGTTGGAAGCACTTTATGATACGCTGGGGCTGGCACCGACCAATGAAATATGAAACTCCTTTCTTGTTCTTGATACGATATATCTACACAAGTGTGAGCAAAGTATATGTTCAGATCACGCTTTTAATAAGAGTTTGATGGGGTTCATAGTAACAGGTAAACTAAAGTTGGTAGTTCAAGAATGTATTTAATTCGAAGTATTGATTACTCTGATGAATTTCAAGGTAGGCAGATTTCGAGTCCTGTAAAAAATAAGAAAGTTTTTTAAGTCTACATTTTGAAGCCTAAATTGTTATTTGACATGTAAACGTTCTACCGTATAAATGGTAAAATAATTAATGGCTGTACATTTGTAATTACAAAACAAATTCAAGCAACCCCCACGTTAAATACAGATGGTTCTTGGATGGACTAATGTTTGCCTAACACAACATCTCAAACAAGTATAGGAACCTGAAAGGGATAAGTCCCTTAGGTAACTCGCGTCAGTTGTCAATTTAGGCCCAGCACTCTCCCAGATTGTAGGCCGTATCTCTCCCAACGGGCTGACTGACGTGTACTGTGGGAAACCATCAATACCAACAAACTTTCAAATAGGCTATACAGGGTGTCACAAATATGTGTACTGTGTAGCGCGCTATCCAAAACCGAACTCTACTTACAAAGGAACGTTATTAGGACAACAATCAAGGTTTTTACCAATTTTTACAAAAATATAACAAAATATTTTCATGGAAAGATCACATTGCAAGTATATGTAACAAAATATTTATAGTTAAATACTATAGTGAGTACAAATAAATTTAACGGGTTATTTGTGTTCAATAACGAAGAAAATACAAAACAAGTACAGGGTTATTCAGGAATAATGTCCTACTTTCAATATTCTGTATTTTAGACTATGCGTGTTTCATGAATAATTTGCATAGGGGGGTGAAAAGAGGAAATTCCAAAGTTGTGTTTACGTATATTGAAAAGCCATTTCAGCTGTTAACTATCAACAAGATTGCAACACACGATATTTTGCACTTCCTCAGAAGTGTATGGGACGCGTGGGAGTTGAATATCAAGCTCTTCCTCTCTGGCAACCAAAATCTCCTGATCTAACCCCTTGTGGGGCTTAGATTACATTTTTTCTAGAGTAAGGAAAAGGTTTACGTCCCTCCTCTGACAAGAAATCTAGTTGACCTGCAGGACCGTATCAGAGCTGCAGTCAATACCATAAATCCATATTTTCTTCGAATATGTGGGACGAGTTTGATTATCGGCTGGATTTTTTCCGAACAGCCAGGGGAAGACATATTATATTGAGCCCTGTAGTTTAAAACATACACCTAAGATTCAAAAACAAAAAACTAGTATACCAAACTTAACCCTGTGAATGTTCCATCAGACATATGACACTTGATATATCGGTCAACTGGGGTGATGCTGGTGTACAAGTGTACAATCTCCTAAAGCACTGAAGGAATGATGATTACAGTCCCGCTGAGAAGGGCAATGTTAGGACACACAAAAGCCATTGTTGTGAGGATATTGTTCGGACGAGACGTCACCTCTCACAATCCATCATATGCCGACTGAACTTCTAGTTCTAGTGTAACAAATAGTGTATGGTGTTTCTTTCTTTATTAGGGAGATATCACTATATACTAATTATTTCTATAAGGGTATTTTAAGGAAAAAATGTGGTGAAGGATGAGGTGATGAGTGGTAGTAATTTTGGAAAAATGTTCATTAATTAAAAGATATTCATGCCTTCGAACCACGCAGGTGATGTATTGATATGATAAGATGCGGGTACCATTTGATATAATGCCTTCCAGGCTGATAAGTCATGAAATGAGCACAGATCCTGACCCCTAGAACACGTCTTGAGCATTTTTTGTTCAAAACTTTATTTGGATATGTACATATGTGTATCATAACTACAGGTCGTATTTTTTGTCCGGTTTTATGAAATTTGGTACACATGTTCTTTTTGTAAATATCTCGGTTACGTTTATTAGCCTGTTAGCCAGCAAAATTGGACTACTGGAACTACCCTTTTGGGGAGAGTTCTTATGAAAAAAGTCGTATTAAAACAGTGGTCTAAAAACAGTAAGTTTTATTCGATTTTGATTAAATTCAAAACAAATATGTATTTTAATAATATCCATTAATATATTAACAACTATGAAAACCCATACAGTCGTTTCAAATTTCGGTCTAGAAAGTCATTTTTTGCTTTACCAGCGTCCAGTTTTAATTGGAGTGCGCATCGTAGCACTCCTGATCGTACAGCAGGTAAAGGTGAGGCCGAAGCGAAGCTGTGAGTGTTGCGAGGGTAACTCCAATGGTAATAAGGAGTTTCGCAATATTACTAAGTTGAAATTTGAAAATTGGCCTACAAAAATAAACGGGAACAGAGCGATAAACGCTTTGTGGTTGTATACAGAGTGTCCCATAAGTAAAGTGCCAAACTCTGGGAAAAGGTTTTATGGGTAAAAATGAAGAGAAAATCAAGAATAAAAATGTTTTCCAAAAACGCTTAGTTAACCAGATATTCGCCATTTTATATTTTTCACTAATGATTTATTATCTCCCACACCATTTATTGGATTTGACTAAACTTAACATAAATTTGCATCTAAGTAAGACCATTTAGGGAAAAAATTACCAGCATGATCTAACTTATCATTTTAAAACGGTGGCTATTTTATGGTATTTTTAGGGCATAATTTTGGCGTTACACCTTAAATAGTGAATAAACGGTGAGTTTTACTATACAATGTAATGTTTACGACTTTGTAGCAAGTTTTATTACCTATCTATTGACACCAAGGTCAAAGAAATCGATTAAGAATCAACAAAGGTTATATGGGAAACTGTGGCAAACATCAAGATAATAAGGTGGAAAGTTGTCTGTTTTAGCCAGAGTTTCCACTATAACTTTGTTAATTCTTAATCGATTTCTTTGACTTTGGTGTCATTAGATAGGTAATAAAATTTGCTACATAATGGTACATACTTACTTATCGTATCCTTATCGTAAAACTCACCGTTTATTCGCTATTTAAGGTGTAACGCCAAAATGCCCTAAAAATAAAACCATATAAATAGCCATTTTAAAATGATAATTAGATCATGCTGGCAATTTTTTTCCTAAATGGTCTTACTAAGATACAAATTTATGCTAAGTTTGAGTCAAATCCAATAAAGTAGTGTGGGAGATAATAAATAATTAGTGACAAATATAAAATGGCAAATATCCGGTTAACTAAGCGTTTTTGGAAAAGTTTTTATTCTTAAGTTTCTCTTTATTTTGACCCATACAACCTTTTCCCAGAGTCTGGCCCTTTACTTATGGGACACCCTGTATTATATTGTAAAGATTAAGTAAAAATAATTAGTAAAACCTTTGTTACGACTGAATAACAAAAAGTAAAGTGAAGTCATGAACGATGGTTTAAAACTGTTGAGCATAGCTCTAGAGTTACGGCCCTAGGCTGTCCCTTAGCTTACCCATAAAGTTTCCCTTGTATCTTTGCAAAGTTTTTACTCACTTCTCAAGACTTTGTTCCTGTTCAGACTCTTCATAGCGCCTGTAAAAAGTTCTTCATAAGTTTAGCTGAACTATTTAACTGAAATGGGCTGCAAGATGAGTGATGCCTTATTGTAAGATAAGCGATTGTTTTTGTTGCTTAATCAGTGAATTTTCTTTGCAAGATGCAAAATTTCCATAGGCAACAATACCGTAGTTTATGTCATTAGCATTTTAAGACCCATGCTGGAGACTTTAAAAGGTACACCAACCCAAACTCCTACATCACGTTTTCAGAATTGTACACACATATGTATGTATGTATATAACAGCGGAATGAGTAGTCCGATTAAACTAAAATTTGAAATGCGTTGTCCCTTTATGAAATACTAGCTGTTAACCTACGCACACAATATGTAGCGCCAGTATCATGACTGTGGAGTTGACTGTATCCCAGTACAGTACTCTTTGAGAAGACAACCATAAAACATTGGTAGAGAGGGCTCTAAAGTCTAAAGATAAACTTCGCCTTTTGTACAACTTTTGTTTGGCAAGAAAGCTTTTAGGTATAAAATGTAGACAGCTTCCACACTTAATGCCCCTTTCAGTGTGTTTGCCCCCAACCAGTAGCGTAGCCAGGATTTTGGAATGGGGAGGTGGCACAAGGTCATTTTTAAGCATGAAACACATGGGGTTATGGAGCGTGAGGGCCTGGGGGGTATGAAGGTACCCCAGTGAAAAGGCTAAATTTTGATGCGAATTTTGGTGAGGTATGGGGCGTTTTGGAGGACCTTATCTTCCTTAAACCAAAGGATGTAATACGCTGATTTCATAACAACGGAGTAGTCGAAAATAGAACATACAGAACCTAACATTTGTATTAGATAAAATATGTTTAGATTCTTTGGTAATCACAATTCTTGTGCAGAAATAGGTTTAGAATACTGTGTTATCCAATTTATTTATGCAGCGTTTAGATCATAAAAAGAATTGTTTACGAAAGGAACACGTTATCAAAAAAAGTTAGGTTACTAGTAATTCGCTCATATTCACGGCAGCGCTCGTGGCTACGTCTTGGCTATGTTTATTCTCTTTGTGCTCATGGCTAAGTTTGTATCTTACCACTATGCAGTTCCAGTTTGATTGCCAGTTCACAACTTACAACCACGATTAGCCAGAGCTGTAGGTATGTCTGTCGTCGATAACTGGTCTTTGTTATAGTACTATTGATTGTGTCTGCGTCTTAGCCTTATCTTAAGTCAACAGACGAACACTGACTTATTGATGATAACTCCACTTAGTAGAACGTAGCGCCAAACGATTCAGTTGCATTTTACACTTTTTAGGTACTTAACCTAGGGCATCACAACACCTTTCGCTTGGTGATCCTTTTGATACACGGAAAGGTTTCTTATGGAATTTCACGGGCAAATGGTGAGGTTTTTACTGTGTAACTACCGACAATATCACTTATATAACAGAACCTTAAACCGGAATATTTAAGAGGAAACTATTTTAGAAACTATGACAAAATTATTAAAATTAGTGCAATGGAGGCAAATGGGTTTTCATCGTTGGCAAAGTTATCTCCGGTTAAAAGCGGCTTTAGCTTATAGGAACAAGTGATACTCTAGTATCATCATAAAAAATGATTATCTGCCCTTAGAACTCTAAAGAAAAAGCCTTTTGTGTATTAAAAACCCAATAATGCTAGTTAATTTACTTTTAGCTAGTGTTAAATTTGGCGCCACTAACTTAAAACGCTGTACAGCTATTGATCCGTGTTTTTGCCACAATGAAACTCAACTCAAATTAAATCAAGGGAGGTAACTAATAATGAATAATTATGCTATCGTACTATTAGTGATTGTGTGCTCAGACCGTAGTTAACCAACGTCCGTTACTGTCTGCAAAACATTTGTAACAAATGCAGCCTGTAGATTAGTTAAATAATAACTTATTATTTATTCACCGTATTATGGAACTAACAAACGTCAAATGCAATAACTTCTGGGCCAGTGGCCCGAGAAGAATTTGTTGTTATTCCATTGCTGTGTTTATATGAGTTGGCATTATTGAAATGTCCTCATTCATGCATACAAGTACATATGAACGCTGTTTTGTGTGCTCAAATACTAGTATTATATTATTGGAATATGAATCAACGAAACCCTAAGAAAAAATGTCAAAAGGACTTAACTTTCAACGGCACAAAGACAACTGTTAGCAATTGCAGAAAGAGTTATAAAACAACACCGATCTAGAATAAATATCGGCAATTCTTATTAAATTTTTTTTTTTACTTTTGAAGTCAGGAAGTTCACTATAGCAGAAAGAGTTATAACTCCTATGTTAGCACAAGTTATAATTGATTGGTCAGTTTAAAACTAATTAAACCTGTGAACATTGTTCGTTGAGTGTTTATAGAACGTTCGGTTCAATTCCTGATTTGAACTCACAACAGCTGTTCAGGGTTCGAAAAAGTAAAAGTACAGTTTGTTTTGTTAAATGGGGAAAAGTTAGGCCTACAAAGTCCTCTTACCACTCAACCTCACATTTAATTTAATTGAACTATGTAGACTATGCAGACTATGTAGAATATTACTTTGCTAGTTTTTCACAATAATTTTGAATAATGTCAAATGAATAGTACTTTTAGTAAACCAAGGTTCGTCCTTTAGAACAATCGGTATGTTTTGTATTTAACCTCTCACATGACGACCATAAATAACTATAATCCAATCTAAATTAACTTCTTTTCTAGTCTTCTAAAGAAGATATTGGCAGATATTATGGATAACTTTACTTTAACAAATAAGGCCAATACAGATTAAATGTTTGTAAATCACTATTTGAGATGCCGACCACTCTCATGAGGGTATTTTAAGGCAACGATGTAGTGAAGGATGAGTGGTAGTAATGAGTTATGAGGTGTAGTCTTGTTACAAACTAAGGCCGACTCTTCCTTAGAAATCGGTCATTAATTAATAGCCCAATAACCAATGGAAATACAAGGCTTAACGTGACTTCCAATCCACGCAGGTGATGGTCTGATATGTCTAAACGATGATGGGAGTTGATGCGGGTATCATCAGATGATCACTGAGACTATCTGAGCCGCTTTAGACCTATATCATCCTCAAAACCTGACCTCCATGAAGCTGGATTACAGGACCACACCACGAGTCCCAGTCTTTTTAAAGTAAAGTACTATTGTGAAAGTAAAATTATTCATACTATTACCTTTTCTAAGTTTTTGCAATATTTTCTCGATTGAAAGTCATATTTGACGTGAGATTAAAGTGGATTTTCCTGGAAAATAGGTTTAAATGTTTGATGTGGCAACCCGTGTACGAAAGATAAAGCTTGCAAGAGACGGTAAAGACCTTCCCCACCCCTTCCCCACCACCATAACCACAAAGCAATGCTTGGCTTTGTAATAATGAAACCAAGCTGTGCGTGCGTGTGTGTGTGTGAGAGAAGGTGAGGGTGGTATAAAGTAGACTTCATTAAAGTCATGTAGTGGTATTTAAATGTATCACATAAAGTGCCAATTTCTCGCATTATCTTTATATATTTAAACTCGCCCTTCCGGCTCTCATAACAAACCCACACTTGGCCTGCGGCCTCGTATTTTGGGGACAGTCGCATCTGTTTTGCCACTACAGTGCGGAAAGACAGATTTTCTGTTTGATGATATCTGTTTTGGCCGCCAAACTGTCAGAGCATCAAAAAGGAGTGTTTCCAGATGTCTTTAAAAGTTTAACACCAAGAGCTTCAAAAAGACTATGTGGTTGAGGGGGGGGTAGAATGCCGGGAAGTGCCTAAACATTTACTCATTCTGCCACCAGTCACCTATACAACCGGCTTTACAGTATTATAATTACATGTTTTTTGTGGGTAAGGTGGACCCCAGCCCCCGATAGAAGTTTTCTTTACGCTTGAGAAGTACCTCATGGTCCCGGAACCCCCCTCATTCCCAAATCTTGGATTCGCTATTGATATAATATAGCAGCTCTGATCTAGTAAAGGAAAGGTTTCTAAATATAACAAAATTCTTTAGGAATTTTAGGCCTTGCCTCGGGCCTTGCTCATGTTAAATTATGAAAAGACGGCAATATAAATGTCGATTAGTTAGTTAACAATGTAGTGTAAGGTTAGGTTCACGGGTGGAGTCTCCAAGTAGGATAGTTTTTCTCCTAAAGTGGCGGGAAAAGTCTGATATGATGAAATTGTGTACGATAATAAAGACCATCTATTATTTTTGTGCGGTGGTTTATCGACTCACGACTGCAATTATGTTAATTATATGTAGGTAATTTGTACTAGACAATGGTATCTGAATGATAGTATCGTTAGTAAGACCATCAGTTGTAAGGTCAACCCCCAACGGAAACAAGTTAAAACTCCCCACAAAAAAACTTAAAACAACCAACTATTCACTTGTCTCACTTTGCACGGGTGAGTTTTAAATGTCCCCACCTTTGCAACCTTAGCTTTTGAAAAAGGAAATATTTTTAAAACCCTTAATGCAATGTTTTTATTGAATCCTGAGGTTTGTTTTGACATACTTTGCGTCACCCACCCCACCCAAAAACTGTGGGGGGAAGGCCTCCAAATTTTTAAAAAACAAACCCCCCTCTTATTGCACTTTACAAGAAAATGGAGTTTATATACAAATTCAACGACACAAAGACATTTTTTATCTTGACTTGTTCTTTTGTAATCTATACTAATATATAATATTCATTATATAGTATTATGTTCAGTATTACACGAATCAAGCTTAGAATGCCACAGTTCCTTTACAATTTTGTTTATTACAATTCTTTTGAAAATCCTGTGAAGGAAACATTAAAACTATATAATATAATCCCAAAGAATATTTAGAAGAAAAATGTGTCATAAAAAGATTGTTATGTGAAATGTAGTATTTTAATATTCACTTCTTTAAATTTGTGTTTGAAAAACAAGTCGAGATAAAAAATTATCTTTGTGTTGTTGAATTTGTATCGAAATTTCCTTTCTTTTGTGTTGCCAAAAGAGGGGGGATTGTATTTAAAATTTGGGGGCTCCCCCTCGGTTTTTGGGTGTGGGTGGGTGACGCTAAGTACGTCAAAACCAACTTCAGAACCCTATAAAAACATTACCCGAAGGTTTTAAAATGTTTTCCTGTTTGAAAAGTTAAGGGGGAAGACATTTAAAACTCAACCTGTATACGTGTCAAACGCAAAATCCCCAAACCCGCTTAACCGGGTGTAAAGAGGCATTAGATAATTGACACTAATTCCATAATCAGCCAGACCGTTGCTTTACCTCTGGTAACCTCCCTGTCTCTCTTCTCTCTAATGCTGTGTGATCCAGTGAGTGTCATGCTACTGGACATAATACCTCTGTAATCTGATACGAAATTGATAGCCCTAATTACATCATCTCAGGCTAATGCTAATTGCGTCATTGTTATTTACCCAATTAGGGTTGAGATCGCACGTGTTTGTTATCAGTTTGTTGATTTTAATTACATCTTGTTTATTTTAAAATTGGTTACAATATGAAATGTTATTCTACGAGGAGCCCCCTGTTTTCCACAAGACATCAGGTGAACTGAGCAAGATACGCCGTTTAATTTAAAATTTAATGAAATGAAAATATAAAACAAGATATTTATTTGCCAAAGGTATATTGCAATATCTAATAAGGCTTCTTTTTTAAGGTCTTTTTTTATCAAACCAAAATACCAAGTTAAATGCATTGAAAAATCTGCTTATAACATAAGAATTTTTGTTCTATGAATGTCAGACAATAGCAGAAATAACTGTACAGGCAAGCACAAATGGTGATAAAGTGGTTTAGTTATAAATAGCTTAATGTATCTAAACTGGGTACACTCTAAATGTGAAAGAGTGTAAACCACTTCCAAAATAGTGAAAATCGAGCCACTCTTTAATGAGAGTGGCTGGAATTCAAACATCCAAACAGCAAAATTTCACTCTATCTGAGTGGCCTTCACTCCTTCCTTTTTAGCATGTGTAAGAAATTTTCCCTATAACTTAAGTTATGGGTTCAAGAGGGTTTGTGCTTTGTTTTTAAAAAGTAAAATCAGTCTTGTTTAACAAGGTAAAGTTATTTTCTTTGTTAGTTCTTGATAAAACTTCAATGGATTTAAATAATTACTCATTTTTTTTAAAGTTTCATGATTTTAGGCGAAGTTAGGACTAAGAAATCCTCTATATCAGTGAGCCTCAACCTATACCTAGCGTTACCACAAGGTCACTTGTTAGTGGAGAATGCGGGGATCGAACCCGCGCCAGCGAGTCGTGTGCGGTACCAACCCGCCACGGGTCCGATGTAGTAATCAGCATGAAACTTGTGTACTTTATGAGTTGCAATGTTTAATTGTCACAAACCCAACGTATCCAACGTAAATCTCCCGGCCGTATTGTCAGTTTTCTTGCTCAAATTAACAATACGAACGTTGCAACGACAACTTTACTGTCAAGTTCTTTTTAAAACCACGAAAAGCTCTGCAATTTGGGGAAATATGTTTTAAACGTGTTTTAAATTATATCTTTATGTTGCAGGTGAGTTTTGCTGACTACTTTAAACTTCTCTTCTCGTTGTAAGTAGAATTTAGAGGAATCTAACTTATACCGTATATACGTTCTGTAGACATTTAAGGGATCGGATAGAGCCCGAACTACGTTCAAATGGGATATGGAATTTAACATGGGAAAATTTGCAAACTGTGTTTTACGTAGGTTGATGTATTAAAACGTGGAAAGTGTTTCTCCGTAAGCATAGAGTCATTAGCGCTGCTGCATAAAAAAAAAATTATTTTGTTATAAAATAGAATTTAAATTACTGAATTTCGAGTGCTATGTTCTTATGGAAAATCCAGTTTTTAGTTCAGAAGTACAGAACTAATTTGATGAAGAAAGTAAAGGTTTAAGTGTTTATATGAAAGCAGCATCAATAGATCTATGCTTCCCGAGAGAACATTTTCACATTTAAGTAAATTAAATTGCCTAAAACGTAGTTTGCAGTTTTATCCCATGTTATAAGCGGTACTCTGAGTTGGACCTGCGGCCGCTCCATCCGGCTCCTCTTAAACTCAATGACTAGCTTAGATCTGCATAATCTATCTGCTTCTACATAAACTGATATTATGTTATTCATGACGACCTGTAATAAATACTTATGTATAATGAACTAAGAAATTATTTGTTTGCAATTTTTGAAGTTTTTATTTCAAATAAGTATTAAAACTGCTATAGCTGCGGTAAAATTGTATTATATCGGCTTAGAATATGCTATAGTATTTTATTTTAATTATCAGATTTGTTCCTTTGTGAATAGGATTTTAAATACGCGGTCAAGTTATCGGTTCCGCTTTTTATTTAAATGTTAGAAACGTTCAATGTGGTTAGAATCTTCTGAAGAGGTGTCCATATTTATTTTGTCTGTATGTATGAGTTTCTCACAACCATAGTACGTTTGCAAACAACAGACTCACTGGGGATCGGAAATCACCTGATTTACATCTCAAACGCTGTTCAAGATGCAGCAGAACGCAATAATGTCACACCCTGAATACGATCTTGCGAGTCTACCAAAGCCAGTAACTGAGCTGAACACAGAATATAAATCTATATGTATATATTTATATTTCAGCAATTCTTGACACTTGCGAAAGGCCTCACAACTCTAAAATGTACTTGTATCGGTTTATTAAGTTTTGAAATTTTTTATCCTTGACATAATTTTAGAAATGAAAAGTTTTATTCATATTTCATCATTTAATAGTCGATTATTCATTTCCAGGATACCTTTGAACTAACAGTTAATAATTTAAAGTCATCTGTTTTTGTTTTACCGCCAAATTTACTTCTACATGTTTTAATTACACGAGACGAAACTAGAAGACGAAATCGGAGACAAGATTAGAAGTGTTGAAGATGTTTGCAAAAAGACTGACCCATATTCAAGCCGCAATGTGTATTGAAAACAAACAGACAAAGCTGTGCTGATGTTCATGAAGAAAATGGAAGGAGGCTCTATGCGGGTGGTAGCAGCAAATGCGCCATAAACTGGGATTTCCAACGAAATAAAACAGACAAACGCTTCCTTTTCTCGACCATTATTTCGTAGCTCAGCCTTACAAATCATGAGATGACAGATATACAACCAAAACAAATCTATCCTATAGAAAACATTTACTTTCAACACAACCGGCTAAAGAATTATCCTAATGTAATGTTGCCGACCTGCTTATTTTCTGGACAGTAACCGCTCGGTCATAAGGATGAAGCAATTACACTTTTAATACATGACCCCTCGATGTAATATTTTCACAAAAACTGTTAAGAACAACGTGTAAATGTGTAAAACGTAGTATTAGCGGTTGAATAATTTAAAACTACGAGAAAGGATAACACTCTACATTATACAGACCACTTCATAAAACTATTTAACTATTTACTTAATTGAAGTGTTGTTCCGTGAACTCATATTTGACGGGTTTCGTTGATTTTACTTTGCCAGTATGAACCTTTTAGTGGAAGCCATTTTGGTTATAAAAATGCCTCAGGAGAAACCAGTTTTCGCACTTAAGCGTGATGTGAAGTATATAAAATACGGCTATTACAAAATAAGTATACAACTCAACACGTCAATAAACTGTCAATAACTACATAATCTACTCTGATGTTGTGGTTATATAAAGTATTTAAATTTTGTTTCATTCAGTTTAATGTAGTTAAAATTGTCAAAATGAATGTGAAATCAATGTTTGTTGATAGTCAGGAATTTAGCACTGACACAAAGAAAAGTGGTTTATAAATAATAAAGTTAGTTTTTTAGCTTCGCGATGTTAGAACCATTAATTCCCTACCATTTAACCAAGACCTCTACCTAGCATTTTTGGATATGTGTTTGAGCGAAATCGACGTTTTTCTATGCTTGAGCATTGAAGTAACTTTAGTTTTGACATCAGAATTACAATAAACTTTTTCAACATTTATTATTATTCCTAAATTTATTCTGTAGGAGAAAATATTATCACACAAACCTTTATTCTCTGTGACTTTAGCTCGCTAATACATAGTTTAAAGCAACTATTTAGAAAAGAAAACTACAAAAAATTAAATAAATTTTGCAGGGTAAAATACGGACAAGATAAAAATTCCTATTTGAAACCAGAGTTTCCTCAGCTTGAAACCTCAAAGGCTGGAGCACGCAACAGTTCATTGTGCGGGTTTACAGTTAATGACATAATTGTCAGACTATTTATCCAGGGTTAATCTCACGGCAGGGTTAATTGTGCCTTTTCCTTTGCACAATTAACCACACACGCTTTCCAGCCGTAACTTTACTGCTGCGTGCAGAGCTTGAAAGATTTCTGAGCCTAACCTTTAACTTTTGAACGGCATATAAAATGTTTAGATTTTATTTGTCGGTCTTTTTCGTTTTGGTGAATTTCCTTTGGAAAAATGAGGGGCGTCGGTATGATAATACGTAAGCCCAGTTCCCTCAAAATGAGCACCAATCCCAACCCCCATCAATCAATCAATCAAAATCTCTTTATTTCATTTTCATACACATATTGTACATGAAATAGTGTCAATAACTAGCAATACTAACAATCAAGCATAATACATCAGTAGACATTAATAATTTACAACTATAATTTCTATACATAAACTGAAAATCACCGCTTTAAGTACATTGTTATATACATACATATTCAATATAAATTTTTACATAATACAAACTACAATGTGAACTCTTCCATAGAATATAATGCAGAATTACACAAAAAAGATTTTAATAGCCTAAGGAATTTATTTACATTGGTTTCTTGCTTGATATTTAGAGGCAAACAGTCAAAGAATTTGTTACCTTTAAAAGTGGTTTTCTTTTCGAAGAAACTCAATTTGATCAAATTCCCAGAACACGTTTTGAGAATTTCTTTTTCAAAACTGTGTATTCATATATTGGCTTATAATACACATATGTATTTTGTATTTCCTAGACAGGTCACATTTTTTCAACTAAAATACAATTTGTAAAGATGTTCCTTTGAAAAATTACGGTGAATTTCGTTATCAAACTAAATTTAAGTCAACAACAACAAGATTTATTATCAATTATTGCACAAACAAGTTTCTTTCATTTGACATAACAATAAATTTAAAAATACAATACCACTGGTAATGACTTAGATCTATAGAGAAAAAAACACAAACAAAACAATTAACATTACAATTTTAAGCCCCCATAAATTCTCTCAAATTATAAAACGAATTATAAGTCCTCTCTTGGGACGGAGTTTTCCCGAAAACAGGTTATTGATCTAAAAACAGTTTTTTTCTTTATCCCCGGAAATAACTGTTTTTGGATCGATAACCTGTTTTCCGTTCTAAAAATAATTAATTTTATTTGATTTCGTTGAAGTCTAAATTTAATATGCATTTAAATGTTACCCGTCAATATACCAAAACTAATGAAAATCCATTTCACGTATCATCTATTCATCATCCGTTTCTTATACCCATCAATTTCCATATCATAAGTGTCCATTTAATATCATCGCAGCAAATATCATACACGCGGACATTTGTGATAGAACATTAAAACAACAAGTGTTTGCTTGAAAAGTTGGTCAGATGAAGTACTTAAAGAAGAGAAATATCCTGGCCTGATGAAAGAAAAAGCGGTCATTTCGAAAGGGTGAAGTAAGTCTGTGCACACAAAACCAAATTTTTGTGTAACCTAGGGAGTAAAAGATCGTTTTAATGATCTTTTTGTGGCATGGACATCAGCTGGTTCAACGAGTTTGTTTTGATTGTTTTGAAATTTAACACTGACGTATAGTAAATCAGTGTAACAGCTGTTTCTTCAAAACATTATAATTCAAACTGCTGAGCTCAAAACAATGTTTACTTAATTAATTATTATAATATTAAAACATTTATTGACATTTATTTCTCATTATTATTTGCATCATGACAAAAAACGTTCATCACTCGGCCCGAAAGTGTCTTTTTGACCCTCGGTCATGACCTCGTGTCAAAAAGTGTCACTTTAGGACCTAGTGATGAAATATACTATTTCAATATAGCGTTTACTGTACTTCGCTTGGTTCAACTGAGCCTTACGAAAATAATAATTAATTAATTAGGAAGAATCATAATTTTAACACCTCACCCTTGGCACAAAACATTGTTATACATAATTGTGGATATATTTTCTACTTAATATCTTGACATCCCTTAAATTTCAAATATCTTTAATTAGTATAGACTGATCTATCTAAACTGTTTGTAGCTTGTTTGAATTTTTACTAAGTTGAAGTTTTAAAACTATCAACAAAACTAAATACTGTAAAGTATAAATCAAAATTAGTTTCATAATTTTTGCTAATCGGTATAGCTTTTGTTATGATTAAATAACAAAAAGTATAGTAAAGTCACGAACGATGGTTTAAAACTGTTGAGCATAGCTCTTGAGTTACGGCCCTAGGCTGTCCTTTAGCTTACTCATAAAGCTTCTCTTGTATCTTAGCCAAATTTTTACTCACTTCTCGAGACTTCGTTCCTGTTTAAACTCTTCATAGCATCCGTAAAATATCATTTCATGTTTAGCTGAACAATTTAACTTAATTTTTTGCAAGATGAGTAATAAACTATTGTGATATAGATAAATTAGTGAATTTCCTTTGGCATAATGCCGTCGTTCATGCCATCAGTATAGTAAGAACCAGGTGGGGACCATAAAATGAGCACCAACTCAGACCCTCGAAAGACCATGCAAGTGTGTAGCCAAAGACCGAAGCGAAGCTGTGAGTGTGCGTAGCATACAGCCTCGCAATGCTCGTTGTAATAAAGCAATACATAACGCCCGTGATCATACAGTCCGTGAGTATCAATGCGCTTCACTCACGCCAGCACCTCTTTAGCGTTTAGCTGCGTGTCGGCCTCGTGTATTCTAGTCATGTAGTAGCAAGGGCATCTTATACTTTATATCACTCTAAAATAATTACAGATAATACGTAAAGTAGTTTAGATCGTGTCTGTTTATATAGTTTATAGGTAGTCTAATATGACTCGTACAACGAATAAATTAGATTTTATTGTTTAACGGTTTAAACCAAAATTTAAAAACTTGACGTACTTTTTCTTTTGTTTGAAAACAATGCGAAGAGATGTGTGTTGATGAAGTAGTGATACTTTGTTGGTGTAACAGCAAATGTGCCATAAACTGGGATTTCCGACAAAATAAAACAGACAAACGTTTCCTTCTCTCCGCCATTATTTCGCAGCAGGTCTCACAAATCACGAGATGAAAGGTTTACACCAAACCGACTGGATCATTCAAGAGATACATTTACAGAATAGGGTCACAAGTATCTGTTATTGTGGATAAACTGTACGTACTTCCGGACCCGTGGCGGGTTGGAATCGTGCGCTACTCCGGAGCTCATCACTTGTACTGGCGCGGGTTCGATCCCCACATTCACCACTTACATTTGTAAAATTCTGTGCCGTAACGCTAGCTAAATGTCAAAGTTAGGTGGCACAAAAGAATTTGTAGACCGAAATTCACCTCGTTGAACAAGACAAACGGTTTTTCTTTACATTACTTTTTAAGGTTATGATTTTACACAATTAAGCGTGTGTAACTTATGCAGTCTAAGTACTTGAAGTAGTTACTATTTAGTTGCCACAGTAAACTGTTGCAGTAGCCGATAGTTGCTATAGCTCTCTAAATGTTAAACTTCAAGGCACTCTGAATAATTTTCTTTTATGAAACCATCGAAAAATATATTTTAGTTTTATAAAATACAGAAACAAAACGTTTCGTCTCGACTATAGTAGACATCTTCAGTTGTGTAGACAAAGAAGAGTAAAAATAAATGTATAAAATATAAAATGTATAGGGAGGGAGTATAAGATAAAAGATAAAATAATTGTGAGTTGTAAATAAACAAACTAAACCATATGGTTCAAATTAAGTTGATTTGGGTGTTTCTTTTATTTCCATAGCTCCTCTAATTATTCGGGGAGTAATAGTTATTTTCTACTGCGATAATTTGAGTTTTTCAAAGCCGATTGTGTGTTTGGAGGTAAAACTAAGTTCAGCAATAGAAGATTTGGAAGTGCTTTCGTAATTTGTGTGCCGAATAGGATTTTTCAACCTGGTAGCCACCATTCTCTTTTGAAATTAATTTGAATTCAACAATTTGAAATAAATCAAATTTGAACCATCGCATTTAGTTTGTTTTTTATTCTACAATTTACAAATATTTTACCTTTAAATTTCTTATACTTCCTATACATTTTAAATGTTTACATTTTATAGATTTACTTTTGATCTTCTCCGTCTACACAACTGAAGGTGTCTACCACAGTGTAGACGAATCGTTTTGGTTCTGTATTTTATTAAAATATACATTTCAGTGATAAGGAAAATAAGTATTGAATGTAATTTCAAAAACTGCAAGGAGATCAAGCATACTTATTTGAAAATCCACATCTACAACAACAATCCAACGAACATGGACAAAACACAAGCAGATAAACAATTTCACAAAACTATTGGACATAAAATACAATTCCAGGTCGATCTAGAGAGCCGAGCGGTACAAGTGTTCCATTAGCGCTTAATGTTTTCCTCGCACTGATCTACATAAGAAGCAAACACATTATACAGTACAAGCGGCGGACAACAATGCAGGGTTCAGGAATATTCAGCGAGCTCTCACATTCAGACAGATTATGATAATCAGTTCGGTATAATGTACTCACTCTTACCCGAGCCCCTCACCTGTCTCTGGCATGCCTGGTGAGTGAGACACTGTTGGAATCATCGTTGATGACTCAACGAACATATATTAGAAACTCAATTAAATTCTTTGTTGAAAAGTTTGTTGTTGACTGTGACAAACTTCTGAGTTTGAAATATTTGAAAAACATGACGTTTTGGGATCTGCGATCCAATATCGTCTTCAAGTGAAATGTATTCTAAACAATCGAACTTGAACTATCCTAAAATGCCGTGATTCTGCGACGTAGTGTTCGTTTCGTTCACTAACGATGGAAATTAGTAAATATTTTATTTCGTAAAACATATACATGTCATGCAACCGTGATTAATAATAAGTGTCTAAAATTTTGCATTCATACACATCGAAATCCCATTCAAAAATACAGTATTTGCATTCACCCAATTCTCATTCACTCGAATTTGTTCCACTCTGGCCCCTTGGTCCGTGGTCTGTTTACGCGGAGCACCAGTCGTGTGCCATTAACTCGTTTATATCATAGAATGCTTTTGCGACCAAAAATTCTTTCGAGCGAGTTTTGAATGCCTTTGGCATAGGTGCACCTTTGATCGAATTAGGCAGTCTGTTGACGAGTTGAACTCCTGCCTGTGAAGGCAAACGTTCATGAGCTACCGTTCTGTGTCTCCCAGTTCGGTAGTTCTCCCTGCCCCTGGTTACGTAAGAGTGGATATCACTCTCTCTTACGGGGTTGCATTTTGTCTGAAAAAAGTAAGGTTTTCAAAATGTAGAGGCAGGGTAATGTCAACAGTTTCAAATTTTTGAAGGCTGGTCTACACGACTCTCTCCATTGCAGCTTTGCTATTGTTCTGACTGCTCGTTTTTGGAGAATGGAAATTCTGGAAAAACTTTCGCTTTTGCAGCCTTCCCAAAGCGCTACTCCGTAGGAGAGGTGTGGAAAGACTACTCCATAATATGCCGTCATCAGTACCTGAGTTGGGCAATATTGTGATAGCTGTCTCAAAACATAAATGTCTAAGGAAATTTAGGGGCAGACATAGTCTACATGAAAATCCCAGGTCAAACCTCGATCGAGGTGTATCCTGAGGAATTTTGTTGTGTGGACTTCTTCAATCTTCCGCAAACTCACCCATTTATTTTATTCAAAGAGAATATCTAAAACAATGAAAGAACTCTTTAGCCAAGGGGTTCGACTAAGGTTAAAACTAGCAACCTTAAAATATTAAATTTAAGATAGTGTTTTCACGTACAACACGACATAATGAACATATGTAGTTTATCAGTGCAAATAGGTATTGCCTACACAGTGTATGACGTTGGAAGTTAAATAAACTAGTTACTAGACTCCAATCAGACACTTGGCAAATATAGGCTTATGTCAATGCATTACAGAGGGGATGCTACTGATTACAAACTGTGATGGACCCGTTCAGAGAATTTGCAAACATTTTAGTCATTAAAGTTAAAATCACCAAAAATAATTCAAAAGGATGTCCAGGGAGATTTTAAAAATTAAAGGTAAAGTAAAAAGATAAAGTTTGTCTAGTTTAGCGAGGCAAAGTTAGGACTACAAAGTTTTCTCCACCACTCAACCTCGACTTTTACCTAGCGTTACCGTAGAGTTACATTACAAATGTAAGTGGTAACTGCGGGGATCGAACCCGAGCCAGCGGATTGATCAGCTCCGGAGTCACGCACGATTCCAATCAGCCACGGGTCCGCTAAGGAATTAAATAACGGCGATAAAAATTGATTTTATTTTGAAATCAACTTGGAAATTCTTTTTTTGCAGCATTTTGTAAAGTTGCAATTTGCGATCCGGATGGTCAAAGGTTTTATATTATTTAATCATAATATTTGGAATGGGCAAAAAGTATCCTGAAAGACATAATTTGATAAAGGGGTTTTTGAAGACGTTTCTATTGAAAGCGATGATATATCGGTTGAACTGTGCCCCTTTGTCTGTACTTTATAAGAATCCAAATACTCTCTAAAAGGTATTAACTTAGCTATGAAAAAACATTTACAATACAATATTTCTTTATTTTATGAAAACACACCAAACTTTGAGCCACGAATTTAAATACATATCAGAGCTCTGTTTCAACATAACTAGCTACTTACTGTTATCATCACAATTCACATGTAGTATTTTAGTACAATAACTAGAAGATGTGATTTTGTGAAGTTGTGGGTTAAAAGGATGGCAATCAGTAGGAATTTGTATTTGATGAACACAATCCGCCTTATTCTAATCATATTCGATTAAAAAGAAAACAACATGCAATAGTTATAAATGACATGTCATGTTTTATCTCTACTTAAAGGGCTACAAATTTAATTTTCGAGTAAAACTTTAGTTTGGAGAAAAAATTATGTTTTCTAACATACATTAAATATACAACATATAAAACCTACTGTATATTAAGGCCTTAAAATCTCGGCATTTCCTTGTCGCATATAAATGGCGAATGGCTGCAATTAACAGATAGCTTACAACTAACATCCTTGTTCAACCACCTGTGCTACAAGCTCGGGGAGAGGGGTTGTAAACAAAGTCACGTGGTGTAAGGGTGGTTTGCGCATGCGCGAGGTGATGTTCCGGCTTAGACCGTATCAGTTCGCCGTCAACCTTTGAAGTGTTATCAACCCCCCAAGGTCGGCCAAGTGGTTTTAACTGAACAAATTCTGTTTTTTTGTTTTTGGTAATTTTAGTTTGTTGTGTTATGACTTGTGATCCAAAAATTATAACATATAGTTTACTGTTTATAAAGGGCTAGTGGTATAAAGTGCATTTATAGGTTTTTTCGTAAAACACAAAAGTACTTTTCTTTGTGAAAATGCGTAAAGCTAGTGTTGTAATAAAGCGGTAAGGGATGACACATCTACACATTCTACATCACCACCACGAGGAAAACAGAAATAGCCCGGTAAGAAACATACTTTTTCTTCACACAATTCTCAAATCTTTTCAGGAAACACAGTGTGACTTTTCAATTTTGGGTGACTTATGATGAGTTTTATGCACGTTTGGTTAAGTGAGCTTTACATCAAACATGCGTGTTTCACATTCACAGTCATTATTATAATATTGCAGTTATATCTATTATATATATTTATTATGCTTTACTACGCAAATATTCTTCATACATAATTCACTAAGGTATAAAACAAAACGTCTTTGTTTATTCAAACTTATTATAAAACTATGGAAGAGTACACTTATGTTTATAGTAATATTATTTTACCTCATAACAACGTTAATAGATAAATTTAAATCTCTGATAAGAGTCAATTATTTATTAAAGCAACTACTTTTTTAAGTATACAGAGTGTCCCATAAGTAAAGTGCCAATCTCCGGGTAACGTTTCTATGGGTCTAAATAAATACGAATTCATGAATAACTTTTTTCCAAAACCGCATTGTTTGCCAAGATATCCGCCATTTTGTATTTTTACAAAGTAATTTTTATCTCCAACATATTTTAACCGATTTGTATTAAACTCAGTATGTAAGTTGAAGTAGATGAGATCTATCATAGAAAAACAAATCAACTTGGTCCAATTCGAAATTTCAAAATGGCGTCCAGTTAAAATTTTCTAACTTAAATCGCGGGAAAACGATAAAATAGAAACTATGTGAAAAAGATAAACCAAAGATTATGTTATGGTAGGTAGATAGCGCATGGATGTCATGTGGCTGAGGCAGGAAAATTAACATAGTTGTGGCAGCCCAAGCACATATAGCGCTGCAAGGGAATTCTTTTAAGATTCTGACGCACACGCAGGTTGGTTTTCAAAAAGTCGCACGATTTGGTCACATAAGTCAACATCGGACAAACTCGAGCATGTCTAGCCGAAGGGGGAGAAAGACGGCAAAGACGGCAGCGCTCGCAGCGCTATCTGTGCTCGGGCTGCTGCAACTGTTGATTTTCCTGCCTCAACCATGTAGCATCTATGCCCAACCTACCTACCATAACATAATCTTCGGATAACTTACCTATAATAAAACCAAATTAAATGTGTGTTTCATAAGGATGACACTATATAAAATGAATTCTTTTTGGTAATATAGAATCCACTTTGAAGGTATACTATGGCAATAAGAATATGTAACCTAAGTGTCATATTTACTTATGTTTAAGTTACTTGTACACGGCGGAAGATGAGATAATTCTCACAACCGGTTCTGTGTTTGAGTTATTTCTGATTTGACAAAGTCTGGCTCTGAAAGCAGTGGCGATTAAAGCACACTTTTAACAACAATCAAAGGAATGTTCTTTCAATCGATTGCGTTCACTGTTTTGCTGTTCAAAGAGACTGTTTCTGATAATCTCCTGGTTGACAAAGTAGAAAGAAATAGAAATGAATATTTTCTATGAAGATAATTACTTTTCTTACTAATGAGTTCTTTGTATCTATTTAAAATGTGATTTCAGTTTGTGTTGTTTTCTTTATACGTATTTTTAAATATATGTCATAACTTTTGAAGGGAAGTAGTCTGTGGACTATTACCGTACTATTAATTACTTTTTGCGAATTACTACAATTCTTTTCTGTATAATCAAACTAATTTATATTAACGTTTTTTTCCTCATGTTCTCAAAGAAATCAAAGCAACTATACCTCATCAAATTATGTATGGTTAATTTTTTAACTTGTTTTCCTTCCTTTAATTGCAATGTCTGTAACATTGATATACCACCCTCGTAATGAGATGCAAATTTTGAGAAGTGCTCTGAAAGAACCACGTAACAGTATTATGTAGTTATCATGTAAATAAAATAAATAAATAACAAAAGTTAAATAACTTTTAGTTTTCACGTAAGTATTTACCACACTTTTCGTTAAGCTCATAGTCTCGCTTCTGCCTTCGGCCTCAAATTTACTTGATTTTTACAACGAATTTTAATTTATATCTCCGAAGAAAATTGATTTCAATTTTTTTTATCGGAATGGCAATTTTGCTGTTATAGCGAAAAATCATATTTGTACCACTACATTAAAACGTACAAACGGATTTTCATTTTTTTTCATATTTATGGGTAGCATTTAAAGAAATATTAATTTCAAATTGCATCAAAATCTGTAGAGAGCTTATACTCTCATATACATGTACACAAAGTGTTGACAAAAGTCTCAAAAATTGTTGTGGGGGTCAGGATAGGCGCTCTTTTCCTGAAACTGAACGTAACCTCGACGGCATAGATGGATCATTACTTCATAAAAAATTCTCTGAAAAGACTTTTTGGCCTCGCGTTTTGACATTTTTTAAGTTTCGGCTGATATTGGCTCTATTCGCATCACGTCTAGATTCTACTATTTTTAGTGTTTCTGAATTTTGTTGACTTCGTATCTTTGTAGCATAAACAGATAAATCAAGTTTGCTTTGTACTGATGCATTAGTTCAGAAGATATATTATTAAGTATATGCTAGACGAGAAGAGGGCAATTATTTCAAAACTTCTTAGTATTTCTTATTAATATATCAACGTTATATCTAATGTGAATACAATTCCTTACATTTAGGTAAGATTAAAACAATAGTTTCAAAGATATGGTACAATTCAAATTAAATCTTAAAATGGCCACTATTCCAAAATAAAACTTGCAATTATCTCCAAAAGCTCAGTCAAGGGCAAATAGTACCAAAGAAATATTCGAAGTTTGAACTTCCGATAAGGTTAGTTAAGGCTCTAGTTATGACCAGAAAACATTCATGTACTCATAAACGAACTAAAATACTATTTCAAAATAGTCTAACTATAGTATATCGCTGATGCTCATCTACTTAAGAACATATATATATATATATCCATCGTGGAATTAATTCAATTTTCAGACATTCTTATCAGCGATTCAGCATGAGAATGAAAACAACCTATACAGAGCTTGGAAGCGAGTAATGCAATACTCTCAATCTCAAGTTCACCTCGCGCGCGTTTTCTGTTTCCGAGTTTGTACTAATCGTACGAACTAAGCCCTTAGTCGGAAAAAGTACAAGAATAAAAAAGTTCGATAAAATATTAGAACCATAACAAATGTTCCGTCCTCAAAAGTAAAGACTTTCCTCACAGGCCTACTTTTTCAGTACACTAAGATTTAAATACTTACTATCGGTCTTAGTTTTACCCGTTAAAAATTATATTATTAGCATAAAAGTTACACCGTTAGATAATGTGGTCCATACAGAGTAACGAAAAATATGTACTTAGTAACACTTTTACAACGTCATTAGGGAATTATTGCAGGTTGAACGAAAAGGATTGCAATTTTTAATTCGAGTTGTGACGTCAGGTGGAGAAATGTGCAAAACGAATTAAAACTCGTACCTCTGAATAGCACACCTTATTAAATTTCACCATGCATATATCAACAAGTTAATTTGGAACGAAAATCTGTCTTCACAAAACTGAAAACTTCGTTTTCAGGACAATACTGTTAGAACCCCTCAATGATGCAGGACTCGCTTGCATATTTCAAGTAGACAATGTGACACGTAACTAGTTGTGTTACACTATACTTGTTACACAAACTAGTTAGGCTCGGTCGTGTTACACAGTTACAATAATCGTGTTACACTCAGGTTTGCACATGACCTGGTTCCACTGAAGCGTCATGATCGAGTCAATGTAAGGCTTATAACATTTCCCTCGAGCCAATCGAGTTTGCAGGATCGTAGTTTAAGCTGGCCTCTTTTGTTCCTGTAACGTAGGAAATTATTGTATAGGGTGAATTTTAAATGTCCCCTACCTTAACTTTGGGAAAAAGAAATATTTTTAAACCCCTTTGATGAATGTTTTATTGGATCCTGAAGTTTGTTTTGACATGATTTGCGTCCCCACCCAAAAGCCGAGGGCGAAGGCCCCAAAATGTTTTAATACAACCCCCGCTTTTAGCATCTGAAAAGAAAAGTACGTGTAAAAAAAACTTTGGAATTATATAAAAACATTTCCTGCAGTATTTTTAAAAATATTTTCTTTTTCAAAAGTTATGGTGGTGGGCTCTTATAGGCCACCTGTTCCTGTAATGTAATGTAAGACACTTCTATTTTGGGTTAGAGTGTACACCCATGAATATGTCAGTAAACGAATATGTTCAGTTCGCGTTTACAGTTTTCTGTTGTTAAAGATTCAGGAGAGTTTCATTTTTATACTAGTGGGAGATTTACTTTGACTTTTAATCAATTATTCAAAGGTTTTAATGGAAAGGCTTCTCTCATGGGAAATTGTTATAGATTATACTTCAGCAGCTGACCTCCACGAAGAGAGCTTGTAGCGCTTACGAACTATATTGAGGTTTTCATAATTCCCTGTATGTTGAATTTGTCGAAAATACCTGTTTACTTGTTATATAAAAACTGTTTTTGTCTTACTACACAAACGCTTTGTCAAATTATAGAAAGAAAAAATAACTAAAAATTAACAAGATAAACACATAAAATACTGCTTTCCTAGTACCATCGTCTAGTTATTACAAGGTTACAACTTAAATTTTGTCAGGGTAATTAATTTTCATAATACAGTTCGTTTATGTATCAATTCATCAGAGTTTTTAAGATGGTTAATGTTCTTTAAACAATTCAATTTCAATTAGGAAGGGTATTTTCTAAAATATTTCAAACCTATAATATTTCAACCCGTACAATTGACTATTAACCACTTCCGTGCGAAATAAAATTATGCTAGGTTTTCGATTGCGTTCAAGCGCAAAATAATAATCTAATAATGATAATCTTTATTTTCAATACAATAACTATTGTGTGACATAAAAAACAACAACAAAAAACAGTAGCTAACAATAAAAATATATATAAAAGAAGTAAGGTAAATTCACCATAAAAGCTGAACAAAAAATGTTCGCTGACCACCAAATAATAATATTAATTTAAAATAAATAGATAATAATTTTGGAGATATATTATAGGTCCATAAATTCATCTACATTATAAAAAGCATGTTGGACCAAAAAGGATTTTAACCTGGCTTTAAATGTGTTCATATTTTGTATACTTTTTAAATTATCTGGCAGTTTATTGTATAATTTGGCTCCAGTTTGACGGGGTAACTTTTGAAAAATATTTGTTATTTTTGAAAAATTAACTAAGCTCAGTGTGTAAATCCGTGTGCGGATCCGTGGCGGATTGGTATCGCGCGCGACTCTCATTTTTCCTTTCATTTTTGCCTTCGACAGACAGTCTCAGATTGTAGTCCAATAGTTATGTTGGATGAGACTGAGATTGAAGAAGTCTACTCGACAAAATTCCTCGGAATACACCTAGACAGAGGGTTGACGTGGGATTGTCACATAGTGTCTGTTCAAAATTAGCCTCAGGCATTTATGTTTTGAGACAACTAGCCAAATATTGCCCGACTCAGGTACTGATGACGGCATATTATGGACTAATCTACCCACACTTGTACTACGGATTGGCGTTGTGGGGGTTGCACAAATGTAAACTTTTCTAGGCTGTTCATTCTGCAAAAACAAGCAGTTCGAACAATTGCAAAGCTACAGTGGAGAGAGTCGTGCAGATCAGCATTCAAAAACTTAAAAATGTTGACACTACCCTGCCTCTACATTTTGGAAACATGTCTTTTTTCAAAAGTAAATGCGATCTCGTAAGAGGTATAGATATACACTCTTACGAAACTAGAGGCAGGGAGAACCACCGAAAATTCGAATGAGTGGATCGTGTAATTGGAAATTCTGTATGTCTGAAAGAGACCTAGATGTGTGTGAATGGAAAATCTTAGCTACTAATAACTGAGGATTGCGATGCATATATAATGTAGTTATGCAATAAGTTATTTATTTATTTATTTACTCTGGAGCTCATCACTCTGGTGGCGTGGATTCGATCCCCGCCGTCGCCACTTTGTAATGTGATTATACGGTGACGCTAGGTAAAGGTCGAGCTTGAGTGATAGAGAGGGCTCTGTAGTTCTAACTTTGCCTCGGTAAACGAGACAAACTTTACTTTTTACCTTTAAATATTTTGTTCAAATAGACAACAGGCACAGCCGACAACAAACAGTTAAATATTCAAAGCGGGTAAAACCTACTATTTGCATGTCGGTAAAGCTACCCTGTATGGTTTACTACTTTGCAACAGTTTGCGCTATCTATTTTTTAGTGCCTGTGTGGTTCTATTGTTTCTCGGAATGATAACCTTTTTCGTGTTTAGAATTGTTTGGCTAACATTGTGTTTGGGTATAGTTTATTGTTTTTAATACTACACTAATTATTTGTTATACTATACTCTCATGCAAATAACTCTTACAACTTATTAACATTTTAATGACGAGTTAGAATTAGTTCGATTTAAATATAGTAGTTGCTAAATACATTTTAAAACAGAGAAATGTTTTAACTTCACAACGGAGAGAAAGGCTGTTGTTCCCAATTTTGATTTATAGGTATGAAATTAATGTTCTGTTTCTCTAAAAGGATTAAGCTTACTTTCATGGTTTCATAGTTTTTGAAAGTTGTCAGTCTATGATGTTTGAAAGACTGCAAGGTTATCCAAAAATGGGGTGGCAGGAAAGCTTTTAACAATAAAAAGGGGCCGAAACGAAAAAGATTTCCCTTTAAATATGATGAGTCCAAAAATGTTTCGTTTACTTTTCATTTTTGTGGTGAGTTTTATTTCTTTAACTTTTTTGTATTGAACATAAGAACTATTCCATCAAACTCTATACAGGGTGAGTTTAAAACATTTGTCATAAAACCTTTTTATGTGATATTTAGCATTTTAAAGCTGATTTCTTGCAATCTTTAAAGTATCACAAAAAGCTAGTAGAGATCAAAAAACTTTCTTTGCTTCAATGAATTTGTATTAAAATGCCTTTTTGAGATGCCAAGAAAGGAAGGTTGCCGTTTAAAACTTTTGTGGGGCCTCCCCGGTTTTGGGTGGGGTGGGTGACGCAAAGTACGTCAAAAAAACTTCAGAATACTAAAAAAACCTTCTGCAGAGGGTTTTAAAAATTTCCTTTTCAAGAGATAAGTTGGGGGGAACATTTAAAATTCACCCTATATATTGTAGCTTTCAGTCCTTACTGTTGTCCACAAGATGGACACTCTCGTCCCCCAGCACTACACAACAAAGACGGAGTGTATCGACAAAAGCGTCCGTTGCTTTGTGTGGAAGTCAGCTCACGCAACTCCTGTGTTTCATACATTTGTAACCCACACACACAATACAATACACTACCACTGTGCGTGTGTGCGTGTGTGTGAGGTATATATCCTGCAGAGTTAGTACACCCTGGCTGTTGGGCACGAAACATGACCTGTTCACTCGGATCCGTGACATTTTAGCGGATCCGTGGCGGATTGGTATCGCGCGCGACTCAGGAGCTAACCACTCTGGTGGCGCGGGTTCGAACCCCGCAGTCACCACTTACAATTTGTAATGTGACTATTACGGTGACGCTAGGTAAAGGTCGAGGTTGAGTGGTAGAGAGGACTTTGTAGTCCTAACTTCGCCTCGTTAAACAAGACAAACTTTACCTTTTTCACTGATCTGCAATAACCTCTTTCTCTCGCACCTAACTTGAGATTTTTGACGCTACCTTGCCTTTACATTCTAAAATTGTGCTTTTTTCAAAGGTAAATGCGATTTCATATGAGGATTCCACTATTGAAGAGCTAGAGGAAGAGAACACTACCGAAATTTGAGTCACGGAACGGTAGCTCATGAGTGTTTCTCTTCACAGGCGGGTGTTGAACTAATGCGGCTCTTCATTTTGCAAAAGAAAGCCATGACAAAAATGTACCCAAAGCAAAATTTTGTAAGTCCTGCCAAGATATACTCAAAGTTTAATAGTGATGACATTACCTAGTGTTTATATTTATAAAACTATTTTACTTTGTTTAAATAAATGTGATAAGATGTCAGGAGCTGACATTCACGGTTATCATACACAACAATTTAGAAATGAATATCACAGGAAAACCTTTGAAAATCTCCCCTGATACATAGGAGAAAGGTTGAACCAAAAGGTTGAAAGCGGAAAATATCTAATTCAAATTTGAAAAAAGCATTTAAAGAACTTTTAGTTGACAAATATACCATAGACGACTTCCTTAATTCCTCTGGCGGTTTGAACTAATTTTCCCTGTAACAATCAGGCCCTTACTCATAAAAAGTGGTTTACTTCAGTATATTAGTTTTGTTGTTGTTAATAATTTTTTATTTAATAATGTTATGTTGTTTTTTTCGGCGCAAATAATTGTTGTATTCTGATAATAAATGTTTAATAAACGTTTTGCTAAATTTGATAGAACGTGCCCCAATGCTTAGGGCGTTTAAAACACGCTTGAAAACTGTCTTGGATGAGCATATGCGATATAGTAAAAGTATATCGTGATCAGACGACTCACCAACTAAAAGGCTAGAGGTGAAAATTCGAAAAATGGGTAGTTTCAAAGATGATTTTGATATATGTCCAGAAACAATTTATAAGTCTATGATTGGAAAGTTTTCGTGTCACAAATTAACGATAGTTATACATAGTAAAATGTTTATGATCATGCAACTAAGTATGTATTTACTGTTTTATTAGTTTCTACAACTCGATTTATTTATCGCTAATATGTTTGGGAGATAGATAAACTAAAATGCGACAACAGTATCTAACCTCTAACACATACTGCGCTGTATTTACAAAACTAGCAATGTCCCAGGATCAGATGTTCTAGCTTGTGAGCAAATGTATTGTTAGCGACCAATCTGTGAGTGGTCCAATAATGAATCAACTCTGGACATCAATGATTCACATCACAGCAGACACAACCAATCAAAACCATCCAGAGTCCATTCAGGGGTTCATTGTGGGATTGGTTGTATATCAACCTTTAATGGTTTTATATACTAAATAATAAATACTATACATAATAATGATATACTTATTTTTCTTTGCACAATCCTACAGTACTCACAATAATATTACTGTAAATATATTCATAATAACAGTAGCAATCATTATTACAACACAAAACAAAAGAAATAGTATCCTCCTCGAAAAGCTCACTCACTTTAACACAGGCTGACTTGTACATAAAAAGGGGCCCCCAGGACTCTATAGTGTCCATGTAAGGAGAATCCAATGTAGGTGTTTTCAATTTATATTTGGATAAAATCCGTGTAGGAGCACATTATAATTGCAATAACGACTTTAATGTGCCTCGAAATTTATTTACTCCTTTGGTTAGGCCTAGGTTTTTATCGTTTAAAAATACACTTACGCATATCTGGCCATAATGAATCGCTGACCTAACATTCCTAGATAATAATAAAGAAATTAGGTTGTTATTTCAAAAGCTATTTGTAGGTTTTCACTAGGTTGTTTGGACATCAACATGATGTTTTAATGAACACTTATTTCGTCACTTACCTTTCATAAATATGTATTTATTTTGTTTTGATAAATCGTCAAATAATCTGCTAATTGTATACAAATTCTTAAGTGGTTGAAAATTGAATAACCTCCATTACATTTTTGATCTTGAGGTATTTCGATTAGGTTGTTAATGATGGTTTATGGATATAGAGCCCAAACGTTCTGGTCCAAATGCTTTTAAAATTTGAACTTTGGCTGCTAAGGCCACCAGGGACATTACTGACGGAACTGTCCTTTGTCAATCAGTATGTTTCGCGATCTTCCAGTTATGTGCTATAAACTCGTCCACACTATAAAAAGCATTTGCGAATGTCTTTGGCATTTTGGTACCTTTGATTGAAATTTATTGCCAAATTAAGCCAACTTCAAAAACCTCCACCTGAGAAGGCAAACATTCATGAGCTACCGTTCTATGTCTTTCAGTTCGGTAGTTCTCCCTGCCTCTCGTTTCATAAGGGTAAATATAACATCCTGTTATGTTATAAATAAGTTTCGAGAATGTACAGGCAAGGCGTTGAAGGCAGAAGGTGCTCAATATTGAAAAGAGTAATAAAAAATAATTTTAAACATCAAAACCAATATGTATCACTTTTATTTCGGATGAGGCCTTTCAAAGGCAATGTCTTTATCGTCAGGTCCGTTCGGTTTTTGAACGGATCTGACGATAAAGCATTCATAGCCTTTGAAAGGCCTCGTCCGAAATAAAAGTTATAAATATTGGTTTTGATGTTTAAAATTATTACTAAGCAAGGTGTTCTCAACTATTTCAAATTTTTGAACGTTGGTCAGTAAACATTTCACCTATCTTCTATGAATCTTCGCGAATGTCCGAATAACGTTTTTCTCTTTGAGACGATCTAAAAGAAGTGGATTGGCAGTATTCGGTTCTCCCAAAACATAAATACCTGAGGCTAACTTACCGCAGACTTTTGAAAATCCCAATCCTCGATCAAAATATATTCCTAGAAATTGTCTATCTCGATCCCGCCCCAAAGTCTCATCTGAACTCAAAATGTACAAGTTTGTCAGTTTTCAGTAAGTGTTCTACTAGGCTTTCGAATAAGCTTAAAATGTAATATGTCGACAAGATACACAAAGGGTAACATGATCCTGAGCTAAGTAAGATACGTCATCCATGTTGTCACGTGATATCCTTATCAATCATGTTGTTATCAATGCATCAATCTATGTAAACAGACGTGTCACCGGAAGGGGTGGGTGGAGGAGGTAGGGGTGAGGAGAATATAAATAGCACAACAGCTGTTTGTGTAAGGTAATCACTAACCTGGGGCAACAATTACTTACACTGATTAACACGGTAGTTTGTAAAACGGTGGTGTGATTAAAGTTTATTTATAAAATAACACTGTGGGAAAAGTATTTAGGAAAACGTCTTGAACTGCAAAATAATTTTAAATACAATAATTTAAAACGTTGTCTTGCTGAAAAGGAATGCAGTATCAGAATAAACAATAAGTAATATAGTCTGTATCTTACTGAACTTCAAGATGTAACTTTATACAGGGTCAGGCAAAAGTGTGGAAACGCCTTTATAACTTTTAACCAGTTTTTTTTTCAGCGCAACTGAAATTGGTAAATTTTATTAGAGGAAACAAAAGTACCTTTTAATGAATACTGACACTTTGCCCCAGTTTTCAAAATGGGGTTTGGGGGTACTTTTGGTTCCTCTTATAAAATGTGTCGAGTTCGGTTTCGCTGGAAAAACTGGTTAAAAATGTATAAAGACGTTTTCACACTTTCGAATAATACTCGTACAAATCTCTGTGTAACTTAAAATCGACGCCATTTCTTTTTAGGTTAAGATAGAGACTTCTAGTTTTCAGCCTTCATCAATATTTTCTAAGACCTTCAAAATGAGGTGTCACTCGATGGGGCTTCCCTATGAAAATTATGGGGCTACCACCCCAATCCCCTATTTTGAAAACTGGGGCAAAGTGTCAGTATGCATTAAAAGGTACTTTTGGTTCATCTATTAAAATGTACAGAGTTCAGCTGCGCTGAAAAAACTGGTTAAAAAGTTATGAAGGCGTTTCCACACTTTTGCCTGACCCTGTATATTCATATACAGGATCATTAATTGAATTTAATCTCATACTGTATTTAAAAAATAACATCATGCATCGTCCATTTGAGTCAATACGTTTGTCAACTTTTTCGGGAAAGCTTCGGCTTGCACTGATCAACAGTAATGCGGTTAATTTTTGTGTTGATTACCTGTTTCAATTCTCTTAGGTTACGTGGGTTTTATAAATAATTGAATCAAATGGGTGTCATTAGCATGATGTCATTTTCAAAACATGAATATTAAATCAATAAATTCGCTTCTTTGCTTTTAATTTAAGACCAATAAAAGTTAATTATTTGAAAAATTAACCAAGCTACGACCTTTTCAAAAACATCAAAGTTCACTGGTTGACCTTGTATTTGTTTTGGAAAGCAGCTCATTGTGGGTTATTTTCTCAAATGACCGGAAAGTGAAAAGGTTAGAAAACAATATACAACAAAGGACACACGCGTTTTTTCATAATCTGTACTGCAATTAGTGGTTGTGACGCTACCAGCGTTATTGCTTTCGCTACATTTCCATGCGAACGTATAAACCAATTAATATGGTGATGACTTAACTTTTTTATCTTTATTACGGCTTTAGAAACAACATCAAGACAATCCAGCTTACAAAAAATTTAGCTACATCAAACAATTATTCTTATATCACTTATATTTTCTCTTATGACAAATTCTGCAACTGCCTTCCAAGCTTTATGGTCTTGATTATGTAGTAAGGTTGAAATTTGTGTTGATAGTTGAATATGAAGATTAGTTAGTGTGTTGTATAGAGAATTTCGGTATTTTTCATACAATTTGTAGGCAAATATTAAATGATCGGGAGATGCAGATTCTTCTTCAGCACATTCACAACTTGGACTTGGTAAAATTTTGATTCTATACAAATGTTGATTGGAAAGATTATGGCCAATACTTTAACGACATAAAAGTGTAATCTAATTTCCTCTTATGGAAATGTTTTTGAACCAAGGAGAAGTAAATGCAATTTTGTTCAGTGAAAATAACTTAGAACCTTTGGAGTTAGGTGTCAGAGTCCATGAGTCTTGTCAAAGTTTGTTAGCCTTTTGTTTTAAAAGACCTTTAATGTCAAAGTAAGACGGACTATAATTTTGATTTAAGGTACTGGCATTTTTCGCAATGTAGTCAACTTTTTCATTTCCTAAAATATCAGAAAGAGACGGTTTCCATAAGAATATAACTTCATAACCTTGAGAAGTTTATGAAGTTCTAGAGACATTTCTTCTTGATTTCAAGCACTATTAGAGAAAAGTTAAAAGGGTTGCAACTAGAGTTATTAATTGATTGCAAAACGCTTTTCGAATCAGAAAGAATAATGAAATGTGATGTTGACAAGGTTTCTTACTTGAAAGGTGTGTTTACTAAATACGTTAATAGGCAGTTTGTTTAATAAAAGTCAATCATCATCAATATGCTGTTATTTTCTTATTTATCACATCAATTAATATATGTTAAGAAATTTAGTTAGCTTATGTTCGCTCCTTAAATCATTTGTTACCATTCTAAGCAACAAATATATACTTATACAAAATTAAATTATGTTACCAATGCTATCTTTAAAATGTTTTAAAATTTTGTATTGGCGTATGCCCGTTGTAATAAACAAATATAAAATAACCTAAATTTGATTAATTTCAACTATAAATTTTAAAACCAGGTTTTCGTCTAAAGTGACTCTTTGTAATACGAGAACGTTTACGCTAAAATACAAAACCTGTATGCTTAGCGTGATTGTTGTAAATTTGTTCATTCATACTGCGTCTCAAAAGTGTTCTTTCTAATGCATAACCAAGTCATTTTCGTACTCGGCTTCGCCTTTCACGTAAATTAGATTTTCGGTGCCTCACACGTAAACCCTCCTCCAAGCACCGGAACAGCACCACTTTTGGTAATATACCAATTCAAACTTGTAAATACAACAGCCTTTCCTAAACAACCACATACATCTCCCATTGCACGTATTGTAAGAGTAGTTTAACAAAAACCACTTCTTAAGTATTCAACAGATATATATATATTTGAAAAATAAAATTGAGAAAGCGTTCATTAGTCAAAGAGAACCATATAAACAACGATTTCACCTACGTGAATTTCGATCACCGTATGCACCTTGATATAAAATTATGACAGTGATAAATATAAGTAATAAATTTACTAACAACAATTCGGATTTATTACTTGTATGTAGCTTCCTAAATTCTGAACACAAAGTACACATTTGTTTACCAATCCTAGTAAACTAAGTTGTTTTAGATTGATCTTTGTCAAGCCCTATCGTGCACTGGTAGCCTATTTTTAACATTCATATAGATACGAGTATATTTGATTGTATTTTCACCTTAAACGTAAAATAGTTGGCTCTTGAAATGCAACTTTGTTCCCTACAAGTATTCGACTAGATTGTCAACACGATAAGGCTTCAGCTGGTGAAAAGTTAAGAGATAGCAAACTGACAGATGAGTTCATGTCAATCAAGTAAAGCATCATGGGATGTACATGATTGACACGTACCCACAATGCACCTGTGCCCCGCCGCTGCTTACGTCAGGAAACGTGTCCTCTTTTCAAATTCAAATCTTTCAAATTGGGGGCCAAAGATAGAAATGTGAGTAGTGGGGTTTAAGTCATGTCGTATAGTAGTTTCAAAACATGTAAAGTTGTGAGCCAAAGAGACACAAGTGAGCATAGTGTATTCGTATTTTCATTTTTTGTATTTTTTATTGTCAGTTTAATATTTGGAAAACGTGCACTTTACGGTCAATTATCGTCCCCAACTACTAGGATATTTGGAAACTGAGGATTTCCGTTCAAACCTTGTATCCTCCAGTTAACACGTTTGAAATTTGTTTCAAAATATCTTCCATTTTGGTTTGGAAGTCACTTTAAGCCGTTGGTCCTTGTATTTCCATTGGCCATTGGGCTGTTAATTAATGACCCATTCTAAGGAAGAGTCGGCCTTAGTTTGTAACTAGACTACACCTCATAACTAATTACTACCACTCACCACACTCATCCTTCACCACATATTTTCCTTAAAATACCCTCATGAGAGTGGTCGGCATCTCAAATAGTGATATGGTGATATAGTGATAAAATAGTTTTTATTTATTTATTACAAACAGCGTACGCCAGTATACGCTTTATATTACGTTACGAGTGTAATATCAAAACTTGATATAAACACTGTAAAAATCTTGTTAAAATACCTTTGAACTAAAAGACTTTAAAGACCTAATTGAAAACTTTAATACCACTTAAAAACTACTTTAAAAACTAAACAAACTTTAAAATCACTTTAAAACACCTTAAATTTAATCAATAGTCATGAATATTTGTGTGCCGCAAATTTAACAGAGAATACAGAATAAACAACGACATCTACTAATGAATAATTGATGCCTAAACTTTACTTCCTGACACAGAAATGAGCATGGATTTACGAATCCGAAATCTAATTATTCTTTAAAAAAGACTTGTTTTATTGCTTCAATGAGTTAATATAAAATTTATATCATATACAAGCAATCTGAGGCTATCTATGACTGATAATCTTTGGTTTGAACTTTGTTGTCTACGATAATACAATTTCTGAGGTTAAATCCAGAACCGTCCTCAGACAATGGACTGAGAGAAGGAATCTTGACTCGTGGTAGGGTCTCGGCTAGGTGGAACAGGTGGTAGCGTGACGGCTGACGTTTACGTTCCTGTCCACTTCACTCGACCTCCAGATTAACAGATTAAATATACATAAACCTCGGAGTTCGTGTGGTTCCAGGCAGATTTTTCAAGCATCAAAGTCACTCAGGTAATTAGAAAAGTGCTGCATAAAACGTTAAACATATTATGGAGAAAAAAAATGATTCGCTATTTGATAAGCGTTCCGAAAATTTTGAATTTAAATACAGCAAAGCTATTATTATTTTACTGTGTATAGTCGTTAAATATAAGACCACTTAGGGGTGGCTTTGGCTTCACACCAGAACGGGTTCAATTTCCGGGGCTGCAGTAACAATTTTGTACCCCCCCCCCTGGTTCAGAAGTCACGTTAAGACATTGATCCACATCTTCATTGGTTATTGGGTTATGAATTTATGACCCCAATGTAGGGAACAGTCGTTCCGAGCTTGTAACAAGTTTACACCTCAAATCCTTCAAAACAATCATCATTAATCTCATATTCACCTTAAAAATACTCTCTAAAATGGTCAGTTTCTCAAGTATTTACATAGAGCACTATTTAATATATAAAGAACATTTATTAACAAAATGTAATTTCAAAATAAAATGAGACCGCAAAGATGGGTTAACCGACTTCAAAAAGGGAGAAGGTTACTCAAGTCAAAGTGAGACTTTTTTTTTTTTTAATCTATGTCTGTCCACGGATTTTTGGAATGACACACCGATTTTGATGCGGTTTGTTTTGTTTTGTAGGGCTATACCCATAGTGGTCCCATATAAATATCTTTTGATCGGACTTATATTTCTATATATAAAAATTAAAAACCTCAAAAATCTCAAAACCCGTATACTTGTTGCGTATTTTGCGTGGTAAAAACACTATTTCGAACCGGAAATGGTTCTATAGCCTTACGATGTAAGAATTAAATTTGCAACAAGATAGTAGCATTAAATTCTTCTAAAACTTGGGTGTTGTTGAGATAAACAGATATTTTCGTCTAAAAATACTCTAAAGAATGTCTTTGTTTGTATTTAGAGTTATAGGAGCCAAACTATACACTTGATCAAAGTTTTGAAGGAACCAAGTGAGGGTGAAATTTAATTGTCTTTAAGAAAATATATATATTTGTTATGATTATATTCATATTTACCGAGCTATGACCTCCTTCTCGCTCAAAAACACGTAATTTTTATTGTTTTTTATGCCTAATCACGAATAACTTTTGAACGCGGCCATCATTTTACAGCCAGTTTGCGTTAATAATAGGTCTTAACTCCATAGTGGTCCCATTTAAATATAGTTTTGATCGGACTAATATTTCTATATAAAAAAGGTAAAAACCTCAAAATCTCAAAAACCCGTGTACCTAATGCGTATTTTGCGTGGTAAAAACACTATTTTGAACTAAAATAGGACTTCAATAGCACTATTTCGATTTAAAATAAATTTTCAACAAGATGTAGCCTTATGATTTTCAAATATTTGAGTGTTGCTGAAATAAACAGCTATTTTCGTCTATAAATACTCTAAAACATTTCTTTGTTTGTATTTATAGAGTTATAGATACCGAACTAAACATCTGATCAAAGTTTGAAGGACCAAGTGAGGGTCAAATTTAATTGTCTTAAGAAAATATATACTTTTAATGTGATTGTACTCATATTTACCGAGCTATGGCCTCCTTCTCGCTAAAAAACACGTAATTTTAGCACTTCAAATAAGTTGATAGCCATAGACACTTAATTTTCAATATAATAAACCGGTAATGATAAGATTCTGTGCATAGCTAAGTTTTCAACAAAAAACGCATTTACAAGCTTTGAAACCCTTTATAGATTCTGTAAACAAGAATAAAATGTCAAAATTTCATGCCGAAACATGTACTCCTTGCGTGTAGTAATATAGGTATCACTTCGGCAAGGCTATTAAAATGGTAAGGTACAAGACTAATTAAAATAAAATTTTCTACAAAATGGTTTCCATAAAGTGTTTTTAGAATACCGTAAAACTTATAAAAATCTTCTGATACATTTTACGCAAATACAGTTTGTTCCCGTATTTTAAGCTGATGATGTTTTCATTTTGATGGGATTGAAGTATATGATAATGGTACCGTTCTGTCCAGAACATACTTACTCAAAATTTTACCCCTGATACGTTTAAAAATACGTATATTCCTGGAAAATTCGAAACAATCAGACATTTTGAGGGTAAGCGTGAACTACTCGTACATTTAAAAGCATTTGCGTTAATTTCAACATGATTAAATATGTACATAACTGTACAAAAAAAGATTCAACTTATAAAATGTTCAGAAATCAGCTCGCTCTACATACAGTAGTTTTAAAGTTAAAGCAAAACAGAAAGTTAGAAAACACAAAAGTGACAATTAGCAAAAAAACCGGTACTAGGAGTAAAGGACGGCGCGTTAGTATGAAATGAAAACCAACTCCTCCTAATACAGCAAACTTGCAAAAATAAAGAGCAACCTATCCATAAGTCATAAGGATACGGGCCGAAACTTAACTGTACATGATCTTGTGAGCTGGGAATAAGCAAACGAAGGCCAACAACAACGAAGCGTCAACGCAAATGGAGCGAACCACTTAGTCTTTTGAAGCTGAAAGCACCGAAACTACATCTTTAGAAGAGAACAACTACTTTTGCGAGATTATTATTAGCAAATAACCGAAGGCTTGTCAAATCGTCACCCTGATGCCCCATACCCGTTTGACCAAAACCTATCGCGAGCGAAGCCAGCTTGCCATGGAAAAACAAACGGTCTATGTTCTGCATTGTTACCATATGCAAAGACCTCGAGGTCAAGGACGAAGCGTTACCCTGATACAGGCGATTCTCCTCACTCCCGTGTGGCAGATTTGTGACATGAGTGCAGCGGTCTGACTCTGATTGTCTACCTAGAAGGCTGTACCCACAGCTATACTCAGTACACATTTACTTCAGTTTGTACTGAAGAAAAATCACGTCAAACCAGCGATAGATACCGAGGATGAAGGACTCAAACCTAGGGTCCGATTAGAGGACTGCCTATCTCCCAAACTAACTAAAAGCTTTCTGAAGATCTTATGACTTAATTACTTAGTTTAAGATAATATGATTTCATTACACTACAAGTACAACTACAAACTCATTCATCAGCTTCAAAAAGACGAAACAGGTTTTATTCAACGTTACTGTATTTAGGTACAACAATCTGGAATATTATAAATTGTCTGATTAGAGACTTTAGCAAAAAAAATAAATAAACTGACTTCAAATACTTTTGAAAAAAAATTAATACAAAATTGTGAAATAAAACTTTTAACAAAAAAATTAAACCGACTTCAAAACAAACCACAGTAAAATGCTCTAAAAAGTTTAAATAATTGGTAATTCGATTCATGTTCTTTACATGCTACATTAATACAAAATGAGTTTCTGATGTTTTATGCGAACATACAATAGTGTATCCATTACACTACAGTAGTACATTACAGCAATACTCATTTCATGGTAATAATATAGTAAATATTAATTTGCTAATACATATTAGAATACCACCATAGGCCTTTACTATTTACTGTGTATTTTGGACTAAAATTTACGAGTTGTTACAATTTTTTCCTTAAAATGTTGGGTCGGTGCTGCTTTTCAACATTAATGTTAGCTTCAGCGCAAACTCCGTATTTTTAAGTGAAAAGATTGTAACAACTCGTAAAGTAGTCCTGTCAATGCAAATAGTGTTTCTTATTTATTCTAATGTGATAACTAGTAATATTTATACTGGTTACCATGAAATGAAGTGCTGCTGTATTTTCTTCAATGATACATATGTTGCATAAAACTATCAAGCTCATACAACTGCAATGTCTGAGATCATTACCAAATTGACCCAAAACTTTTTTAAACATTTACCTAAATAATTTTGTTGGTAATCAATTCAATACACCTTAAAAATTTTTATTTTATCTTTTTGTGGCCCTATTTATTTAATTATGAACATGTTTATCTAAATATAATTATTTAGTTATGAAAAATGGTATGACCCTGAGAATGAGTCTGTGACACATACATTTTTTGTACAAAATAGGGACTAAACTGAATTACTTCTAATTATAACTCAACCATTCCGTCCAAACATGTCGTTTGAAATTTTAATTTTCAAAAGCATTACATATTCTTAAAATTATATATATAATTATATTTGTGTTAACTTCAATTTATATACGAGTATGTTAAAGAGCTACTGACAGTTTTCGTGTAAAATATCTTTTTCAATATGCAATTAAATAGTTCGCCTGGATTTATGAAGAGAAGGTATATATTTTATTGTTCAACAAAGAAACCGGTTTACATAATCAGTTATGTGTTTACAGCTTTAAGGTGACGACGTGGAGTCATGACAACAGCGGTCAAGACCAAAAACCCTAAACTATCTTTTGATTGATAATGGTAAAATTTCTGTCAAAATAACAAACGTGCGTGCCTGTTATTTCCGAAAACAAATTTAAACTAAATATCTAACCTAGAAAACACAACAACATTCACAAAAACAATACGATACTAAGAAACTCTCCACGGCCAGTGACTGGCCTTTTGGCTGGGTGGGAGCAGCGGACAACAAATCACAGAAGTGTGTTAGACTGACCAAATGTAACAGAGATACACAAAAATACCTAATTATGCACAGCCAATGGAAAGAAAGAAAATCTTTAGAGCTTTGATGAATGAGTCAACTTTTCTTGACTTTATAATGTGCAACCAGACCTTAGAAGGTTTTCGACTCGCCAAATAGCGATAACCGACTATAAGCTTTAGCGGAACGTTAGGCTTGTGAATTTTGGTCAATCCATACAGTCGTGTGTGCTTTGTTCACGTCTGCAAAAATGTTTCAACCTCAAAGAGCCTAATGTAGTACTTGAAATTACTATCGCATCAACACGGTTTGGACTCAAGCGTCTCTAGCGAGCCTGAACGCTTACCGACCAGCCCGGTTTATTCCTCACTCACGCCAGTGTTTGGAAACAGTTTGAACAATGTTTGTGAAACGCTAGCTTCAGTTTCAGTTCAATGGTTGGTGTGTTTCCTTTTCACTCGACAAACCTACTGTCATTCCTCGTGTGAAAGTGTACCCGGTGTGATCAGTTGTTGGTTTTATTCCTGTGCGAATCCTTAGTTTTATTAAAATATTAAAAAGTATTCTATAACAGACTTATTACATTTTTTAAATAAAAGCATAATTTCCAACTGCCGATTCGGGTTTAGGAAAGGCTTTACTGTTCAAGATGCAATGAATAAACTGATTGAAACTATTACTGATAACTGATTACTGGCTTGGACGGATATGAAAAAAAACTAGGTGTATTTTTGATCTTACCAAAGCGTTTGCCTGTGTTAACCATGAAATGTTACTCAGTAAGCTATGCCATTCAAAGTGTATCTTTTGATTGGATACAATCTTATTTAATTGGTAGAACTCAAAGAGTATCAGTAGACGATGTATTATCATCAGAAACCAATTTTAACTTTGGAGTACCTCAGGGCCATACTTAGGGCCAGTACTTTTTTATTATACATTAATGACATAGGAGCTACAATAAATTTAAACACTTTAGTTCAATATTCTGATGACACACCATTATTATTTTCTTCTAAGACAATTGAAGATTTAGAAATACTTGTATTGTCTAATGCAGAAGAAAATAGTTGTGTCCATTATTTTGAAAACCTAAATCTTCCTACAAATTTAAATAAGTCAAACTTTATTTACTTTTGGCTAAATACACTTTCATTTGAAACTATTATTCCAACTATGAATGTAGGGTCTAATTTGCTTAAACAAACTAGCTGTTCAATGTTTCTTGGTTTGCACTTAGATAGCAATTTGAATTGGTCTATACATATCGATCATATATGTGCAATAATATCTTCAGGGATTTTTCTTCTGTGACAGCTTGCTACCCACTGTAAATTGCATGTACTCAAAATAGCCTATTTCGGCCTTATTCATCCCTTCTTATCTTATGGTATATGTATATGGGGAGCATGTGCTTATTACAATAGTTTACAAGAGTTTTTATCCTCCAAAAACATACATTGCGAATAATTTCAAAACTGGGTTTTCGGGAATCTTGCAGAGATGTATTTAAGACTTTAGATATTCTAACCCTCCCAAGTTTGTACAACTATGAAACTGTTCTTTTCTGTTTGACAAAATGTGATTTAGCTCAAGGTCAGCAAATTCACGAACACAATACTAGGCAAGTTCATACATTTAGACAACGTTTTCATAGATTACACATTTATGGAAAGCTTCCATCACCGGCAGGTGCAAAATTGTTTAACAAACTCACCGAAGGTTGAGAGTTTATCTATTGGAAGGCTCATAATAATCTGTTGGGGAATATTTAGATCAGGCTTTAAATAGTGATAAATAAATTTTATGATAAATTTAACTAGGTTTTGTGATACTTTTACTAGTGGTTTACTTTTTATTTTAAATAATTATTTCTTTTATTTTTGTTATTTATTTTAACATTTTTGTTAACGCAAAGGTTTTGTATGTGGCAAATACAAACTAATAATATTATTTTAATTAATTTATTTATTATTTGTTTTATTGTTTCCGATGGTGTTTTTTAATGTGTTACTTAACCTATGGTCACAAAACACTTTTAAGGAAAGCTGTCCTAACCCTTGTGCCTGCTCCGGGAATCGAACCCGCAACCTTGCGCTTTGAACTAGCCCTTAACTCACGACGCAGGCAATGTTAACACATTTAATATAAAAATTATTATGTATATTTTTGGTTTCTCTTTGCTACGTATTGACAATAATTTTATGGTATTTAGCTGTTTCCTAACACTTTACCTTTGTTTTATTAGTAAAGCGAAAATTGTTCGATCTACGCAGTCACTATTTATTTTTGTTAAGTGACAATGCGGTGACGCTAGGCGAGGTTAGGTGGCAGAGGAACTTTGTAGTCCTAATTTTATTTGGTTATTGAATAGAAACAACTTTTTTATCTGATTTCCGTCAAAAGGCGTGCAGTTTAAACGATGTTTCCTGCAAATTACAAAATAATGTATTAAAGCAATTTTTCCACGAAATTCCTTGCAAATATAAAATCTATATCCATAAAACTGTATGCATACTTTTCATACATAAGTTGAAATCTTTGAGGAATAGGTTTTCTAGGCCAAGTAAAAGTAATTATTTTTATAAAAAGCTAGTTGTTCAAATTGTGCACTCAATGTCCAATCAAGTCCTCGTTACTCCAGAATAGAAAGTATTCCACATGTCCTTATTTCCAAATAAGCCTGTACATACTGCAATTCAAACATTATATTTAGGTAACAAATTGTATTGGGCTTCACATTTGAATAGAGTTCCCTGTATTCCCCAGTGCAGAGCTCAAGTTAAGTATTGAATGTTTGTGTTTCACCGGAATGTTGGTTTAGGCTCGGAACAACCAGTCTGTTTCAAGATTAACTAACAAACAATGTTGATGTTTTAGTATTTTATACCTATTGACACACATTCGGGCAGTATACCTAAGAGCTCGGCAGGTGCTTGCTTGCTTCTAGTCATAGAATTTCCGTTAGAAAATTGTATTTTAGCCAAGTTAGCGGATTGCTGTCCCGCAGTGACCACTTAGTAAAGTGACTATACGGTGACGCTAGGTTAAGGTCGAGGTAGAGAGGGTTTCGTTGTCCTAACTTCGCCTCGTTAAACATGAAAACTTTACCTTTTACCTTTTAATTAATATTCATGCCATTCATGGAAGCCCCTAAACCGGGATTATGAAATAAGCACCAATTCCTACCTTTAGAACACGTTTTTCAGTATTTTTCAAAGCTTTATAATACAAACGCATGTATATCCCTTCTTCAAGTCTTCTGTGCAGGTTTTGTATCCGATCTTAATAAGATTTGGTTTAATGGTTCTTTAGCAAGTACCTCGGTCAAGGTCGTCAGCCAGCAAAGTCGGACTACCGGACAACCTCTATATATTTGGTGGAGTTTTAACTAAAAAAACACTTTTAAACAGTAACTTTTATCCGAATTTTCATAAAATTACAAACAAACATGCATGTATTGTAATGTAATCTATCAGTATTCCAAAAATTATAAAAATCCATTAGTTGTTTCAAAATGGCGGCAGGTTCTATTAATTTTTTGTTTTAATATTGGAGTCAGATTTTAAGGAAATTTCAAAAGCTTTTTCCTTTTATGATATGTAGTAAAACTTTGAAGTAAGTCTGTGAGCGTAGCGAACTAGAGTTACTGTTAGAAAATTAGAGGAAACAAAGTGCAAAGTAAATTCACTTCACCCAGGCCAGCGGTGCTTAGCGCTTAGCTGGGTGTCAACCTGGTTTTCAACTTTAGATTGAAAATACATAAACAGTAGGCCTACTATCGAAAACGTTTTAGGACCAGCAGAATTCACTCGGGCTCTCTCACATACCAAATTAATTCAACTCTAGAGGCAGAGTATAGCAGGAGTTGTATATTAGTTTCTCCAAAAGTATTTTCTCCAAGATGCAATGTCTTGAAGATAGTTTGGGAAAACAATGCCCCCGACCCACAAAACTATGAGACAAGCCTTGGTCAACCCTACGAGAATCTCAGTAATCTAATAACTTCTCTGCTTTGTCTAGCTCGGTTCAGTTTTGTGTTGGGAAATCTCTTGTATAAGTTAGTTTATAGATTAGGGTCGATAATTTTTGAAGCAAAAAATTATAGTAGGATGAAACCCATTTGAAAAGGACGAAAATATAACAAGAATGAAAGGAAAAATAATTTACCCTGATCTGAGGTCGGGAAGTGGATGGGGGTGAGTTTTAAGGGTAAAAGATTTTCTATCTCAATTTTCGACAAAACTACAAGTGCTTCGGAAAAAATTAAATGACGAAGTTGTAGGTAATAAAGAGACCTACAACTTTTGTTTTTGCACTTTTCCCATAACCTGAAAAATTATGTAAAAAATCAAGTTTTGGGGTTTTTATTTTATGCAAAAAAAGATTTTTTTCACGAAATTTGGTGAAAACTTACCTCTTTATGTCCTAAAGTCACTGTAGCTTCTTTGATTGGAAATATTTATTTTTTCGCCTTATTTTGACTTAATATCGAAAACATCCTAGTTTTCAATCGAAAATTCTCACGTCAAAATATTAGCTTTTTAAATATACTCAGGGAGTTTTTGTTCGTTGAAATCTCTTATTTCTGATTATGTAAAATATACACATTAGTTGCAAATTTTCTCAAAAATGCATAACTAAGAAAAACCTAAATCCGATTTTTTTAAATCACTACGTACATTTTGGGCTATTTAGCTAAATTTACACTTTTTACACTTTTATCCTACTATAATTTTCTTTCACTTTTTAGCATTTTCAAAATTATCGACCCTGGTCTATTAAGCAAGGGACGTTTTATAACAATACAATGGTTTAAAAAATATTTATTAAGTGTATGAAATTTATCTGGTCCTTTACTTCATGTTTTGCTCGTAAGAAAACTACTAAATATAATCTGGCGTCGATGAGTCTTTGTCAGGACATTATAATGTGCGTGAGTAGAAATAGTAATTATACAGGTTGTCAATTGAGCCTGGAGTTTAGTTTCAAAACTGTATAAACCAACAACTCAAAACAAGCGCTGGATGTACAGGTTTTTGCCGAAGGCAAAGAAATACGGCAAGTTGTATATTGTAAAAAAAGTATGTTTTACCAAAACATTGCTAAAAGTGTATTTTCCATAAACAATTCCATCAAAATTGTTACCGTTAAAACGTTTAATTATTGAAACTTTAAACGGCGATAACTTTTGATTCAACGATTTCTCAAAAAAAGCTGTTTGCGGCATTGTTTGTGTTGAAAAATACCTTCTTAACCATAAGCCATGTCAAAATCCTAACCCACTAATCCCCAGTAGGCGCACTCCACTGGCGCCATCGGGTCAAAAACTATGTAGGAAAGTAACTTATAGTCTCTAAGAAAGGTCTGTAAAAGGTTTTTCGTTTATTTTGCGCCGTTCAAAAGTTATTAAACCCTTTCCATACTGAACTTACACCATGTACGAATATCATACTGCACTTCAAACTGTAACTTGACGTACATAAATGCAGGTTAGAAAACAGTTGATTGTAGGTCATTTTCTTAAGTGAACGGAGGAGGGTGAGAATGTGTCTGGCAAATGAGAAAACAAAAATACAGCAAAGGAGAAATTAATATTTTCTCCTCACTGGGCCTCAATCGTAACCCATCACCATCCGCTGAAAAGTGCCGCTTTTGGTAGACTATTAGTAACTGTTATAAAATATACATTTTCTTGACTGTTTGCGCGCTCTTTAATGGTATAAAACAAAAATAACAGAGTCATAGCCAAAAGCGCTACCATGAATCATTGCGAATTTCATATAACAGGGTATAATTGTCACCAGAAGTAAGCTACCCTTTTGGGGAGGCGTTTTCTCAGAAAAAGGGTTTATGCTATGAAACCTGTACTAATGATCCGATTTCGATTAAAATTTGTATAAACCGTCCTTATCAAACTAACTGCTCACTTTACATCAAGCCTAATGTCATTAGTTCATTAGTTTTAACTAATTGCCAAGCACTATTATATCTATTACCCACCACCTGTTAGATAGGTGGTACAAGGGGAGGAGGAGAAAGAGGGTGTTAGGGGGATGTAAACAAAGTCACGTGGTGCAGGGGGTATTTGCGCATGTGCGTGGGGTTGTTCAAGCTGAGACCTATCAGTCACACGTCGACCTTTGAGTTGATATCAACCAATGCCATCATTTGAGCTAACGTTTCGGAGTAGTTAGTTGTATAAATATTTTTACTATCTTTAAAACCGTCGAATAAGCTATATCTGTCCGTTTTAATTTTGTTGAATATAGAATTTATTAAACATTTTAGTGTGATTGTGACAAACTTTAGTGCCATAAATAGAATAATAAATAGAAGTTTTCCCTCGAATATGTATGCAGAGCATTGTGCTAGGCATGGGAGGATATGAGTCACTGATAAGATGAGAAGGGATGGCATCTCTACATATTCATCATCATCATCATCACGATGACAAGACCAACCCGGTGAGTGATGACAAATTTCATAATTGTTTTCAATGGTGTTTTGCCCGTAAAAAGTAATATTTTAGTAGTTTCAAAGTACACAGTTTAAGTAGGTTTGTTTCTATTGAATTGAAGATATCTTTACTTGTGAAGCGAAGATATTCAGTTACTTCTTTCAGGTTCAACCCCATGTTTCTCTCAAAACTAATTCATACTGAAGTAATTACTAACATTGATATATACAGAGCTTATGCTTCAAAACTGTTAAGATTACTATTAGTGCGTATTTCGGTTGATTGACTGTCTTGTTGTGATGCCAGAAATGCTACTAACAGTGATCGACGGAGAGCGCCTTCATATTTAGTTTAGGCATTACACGCAGTACAGTACTGTTAAGCGGGTATAGCTTGCGACGCCTTTTACAATCTTAGTTTAAACATTTTATCAAAGCTGTTCATTTATCAAAAAAAGTTGTTATAGGGCAAGTGTTTAATGTAAAATTCATTTGTTTGCCAAAACATAGTCTACTAAAAAATACCTGAAGTAGTATGCGGCTTAAACTACTTATAGACAAAAGAAAGTTAGATTAGGTACTTTCGTGGTGACGCAGAAAACTTTCCCCTCAAAACAGTCAGCCTACTTAAATATTCAAAATAAATAACATTTGAAATAACATGAATTATTCATTACTAACCAAAGTAGTTTGGAAATCGTTTTAAGCCCTTTGTCCATTCCACTGGACGTTGGGCTATTTATTAATTATTTAATCTGTGGAAAAGTCGGCCCTAGTTTGTAACAAGACTACACCTCATCATCCAATGAAAAAATGCTCAACTCATCACACATGTTCACCTGAAAATACCCTCAAAGATTGGTCGGTGTCTAACATCAAAGTATATACAATAAAACTTAAAGACAAACAAACAAAATAATATTTTATTAGTAACAAGACGATTCCACAATACTTTTATCATTATTCTCACTTAAATAGGATAAAGAGGAGGGAAGTAATATTGTTTTTTTAATAATAATAATTACAACCCACATAAGTTTAAAATACAAAACAGATAAACTAGTTTGGGTAGAGTTGGCAATTGCAACAAGCACCGGTTGTTTATCAGAGTAAAGTATCAAAGTAGAGCGACACGCAACTCTAACTGAAATGTCACCTTAACTTTATTTACGAGACTCACAATGGATTTGTTATTTGCTAAAAACGGTGTTGTAGGATTTTTATCTAACTTGTTTACATATCTTTCACGTATACTTACTACCTCCAAAATTGGCTCTTTATTGGATTTATAATTTTGAAGTTGAATGATGTTACGGTAAAGTTGATAATATGGTCTGTCCATGAGAACATTATTCTCGAAAGCATATTTTTAAAATGCCAACAATATTTGAATGGGTTATATATATTTGTCTCCGCAACGAGCAAAGACATGATTCGTGCGTTTCCTCTACTATTGAGTTTCATTTGTCTGCTTCGTTGGTCAACAGTTTCCCCTTGATTTTCCGCCCAGATCACTCTGAATCCAGCTTAGTTTGCGGATTGTTCCTCTTTCTTCCTATTCGGTTTTATACTTTGTTGTTCTGTTATCATTGCGGCAGCCCGAGCACAGATAGCGCTGCTGTTTCTCGCCGTCATTCTCCCCCCTCGGCTCCACATGCTCGAGTTTGTCAGATCATTTCGAGAATTAAATGCTCGCGCCAATGGCTCTACTTGAGGCGTTTAAAAAATTCCGTCAGAGAAATCTGGAATATGAATTAAATTACTTCCATTATGGAATCACTCTCCATTCGTCCCATATTCACTTTAAAATACCCTTTAAGATTGGTCAGTTTTTTAAATCATAAATAAAATAAATAAATATAAATTTATAATAAATATATAATTATTTATTGCGTCAACATTGAACATGTTAAACATTTGTCAAATTACTGTTCAAATAATTAGTATAGTAGTGTTTGACCATGTGACTAAAAACAAATTTTAAACTAGGGAAAGTTTGTTTTGTTTAGTGAGTCCCATCTACGTTAGGACCTACCTAGCGACCGGTGTCGTTGGTTGAGCTGCCGGGATCGAACCCGCGCCAGCGGAGTGATAAACTCCGGAGTTCGCACGATTCCAACCCGCCACTGGTCCTCTTTTCATTTACATTTGTATATCTAAACGATATTGAAATGTCCAGCCATGGTCTTGCACGACCTACATATATCAACTCGTAAGAAACTCTACTTATATTTTGTCCTTTAAAATAAATAATAACTTTCTTCGTTAAATCGTTTTTGAGAAAATATTATATTTATTGTTTTAGCGAAACAATGTATCACTCCAGAATGATTCTAGACTTAAAAGTTATTAACTATCAAGCCGATGTTGTTATCGACGAAGTTGCATTTCGGATTATGATCAAGTATGTTAAAAGCAACACAAAGTGCTGAAATGTTTTAACCATCGACAAAACAACCTGCTCCATTACTCGGCACTGCATTACTCGGTCTGTTTACATGGAAAATGTACATTTACCAGCTATTACCGACCCTCTGATGTGACTCACTGATCAGAGCAACACCGACAATCTCGTTGCAAGGTGGGTTTTAATGTTCCCTCTCACCATAACCTTTGACAGAGACAATTTTTGAAAACCTCTCTGAGTAATTGTTTTATAAGGTTGTCACCCACTCCCCAGCCAAAAATGGGAGAGGGTTGTCCCTAATTTTTTTTAATTATACCTCCTCCCCCTGTGGTACCTCAAAAGTAAGGTAGTTTTAACACAAATTCAACGACATATAGAAGGATTAGTTTATCTCAACTCATTTTGTATACCTATTTAAATTATATAACTTGTTGTTTAAAATACAACCTAAAAAACAAGACACAATATGTAATCCCTTTTACATACAATTTATTTTTACTAACAGTTTTGTCTTCAAAATCTTTTAAGAGGTTTTGTAACAGGATTTTGACTTTACCCTCAGAGGATTAAGCAGAACAACTTGTCAAAAGAAATTATACTTGAAATGTGACATTTTGAACCTGACAACTTGTAATATTTAAAAGGTATAACCTAAAAGGAGTTGGGATCAAAATCTTTCTTTGCGTTGTTGAGTTTGTATAAAATTTCCTTTCTTTTGAGGTGCCACAAGGAGGGGGTTTTATTTAATGATTTAGGGGACCATCCCACCTACCCAGTTTTTAAATAGTGGTTGGTTCACGCAAGGTAAGTCGAAACAAACTTCATAATTCTTTAAAAATATTATCAAAAGGGGTTTTCCAAATTTTACCTTTTTCAAAAGTTAAGGGCGGGGAGAATTTTAAAACTCACCTTGCATGTAAAGTATTTTGTGACAATATTCTGTCTCTAAGAGCCCTGTAATACTGTAAGAGCCCTCTGCAACTGCAAAGGTATTAAATAAAATCACCACTATGCAAATATAGGAAGTTACCTAATTGGTTTCCATTTGGCAGGATTACTCTGCGCACGAAATCTTGATTATTTAGAGTGAGTGCCTAATTGGTCCCTGCCCTAACCAATTCTTTTTATGTTACTTATCAACACATCAACCATAGAAAAATCACATGACTTTTTTCATGTGTTGAACATTTATCGTCAACTTATAACGTGCATAATTGTAAGGATCAAGAAGGTTTAAGCTTCACATGTTGTAGCATATACCACATATACATACATATACCACTTAGGACATATACCAGTTACATGCATGAACTAATAACTGCAACTGACTAGTACCGTTCAAAATTAGGTGTACAGTCTCAATAGCTAAGTCGATAGATAACTATTAGTTTTAAAACATCCACTAGAAACCTGAAAGCCTAACCGTAAATAATAATTATTATTACACGTATTTAACTATTATCACGAACCATTAGTATCTTCATCTAAACATGTCAATTAAACAAGTATCTTGAATACAAATGATAACTCGAATGATCGAGTATCTATTCAACCACATGGCACTAGTTACGTCATGCATCTATTACACACGACACAATGAGGTCTGGTAACCCACAATTGTCACTAACCGATGTCCCGGGCGATAAACCTTCTAGCATTTACACTACTTGTACCTCTATTCGCCCAGACCTTGGTTTAGTATTTTGTTGCTATTATTGTACCCTCTTAGGGTATTTAGATCAAACCCAATCGAAGGAAAATCAGTTGTTAGACAATCTTAGACACAATCGTCATTAAACCTCTAACAGACAAAATAGTAAGAAAAAAAGAAACAAACCTACATTCAGAAATTTAAAGCAAAGTTTGAAATTCTTTGGTCTCGTAAAAAGAATGCAACCTTCTGGACTAACAAAGTAAGTTGAGAAATGTTATGAAACTCGAAGAAGTGACTGAAGTAGAAACAACATGCATTTAAAATGGTGGTTCCGTTGAAACAATTAAACGGATCGTGGTAGTGAAAGAATATTAAAAAGCTACATGTATCACATAAACGGACATTTACAATTCGTAGACACACATTTAAACAACAAGTCTGTCTGGACCTATACGCGATTAATACTGATTATTATTATAACCTCATCAATTTTTATTATTAGGATTGTGTATATCATAATGGTGGGAAGGCATAAGTACTCTTAAAGATAATGTACTATACCAATGTCTCTTTTATCACATAAGGTTTTATACCGTATGATGTTAAGGCTACTCAAGTAACGAATATGGAACCTGTCAATAGAGGGGGAAAATCCACATTTCCGAAAAAATATTTCAATATTGAAATACGTGTTTTTGAAACACTATGTTGTTATACCAATCTTATATAGTGAGTTTGAAATATTATTGCGGATTTTTTCCGTCTTAAGTGAACATGAAAATACGACATTTTGGGTTTAGCATTTTAATCCCGTTTTCAGAAGAAAAGTTACCTAAAACATAACACAAACTATTAAAAATTAGATATATCCTAAAACAATCAGTATAGACTAAGCTTACCAGTAAAACACAACTGGAGAACGTTTTGTGCTTTGTGCGGGTGTTTGTTGCTTTGCCAAATGTTTAAAAAGAGTGCCGGTGTCTCAAATCAGAGAAAATCAAAGTAGCTACGGTAGTTACAAGCCTCGTCCTGAGTAATAGTGAAAGAAATTGACTGTTATTGCAAACAAATAAATGTTTTCTTATTATTTATGATTCATAATTAATGGTATCATTGCAAACCCTATATTTATCGTCATTTTTAAGGCAAGTTTCCCTCGGTAGTACGATTTCTATAATGAAAAGGCTCACGTGCCTAAGCACTGTTGAACTCTAACTTTACTTTCAACATTGAAATGCGAGCTCCTTACTCGCAGTTTGTTGATCCTATTACCTAGAAAGCTTTTAGACAAACAGTAAATAGAAGCGAGAGTCTACATATTACAAATACATCGCTCGATCCAACTCGCACAAAGGCCTGTCTGAAAGCTCTTCTCTAGGATTAAACATCAAAACTCTAAGAGCGAACTGGCTGTAGGCTTTGTCGTATATACAATATGAAGATCTATTTGTGTTTTTATGTTTTATTTTGACATCTATTATACTTTGTAATGTTTTTACATCGAGGTGCCTCATCGATGAGTGTTGACTAATCCAACACAATTAACCGTCATTAAAATTATTCATGCCTGAAACAATTGGTGCTTTCAGCGAGGAATATTGTTTCGACTATAGATTCAAACTACATGTACAAACAACTGCAATGTTTATTGTTGTTGCGTTAAAGGTTTTAGCGTATACCAGTTAGCATATTTATAGGTTTTAACTTTTTAATTTTGGAAAAATTGGGATTTTCTAACGACAGTTGAACATATTTATTTTGTGTATTAACACTAGTTATTTTCCACACTAACATTTAAATACGTAAAAATCCAATACTTCACGAATATTTTAGAATTTAAAAGGTTACAGAAACACATCAATATAACATTTAAATCCGTCTTTCAATACAAGACAAAATAAACATTTTTCATTTGCCATACTCTAACTCGCGTGTATGATTATTGTCTTTACTTTACTCCTTCGAAATTCACTTGAATCACGTCAGCTGCTGTTGGTTATTTGTTTACTCACTCAAGGTGTTAATTACTGCAGCTAATTATTTTCCTCAGGCTAGCTATTAACAGTGATTACCTTACACAAACAGCTGCTGTGCTATTTATATTCTCCCCACCCCTCTACACTCCTCCCTTCCCCCCCACCAGGTGACACGTCTGTTTACATAGATTGATGCATTGATAACAACATGATTGATAAGGATATCACGTGACAACATGGATGACGTATCTTACTTAGCTCAGGATCATGTTACCTCTTTTATATTCTTAGTTCAGTGTCTCTGCTAATATAATTGTTACATTATCCCTTACAGAGATTACTTATCCCTTACAGAGACTACTTATCCCTTACAGAGATTACTTATCCCTTACAAGAGTATATCCTTACATGTATGTAAGGTCTTTGGTATTTTAACACACGAAATGGTAAATTTAACTCTCAGGCTCTCACGACTGGTGTCCCAACTATAATCTAGTTCTTACGGTTCACACCGCGTCAAAACATCATAATAGTTTTAACCAATCAGTGACTATAGATGGTACTCCACAGCGAAACCGAAATATCTCTAGCTAATTATTATAGTGTTTTAACGTGGTGTGAACCGGAAGAACTAGATTATAGTTACAACCCAGTAACATGAATATACGGCTCACCAGTGTTAATAATGTAATACCATTTGTAATACATTGTATTTTGATTTTAGGTAAGTTCGAGAAGTTACGTTTTAAACTAAGAAATGTAAGTATTCTAAAAGTATAGTTTGTTATTTTATATTTACATACTATTTACGATGCAAACATTGCAAACGCTGATCTGGTTTGCTTACGTGATTGGGACTACAGTAGTTGATTTGTGACATTGATTAGTTCTCGGTAGTCCATCTAAAGTCTACAGGTATCATTTTAATAACGTATGAAAATAATTTCAAGATTATTTGGTTAATTATTTTATTTACAATTTTGTCCAAAGGCATCAAATTAAAGGTAATTCGAGTGTATTATGCCTTCATACAGCTGAGCATCATTTTCTTAACTCTGAATCCTAGCTCAGCTCAAGTATTGCCATTCCTAAAGAATATGAACATATTTTATCTAATCCAAATGTTTCCTGTGGGTTCTGTGAGAGTACCTATGAAACGCTTGATCACAATACTGTGTTGTTACGAAATCAGCGTGTTACCTATTTACATTTTGGGATAAACATGTCCCTCAAAACGCCTCACAACTCACCATTTTACAAGGAGGACCCTCGAACCTACGAATTCCACACCCACCAGATCACCGGTAGTTCAGGCTTGGAAGGTGACCCTGAATACCCCTCGCCCATTCCAAAGTCCTGGCTAGACTACTCCTTAACCTTACCTTCCATGGTGATGTACGGAGAAGTTCGCATCCAGATAGCTTCACTTTTAATTTCTGCAACCATCTCCTCTCAGTATGTCCTAGTCTCGGTTGATCTGAAGAGACAAATAACCAGTCAGACTCCGACTGCTTAAAACCGGTGAATTTAGAAACTTGTACATTACAAGTTGAGATGAGATTTCTGTGTGTATTTGTTCGAAGCTTTCAGCCCAAGTGAGGTTTGACAATGAAAGTTCACACCGAACTGCTTTCAAACACCAAGTGACGCAGTTCTGTTCGTGAAGCTGACAACAGCTTGAAGCTAACTTCACTCACATTCTTGTTTAGTAAATAAGTGAAGTGAACACTTTATATTTGATCTAACCGCTTTATCATGATTGATATTTTGACCTATGTTGGTACTTATTTATACGTGAACTATTGAGTATGTTTTAATGGTATTTCTCATGAAACCTGAAATATTCTTAAAGGAGAGGAGAAAAAGAAGATAGTAGGTACTTGAGATTGCGTAGTACAGAAAGTAAAAAACGGCAATGCATTTTAAACAGTAAAAGTAGTCTAGGTGCCTTAAAACAGCAGGTTTTCGAGTGGGTAAAAACTATAAAGGTTTATGCGCCTTTAATTACCTATCCAAGGACTTATCTGCAATCCAACAAACGCTGTTTATATGGTAACATTCTTTCCGATGATGAACGTAATTTTCCAATGATGTCAAACACGACAGAGAAGATTGTAGCCAAATTGTTGAAATTCCACTTTTAAATTAAGTTTTTAGAGCTCTAAAGGTACCGTATTTTTAGGAGTCTAAATAGAAGTTCTTCCGAAATACGAATAATATTTGAAAATCTGCTTTCAGACCGTGCTAAAGACTATACTGACCTATTATTTAAAATTTTAAACACACAAAAACTTTTTAAAATGGCGGCTTGTGTCGGACTGCAACCTAATGCTTATAGTCACTTGAACTGCTTGTACTCTAAAGTGCACCCTTAACTACTCTTTATTTGAGTTATGGTCGATCTGCCCTTCATTAAAACCGTGGTAAGAACACCAACTTTTCTTAAAACCAAAAAGGATTTATGTGACATGAACGTTTAATTCGATTTCAAGATCGTACCTATAACTTAATTTAGAAGAGGACTTTTAACAAGTTTGGACAAATCGGTAATAATGTATCACAAAGTTTTTTCTTAAATATAAGAGACCTAATGCATCGGTTGACTAATTTTGTACATTCATCCGTATGACATCATTTTACTTGTTTAGAACTAATATGGAAACAAAATGCACATGAATGTTGCATTTTAAACCATAGTTTAAGACTAGAGGCAAATCATAAAGTTTATTGACTTGATGTGTCTATTGGTTATGGGTTTAAACCTCTACTAAGAAGAGAAAATTCAAAATAAGTTTATTGCTTGTTTCATGTAATTAACTAAAAGAAGGTTTAAGCACGTACTGATAACTTAACTGAATACGAGTAAAAGATAAAGGAACGATACAGCAAGAAGGATAGACGGTTTGACAAAACGAAGGAGCTTGATACTGAAAAATAGAAGCAGCCCGAGACAGAACAATACATCAACAGTTGGCAGCCCTTCCAGTACAGAGGTGAGTAGAGGAAGGGGAGATCAGAATCAGGAAACAGGATTACCAACTTTGAAACGTAGAAGAATGTTCTATTTCATCTGTTTTATGCACGATATATTCAATATATTACTCAACTTTCAATCTTTGATACTGTTAAGATCTAAGGCTTCCGGTTTACACTGCGTCATAGTTGAAATGACGTTTCTGCTAGACGTTTCGATCTCATTGAGCAGAGTCATCCTCAGTAGCTAGTTGATCCTTAGTCTCAGCCAGTCAACCAGCTATTGAGGATGACTCTCCACAGCGAGGTCGAAACGTCTAGCAGTAACTTCATTTTAATTGTGACGCGGTGTAAACCAAATGCCTTAGATATCAGTGATGACACCGGCCGCGAAAGCTTAAGAGTTAAGATCTTAATACTGTTGATAACTTCTCTTGGCCATGCGTGGCCCGCGTGGTAGATGTCAACTGCTAGCTATCAGTTTGGCGAAGAAGTTAACATCCACCTAAAATTAATCATGTTTATTGTGATTGTCAATTTAATTAGATTTTTTACACTTGATGTCATCCTTGTCGTCTAACCAATGACTGAACATGGCATGCATTCTTACCATACTAGAAACGTAGCCAGTTATACTTTGCGCAGACATGAAATAGGACAGTTAGTAACAAGAACTATACCGGGTGGTTGAAAAGTACCTTGGTAATAATATCATATTATACATTCTGCAACATAACTAATTTCATGTTGGCAATTGTGTCATAATATTGGGTATTAAATAATGTTTCTTTTGATTACCAATATTGCATATTATACATTCTGCAACATTACAAATTATTTCATGTTGGCAATAGTGTCATAATATTGGGTATTCAATAATGTTTTTTGATTGCCAATATTGGTTCATTGTTACACTTTTTTTTTTTTTTGCTGAAACTGTTCGTGAGTAGTTGGGCGGAATGTTTCCTAGACGTTGGCCTGGACGGCGTGGACGCCACGAATGGTCCGAAAGAAGCCCAGATCTAACTCAGTTTTATTTCTATGGAGATACTGTAAAGGAAGAAGTGTACAAGTGCAAGCTTACAACCGTAAATGATTTTGAAATCGCATTCAAGAAGTTATCACCAGTATTCCAATAACTTCCAAAAACTGTTGATTGTATCCCCAGCCGTTTGTAGAAGCTGGCGAACAACGCCGGTGCCTACGTGGAAATTTAAAACTATCTTTAATTTTATTATTTAGTTGAGCGTATTTGTACGATATTTTAACAGGTTAGCTAATTATTTTAGGAGTTATTACAGTTCCTGTTTGCCTACTTACTGTTCAACCACTTTTCAACAACTTTTTAATAGTTCTAATTTCGTCTCGTTAAACAAGACAAACTTTGTTTTGTACACAGTTATTGCAAATACTACCCTTTATGCTTGAAATGTTTCATAATTTTCAACACATTTAATACCCCTGCATTGTTGCGTGCAGGACTCTATAATCCACGAGATATATCTACATCCTCACTGACAACGATGACATTGCTCATCAATAAATTCACTGCACTAGACTAGCCTATACTTGTATACGGCTTGATGTTTATAACTCATCGATTTCCACTAGTCAAGAAATATTACTCCGATGAAATTAATACAACAAATTGACGCCTTTTTGCTTTGCTTAGTTGATTTGAAAAAGGTTTGTCTGCCTACTTACAAAATTAATATATTGATTGCAGTCAATTCACTTAATTGAAAATAAGCGTTAATACGCATTGTCACTTAAAATGCCACCATTAGTACTTTGAATAGTTCAGTTTAATTTATATCTATAACATTCATGTACAGTTGATGTTTCTGCAGTCTGAGGAAATGTTGATTTACTCACGATTATCGAGTCAAGCTAGATTGAAAGCAACTATAAAATATTAATTCACAATGTTTTGTAACTACACAGTAGTTCCCCACCCCTCTCCAATAAAAAAATCAACAAAGTGAAGAACCCGTTTTAGTATTTAGAGAAGTTCAAAATAGCCTACGTGTATCCACGCTTACCCCTATCATGGGGTGGGGAGCAAACCTTCAAAATTTTCTAAAAAGTTCAGTTGACTCTTAATACATATGCCAAAGCATGTTAAACAATTGCATTCATTCAAATGCACACCGACCCCCAAAATGTGGGGGCACGTCTGGTAGGCTTACCCTTAGATTTACGGTTAGGGATGGGGGGCTAGTCAGAACCTTTTGATACCCGGTATTTAGACACATAACTAGGTCTATAGAAATGTATAGCTATTTGGCAATATTTGCTAACAAGCCAACTTTGTTTTGTGCTTGAGATGAATTATTAGCTGAGCTAAAATCAGCTGTTATTTGAACTGAACCAGTGACTTGTTATGTTTTCTGTAACGAATCTGTCAGAAGTTGCATTTCAATCGTGTAGGCCTACTCACAGATGAGATTATTGTGTACTTTGGGTGAATAGGAAGGCACAATGAATCTGATGAAGTTTGTCTTTGCTTTGTAGTTTCATTTATTGGTTTTGCTCTGGATTCCCGTAAAACAATGTTCATGCTGATTGGAAGGTTTTAATTTCAATGCCCCTTTCTTAGTAGAGATGGGTTTTGCTAGGAACATCCTAACTTTTTACAATATTGGAAAACTATAAACTAGTATTAGATAAACTATTGAGTTTTAAATGTCCTCCCCACCTTTACTTTTGAAAAAGAAAGAAAGAAAGAAAATTTACCCCCCCCTTTGTGGCACCTTAAAAGAAAGGTAATTTCAATACAAATTCAACGACGCAAAGACATTTTTTTCTTTACTAATTTTATTTTGTAATACCCGCTTAAAGATTGCAAGAAATCAGGTTTAAAATGCTACATTTCAAGACAAATGTTTCTTTAAAATATTTGTGCAATTATGTTATACGGTTTGATGGTTCCTCAAAAGATTTTCAAGAAAAATTGTCAAAAAAAAGTTGTATGTGAAATGTGGCATTTTAAAGCTGATTTCTTGCTACCTGCGGGTATAAAAACAACGAGTTGAGATAAAAGATTTGTCTTTGCGTCGTTGGTTTAAAAATTCTCCTGCTGAAGTGGGTTTCAATTTAAAATTTTGGGGCCCTCCCCCCGGGTTTTGAGTGGAGGGTAAGTGACCCAAAGTACGTCACAACAAACTTGCAAATCTTTTATGCTATCACTGATGCTTTATGCAATCACTCTGTGGAAAATACCACGTTGGAAGGAAGAGTTGATAAAAGTTTATGTAAAATTAATACTTATGAATAGCCCTATTTCGCTAGTAACCTTCTTTGGGGAAAAATAATATATTTTGAGGCTTTCTATGTTTTTCTAAACGTTTATAAGAAAACTGTACTATTTGAAAACTCATTTAAACACCCATACAACCCAAAAATATTTTTCTTATTACTTTTGCCGTGTTTTATTAATTGCATAAAATAAATACTAAATCTTAAAATCATCAAATTTTCAAGAAAATAAAAGAGTCCATTAATTACGTTTCGAGTTTTTAAATCTGAAAAAGATCACATTTGTACCCGGTTTCTACGAAAACTACTTAAAACTAAATCCTTTTTCATGTACAAACTCAATTTGAAAACCACTCCGCTAGATTAATTGGAAACTGAACTTAAATCTAAATAACTAAACTTGTGATTAATTGTGTTTGCATAATGATTGTGTTCTGTATTGTGGCAGGACATGTTGGTTAGTGTGTTGGTGGCGAACAATGTACTAATGATGCTGGCTAAGCATTTCCACCTGTTTGTTTAATGAATACTACGTCATTAGAAACTAAATGAGTTGTGAATAGTTATAACTGATAAAATATTTTGGTGAATGTAATTGTTGTACGTGAGTACTTCCGAAAGTAGACTTCGTTCTTAATTACTTAGTAGACATCGTACTTAATTACTTAGTAGACTTCGTACTTAATTGCTTAGTAGACTTCGTACTTAATTACCTAGTATATTTCGTACTTAATTACTTAGTCTACTTCGTACTTAATTACCTAGTAGACTTCGTACTTAATTACTTAGTCGACTTCGTACTTAATTACCTAGTAGACTTCGTACTTAATTACTTAGTAGACTTCGTACTCAATTACTTAGTAGACTTCGTACTTAATTGCTTAGTAGACTTCGTACTTAATTACCTAGTAGACTTCGTACTTAATTACTTAGTCGACTTCGTACTTAATTGTTTAGTAGACTTCGTACTTAATTACTTAGTAGACTTCCTACTTAATTGCTTAGTAGACTTCGTACTTATTTACTTAGTCGTCTTCGTACCTAGTAGTAGTCTTCTTACTTAATAACTCAGTAGACTTCGTACTTAATTACTTAGTAGACTTCGTATCTAATTACTCGTAGTTCGTAAGTAAGTAGTAAGTAGTTCGTAATTAACTGCTTGCACCCGTGGCGCTCTCTGGTTTGTTATCAACAATTAAGCCTAATATATTTTCCATGTAGCTTAACTATGACGCAAAAATTGGAATATTTTGTGTGCATTTATGTAGAATAACAACTTGTTTTAAAATTTTAATAACAGTTTGAAATACCTACTTATATTCTATTAGGATTCTTTTCGTGAAAGTTAAGGTATTTCACGTATTGAAGTAGACGTAAAACAATTCTGAGGGGACCAGATAATAACTACTATACTGGAGGAAATGTTACTGCATAACTCGTGTTGCACCTCAAACCATTGAAGATGTGTATTGAATATCTGTATCATCTGAAATGTATTTAACCGTGTTCTAGCTTTTAATGCAACGGCAAAACCCTGTAAAGTTGTTTCAATACATTTTTAAAGCATCTCATACATTTTTAAAAGTTAATAGCATGTTACAACTTGTGGTCTGATTTCAGTTTTAAACTTACTATACTAGTTTTAGTTTCACATTTTAACCATAAACTGGTTCTAAATATTCCCTAATGTTGAGTACTTTCGCTCATTGATACCTTTAATACGTGAGTGGAACATCCTGTACAGTTGCTGATGTGTTCTGAACTTTACCTGACTGCAGCATTATCCATTAACAAACTCAGCAGAACGCTCTGCATCATTAGAGCAAATGTCCATCAGCGCTTAGAACACCAAGTTAGTTAAACAATAGTTTTTAAAATAGTTATTTCGGTTGAACAAATTTCCATCAATGAAGTTTATTCAGCTTATTCAAATGACTCTTCAGATTTTGCAATTTTACTAGCGGAAAAATAAGTAACTTGTGAGGTTTGTTCACTAAAAGTTATTGTTTCTAAAGTGTTTAAACTCTAAACAAATGGTTGAAACTTTATTACATCCCACTAAGGTCAAAGAAGAAATGATTTTGCTACAGGGTTGGGACATTTCCTTCAGAGGATTTTGCAAAACAATTTGTCAATTAAAGAAATTGTCCGTGAAAAGTTACATGAACATGTGAACCTGACAACTTATAATCTTTAAATGGGTATAACCCAAAAACAAGTTGCGATAGAGGTTTTTTCGTTGCGTCATTAACCAGCAAAATCGGTAGAAGTGTTATCAATGTAAACTAAACTGAACTCTTTTCGTTTCATCCAAGTAATATTTCTTGACTAGTGGAAATCGATGAGTTATAAACACTGAGCAGTATACAGGTATAGACTAGTCCAATGCAGTGAATTTATTGATGAGCAATGTCATCGTTGTCAATGAGGACGTAGATATATCTCGTGGATTATAGAGTCCGCACGCAACAATGCAGGCGAATTATATTGAGGATTATCAAGCATTTCAAGCATAGGAGGTAGTATTCTTTGTTACTGTACATAAGCGAATAATCAAAGGGATTATGCAAATGAAATGCTAGGACCTTAAGTTCTTAAAGTTGTTTTCTTTTCTTAGCCTAGTCAGCTTTGTTCACCTGACTTATTTTGTCCAAGAAATTTCAGGTAGATTTCATATGACTGGGACTCGTGGCGTGGTCCTGTAATGTAGGTTTGAGGATTGAGATAGGTCTAAAGCTTGGTTCAGATAGTCTCAGTGATCATCATTGATACCCACATCAACTCCCACCATCGTTTGGACATATCAGACCATAACCTGCATTGTGGTTTGGAAGTCACGTTAAACCGTTGGTCTTATTTCCATTGGTCATTGGGCTTGGTAATTGACGACCCATTCTAAGGAAGTGTCGGACTTAGTTTATAACAATTGCCACATAAACTCATTACTACCATTCATCTTTCACCATTCATCTTTTTACTTAAACAGCTACATTTGGTTTGGTACAGAACACGTTAATAAACTACAATTCCAACACGTTAGCTTAATTTACAGACGAGAATCCTCAGTGGACTTGCTGAGACTGGTTTAGGAATGGAGGGACATTACAAGAGTAAATTATCCGTGATATGTAAATGCAAGGTTAAATTAAACAATCGTTGATTAAGATACTGAATGGAACGCAACGTCTTGAGGGAACGCCATTTCTGACAAGTAATCATTGTTATTTAAAGCTATAAAAACTCGTTCTTTCTTTCTTTCAAATAAAAATCACTCCAGAGTCAGTTGGATGAAGTGAGCGGTGCAATAAGATGTTTAGTCTGCGGCTCGGAGATGTGGTGGAATGGAAATCCTCACCTTCGGCTATTCAATCCCAGAGCCTTTGTGAGGCAAATAAAGAGTTGTGACTTTCATCCGAACATGGCTTGCTGTCAGCAGATTGAATCCCAGGCTGAAATGTAGCTCTGGAGTACATAAACTCACATACTAGCTACTTTGATGCGAGTGTGAGTGGTAAAGATTTCATACTGTGGGAGTTGTATATTCCAAATATGGATTCGTGGTATATTAAATTTAAACTTAATTAAACTGCCCAGTTAATTTTTGCCTAAAGTTTCTTACGAACAATGTTCATACACAGTTTGGGAAATATTATTTATTTATTGGCTAGTTTGATGAATTTTTAATTAAATTTTTCTAATAACATCATCTCAAGACAGTAAAACTGTGTTTATTTGGGTTTATAGCTTTCAAGAGTTTAAGATTGTCAGTAAAATGGCCCTTCGGTTGACAAAATGTAAAGAAAAGGCACGAAAATGAACTTTCAATTCCCCAGCTTTAAACGGAATTTAAATTTTTAACTTGATTAGAAGTCGTGAAATACTTAAATTATCTCTTGCGATAAACTCATATGATGTTCTAATAATATCGTTTTACAAAATCACCTCGTTTTGTACTGGATAATGCTTAACTTAAAAATTAAAAGCAAATTTTAAGTCATAAAACCAATATTTATAATTTGAGGCGCCTTTCAACAAGAATAAACATATGGTATCTAAAACTTAGGATTAGTTAAAAATTGAGAACAGATTCATGTGTAATAAAATATATGAACCAGTTTATGATCGAAACTATTTTGGGTAATTTTTTTTAACCGACTTCCTATGCAAGGATCAGGTTACACAATTCGATTCCCAGAGTTTTTTTTTCTTATATGTTTGTACACGCATAACTTTAATGCGTATTGTTTTAAACGTGGTTTGTTGTTTGTTTTGTAGAGGTTGTTAATTTGGTGGTGCCATATAAACATATTTTGTTTCAACTTAAACTCTATATGAGAAAGCAAAAAACTCCAAAAAAAAATCTAAAATTCCTGTATTTGCGGCATATCTTGAGCTGTAAAAGACCATTTGAATCAAGGTTTTAAAATACACCATATTTCGATGTAAAATTAAATTTTAACAACTTGAGACATCCTAATCTATGGAATTTTGGTATCTGCTGAGATAAAACATATTTTATTAAAGAATTAAATGAACATTTTTTTTTTGTGTTTGACTTTATACGTCATAGAAGCCGAGCTGTACCAGTTTCATCAAAGTTTGAAGATTCAAGTGAGGGAAAATTTAATTGTCTTTCAGAAAATATGGTTTGTGAATATTGTATTCCCTTATTTTACGGAGATACGGCTTTTTTTCGCTTGTATGGTTTTAGGGAGTTCAATAATCGCTAAATTACGGTCAAGCGCTGTATGGTGAATTTAAATGCACTCTCCACCTTACACAATTCTTAAACAGATGTAGAAAAAAACAACTTTGACATGTTCTTTTAGTTGTCAAAGCTTATTTACGTATGTAGAAATGGATCAACTAACTTGGTGCCAAACAAAATGTGTCACTGCAGAAAACCATAACTGCTTCAAAGATAATCCATGTCCAATGTTTTCTAGGAAACCACTGTTACTATTTTGTATTGAAACAAACTCAGAGTAATATTAGCTTTAATGTAAAGGTCACCGCTTTCTAGAAACCATAGCTTAAAACACAAATTTTAAGCATTTTATTAAGTTTCAAAGCCATAACAGCTGTTATTAGTTGAATATGTTTAAAAATAAGACAGCTGTTTACTACTTGTATCCTTAAACCTAGGCTAGTAAAAAGAATGTTTAAATTGACAGCTGCTAATAAATTTCTGCCCGTGCTCTGAATGTCAAAGTGTATAGAAATCTGACAAAATAATTAAATTGGAATATTATTACTTAAAACGGTTTTGTCTTGCTAAACAAGAGATTGTTTGATGGTTTAAATGTGATATCTCTTATTATACAGGTAGACTTTGATTACATTAATTTCTTGGTAAAGCTACAATTTGGGTAAAACATGACTTGAATGACTACTATTTTTAACCGACTTTCTACGCAAGGCTACACAATTGATCGTGAGACTTTTTTCTTATATGTTTGTACGCATAATCTTTAAACTATTTGATTTGTTTGTAGAGGGTACCCAGTGATTCATGAAAATCTTTGAATCAGGCTTCATATAAAAGTAAAAAACCCTTTTATTCTGTATGTTTTGCCGCAAAAAAAGGACTATTTTTTAAGCAAATAAAACTTTAAACATTACCATTTGACGTAAAATTACCAATAACACGGTATCCAAGAAATGGGACCTTGATTTCTAACCAGATAAAACATAATTCTGTCTAAAAGTATGAATATCTTTCTTGCCTACAGAGTTATAGAGCTACATTGATCGAAGTTTTGAAGATACCTAGTGAGAGTATTCCAATTGTCTTTCAGGAAAATATGGTTATTAATATGATATTCTTTAATATTTACGGAGCTTTTGGCCTCCTTCTTGTTAAAAAACGCAATATTTAAAACATGTATATTGTATAACCTTGAACATCCTAATGAAAACGTCCGAAATGCGGAGTCGTATACTGAGCTAAAGTTGGCGGTTTATAAACGCAATATTAAAAATAAGGATACCAAACTAATCAAAATAAAACGTATGTAATATAATGCCTACGAGAGTAGAAACAAAATAGCTATTAGAAGCGCTACAAAAAACAGCGGAGACAGATCTGGGCATCAAAATTGGAACAAAACTAAATGTTTTGGCCTTTGCAATGATGTCACAATATTCGCAGAAAGACTATATGCTTACACTAACAAAAATATTTATAAAACAAACCGCGCAGTTAGACTAGATATAAAACGATACGAAAACTAAATATATGCACTTTGCAAGACATCCAAATCAAAAATTTAGACTCCTTACACATGGATAATCATACATTTGAACAAGTAAATAGTTTTTAACTCTACCTAGAAGTAATTATACCAAATGAGAACACAGAAGAACCGGAAATCTCAAAATAGGATTAAACCTAGCCAATAGATGCTTGTAACTCCGCAACAAAGTAATGACTTCAAAATTACTATCCCTACAAACCAAAAATTAGGTTATACAAGACCTAATTTGCCCAGTTCTTTCATATGGGTCAGAAACATGAAACTAAGAAACAAAGAAGAGAAGAAACTTGTTGTTTTGAAAATAAAGTACTTAGAAAAATATATGGACCTACATACGAGCTAGGTGAGTGGAGAAGGAAACACACAGAGAGTTAAGAGACCTGTATGCAATAATCGGACATAATCGGCAAAATGCCAGCAGACGACTGAAAATGAACACTTACTAAGAAGGGAAGAGGATACTGGCTGCAAGAAATTATGAAAGGAGGCCTGAAGGTAGAAGACCTGTGGGAAGACCAAGACAGAGATGGTGGAATGAAGTTTGAAAGACATGAGGAAGCTTGAGCCAAGAGCTGAAGACCGGTCCAGGTTGAGGGATACGTTGGCGCGATACCAACTGATATAAATGGCCCTGGGAGTAAGAGTAAGTAAGAGTAAGTATAGAAACAAAATAGTATTGTTATACAGTATTTATAATGAATATTGTTTATTATAATCCAAGATGATGGTTATTTTATTAAACCAGTCGCAAAATATACATCTTTGAAACTGGGTAACACTATGTTTATTTTCTTTAACCTCATATAATAATAACATTCAAAAACAGGTTTAGCCCTGTAAATAGAAATTTAAATGTTCTAAAATTTACGCAAAATGATCGCATTAATAATGTCAAACAATAACGTAATTTTGCGCTTTTAAATTTTTTTACTTTGATGTAACGGAAATGATAATAACCGGTCTGTACAAAATGAAATTGTCTTCCAAAATGACTCCCTGATAGTTTTGATACTACATATGAAGATTTTACTTATCAGAAGTTTGTACCCAAAAGGTCGAATTGTTAGTTGATTCTTACAGCGAATGTGTTAATTCTAACGTTATTGAACCGTTAACGAATTACACTGGAAAACAATAGACTTTTCTGTGAAAAAGGCCCCAACTTGGTTCCTTAATTTTAAGTTGAAGGAAAACTAAAATTAAGAACCACTAATGACTATGAAAAATTAATAGCACTACTAATTTGCGATACTATTGCCAAAGCATGGGATCTTGAGCAAAGAAAAATGGCCCTTAGGTATACAATTTACAAAAGAAAAGGAAGTACCCTGAGTCGAACAGATTAAGGCCAAAACGTCACTGAAAACGAAGGTACCGTAAAAAATCTGAAACCCAAGCAATAAGAAAACAAAAACCTTCAACCAGCAAAAAAGCAACTGCGGAGAAGCTAACAATCCAACTATTGGGAGCTTGACCAGGCACCAATATTGCATTAATAGAAAGTAACAGCCTAATCCTGCTAGTTTTACCGCCACCGTGATTATGCTAATTTCAAGAATCTTAGCCGATTTGTTTGAGCTAGGTCATGAACAAAAAATAACAGCGTATGTTCTATGAGCTTGGTCAGTAAAGCTTATCGTGGCTGGCAACTACTGCCACCCTGATCCAAGGATTGTTCCCAACCATAGTAACTCACTACTGAGAGAAACCGTTAACATTTTGACATATACGTTTACCAAGATCTCAGACAATTAGAAGACCAGCAATAACGATCAAGATGAAGGATTCAAAGGCCGATGAGAGGGGATCACCAAACATTGAAAATCTACGTTTGTTCAAACAGCTGCAATTGGTTGCCAGCACGCCAAGGACAAGCTAAGCAACCAAAATGTAACCAATTAGGTTCAGACGAAGAACACAGCTTGAGACTATTTTCTAAAATTAACATACTGCATCACAACATCTGTCTAAATAAAATTAAAAATTGTAAAATAAAAAAATTTGTCAGTGAATCCAGGTGTTTGTTTAATGAAAGTTTGAAAAGGGGAAAGCTTTTAAATGCATATCATTCCAAGCCTAGTTGGCAATGTTTAGTCAGCTGTCCAGTAGATTGATGGGGAAATTTCGAATTTGTTACGTATTGAAATTACCGCCCCATATTTGAAGCCTGTAAAAAGAGTTGAGCTGGAGTGACTTGAATGTTTCATTTTCGATGAGTGAGTTTGTTGCTCAAGACTTAAAACTCATTAGGGTCGTTGATCCATTATTTGGTGAAATTTCATTTCATTTTGAAGTGGCGTTGAATTTGTCCAAAAAACAATTTCTAGGTAGGGCCGACTTCAATTGATTACTACATTTTTCTCCTAAAATGTATGGATCAACGTTGTCAAACTAGTGTTAACTGGGTTTAAAGTTCTTAGCCAATCTAATATTTCAGTCATCGAAATGAAACATTCAAGTCATAGTAAACTGCTTTTAAGACTAAATATGGTTTGGAATTTCAATGATTGTGTAAACATGAAATTGAAGTTCCATTTTGTAAAATTAAAAGCAAATTTTAAGTCATAAAACCAATATTTATAATTTGAGGCGCCTTTCAACAAGAATAAACATATGGTATCTAAAACTTAGGATTAGTTAAAAAATTGAGAACAGATTCATGTGTAATAAAATATATGAAAACTTCAAGTTTATGATCGAAACTATTTTTGGGTAATTTTGAACGTAACTATGGGTCTCCTTTATTGTTCATTAAATTTGTTTTGTTGTTTTCATATATTTGTATAGGGCTTCCCAAGAGTTTAAGTATCATTTTTCGTGTAACTTGTTGTACGGTTTTGATAGTGTTTTGTGTATTTGTTGGTGGAATAATTGTTATCCAACCATTATAACGTCAAGGCTAAACTTGTTGAAAAACTTATTGGAATAGTATATGCCTGTATATTTTAACCTGTACATGATAAAAATATACATGTTTATATATTTATCTTTGAAAATTAGGCTATAATTTACTATTTTATTATCTGGAGAAGACTAGTCCGTAGTGAATCACCAGTAAAACAGTGACAACGGAATGGTCAAAGAATCAATGAAATGGAAAGGATCATTTTGTGTTGATAATCCTTCATAATGTTGTGTCGGATTGTTTGTTTGGTGATGATTGGAGTCAATACGTGATTGAAACATTGATATTTGGATCGTTTTCCAACATTGGATATCCAATAACAGGCACTACTTTGTCAGGATGATTATGATTGATTACTTCCTTTTTTGGGGTTGTTGAAACATTGTTTGGTACAGATTACGTGTTTAAATTGTACAAGGTGAGTTTTAAACGTCCCTCCTCCACCTTAACTTTTGAAAAAGGAAGTATTTTTTATATCCCTTAAGGGAATGTTTTTATAGGATTCTGAAGTTTCGTGAAGTTTCAGGATTTTGATTCTGATTGTGTGTAATCTTTAAATTGGTATGACAAACACACTAGTCGAGATAAAAAGATTTTCCTTGTGTCGTTGAATTTGTGTTAAGATTCCCTTTCTTTTGAGGTGCCACAAGGGGGGGGTTGTATTTTTTAAACTCCCCGCCGGATTTTGGGCGGGGTTGGGTGACGCAAAAAGAAATTTCAGAATGTTATAAAAACATTCCCCATAGGAATTAAAAAATATTTCCTTTTTCAATAATTAGGGGTTATTTAAAACTCATCCTGTATACATATGGTAGTTGTAGGCTACTTGCCATTGTGTCTGGCATGAGGGGAAACGTATTGTTTGATTCAATGAAGAGTTATCCAAATGAACACGATATTTTATACGAGTATTTATTACAACTTCCGTCTCCATGTAAACTACACAATTGATTAGGCTTACACATTTGTAAATATACACTTCTCCAAAAATTTCACTTGATAAGTTAATCCACACAACCCCCCTCTCTCCCCAGAACTGTAATTAAGGGTTGAGGCACTATGTCTGGAGCTTGTGGTCTAATGTAAACACTACTGTAATAGCGCATGTTGTTGTAATAGCCTTGGCATCTAGGCTACTGGACACACTGTCTTACATGATTACCATTACACCTTACTAGAAGTCGGAGGTTAGAACTTCCTGCATTATGTGTTCTAAGATTATAAAAACCTTCATGCAATGTTGCATCAACAGCATCATGCAATCAAGTTTTGGCAGAGAAAGGGCCCTGGCTGACATAGGGATTCTAAGGCCTTTTTTGAAGGATCAGGACACGCTCGATCCCATGTGTGCATCCCCAAAGCATCAAGCCGCACAAGAAGACACCCTGAAAAAAACAATCTAGGCCTACGCATTTCTCATAAATTCTTGGGGTACAGTCTCTCAGTCTCTTTAGGAGGAAGATTGTCCTAGATTTTCTGCTATAAACATGTTTTTGCCATGTTAATTTTACATATAAGTACAAACCTTCGTTTTTGCTCCTCAGGTTAGGTCCTGCAGTCTATTCAGCTACTTGAGGAATGTGAGTAGGTACGTCCAGTAGCGCAGCCTTGGAGTGAACGCTGGCTTCAAAACGATGTCGGGTTTACAAGGGCTAATGAATATACAGGGTGTCCCATAATTAAAGTGCCAGACAGGAAAGGGTTTATATGGGTCTGGGAAAGGGTATATGGGTAAAAAAAGAAAAGGGAATAAACATCCAAAAACAGCTTAATTAACCAGATATTTGCCTAGATTTGTCACTAATTATTTATCATATCCCACAATACTTATTGGATTCGGCTTAAACTCAACATAAATTTATTAAGTAAGACCATTTGAGCAATGTCATTTTAAACGGTGGCTATTTTATGGTAATTTTAGGGCGTTACACCTTACATAGCGAATAAACAGATACAGTGTACAAAATACCGTTTTGTAGCAAATTTTATTTGCTATTGACACCAAGTTCAAAGAAATCGATTAAGAATCAACAAAGTTATAGTGGAAACTCTGGCAGAAAACAGACAACTTTCAACCTTATTATCTTGATGTTTGCCACAGTTTCCGATATAACTAAATCGAATCTTTGGCCTTGGTGTCAATAGATAGGTAATAAGATTTGCTACAAAACAGTATTCTATACGTTTTATCTTAAAACTCACCGTTTATTCACTATTAAAGGTGTAACGCCAAAGATTCCCTAAAAATACCATAAAATAGCCACCGTTTTAAAATGATAGGTTAGAATCTTAGATCATACTGGTAATTTATCCCCTAAATGGTCTTACTTAGATACAAATTTATGTTAAGTTTGAGTCAAATCCAAATAATAAACAATGGTGTTTGAGATAATAAATAATTAGTGAAAAAATATAAATGGTGAATATTGTTAACTAAGCCTTTGGAAAACTTGTATTCTTGCAACCCATATAACCTTTTCCCAGAGTTTGGCACTTTACTTATGGGACACCCTGTATTTTTTGAAAGCACTCGTCCCGATTCAAAACATCGCCCAATCTCGAATCACTGATGTTCATGTTTTTACTGTTGTATTAACAAATAACAACAGTAGGTTCCCTCAATAGCGTTACTGTATTAAAGAACTGTTTTTTAAGAACCACTCTACTAAACTAATGTTCTTACCCATGTGTGGTAAACTAAAATGAAACAAATTGGTTTTAAATCCGAGAAACACATAAATGTTTAGAGAAGCTTAAGCTATTGGCTGTGTAAAGTAATAAAGCTTACTCGGAAACAGAAAGCTGATGTCTAAGTCGTTTGATTATTAAAAGCAATTTCATCAGCTCAGCTAACTTCATCTTTCATGTTAGCGATGGTTTCCTTCTTGATATCAACATAATCTGTGTTGTGTGAGAAATGAAAGAATCTTCTTCTCAGGCTTGTAACTAAATTATGTATTCAACTTCACAAAAGTACTTGCAAGAAATAAATATTTGGTAACTACTCGTACAAGCTGCAACTTTTCTGAATTTCACTATCCAGATTCGATACCAGAAACCAGCATCCACTCGTCTGGACAACTTCCTTTTCATGAAGTAACAGTAGCCTTTCGGCCTTCTGAGAACAATCCTTCAACCAATGAGAACAATCAATAGTCGAAGTCAGCAAGAAGAATCTGCGACACGTGCAGTCCACGTGGACTATCGGCTGTAGTTTGTCCATCAATTAAAATCTGAACCCATCTCATTGTCACGCCTACTTAGACCTGATTGGGGAAGGTTCACAGGTGACTAGCGGACTTTTTTCACCCGGAAGGAGCGGATATGAATTCTCCCTAGGTCTTCAATTTGACAACTCTGCTGTCTTCGAAGTGTGTACACCCTAGTGTTTCTTAAATCGCGCGAGGGCTAAAGCTACAATTGATTAATTGGATATTCCTTAAAATAAGTAAGTGCCAAAATAGTTTGTACCATGTAATGTAAACTTGGTCATTTAATTTCTTGGATAGCTAAATTATTTAAATTCCAAACTATTTAACAATCACCAATTTCAATCCCACAATGCTTAACACTCCAGGGCTAAACAGTATGTTAGCCACAAGGTTTGACCCACATTCTTAAAAATCCTTTTTAATAACCAACAATATATTTTAATACCCTCTATATATTTTTAGTAAACATTTTTTCAAATTTACTCAAATATCTTGAAACTTACGGTGTGAGTTTTATTTAATAACTGAACAGCTTTGCTCAGGGATACTTTTGATTCAAATATCTTTGGTGCAAGAATCTTTGGAATTGAAACGTCTTTCAGGAAACATTTATGGAGCAAAAGATGATTTGAAAACTCTGGTATCTTCAATGGTTTAGTGGGACTGAAGTTTATTCATTTGCCAGCGGTCTCCTTTTATACACTGTTTCTGGTTTCTGTATTGCGAACTGCGTTTTAATCATTTAAATTTGTTTGATACGATCTTTATGTTTTTTTGCAATAATATAGCTTGTTAGGTTATGAAAATTTTTACGTCACCGAAATATGCGAGATTTTGGTTCGAAACACTCTGTATATGAAAGAGTGAAAACCACCTCAAAAGAGTAGAAATCAAGCCACTCTTTTATGAGAGGCTGGGTTTCAACACCCTAAAGGGCGAAGTTTCCCTCTTTCTGAGTGACCTTCACTTCTTCATTTTTAGAGTGAAAGTTCAAGTAATGTTGTTACAAGTTATTTTGGCAAGTGAAGTAGTAATCAAACACTATGGCTTACCGACTTGTTGATGGATGATCGAATTCAATTAATAAGTTATAACTTTCTATTAAGAAAGTGAAGTAACTTTCAGATGAGTCAAGCATAAATGTTATGTCCAACTTCTATTCCAACTCTAGGGCGGGTTGTAGCTATGGTTTTCTATTTTTTCTTAAAACTCTTTGGATACCGTAAATTATTATTTTCAAAGCGGAATTTCCTCGAAATAAATATTCTTAGTCACTGTTTTAATTTCCTTTTTGCTGGATATATTTATCTTGTGGTTAAGGGGTTAGACACAAAACATAACTACAAACTGTATCTACTGTTAACCTGCACGTTAAACGCCTTGATTCCCAAAAACTGTAGAATGAACTTTTATTTTACACCGGTTTTTACTACATTTTAACGTCTTTATTTGTCCATATCTTCTAAAATAATAAAGCTCGACCAGTGAAGAAAGCTTTGTATCAGACGGTTTATTATTTAAAACCCGTTTCACCATCTTAGAAATCTTCATATCTCATTTAAACAGCATTTTCATATTCATTAGTATTGTTTTTTAACACATTAAATTAAAACAAAACATTTCGGTTTTAAGAGAGATGATTTTTGGCAATTAATTGTAAGATTACCTTTAGCCGTAACGGAACTTAATTAAAAGTTGTATTAAATCTCCTGACAGCTTCCATTAAATCTCCTCTGCTTTTTCGTGTTTAATTATTTTTCTTTCTTTCTGAAGATGTGGTGCCAGTTCGCGCGTTCAAGGACTGTTTTATTACAAGTTAGTTCGAGGATATTACGTCAAGACAAAAGTATTGATTATGAATCAACATGTCCCGGTTCGGTCCTCACATTTTTGTCCTTACATTTTTTTAGTAATAAATCAATATGGTTGATACTCATTTATTTTTGGTAAGACCTGAACAACTTAGGTTAGAAAGGATGGTATTAAGAAACATCAGTTTGCACATGACCTGTTTGGGTATCCAATATCAAAATCCTCAAAGTAATATGGTTCATCCTTTTAGTGGCTTTAACTGCGTACATACCACCAAGAAATATAAATAATAAGCAGTTCGGGTATAAAATGTTACATCCTGGGAACTATCCCGTATCATAAATAATGATATTTACGTCGTAAAACCTTACATTAAATGTGCACGTATACAGGATGTCCCATTGGTAAAGTGCCAGACTCTGGGAAAGGGTTATATGGGTCAAAATAAAGAGAAAATTAGAATAAAATTTTTCCGAAAACGCTTAGTTAACCAGATATTTGCCATTTTATATGTTTTACTAATTATTTATTATCACCCACACCATTGACTCAAACTTAGCATACATTTGTATGTAAGTAAGACCATTTATGAAAAAATTACCAGCATGATCTAACTTATCATTTTAAAACGGTGGCTATTTTATGGTATTTTTAGGGAATTATTGGAGTTACACCTTAAAAAGCGAATAAACGGTGAGCTTTACGATAAAACGTAAAGAATAACGTATTGTAGCGAATTTTATTTACTACTTATCTATTGACACCAAATTAAAAAAATAAGGTGAAAAGTTGTCTGTTTTCAGCGGAGTTCACCCTAAAGCTTCGTTGTTTCCCAATAGATTTTTATGACCTTGCTGTCAATAGATAGGTAATAAAGTTTGATACAAAACGGTATAATTTACACTTTATCGTAAAACTCACTGTTTATTCGCTATTTTAGGTGTAACGCCAAAGTTCCGTAAAATTACCATAAAATAGCCACTGTTTTAAAATGATAAGTAAGATCAGCTTGGTATTTTTTCCATAAATGATCTTACTTAGGTACAAATTAATGTTAAGTTTGAGTCAAATCCGATAAATGGTGTGGGAGATAATAAATAATTAATGAAAAATATAAAGTGGCAAATATCTGGTTAACTAAGCGTTTTCAGAAAAATGTTTACCCTGTTTTTTTCTTTTTTTGTGGCACTTTACTTATGGGACACTCTGTATAATTGCCAAATTACAATTAACAGGCCCACTACATAATAACGAAAACCATTTGAAGTGCCTAAACATGTACTGACGTGTTGGAGAGGTTGGTGTGGTTTATGCTAATTAAATGACCCTTCATGCGGTTAAAATGCTGTGTGTATGAGTTAAACACGTTCTTTTTGCTCGTGTAACACATCCACAAGTCCTGTAACTTTGTCCAGATTCGTTAGGTATGTAAAACCTAGCCGAAACATAGTTATTTTAATTTATATTTGAAAATTAAATTTAAATTTGCAGTGTGATTTGTTTTGTATAAATTATTTGACTGCATTTAATTTAAATGTGAAACCTTGCTTACAGTTTAAAGCTGCCATGTATCATAATGGTTTCTCCATCTTAACTCTAATGGGACTCTCGTTTCGAATTTGGCCCACAACATGGAGATGCTTTTAAAGATTTAATAAATAGAATACATAATCAATAGTAAAGACCAGTGGTCAGACATAAACCTTCAGGCAGCAACATCCGAACCACGGGAAAATGGCGAAGTGCGAACCTCCACAGTATCTATTTATTTACGGTTGACACCAATTTACAAGATTTTGACATGCTTAGATATAATGATAATAAATAGTGAGATTTTACAAAAAGGCCCTAATGAAAATTATAACTAGAATAACAAAGAAAAACATATCTAAATTAAACATAGCCGACACGTAGCCACAAGCGTTACTGTGAATCTTAGCGAATTTCCCTAAAACAGAACTTTGTTTATTAATCTATTTTAAATTAGACAAAATTCTTTTACACATTATTAATATTAATATTTGTCTCCATGTTTTACATGGGTCTGTCTATTCGAATTAACAAATTAAGTCAAATATTTGTTTTATAATTCTCATGAAAAAATAAATAATCATATCTTAATTTATTTACAAATTTAAAATTCAAAAAATTATGATAAATTTGTTAATAATTTTAATTCTTATGTCTTTTAAATTTTCTTAAATTTTGTATAGTAAACAAACAACAGCAGTTAATATTTGTATTTGTTTTGACACAAAAAAGCTGTTTACTTTCTGTATCCTAGGCAACCTAGGCTAGTAAATTTATTTAACTAGGTTAGAAATAATTAGTTAAAACTAATTTCTGCCCAGTGCTCTGAATGTCAAAGTCAAGAACTTCCGACTAAATAATTAAAATGAATAACTTGATAACGGTAAATTCTAGAGAAGTCACCATTGGAAACTGTGGCAAACATCAAGGTAATAAGGTGGAAAGTTGTCTGTTTTCAGCCAGCGTTTCCACTATAACTTTGTTGATTCTTAATCGACTTCTTTGACCTTGGTGTCAATAGATAGGTAATACAGTTTGCTACAAAACGGTATCCTTTACGTTGTATCGTAAAACTCACCGTTTATTTTCTATTTAAGATGTAACGCCAAAAATTGCCCTAAAATTCCATAAAATAGCTACCGTTTTAAAATGATAAGTTAGATCATGCTGGTAATTTTTTTATGAATGGTTTTACTAAGATACAAATTTATGCTAAGTTTGAGTCAATGGTGTGGGTGATAATAAATAATTAGTAAAACATATAAAATGGCAAATATCTGGTTAACTAAGCGTTTTCCGGAAAATTTTTATTCGTAATTTTCTCTTTATTTTTACCCATATAACCTTTTCCCCAGAGTCTGGCACTTTACTTATGGGACACCCTGTATACACCTCATAAAGTTTTGCCATATGACTCAGGAGGTGTTGGGAAGCAAAAAACTGCAAACTACACCTTTCTACGACGTGTCCTTCTCTTTGGCGGGAGAAATGAATAGCTCTTTATCCTATGGAAATTCGCTGATAACGGCTATACAATGAGGCGAACATGAGACAACTTAAACATAGATTGACACAACATAATATTACTTATTTATTACGGCAATCGCCAATCTTACAACTAGAATACATTTTGGTCAGCATTCACTTGGGTTTCTATAACGTATAAACTCATTTAATAAAGACACGAACTGTGTCTGACTCTGGAAGTGTGTGTTTAGGCTGAGAACACCCGGATGTTTGAAGGCTGGTGTTCAAATGTTGGTTTTTAGTCTTTCCCGCCTCAACATGCTTATCAAACATGGTGACTTACTGGTTACCCATCAGTTTTAAATTGTTTCATGGTTACAATTAAATTGTGTTCACTTTTAATGAAAATAGATGACAAATCTGACTTACTGGTAAATTTACTGCCTATAATTTGTCTTTCTTATTTTATTTACATTTTCTTTTGTGTGGGAAGTTTAAAGTCAAACTCTGTTAGAGGCATTGACGTTTTTTGTGGTAGTCTATGGAATTATCAGTTTTTGAATGATGTCAAATAAAATATTGATTTTTAGATGCTTAAAGAGTTTGAAGTGACAGGTATAAAATTAAATTACCGTTACAAATGTTCATAATAATAGGCATTTATCGTTTCCTTAGTAGTAATCTATTTTCGAGTCAACTAGAACCAACCCTTCTCCTAAATCTAAAAAAAACTCCAGCTTTTCTATTTATAGGCAGTTTGTTATTAATATTATAACTAGTAATGATAACGAAGTTGGTCATTCATTAAACTCTTTTACCAACACAAGAAAATTAATAAAGATTAACAATTAACCTTCCATAAGTTTACCAACACAAGTTACAAACTAAATTTATGAATGAGTTATCAATGCGATAGCCCAACAATTAACACATTTAGTAAATTCAAACCATTTTGGCAAACGTAATCAAGAAGGAAAAAACGCCGGAACAAAGTCAACAACGAACATTTAAAATTCGAAAATGAAATGTATAATGCGTGGTAAGAAACTTAAACATTTAGTGTAATTCGCATCAACCGAAATAATATGCCCAGATCATCCAAAATCTAGAAGAAAGAGTTCAGCTAAACATTGGACACAAGAAGGAAACGGAAACAATGCCGGAACAGTTCTTTGTAACGCATCACGCCAACCTGCCATGTAAACTACAACCACAGAATACGTCACGGAATCACGCAAAAATACAACGTTTAGAAGAACTGTCTCCATTTCCTCCTAAGTGTTCTAAAGATACAAACTATTTCCGAGTTTGAAATCGCACCGGAAACGTTCCCACCAGTAAGGAGAACACGACGTCAGGATCTTGATTCATATAGTAGCTTAAGCTGCCCCAATTTTCAAAATGGGGGATTGGCGGGGGGTAGCCCTATAATTTTCATACGGAAGCCCCATCGAATGACACCTCATTTTGAAGGTCTTAGAACATATTGATGAATGTTGATAACTTGAAATACTGTATCTAGCTTAACCCAGAAAGAAATGGCGTCGATTTTAAGTTACACAGAGTTTTAAGTCTGCCCCCCAAAGACCCATTTTGAAAACTGGGGCAAAGTGTCAGTATGCATTAAAAATACTTTTGATAACTATATTAATATGTACCAAGTTTGGTTACGCTGAAAAAGCTGGCTAAAAAGTTATAAAGGCGTTTCCACACTTTTGCCTGACCTTGTAAAATTTTAAAAGTTAGCCTAGAAAACATAACAACATGCACAAAACATAAAGAAAGAAATAGCCAGCAGAGTTAATAAACACGTCCACGGCCAATGACAGCTTTCGACCAACTTACTGGCCGGCTGGCTCCGAGCGGCGGACACGACCAATCACAGATGTGCACCACACTGACCAACTGTAACATAGTAGGAATATACATAGTTCCTAGTTATGCACAGCCAACGTAGGCCCTTGAGGCATCTTACACTCGTTGAGTTCTCTGTGGGCCGTTTTGAGTCAGCATGCTGTGAGTTTTGGTGCTATATATTTCTGAAAGTTATGACTATCTTTACTCTAGTTAATTTTTGATTAGAGGAAGCCAGAGGGGCTTATTAAACTGAAGCTTGACTGATTGGATGATCTGCTAGTGTTATGTAAAAGTTGAGTGTAAGTCGTGTTATGCAAACTTCAAAATAAAAGGACGAATTATTTAGTTTTCATCGTGATATTCTCTTTACTTTCCCTTAAGGGCATTTCAACGTTTAGTTTTTTAACATTCTGTAATTAGACAGAAACATGTACCATCACATATTTCAATTCAATTTGATGACCACAGCCTAACAGGAAAGTTGGACCAGTAGATCGCAGAACAAATAGAATCCAGGTGGATTAAGCCAATTGATACCTGGTTGACCAGTACAAACAGAATTACAAACGACAAACTGTATTGCGTCCTGTTAAACGATACACAATTAATGCCCAGCCCAGGTTGTAGCTTACCCAATTCTGTTTGGTTTGCTAATAATGACACGTTAATAAAAAATACAATAAACGTTAAACTTCTGTAAGGTATCATAGTTTAAACGTTAAAGTATTTTCCGGGAATCCCGGAGTGGTAGGTTGAGAGTTCTCTGTCAAAGAATTCCTCCTATAGCTTTGATTTATCCTGTATCAAGAGGCTGACCAGAATATAGTTTTAAAACACTGTCTTGTGATCACTACCACATTAACTTGGTACAAAATACTCAAGTTAATAATCGCTAATTTTGTTCAGAAAGCTATCCTTCCATTTGTACAAAAATGTGTTTAAACTGGCAAATTGCATGATCACAACACAAGAAACAGATACCAAATTTCAATACCAAAACATTCATGGAGTTTGTCAGTAAAAACCCCAGTAGTACTGGAATTAATTTGAAATAACAGATGCGGCAGAACGGACCGTGCAGTCACTCATACCATTTCAGTCACCACCATGGTTTGGGCAGGTCATCATCGAGACTACGGCGTACGAGCAAATTTCAAAAATAGTTTTTCTGTGACGCAAAGACTTTATCGTCAGCATTTTCTTATTCCACGTCACGACCCAGTTCCAAGGACAAACACTAGCAAGCCTGGTCATTGATCTGCGTCGTTCATGGTTTTAGTTTTACAGATACCACTTTCTTTCAATTGTCCAAACCAGGCTTGTACGGTGTTTGGCTTGGGAATAGGGTCGTGACGGAGAATAAGAAAATTCCAACGAAACAATCTTTGCGTCACAAAAACGGAATCACTATCTTCGAACGCGCGTCGTTGCCGATACCGTCCTGTCCAAACCAAGGTGGTGACTTAAATGGCATGAGTGACCGATCAAAACGATACCATAATGTTTATTTTCCCACCACTGCTCGAGTACTACGCGAATCAAACTCGGTAATCAAATTTAGCACATTTGGAATTTAGCGAACAGTATATTTATCCGAAGCATGATGCTAAGCGGGTATTCTACAGTAGTTCAATGGAGATAACTTGGTCGGACCCGTGTTTGTGTATAATCCAGTGTCTTGCAGATAGTTTGCTAAGCTTGTTTGCCTCGAGCCGCAAGAACTGTGAGGCAAGATTTGGTCAAACATAAGAACCCTAGTCAGCCTCCAACTCATCATGACTTGGGGAACTCAAGCAAAATTTCCGATTTTCTTGTCTTGCAAAATGGGCAATCAGAGTTATATCTAATAGTCCATTATTAGAGCACTGCAGGCCCTTGTTAAAAGATCTCAAAATTCAAACTGTAATAAATGTATATATTTTTGACTTAGTAACATATGTAATCAATAATTTAGATAGCTACCAGTATAATGAATATTAACACAGATACAATACAAGACATAAGCAATCTTTAACAATAGATTTCTATAGACTAAGCAAGTGTAGTAGTAGTCACATTGTCTTATCATTAAAAGTTTACAACCATTTAGCTGAATTATTTAATAAATATGAATATAATGTATTTTTAAATAAATTTTATAAATGGTTATTGGAGCACCCATTTTACACGCTGACGGGTTCTTGAGTTCTTTGCATGAAAACCATTAGTTTTTTGAAGTTGTAGTTTTATAAATTTATACTTAACTACATTTATCAGTAATCATGTTTAGTTTGTTTTCTTAATGTACGAGTATATTTAGTTATATTTTAACCTTGTCAATGAGTTGTATCTTCTTATGGCAATAAATATTTATTCATTTATTTATTCATCGCAGTTCTTAGTTGTGAGCTATTATTTGTTATGTGAGCAATTTAGTAAAAAGAAAGAAACGGACTTTTCCTGCCACTTCCGGATTAAATGTAGTTCCTAGATTATTGTAGTCCTCTGAAGACGGGTGGAGTTTTTAACTACCCGAAACGTTAGGAGTAGTTTTTCGCTGGAAGTGGCAGGAAAAGTCCGTTTCTTTCTTTTTACAAAATAAATTATGAATACTAAAGATTTTGCTTGTTAAGTCTGGGACAATCTTTTATAAATAAAACCCTCGGGGGTGACAAAATCAGTGGTGATGACTTGACAACTTTCAATATACTCGTATATTATAACATTATAAAGTACAAAGTAATCATTTTCTCGAAAGCAAATCAGCAAAACCGGAGATTTCGGCAGCGATTGGATGTGAAACAAAGTTTTATTGAATATTTTAAACTGTTATTCTATTGCTTAAAATATGTATCATCTAACTCAAAATACTAAACCATCTTTAAAAATAATTTCCTGAGAAAAATTGGCATAATGATTAAGTTGTCTAATATCTACATTAGTATAACTACTCACAGCCTGTTTCAACAGTGTATACGAACCTTTAGAAAAAACCTTAAGCGTGTTATGATCAAGTAAGCTTTAACCAATTCAAAGAAAACCTCTGACTGGAAAAAGAAATAAGTATAGCACCGAAAGATGAACGAACATCTTTCGAATGTCAAATAGACATCGTTGAAATATATTGCAGCTGACCTGAGCTGTGTTTGAGAAACAGTTCCCGAATACAAACACTTCCTACTAATAGTTCAGTTCACGTAGCATACTGACAAAACAGTAGAGAATTGAACAAACTTTGCCCTGTTCCTACATGTTCAAACATTCCGTCGGACGTTTGTTTAAATATGATCTTTGTCATTTGAACTATTCGTCTATCAGAGGTAACCCCGCGAAAATCTATATAAGTGAACACAAATTAGGTTTAAATTACTTCTCAGTCAGTAATCCAAGTTTTTCCTATAAAGGTTACGGCCGTTTCCCCAAAGAATCAGGCCATAGCTAATAATTGATTGAAAATGCAAAGTAACTTATACGTAATAGTAAATATTCTAACGGCAAAAATATAACTCTTGAGAGTTTTACACTTATGTTGTCAATATGAGGTAACCATGTTAACTTACTATCTAGACTTAATCCTAATATCTTGATTTCTGTGTCAATCATGTCATACTTATGAAAATGCCTTTAACTACATAAAATATTTTGTGTTTTATCCTGATTTAAGACTAGACCATTTGCTTCAACCAATTCACGTGGATTTGGCAGTTGAACCCGGCCGACCTGGTGCGAAGCACGCACTATAAATAAAATAAATAAATAAATAAATTTTTATTGCAAAACATCACAATGATGGCAATCGTCAAAAAGATTTATTGAACTAAAATTTTTGTTTCACTCACATCTATACTATACATATCCCTGCTACGCCAAGCTTAGCCTCCATAGCTACAATTAGTGTTCTTATTTCAATTTATAACTCAATAAGAAGACCAATTATTTTCTCAAAGTCAATATTGTCCCGCTAATTAGTAATTACAGCTTCTTATGGATAGAGCCAGTTAATCATCAAAGTACGGTTGTTGACAAATTGAGTTGAAACTTTAGGTTTTGTGGTTTGCATGTTAAAAGTCCTGACTCATGCTTTAGGAATGGGATGTTGAGTAGATGAAAAACGCTTTAAACCCAAGCAAAAGGTAGTTTTAAGAGAAACCGACAACTTTTGTGGACATACAGCAACAAGTTTATTGATTTCAATAATTCAGCCACAAAATACAAAATTGATATTACCAATTTAGTACCAGTTAGTAACCGGTACTTTATACGGACGGTTCGGGAAAGGATTGCTAAGAATCAACTGTTTGGGTTCAGTGTTGGATGGCTGTTGTTACGGTTTAACGGTGGACACACAAATGCTTTCAAACCATATTAAACTTTCCTATGCCCCGATTGCCTGTCGCACTTTCCCATTTGTCTTGGATTGTTACTTCATGTTCTGAGTTTCAACGATCATTTATTACCTGTTAAACCTTGGATGTAACACTCAATGTTATTTATAAAATGTAATGTTTATCAAATTTATAATCTAGTTCAAGCGGTTCACACCGCGTCCAAACTTCATAATTAGGTTAAGATATTTCGGCCTCGCTGTGGAGTACCATCGTTACCACTGATTGGCTGAAACCCCTCTAATTGACTGATTGCAGTTTCAGCCAATCAGTGACTGAAAATGGTACTCCACAGCGAGGCCGAAATATCTCAACCTAATTATGAGTTTGGACACGGTGTGAACCGGAAGAATTGGATTATAGTTTTGACACCGGCCGCGAAAGCCTGATGAAGTGAAGCTATTACTGTACTAAAATGCCATATGACACTCAATATCGACCTTTACCTAGCGTTACCGCGTAGTCACTCAGGTAAATGGTGAAATGACTGTGGGAATCGAACTCGCGTAACCTCGACATTTGCACTCGGAGTGGTGCTTTGTAGTGATCTGCCACCTAGCTTATCTGGGCTGAACCAATTATGTAGCGTTATTAATATGTAAAATTAATTTTATTGATAAAACTCAGTTTATGTCGTAAGTATTATTCTATACACAAGTAAGCTATGCAGTAATCAACGTTGAATTTTAGGCTCAGTGATATTCTACAAATAGTCCACATATCTCCAGATCTTTTGAGGATAATATGTTAGAAAACTTAAGTTTTAACATTATAGTTGTACTACTATGGATATTTGAGATAGTATTGGAAATTACCACGACTATTCATTATTTTACATTGTGGTTTTGTGTTTTCAGGTAAGCTGAAACATCACAGTTTTCCGTAACTGTAAGTATTTTAGTTGTAGTGTATTATTTACACAAGTTATTTGCACATTCTGTTCATTGATATACTTTTTAATCGAAGAGCTTCGTTTGAGGAATGTTCAATCAACCATTAAAAAAGGTAACGATCGTCTTATTTTAAGAGGTGAAAAGAGGACTATGAAGTCTAATAATTACAACTCTATTGTGGATACAATATACATCGTGTGACAACAAAACCGCGTACAAAATAATAGAAGTATGGTTTAATTCATTATTAACAAAGCTCAACAAAAATGTTTTCTGACCCCCAAAGATTAACTAACTTAACATAGATTATTGAGATATATCTGTATACATCAACTGTGTCCATATATTCATTTATATCATCTCCACTACTTAACCTTAACGTTAACGTGCCTTAACTACTTAACTTTAACCTTGACTGGGACTCGTGGCGTGGTCCTGTAATCCAGCTTCATGGAGGTCAGGTTTTGAGGATGATATAGGTCTAAAGCGGCTCAGATAGTCTCAGTGATCATCTGATGATACCCGCACCAACTCCCACCACCGTTTAGACATATCAGACCATCACCTGCGTGGTTCGGAAGTCACGTTAAGCCGTTGATCCTTGTATTTCCATTGGTCATTGGGCTATTAATTAATGACCCATTCTAAGGAAGAGTCGGCCTAAGTTTGTAACAAGACTACACCTCATAACTCATTACTACCACTCATCACACACATATTTGCCTTAAAATACCCTCATGAGAGTGGTCGGCATCTCAAGTAGCGATATAGTGATATCTGCCGAATTAGTTACAACTGATAATCAGAACCACCCTCACTCCAGTACAGCCAGTGTTTGCAAGTGCTGAGGGGTACAGTGTTGGTGTTTGCGGGCTGTAAACTGAAGGGCCATTTGCAGTGTTTGAGCATTGTCAAGCCGATCCTGTTGTGCATTTGTCACTCGCATACATTTACACGTACGTTAGGCTGCACTACACCCCCTACCATACAGCGAAGTCAAGGTCTCCGAGTCCGCTTAAACGAGTCATCTTTGTACGGGCGACGCAAGGGTGTGCTAAACAACAATAGAGTTTGCCCCGCGGTGTTTAAAGCTTATTGAGTTGCACTTTAGTTAATTTATCCAAGCATCATCAACTTTAATTAACCAAATATGCAATATGTTGTTACTTATGCGAAAGCAGTTATTTTCTGTGCTAAAGTTAATAAGGTTCTTAGTAAGATGCGCCAAAATGTGTAGAAACATAACTAGTTCTAGCATTAAACGTGAAACTTTAAGGTTTATTTTAAATGATCAATTAATCTCTAACAACCTATCCTTATAGATAAGGGGGGAGCAAAACATCTTCAAGTTACTTAAAGTTATCCTTTCCTTAATGTACGCAAGAAAGTAGGTTTGAAATCGTTCAGTTATTAAAAGGTTAACATTGGCATTTCAATATACCTGAGCAAAAAAGGTAAAAAAAGTTTGTCTTGTTTAACGAGGCGAGGTTGGTCCTCTCTACCACTCAACCTCATTTCCAATATACCTGAAAATGCAATGTTCAATTGATGTGCAGATTACTTTGTTACCTACATATTGTGGCTAACCAGTTCTGCACTGAAATGTCAAACCGGGTGGTCAGAAACGCCCTGTTAAAAAATATTCATTTCCAATAAAATTAGAAATATATCAAGAAACCATTGTTGTACGTTATACAATCAATGTGCCTTTTCATTAGCTACTGAAAAGGCACATTGCCACTGACATATTTCTATGAATTGTTAACAATAGTCCATAAGAAATAGATCTATTTGTTTTCATCGCTGTTTAAATTAAAATGTCGAAGAAAAAAAGGAATGCAGTGTTGAACTTCCCAACGCGTACTGACTTACGACTCTCAATTTTGAACAAAACCTGGATACAAATTTGATTCATCTCAAATTAATGAGCTCTATAGGTAAGATTTAGTTGAAATCACTTTGTTTCTCCTTTCCTTTGTAAAATAGTTTGCCCAACATTAGGCTGTAACGCTTAATTTAGTCCACTCTGTTTACATCGTATACCGTTTGCACTGCCATCTTTTCCGGATTTTAGTACATCGAAAAGTTATGGGATATGAAAGTAAAATAAAAGTGTTGATAAGTATAATTAGTAGAATGTTGATTTTTACATCAAAAGACACAGCAAATCTAAAACTTTTTATGTAATTTAAAAAGTTTTCAAAGTGTCCCTCCGTTGACAGAATCTAGCCGATAGTCAACCTTCGTCATATTTTGAGCATTGAAAGGTTTGACTTCTTCTCAGGTGTAGATCATGTATTTTCTCAGCATAAACTAAGTTTTCGTGACCAAAAGAAGAAATCTAAAGTCGCCAAATCAGGACTTCTAGGTGGCAGGACCTTCCTCCCAATCCAACGATCAGAAATCTGTTGTTAAGAGCTTCTTGGACTATTAGACTGTAGTGACATGGAGCTCCCAAGTTGAAGAAATTGGAAAGGAAAAGGGCATTAATGTCATTTTCCAGCAGGATGGAGTTTTTCCAGCTCCATGTCACTACGAATAGTCCAAGAAGCTCTTAACAACAGATTTCCTGATCGTTGGATTGGGAGGAAGGTCCTGTTTTGTGGACACCTATGAGTCCTGATTTGACGCATTTAGATTTCTTCTTTTGGGGTTAGATTAAAAACGTCTATGTTGATAAAATGCGTTATCTACAGCACCTGAGAAGAAGAATCAACGTAGCCATTTCAACGGAGACTCCTGAAATGCTCCAAAACACCTAATGGGAGGTTGACTATCGGCTAGATGTCTGTCGTTCAACTGCGGTTTTGAAACTTTTAGTTGCATAAAAAAATTTGCCTGTCTTTTGTAAAAATCAACATTCAACCTTTTGTATTGCTGTTTTTCACTCAAATCCCGTACACCTTTTCCAATGACCTAAATCTGTTGATTCCCCTTACTGAAATTTCGCTAGATTCACAAGAGCGCTTGTGACCACGCGAGAGCTAAGCTTTTGGTCAGACATTAAGAAACCGTTTTGAGTGAATTCTACGCAACATTTACAGTTTTAGATACTTTAGTTGATCAGCATTTTATTTGGCGTTCTCCTTCGCAATCTAATAAACATGACACGCTATTAGTTTGCGTGATCACATAACTTTTCGATGTTTGACAGATAAATTGGAATGGTAATTTGTAAGGTAATATATTTTCAGACCATATGCTTATTTTCTGGGAGATCTGAGAAGGGGAAGTGGGTAGAAATCCTTTGATTGAATACAGTGTTTTACCTATCAAATATTTGTTAAATTGTTTTTTCAAATTTTTTAACATTGTTATTGAAACTATTAATATTTTCTGGAAGATTTAGGATACATTTTCTGTCTATATAACTTGACCGTTTTTCAAAACCCTTAAATTATGATGCTTTTTTAATAATATCTTGTTTAATTCTAGTGTTATTCCTATGAAGTTGGTTATCAAAAGTGTGTGTATCTTGATTATTTAGAGTCATTACAATATAACATTATAATACAACGGTTTGATCACAGATAACCAAAAAAACACTAATAGTGTTTGTGAGTGTTGGTCAAAGTGTTATTTTGACAAATATAATCAGAGGGAACATTGATATTAGAGGCAAGTAGAGAGTTGTGCATCCAATATTATTATCATCTAACGCATCCATTGGGAATCGAAACTACCCTCCCACGTGTAAGAACCCCGCGTTTCCATTTGGCCGCCGTTGGTACTGGTGGCAACATGTCTTATTTATTGGTGAACGCTTTTTATAATAAGACCTTTCCCTAATACTTACTCGATGGTATACAGTCTTTGCTCTTCAATTTTTCACGTATTTAATTGTCTGTGTTCAAGTTAATTTTAAGGCTTAAAGGACAAAAATCTAACTCGGTTTCAGTTAGCTAACCTAAAGTTTACCTTATGGGCGATGAAAATAAACAGAAATAGATCTGATACGGTGAAATACGAATGTTGCATGTTTAGAATACTGTTTGTTTCTGCATGTTTGCATGTTTGTTCAATACATCAGTTTGAAGACATCTGACTGATGGTCTGTGTTTGATTTGTGTCTGCCTCTCGCCCTGTTTGTTGTGTTTGTAGTGTTTTACAAAATATATCTACTCTGCAATCGCTTCTATACACTGTTTATTCGAAACGGTGGTCTGCTCCATTTATTTTTGAAGCTAGGGTAATGTAAACATGAATTTTGTTCGTTCGAATCAAAGCCAGTTCACTTTTGGAGAAAAATGTGTATGTTTATTACGACAAATACGATACATTTTTTACCTACTACGTAATATTTCAACTACAGATTAATTTTAAAATTTTGTTTAGGGAAATTACTTTTTATTTACGCTGAAACCTGTCAAAGCTTAACGCATTGCGTTAGAGTTAAAGACTTTAAGTTACTCGTGCCAATTTATTACGATTCTTTAACATTGCAAAATTCCATTCAAATTGCTCGATATTTTATTCATTTAAATTTTAAACACTGTCATTTTTAAAATATTAAACCTTTTCAAACAACCTTTTAAATGTTTCACGAACTCACTAAAAGTATTATTTTAATTATTAGTCCTCAAGATAAATTCAAACTGGAATGAATAGCTCTATTTCTTATGGAAATTCGCTAATAGCCCAGGTCTATACAAACAGCAATTGTAATACTCGTAATATAATGTCTATTTATTATGTAATAAATTCATCCAAATTAATTTCATATATGCAATACTACTTAAATCAGCTATACAAATTTACTATATACGTTCCAATACTAGAGCTCAAAACCCTCTATTAGTTTTGTTTTCCATGGTTTGGTACACCCTGTTTGAACGCGTTAAGACTACACAGTACTGGTCGGCCGTTTTGTTTTTTTCTTATAACAGCAGTGTAAAAACAAGCATTTTCTTGTGAACTTCACACTTCATGCCTATAGTTTTCATCAGATCTTTTTGAAATGGGTTTTATTTGAAAGACGGCAATGTACTGTAGTGATTTCGCTTACCACTTTTGCCTGACCCTGTATTAGTTTACTAGTAAAAACTAGAAATCCAGGTACAAATGTACACTACTTGATGTATCACTATGATGTATGTATTGGTCGTTTACCGTTGGAAGAATAAAATAAATGTCCCTCAGTTTTTGGATTTATTTGACGGTTACAAATATGAAAATAGAATTCGTCTCAGCGGAGTCACTAAAACATTTAATGGCCTTTAAAACAAAGTTTATTTCATAATAATCCGATGAAAACTGTAGGTGCGAGGAGTCCCAAGAAAATGCATGTTTTTACATTGCTCTTATGGGACGAAATTCAAGGTCACAGTCACTACTGCGCACTCTTAAACTATGACAGGTTGAAATGCACAGTGTTCACTCATTTCATTCGCCTAGCCAGTCACACTACTCTTGCTCTTGATGTGTGACTGCTATGTTGCGTGTCGGAGAGTCGTGTTCAGGCTTTTTACTTTACACGACGAAACATTACCTCACATGGTCACGTGATCAGATTCCATGTGAGCACGTATCATATGCAGCTGTATACTGGCGAACTAATTGTTCCTTGTTCGTACAAGAATTTGCGTTTTCAACAAATTCCATAGGAAATGGAGCTATTTATTTTTATCGCCATGTATAACAAAAGTGTAAGGGGTTTTACGCTACCCAACAACTACTGAGTTAAAAGGCAGAACTGTATATTAGTTTTGTACTTCAAAAGGAAAACTGTGCAAAGCTTATATTTTAGCTTGAAAATTTGCTTTGTACGGAGCTCCACAAATAAATCATGTCATGTATATGTGTTTGTAACCACTCTATAGGTCCGGCTATCCGGTTCACGAAATTTGAACTAATGTTCCTTTTGTGGTAGTAGTCCTAATGTTTTCCCGGAAGTAGTCGTTTGGGGACGCGTTTTCCCAAAAATGGGGTTGAGGCTATAATTACAGTATTTATGGTCGATTTCAAAGAAACTAATTATGTAGTATGATGACCATTTATATCTTTTAATTATAATAATGTTAACATAGTCACCATGTGTACTTTAAGATCAGCAAAGTCCGTTTAGCTAGACCGAGACGACGTCGGAAACCGTTTTTCTGCCGCCATATTGGTCTGGCTGACTAGATTTTTCAGTACACATGTTGGGTAACACAGTTTGTAGCCTAAAGCCCTTTGGGGAAACGATCCCCAAACAACCAAAAAGGCACTTGCAGTTATGTCCCTGCTTTATTATGCTTAGTTATTCCCCTGTAAATTCACCAGGATTTACTGTAGCGTTTGTAGCTACGCATTGGTTATGTTTTGTATCAATAAATATAGTCATAAAACGAAGTTTTATTGGGGTTGAGTTGACTCTTCTAAATTCTATGAGTTCCTTTGTTTTCATTTTACATAAGCATGAACAAATTGCGATACTTTCTTTCATAAAACGTCCTATCAACCCTATCAACTGAGGTTTTGTTCATTTTAACGAAGACCCAAGACTGAAAGCTTGGTGTTGTAAACAGTTTATGACGTCAGGGGCTCTTGAAGGGTTTGACCAAAACTTACTCATAGTTCTTGTAACTTGAGGGAATGGCTTTACCAAACTGTATTACTGACTGCATTGCGGCACAAATATTACCAAAATATTCTACCGACCACGCCGACTCAAGCTAAGTGGGATTTAACATATGGTTTACTGAAAGTGGGTTTTTGTAGACTTTCAGTTTTATTGCATTAGTGAACGGTTTTTTATAGGTGAATAGTGCTACCAAACGTTTTAAATGGAAAATTGTTGTTTAATCAAGCCAAACATAAAAACAGTCACAATTCGAGTGAAGAGGTCAGTGTAGGTTTATGCAAATACAAGCCCCATTCACACGGTTAAACATCGTCCATGTAGGAGTTGACACAATGGCGACTTGTCCAGATTCGTTACATATGTAAACCAAAGTCACTCAAGTTACTTGTTTTTGCACGACAACATGTTTTATGGCGTCATACAAAGAGAGTTGTACTTAGAGTTATACTTAAATCAATGGTTTATTGCGAGACACATTTCAATGTTATCTAGGTTTGCACCACTTGTTCTATAGATTTGCATGTTGTAGAATGTCTAGGCCTCTGGAGAAAAGATTAATTAGATATAACCAAAGCTAGGCATTGCAGTTGGGTGGTTCCGATGCAGATCACAGTGGCAATTCCAACTGATTTTCCAGAATCCTAGCGAGTTTCACTAAATCACCATTTGAGATGCCGACCACTCTCATGAGGGTATTTTAAGGCAAATATGTGGTGAAGGATAAGTGTAATGAGTGGTAGTAATGAGTTATGAGGTGTAGTCTTGTTACAAACTAAGGCCGACTCTTCCTTAGAATGGGTCATTAATTAATAGCCGAATGACCAATGGAAATACAAGGACCAACGGCTTAACGTGACTTCCGAACCACGCAGGTGATGGTCTGATATGTCTAAACGATGGTGGGAGTTGATGCGGGTATCATCAGATGATCACTGAGACTATCTGAGCCGCTTTAGACCTATATCATCCTCAAAACCTCACCTCCATGAAGCTGGATTACAGGACCACGCCACGAGTCCCAGTTACGGTGTAAAACCCCCGAGTGGACCATTTTTGTCAAATGTTTACAAATTATCCTTTTGTAAATGTCTGGTTAGTTTAAAATCAGCGAAAGCGGTTCACTGGTATTGACCATTTATAATCAGATTTCAATTAAACTTATAAAATACAAATTTCCGATTATCCACCGCCATATTGGTTTGGCTTGAGTTTTGAGTGTATGTTGTAGAAATAATACCTCCCCATGGAAAATACATTACACGACCTTTAGTTAAAGATATTCAATTCAAAAATTGAACTTTTGACGAAAACGCCGTTCTGGAAACTTAAAACTCTCCATCGCCACCTTTTCCAGCCGTATTGTAGTCACACACGCTTTCCTTAACAAATGGAAGAACGTTGCCAATACAAAGTCAGCAGTTTTACCGCAGTGATGAGCAGAAAATCAGATGAGTGGAAGAGAAACATCCGTGTACCTGACTAAAGCTCAGCCTGCTTCACAAACAATGGTCCAACTCTGACTGTTTTTCAAACACTGGCGAGAACATGTTCTGAATGCGAGAAATATTTAAACTGTACCGCGGAGAATTTCAATGCACTGCGGAACTACAGGTTCTTAATAAATTACAAAATTATGGATTTTAATAATTCAGATATTCTATGACCAAACGATTACCATAATATTGAAAATTTAACTATTTCAAGTTGCCCTACTTTATGAATCCCAAGCCTGTAAAGGTTTGAATGCAGCAGTACTACTTCAGTGCAAGTTCATGGAAGTTATTTCAGAGCCATAGTTGACCTCGGCATATAATGTGTTTTCTTAATTAGTCATCAGTCAGTATGGGGTTTCAAGTTGAACGGCTTCTGTGACTAAAACAGGTTGGGGTGTGTACAGGACAGCTTTTCTGTGGAATGTGTTATATTTATTATTAATATTTTAATGATTTATATGTGGCAAGTAAACAATTTGTAAGTTTCCTTTACGAACATCTGTTACGGGAAAAATTGCTACTGTGGTACACGCTGAGCTATGGTTACATCTAGAAAATGATTTTTGTCATTCTGCTCTGAAAACAGCTGCTTTAGACACATGTATTGACAGTGCTAAAGTGTCACTTTTACATCCAGGTAAATAAAGTATTGTTTTGATGATCTTTTTGTGGCATGGACATCAGCTGGTTCAACGAGTTTGTTTTAATTGTTTTGAAATTTAACACTGACGTATAGTAAATCAGTGCAACAGCTGTTTCTTCAAAACATTATAATTCAACCTGTTGAGCTCAAAACAATGTTTACTTAATTAATTGTTTATAATATTAAAACATTTCTTGACACTTATTTCTCATTATTATTTCCATCATGACAAAAAGCATCGTTCATCACTCGACCCGAAAGTGTCTTTTTGACCCTCGGTCATTTAACGTGCCTCGGACGTAAACCTGACCTCGTGTCAAAAAGTGTCACTTTAGGACCTAGTGATGAAATATACTATTCCTTCAGAAGCCTAAAGAATTCCACAACAAGCAAACCTAGATCAAGTTTAACTCGACAACCAACTCGTAGCATGACGTAACAAAACATGTTGTCGTGCAAAAACAAGTAACTGAGTGACTTTGGTTTACATAGGTAACGAATCTGGACAAGTCACCATTGTGTCAACTCCTACATGGACGATGTTTAACCGTGTGAATGGGGCTTGTATTTGCATAAACCTACACCGACCTCTTTACTCGAATTCTGACTGTTTTTATTTGTGGTTTGACTAACAACTATTTGTCCATTTAGAGGGAAGTTTAGCTGTACAGAAAAAAGGTCTTGTTTGTTACGCAGTTTTCATAAATTGCATAGACTTAACATTCTGAAAAAAGCTCTTCAGAAGACTTTAATTCTGTGAACTCTTAGTAAATTTAAATTTTGTATCTTGTTTATAAGGAACGGCTAACAATTGAAGACAGTTTCAGTTACATTTTTTTCTCATCGAATTAAAGACGTTATTTCGACATTACTAAATTAGTCCAACCTGTTAAAAAAAATACTGAATTCGTACCACGGAAAGACTTAATACATTTTTGAACGATGAAAAAGTAGGTAAGTTCATATTTGAAAATTTAAAACTGTTGGCAAATCACTTCTTTTAATTTAATCAAGAGGAACGCTATTAACATAAAACCACTTTATTTCGACTAGATGCTCTAGTCCTTTTCGTAACGTAAATATACGTAAATACATAAACGTAAACTTTAGCAAGATTGATAATTTTGTAAACAATAGTTTTGACCTTGCTCAATGCCTTAATTTTAATGACTTAATGCTTTTACCTGAAGAGGATTAGAGTATCTAGTCTAAATATAGTGGTTTTTATGTTGAAAGCGTTTCTTTTAAATTAATTAGGGTTAGTGATTTTGCCCAACATTTTTAAATTTACAGAAAGACTTCATAGCTTGGAAGACTTTTATAACATGTACGTACTAACCAAAGTTACTTTTTTAAGTCTAAAGTTTTCATTTATAAACTCACTCAAATTTAATTTTAAAACTCGCTTAAATTTCAAGATGGCGTCAATCAACACTCATTTGATGATGTAGTATTTACTCTTTTTTAGTGCTGTATGCGTGGTATTAATTTGACAATTTAATTATACGAGGCAGGAAATTAAACGCGTAAATATGTGTTCTCATAATAGTTTTCTTCCAACCAACCATTTTCGAGTTAATATTGAATTATAGAAAAGTTAGGGGATAGTTTACTAGCCTCTCTCGCTGGCAAGCACGTTGAAGAGTTTCCCCGTTTTAGGAGCACATGAACCACGTTGAATGTTGGTCGCATGATTTTCGCTTTGTGGTAAATTATCAAAATTTTAGCCTACTACCTAATTAATCACTTAAATAATGAATGTACTACGTGAGTTCACTATTTATTAAGACCTCTTCGTGTTTATGCATGTCAGGATTCCGTTGTATCTAAATATTGAGAATTTGGACTTCCTGAATTAAATTGATTTTGTTAAAATAATATCCATTTTCTTAACAATGCTTGGCTATTGCTGACTTTTCTTCTAAGCTATAATATTAATGAGTTACAATAGAAATAGTACAGGGTTATTACAAATGATGTTCCTGATTTTGATTATAAATATTAATGGGCAAATTTGCTTTTTGACCATTTTAATTTGTACCATTGGAAAGAAAAACTCATCAAGTATTATCTATACTGGCGTGGGTGCGTATCTGCTGTTTCTTAAGTCAATTGTTGTACGTGTTGTGTAATGGTTGAATTTGAAGACAGTAATGCTTGCTTTGTGATGGATTATCACATTAACAAATTTTTATTAGTGTGCAACCAATTTTTAGAACCAGGTTTGATGAAGATCCTCCTAGTAACCAATCTGATTACAAGTTGTAATTAAATTTTAAAACGACTGGCCGCATTTGTAAAAAAATGTGACTAAGGCTCATCGTTTGTGCTTGGGGCATGAATCGGGCGCGGAGGTCCGAATGATGACGTACTCTTGAACTGGCCACCAATATCTTCGGATAACATTTCCCATTATTTTTTCTTGTGGGGATACATTAAAAATAAGGTGTACACATCAGTATTACTAAACAAACGATCTGAGATAAAACCTGAGGCAAACCTGAGATCCAGCAATGGATTACCAATGCCGTCGAAACAATAGATCAAGATACTCTTATCAACTTATAGCAAGTGCTTGATTATAGGATTAAAATCTGTTGTAACACAAGGGATACCCGTATCAAAAATTTATAGTTAAGAATAGTTGTGATGAAACCTTTTCAGTTTTTCTTAAAATGTAACCATTTTGTTTCTTTGTAAAACATATAAAACTACATTTTATGTACACTAGAAATCGTGAACATAATTTGTAATAACCCTGTACTATAAGCATGCTGCGGTGAAGCGCTTCAATATAAGCCACAACTAGATGTGGTTGTGGCATAGACTTAGTTGTTGACAATGTGTAAATGTCTGGTGTAATTGAGAGAGTTGGTCAAGTTACACACAACTTCAGTTCTGCCAACTTGTCTTTGTCTACAAGCATTGTAATCAATGTCAGTCAGTAGCAAGTAAACACCTGACTGCCAAGTAGTTATCGTGTTTAATGTTTAGTTAACTAGCTCGTATCTGAGTGAACGTAGTGAAGGATGAGTGTGATGAGTGGTAGTAATGAGTTATGAGAGTCTTGTTACAAACTAAGGCCGACTCTTCCTTAGAATGGGTCATTAATTAATAGCCCAATGATCAATGGAAATACAAGGACCAACGGCTTAACGTGACTTACAAACCACGCAGGTGATGGTCCGATATGTCTAAACGATGGTGGGAGTTGATGCGGGTATCATCAGATGATCACTGAGACTTATCTGAGCCGCTTTAGACCTATATCATCCTAAAAACCTGACCTCCATGAAGCTGGACTACAGGACCACGCCAAGAGTTAATGGGCATATGATATACAAATGCACGGGATAAAATAGCTTGTATTTCTTGTAACCGCCGCAATAACCTTGTTAGCAAAAATAGCCAACTTTAGGATTGAGGGTGGGTTACTAGGAAAGCCCTTTTAGAGTGTGAATTACCGAGGGGACCTAGGGGAATATGGAATATTGGTCAAATTCTCCTGCAAAATAGCGAGTTTCGAGTAATGTTTGGGGAAATTTTTATCTTAAAAGATTTATTAACCGGATTTCGTTACAATATAGGCCCACATTATTAATTTTGCTCTCAGGCGTTTTACGTTTTATAGGCAAAATAACTCTACATAACCTAAACTTCCAAGCTTTTGGATTATATCGAAATGTTCAGATTCTTTGGTAATGGTAATACTCGTGCTGAAATATGTTTTAGAGTTAAGAGAATTTACTCCACAGGACTGTAATTTGTAGACTTCAGACGGACACCCGAGAACTAAATAAGTGGGTGACGATGAACGGATGCCAATCATACGACGCAAACCAGATAGGTGTTTTTCTGTGTTTGGCTACTTTGCGAGAGTCAAAGTTACTTTCGCCGTTCCGAGATTCTTGCCAGCAAATTATTATATTTATGATTGCTAATCATTAAAAATATAAGTGTACTAATAGCATAGTTTTAAGTATTAGCAACAGTATTATTTGCTGTACACATTTCGTTTTGAACAAACCTTACAATAAAATAAATTCTACGGAGGACTCATGGGAAGTAATCATGACCAGAAACTCCCTTTGGCCTCACACCTAGAAATAGGTACACGTTATTAATCGTAGCGTGAACGATGCAACCTGCTTAATTATAGTTTTTGAGCTCAAAAATAAATGGAAGGTCTCATTACAGAAACTTAAGAAAGTTTATGAAAGCAGTCCCCTGGTGGATTAAGAGGATTTAATTCCACCGCTACATTAAAGATCTCTGAGGCAAGATGAGATGATCTTTACAACAGCGATGAGTTATGAAAGATATTTTCCTTCTAAAGGTTTCAATATCAATGCTTTCTGGACTTGAAGATTACAGCTTTAATTTGTGTTTGGAAATGCTTAAAACAAGTTACGTCCTAGGCAGTTCGACGATCATTGTTGTTTTTGCCAATGTACGCATCAGTGCAGTATTGGTTTGTCGTGAACTGTAAAGATTTCTGATTGTCATAACTTGCAATAAAATTATTCATTTATTTCTAGCCATTGGCGCTAATAGTGGACAGACCTAACATAAAAGGGCTGCAATAAAACATCATACAATATAAACTATAAATACAAAATCACTAAATGTTTTAAATATTATCTTCTAAAAAATGCTTGACGCTGTAATAAGACTTTTGCGCTAAAATGTTTTGAATCTTCGTTTGAATTTTTGAGGTTGTTTTCTTTTTTGGTGGTATTTTGTTATACATTTTTAAAATGTTTTAACCTGTTTGTTTTTATAAAAACTTATATTGAAATCCAATATTTCTAAATTATAAAATTGTCCTAAATTATGTTGATTTTAAAAATTTTGAACGGTTTTGAATTTAAATCCATTAAACTTGAAATTTCTTGATATGTGACGATTTCTAGTTTATTTTTGGTAGGGCGGGAGATTGCCACTGAAGTACTGGTATCATAAGCAAAAATACATAACTTTAATTTGCAAACATAGTCTTACAGGTCGTTTATATGATAAGAAATAAAAGTCAATCTGCGTGATAGAATTCCTTGGTATCGTATTAAAATGCTTAAAATAATGTGTATTTATCAATACCGATAGTGACAGGCAACTTTTAGGCTGTTACAAGCTACGTTTGGGAAAATAAATGCAGCAGTATATTTTGGCTTTAATGTAAACTTATTTTAAATCTAAGAATTAATATTCTAATTATGTGTTTACCACACTCTTAAATTTAAGTTTTAAGTTTAATTTGCATTTTGTATTTAATATGATTTGTATTATATCGTTATTAAGTTAGTCTGACAGTCTTGCCTGCCTTAGTGAACTTAATTTAAAATCACGTGTAAAAGATGTATTTTGTTACAATTAAGTAATGAAAACCCGTGCCAGATGAGTGTTCTAGTTTCTTCAAATCTTGACCAACAAGTTGGAATTAGGTTCTCATAGGTCCTTTAATCGAGTATAAAGTCAACTTTCTCATGTTTAAGTAATAATGTATATTGAAACGTTTAACTTGAAAGTCAACTCTACTACCTACTTTAGTTATAATCGTTGTAACTACATTTATATATAATATATCTCTGTAACGATTATAATTCCAATTTTACGACGGCTTTGTAGCTGCAAATGTTAAGAGTTTCGGTATTAAAAGACTTTATGACAAATTCCAGCTTTGAGTTATGGACAAAACCAGTCATTCCCATTTAGAGAGTGCAATCTACATCATACATAATCAATCGAACCGAACATAATCCAGGAATAATCCATTTGGACATAATCTGCTCAGTTCAGACTATTGGTCAACACTAATCAGTGCGTGTGAACAATTAGACACACTCTGTGCTAGAAAGTGCTTGGCAATTAAAGTTTCAGCTTTTAGTGCAAGTAACCATCTGAAAAGAAATAGTTGTATACAATACTTTTATAATATGGATATGTATAACTAAATATATAACTCAATAAAATGTAATTGTTTCAAAAACAATTTTAATTGTGGAACAAATAAGAAAGCTGTTTATGATTTCTTAACTGGTCGAGCCGGAAGAGATAGTAAGTATTACTGTTAGTAATAAAACCCTAGAAGATTTGTAGATTAAATTCAAACTCACTGTTACGTTCACCACTACATATGTTACGGCCATAATTGAGCAGTCACCGCTTTCCTAGGAAACCATAGCTTTAGGAGAAACAGTTGTTTCAATAGTTACCATTTAGTCAAGCTCATTGAAACAGCTGATGTCTCTGCAACATAAAACTTATCAAAATTATCACTTTTACCTTAGGAAGTAAAATATCATTAAAAACAACCTTTAATCCCATGAAAATAAAATTGAAATTTTGGCACGCAACTACACGTGTGAAAAGATAGCTGTTTTACAACAAAATAACAAAAAAGTATTTCAGACAATTTCAGGAGAATTTTTTTCTCCCTTCCTTGGTTACAGTTGACGGAATATTCATTTACAACACTGCGCCCAGCATCATTAGTGTTTTGTTTCTAAAGTATCCAACATGTCCCCCACAACTGACCACCATTATTCAAACGCAATTAATCACAAGTTCATCTTCCTATTTACCGCGCGTTTTTCATATATTTTGGTTCATCTAAGCAACACACGTAAAGAAGTCGTTTTTATGAAGTATGATGAGATGGACTATGTTTTGTCATTATGCTCCAAAATCATACGGGGTGAGTTTAAAAAGTCCCTCCCTTAACTTTAAAAAAAGGACATTGTAAAGTTTGTTTTGACGTAATTTGCGTCACCCACCCCTACCCAAAATACCGGGTTGGGAGTAAATTTTTAAATACAAGCCCCCCTCTTGTGGCACCTCAAAAGAAAGGAACTTGAATACAAATTCAACTTCGTACAGAAACATTTTTATCTATATTTTAAAGATTACGAGAAATCAAGTTTAAAATTCTACATAATACATAAAGTTTTTATGACAAATCTTTCTTCAAAATCGTTTATGGGATTATGTTATAGGGTTGTGATGTTTCCCTCAAAGGATTTTCAGGACAAATTTGTCATTTTAAAAAGTTGAATGTGAAATGTGGCATTTTAAACCTGGTTTCTTGTAATCTTTAAATAGGTATTACACAAAAACTAGTCAAGATACAAAATTTGTCTTTTCGTCGTTGAATTTGTGTTAAAATTCCCTTTTTTTAGGTGACACAAGGGGCTCCCCCTCCTATGGGTGAGCGGTGGGTGACGCAAAGTACGTCAAACAAACCAAACTTCAGGGTCCCATAAACACAACCCTAAAGGGGTTTTAAGATATTTCTTTTTTCAAAGGTTAAGGTGGGGGGGACTCACTCTGTATATTTAAATTTTCCTAACTGAATCTTTGTATTGCTAGGCTGAGCTTAACGCTCTTGCTAATTGAGTAAGGATCGTTTAGGTAAATAAATAAAAGATTTAGAACAATACTCTTTTTCACCCGTCAGGTTTATTACACAAAATGCGTTTTAGCACTTGTTGTAAAGGTAATAGGAACATTTTGACCCGATCGGTGGGTTTTCTGGTGTTACCACAAAATGGGAGTTTTGGGTGTTAAGTCCGGAATTTCAGACGAGAACCCCTACCGTATGACCCTACATTTTAAAGGCCATAAAATATGGTACGAATTTTCATTCAGATAAATAGATACCATCGTTATAGTTTTTGAAGAAATAAAAAAAACATTAATATTACTACTTTAGGGGGTCATGAACTTTACAAAAAAAGTGCTCCTTGATAATTTTCGGATCAAAAATTTATCAACGCCATTTTTGTGGTTTTAACCGCACAGGTTAGACCAAACCCACATAGGTTTTCAGTGGTTCTAAAAGCCTAACGAGAAGTTTTTGTTTGTGCTTTTTAGATAAAGTTATGGTTTCTCTAGACCGCAGTGAGCTGATGTTGCTGAACCATTATGCTATTCCGTTAAAACAAAACTGTTGTTAGCCTAAATCGTTTATAAATAAATTTCCTTTGAATAAATTCCCTGTTATACTGGTTATAACGAACAATACATGGTTATATAAAGCGTCATTAACTTTGAGCTGTAACACCGGAAACAATAACCTCACAACCTTTATCGTTGTTTAATACACACAAAGGTGGTAATATCTCGCGTTTCAAAGAATTTAAATTCTTTAGCAATCGTTCTAAATATGACCCAACAGAATGAGAATCTTCTAAAGTACTTCACTGAATTGTAAAATAAACGTCATTTATTACTTTTGATTACATGCAAACCTTTAAAACTCTGCTAATTGACTATAAAACCTATGTTTAAATTGACTTGTTCTTGAGGGATTTCTTACAATTTACAACACATTTTATAATAAATATTTTCTTTTATCATAATGTTTTTCCAAAGACGTTTATTGCTTCATACTCTATTTATTACCATCCTTAAATTTTATAAAACGTTCTAAATCAAAATTAAAAGTTAAACCCTATTGTTCAAAGGGTAAGCCATTCAACTGTACATAAAAAGTACATCATCTCTTTTAAAAAAGGGGCTTATGACTGGAAAAAAGACGTATAAAAAGCACGGCTGACAGCTATCTCTGAAAAAAGGGCTTGTGTAAGGTTTTTCTCCATTAGTTTTTTATTTTTATATATTATTAAACCGAAGAGTTTAGTTTTATTAGTGCTAAGTGCCATGCATTGATCTATATTTTTAATCTAGGGTGTTACTACAAAAAAATCACTTTTTATTTCTTTTAAAACCCCAAGTAATTACTTGTACCATATCTCAAATCTCACTTCTCAATCATATGCCTCTCTTACATAGACCTCTTTAACTTGTTGTTTAGTTAGATCACAAGGTAGTCTTAAAGCTCTGGCCACATTTATGTATACTCAAACCCTAACGTATATTACATTTTGGTTTTCAATAATATATCTGCAATGCTGGCCTTACCCACACTAATAATAATTCTGAAAATATTTTAAATTTTAATGCTACATCTCTGTTAGTCAATCGACAACATGAATAAAGTAGTCATAACGAAATCCTGATGGGTGGGGCTAACTTCACGACAACCCTGCCCAAGGAACATTGAGCCCCACCCAGTTAGCAAAATGTATTGTAAAACTTTCTTTTTCCTACACCTTTTTTTATTCTTAAAGCTATTTTCAAAACTCTACGTGTTAAGGAGTTGGGGTGGGAAAAGGTTTTCCCTAGCTTCACACGGTTCATCCAATTAACAGATGCGCCTGAAAATTAAGTCAGTGCTAAATTTACCTTTGTCGCATACATGTTTTGTTTTAATTATTGCTGCATTGCAATTGATTGACGTTTAACAATGTATAAGCCCAACCACTTACCAAAATCAACCCGAGAAATATGTCAAATATTCAATTCATGTTTTGTGCTGCTGAGGTGTATCTTTTATGTATTTATTGCGACATTAATTCATTAATTAAGGCTTAGTAGGGGTGTGGAGAAAACATACTTCCACCTCCACCTCCTCAAAGAGGCTGGCGTGAAGCTGGCCTTGCTTACTTTCTTCAGCTATGTTATTATACTTGCTAAATGTTTGTGGTTGTTACCTATCTATTGCAATGTGAAGCATTGTTAATAAAGGGTACTTTTCAGAATTGCTTCCGGTATAGGTAGGGGCAGAGGATATTTCCTCTGTTCTGATCATAGTGGGAAACAATAAAACACACGTTAAATACTAATGCTAATAACTGAGGTAAAATTTGTATTACAAAAAGGTTGATAAAATGTATACAACTCATCAAGCGCACGGGTGTTTTAACAATGGTATCGTTATTGTTCAGTTGTTTAGTTATTTATCAAGTTGGAAAATGCGCGGTTAAAACATAATTCATTCGCGTTCCCAAGGTGCAACGCGGAGTTAAACAATGTTTTGATAACATCGAGAACAAAGCTCAAACCAACCAAGGCTGGTTGTCCGATATTTTGTTCTCGCACCTTTCACGTGGCTAATATTAACCTGTATCTTGATTAGGAAATCTATTCATTTCTACTGAACGAAGTGTAGAACAAAACACAAAGCAGTTATGAGCTTTCCAATGCTCTCTGAGCCAAATTGCAAAACTTTTTGACTACTCTGCAAGTCGCATTTATTGTCCAGTTTTCACGCAATTTGGTACAAGTGTACCTTTTGTAAATCTCTAGGTTAAGTTTGTTAAACAGCAAAGTCAGTCTACTGAAAGTTACCATGTAAAGGGTCCTGAAAGTGATCCTTTAGTTTTATTGCATAAAAAAGGTGTTTCATGCAGTAAAAATTGTATTTATGATCCGATTTTCATGGACATTTGACCGGTTGGATTTTGTATATTTTTGGTATAACTGTTTCTTCTTTTGCCTAACTTTGAGTTTAAAAAGTTCCAAAATTGGCTTTGTTAGTCTAGAAAATTAGACTAGAATTGTAATCCCCGTATAAATGTGTGTCAGTGTATTCCTCTATTTCCGTATTACTATGAAACCTGAATGTTTCTGGCTCAGAATGTATTAAAAATAATAAATTATTTTGGGCTTAGTATGTTTTAAACAGTAGAGATAATTATTACTTAGAGGAACCCCCAAATTGGCAGCTAATGGACAATGGAAGCTCTTACAAATCCACGTTCATGGACAAGTTTTTTCAGACCCAAGCATTAAGAGTCCGCCTCAGTCAGTGGTTACCGCAGAGAAAGGCTGAATTCGTCCGCCCTAGGAACACATGACACCGCGCACGGAACAACGGGCTAAACAACGGGCTTTCTTTCAACTGATGCGGCCTAACTGTCAAACCCTCCGCTTGCAACGGTTTCGTAGAAAGTAGATAGCAATCTTATATGAAGGTTAAATTCGGATATTTTAATTTTTATGGACAGAGAAAGAGTTTATCTGTGTTTGCCTGTGATTAAATTTCTGGTAAACCTATTTTTATCTTTTTTAAATAAGGTCTTAAAACACTCTATGTTTTCTAACTTTAACCGTTGAAAGCATAAAAACTAAAAGACATTTTGAAAATCAACTACAAACAAACCTAGATAGTATGTTTATTTTTCATTTTTCATTTACAAAAAGTTAAGAGTTGTTTAGTCAAAATAATATTAATACTAAAAACTCTATTTTATTTCCCGCACATCTCTGCAACGACGCTCTCCCGAGCAGCTGAGGCGGGCCCTTAATACCCGGCGTATTATCACATAGCTTCGGGACACCCTGAGTTTCTAATGCTGAATTAAAGCAATAAACACAGTTCACAAGTTGTATAATAGGCCTGCGATTAGCCAGCCAGGATTGAACAGCGAGTTACTGTGACATTATTCTAACTCAGCGCTCAGGGATCCATTAATACATTAACCGGCTTGAAACTCATTAAACGCTGCGTTTCCATCACAACTTTAGACCCTTGTGACATTCTGTTGCACAACAAAAACTGGAAAACAGATTACTCACTGTTGGTCCGCTGCTAAACAAAATATTTCAAATACTCAACTTTTACAAAACCCCTATGTTAATGCTCGTTTTTTTTCAAAACAGATTATTGTCAGTTATAAATTTTGGAAAGTAGATTCACTCGTAAAATAGCGTTTTAATGAGACATGTATTTTTGTTGCAGGTAAGATACTTTTTAACGAAGATCAGTAAGTTTGTCATCACAAACGATGGTTTCTTTTATCAAAAGTGTATGAACTTCGTTTTAGCCAGCCTTAGTGTTACACAAAGAAAAAAAACCTTTTATACCGCATTGTAGTGAATAGATTATTTGGCAGTTATTAGGGTTTGTGTATCATTGGCGCAACAAATTAATATCTTTGCAGAACCTCAAATACAATACGTACGTTAAGTTTTGAAATTTATAAAACAAATAGAACTTTTACCAACAAATAAAAACTAAAAAGTGCTTTATAATCCAATAAAAACTGTGCTAATGTTAGTCTAATCGTATTTTTGACATAAAGATACTTTATTTTAAACGTGTTATGTTAAATGTTAATTGTAACAAACAAAAACACAATAATAATGATGTATTTAAATCAAAACTATATCATCGTCATATTAATAATATATTCCTTTAACATTGAATTGATTGTTAGACATTTTAATGTCAGGCATACTCGCCTTCTTGGTGTGTATACAAGTAAAACATTTTAACCATTGTACTTTGAATTCTTTTAGTACATTTCGAGTCTCTCCTTGGATTTATCAAATGGCTTTATCTTTATCGTTAAAAAGAACGCTTCTGCGCAAAAATATATTCCTTGCCATCAACATCGTGTTTTCGAATCTTGGAATCGCTCAACTAAGACTTTCGACGATAGAACCTCCCACATCCCACATTACTTGGGGAAAGGGGCGGAGCTCTATAACTCAACCTAAGGGTAGTTTTGTTCCATCGGCTTCCCTCCCTATTTTATGGAACTTCAATATCATTTCTTATGTACAGTGTTATGTATAAACGTAAAATGGTGCAGTATTATGTTAATAGTAAAGTTAAATGAGAATGTGTTTTTAATGTTGAGTGGTTTTTATTGATCATTGGAAATACAATGTTGTTCCCTTATGATAGTTTGTCTCTCCCAAAAGTCAAACTAGGGGACACATCGAAGATATAAATAGGAGAATACACTGACATACACTCAAAAAGTCATTTTTCACTTTTTTATTCCTTTTCATTTTTCATTTTTTCATTTTCTTTTTATTTTATTTTTTTTTTTTTTTATTTTTTTTATTTTTTTATTTTTTTTTTATTTTTTTATTTTTTTTATTTTCATTTAATTTATACTAGGACACGAAGATTACAATTCTACGGCCACGTAAAAAAAGTGCAACCTTTATACAAAAAAAGCAAATTTTAAATTTTATAAAACTTGAAGTAAGGCGAAACTAGATTAAATTAAGCTGATTGTGTTAAATTTTTAGGATTGAATTTAGACAGTCATTTAACATGGGAACCACATATTGATAATCTTAGCAAAAAATGAGTTTCTGTGCATTTCTTTTAAGACAGTTATCACAATACTGCATGATTGGTATTGTAAAAACTGCATATTATCTATGGCTTAGTACATTCTCTTATGTTTTATGAAATATGTTTTGGGAGAATTGTTCCAAAAGTAAAATATTGAAAATTTTTATCTTGCAAAGGTGTGCTATAAAAATAGTTTTTCATCTAAGTTACAGAGATTCTTGCAAAAATGCCTTTTAAACCCTTAAGGTTTTGACCTTACCATCCCTGTACATTTATGGAACTATAGTTATTTATTTTCTTTTTAAAATATGGTTCAAAGTAGAGAAAATTTATTTATTTCCATGAGACAAGATTCGCAAACTCCTTCCGCATAAACCAATACAGATCTATAAATTATACTCCCTGCTACCTTCACAGGTGGGTGCTATTTAATAAACTTCCAATTAAAATACAAAAGTTTCAATATGTTAAAAACAAAATTAAAAACTGTCTTTTTAAGTTTTTTATAGCTTAGATGAATTTATTGATGGTTTCTAAAATAAATAGCAATGTTTGATCTATGACTACAGTGTTATTACTGTTGGCTCTTTATTATTAGTTCAAAATTGTGTATATTTTAAATCAAATATACAAGTTAAATAATAACGTTAAAAGTTAAATAATACCGTAAATATGTCAAATTTTTACCCAAGCCATTCCAAAGTTTTCCAGTATAACTTTCAGTGGAAGTAAACGAACATTTAACCAGTTACTTCCTTATTTTTCACTATTTACAGAAGGCAAAACAACCTAACATCTTTTCTGATAGGAAACCCGCACTTCCTAAATCCCCTTACTTTCGGGACGCGTGGCGGATTGGTATCGCGCGCGAATCCAGAGCTCATCACTCCGGTTGCGCGGTTTCGATCGTTGCAGTCATCACTAACAATTAGTTAAGTGACTTTACGGTAACGCCAGGTAAAGGTCGAGGTTGAGTGGTATAGAGGACTTTTTAGTCAAACCTTGCCTCGTTAAACAAGATATACTTTACATTTTAAATCACTATTTGAGATGCCGACCACTCTCATGAGGGTATTTTAAGGCAAATATGTGGTGAAGGATGAGTGTGATGAGTGGTACTAATGAGTTATGAGGTGAAGTCTTGTTACAAACTAAGGCTGACTCTTCCTTAGAATGGGTCATTAATTAATAGCCCAATGACCAATGGAAATACAAGGACCAACGGCTTAACGTGACATCCGAACCACGCAGGTGATGGTCAGATATGTCTAAACGATGGTGGGAGTTGATGCGATTATCATCAGATGATCACTGAGACTATCTGAGCCGCTTTAGACCTATATCAGCCTCAAAACTATTACCTTTTACTTCTCCATACTTTTGGTTTCTGTGTCCGAGTTTCCTACCAAACACATCACGCTGCAACCTGCCCCAAGCTATTGGCAAGTAATGAGAGTTTGATTTCAGCGATGGTACATTGAACGCAATAACTGACACCAATGAAGTTCTATAACCTGATGTACGTCATAAACGCTAGCCTACTGTCCCGAGATGGATTACATTCCTACTGATATCATGGCCATTTCACGTTTCCATCTAAATCAAAAAACAAGTAGAACTGTAAGAAATTCTGATATCATGCTTTCGAACCCCTAAATCTGTATGCTGACTCATTCCTACTGGGTGATTAACTTTATTCAAATAACGTTGAAAGAGTAGTTCCCAGCCAAAGTAAAAAACTGTATTCATTAAATTTAAACAGTTGTTTCGTCAAAGTACGAGTATAAACTACTCGTATCCTCAATACTTCAATAGCTCGAGTGATATTGGTGCTGCAATCCTAACTTTTTATCGTTTTACAAAACAAGCTTCACCTTTACCTTAGTCTTGGTCCGTATGAACTGCATTGTTAAATGTTATTATCAGGGAATCACGTCTTTCCAGTAGGTCAAACAGAATAAGTATGACTGTATTTTGGACAAAATACTTATTTTGTAACCAGAAATCGGCAATATCTATCTCAAATACTGTACACAGGTACACTCAAGATTGACAAAACTATAAGCGTAAAACGTGAAAGATTAGCTTTTAGAACTAATAAATAAAATTAATCATGTATTTTGTACACTTTCAACCTAAACTGCGTGACTTATACAATATCCTGTAAATACGCACTGAGTTGATCTCCTCAGTTGACATGTTTGATCACTCAAGTAGATGATAAGTCACCCCGAATGTGTGAAGGGTTGAGAGAGGGAGTGGTCAGAGCACTATCAGTTCCAACCTTAGGGTCTTGGCACGCCATTACTATCTCTGGTCACATTAAAATCTCATCTTCACTTTTTTGCGTATGTTTTCTCTTTCAAACATACGTTTTAAGACACATATCTTTTCCATTTCAGGTTTTCTCTCAGCTAATTTCATGTCATAACTACGTTTGCTTTTTAAAGTTACGGTGCTTCATTCTGTAACCACAGATTACTAACTACTTTTTATAAAATTGAAAAAGGAATATATGTGTTTTTTGGTGTATTGATACACATTCTTCAACGTAAACAGGTCTCGATCAAATAACAGACCATGGTAAAAAAATACCCATGTGGAATCTTCCTCCAATATAAATATACTATATTCTCTCTCTATTCACCAATTCTTCAATACATATGATTATGATAACAACAGGATGAGGTGAATCTTCAAGAAAAATTTCCATTTGTGTTAACCTTCTATAACGTGTAAATTAAATGAGTACAGTATAACACAAAGTTATAAACGAAAAATTGTTTCAAGAGAAACTGGTGGTGAAGACGCTTTTCAGGTTTTGTTATTTCTTTCAATTATCTCTTCTCTCTATTGTTAGCCCGACACCGCTTGGTAGATTTACTCCTCTTGTGGTTCTAATAAATCATTATTGGCAGATATACATCAAATCATTCCCGAATGTACAGAGGTCCTCAAATAGCACTTGAATGAAGTCAACTAAATAATAATAATCGTTCATTGTCGTTTACAATAAAGATTGTGTGACAAAAAAAGAAGACTAATGATTAAAAGTAAGTAAGGCAAAATACCAAAGTACATGACAGAGGCTGACATGTATACCATCAAACTATTTATACTCTTATTAAACCAATAATACAACAAATCGAGATTTTTATTGACCCATAAATTCACTTACACTATAAAACGTATGTTCAATTAAATAATGTTTGAGCCTAGTCTTAAAAGTGTTCAAATTGTGTATATGTTTTAAATTTGTTGGGAGTTTGTCATATAATTTTACTCCCATTTGGCTTGGTAATTTTTTAAATACGTTTGTTCTGTGGCTTTCTAATCAGTATCGAAAACTGTTTCTAGTCTCGTAATTAAGAATATGATTACCTCTAATTAATTCATAATGAGTTAAACAAAAAATAATAGTTTCGTAGATATAAATATTTGGAAGAGTTAAAATTTGTAATTTTTGAAAATTTCTCTACAAGCATCCTTGTATCCTAGTTTTGATATTTTTCGGATTGCTCTCTTTTGAAGAATAAATATCCTACGAAATTTGTAAGCAGAACAAGACCCCCAGAACATAAAAAAAGACTTAAAACATACATCAAATAAACCTAAAATAACATAAAATAAATAATACATCAAAATCCATCAACGACTGCCAACTGCCCTGGGAACAGCCGCATGGATTCAGTAAATGTTCTTTCGGTTAAAAACTGTTTTCACATCTTGAAACAGTTCTGCTATCAAAAGTGTGCTTAGTTTTCATGAGGCGCAGCATCGTTTTGAAACTTGCAAAGTATCCTTTCAAAAATGTATAAAGTACATGACACTGGCCCTTACATCGGTTTATAAGTCAAAAGGATTTCTAGGAAACTGAGGACGGACCATGTTGCATTAATTTTGTTACATTTAAAATATTGAATTTAAAGTAATTTGAAGTATTCTCCTACGTAAGTTTTTTCCTGCGTAATTTCACCCCAGTGCTAAACGGGGTATTTTTGAGAGAATTGTATTTGTTCAAATTGAACATATGTATATTGTTCCATCGATCATAAACTGGGCCAAGAGTCATTACTGTGTGGCTCCAGTCATTATAAAATGTATGTGTAATGTGTAACAGTTATACAACACAACACAATGTCGTGGGTTCAATGTCGTATGTCGTAGATCATAAACTAGAGTCATTACTGTGTGGCTCCAGTCATTATAGAGTTTGTTACTAAGTGATGTAAAGAGATACAGAATAGCACCCATCCAGTCACTGTGTGGCTCCAGTCATTATAGAGATACTGCAGCGCTGAGCTATACATTTGTACAACATACTTAGTGATGTATGTGTAATGTGTAACAGTTATACAACACAACAGTTCAATGTCGTGGCCAGAATGTCGTAGATCATAAACTGGGCCAAGAGAGTCATTACTGTGTGGCTCCAGTCATTATAGAGATACTGCTGAGCATTTGTACAACATACTTAGTGATGTATGTGTAATGTGTAACAGTTATACAACACAACAGTTCAATGTCGTGGCAGAATGTCGTAGATCATAAACTAGAGTCATTACTGTGTGGCTCCAGTCATTATAGAGATACTGCAGCGCTGACTATACATTTGTACAACATACTAAGTGATGTATGTGTAATGTGTAACAGTTATACAACACAACAGTTCAATGTCGTGGCCAGAATGTCGTAGATCATAAACTGGGCCAAGAGAGTCATTACTGTGTGGCTCCAGTCATTATAGAGATACTGCAGCGCTTAGTGATGTATGTGTAAGTAACTACAACACAACAGTTCAATGTCGTGGCCAGAATTCGTGATCATAAACTGGGCCAAGAGACACTGTGTGCTAGTCATTATAGAGATACTGCAGCGCTGAGCTATACATTTGTACAACATACTTATGATGTGTGTAATGTGTAACAGTTATACAACACAACAGTTCAATGTCGTGGCCAGAATGTCGTAGATCATAAACTGGGCCAAGAGAGTCATTACTGTGTGGCTCCAGTCATTATAGAGATACTGCAGCGCTGAGCTATACATTTGTACAACATACTAGTGATGTGTGTGTAATGTGTAACAGTTATACAACACAACAGTTCAATGTCGTGGCCAGAATGTCGTAGATCATAAACTGGGCCAAGAGAGTCATTACTGTGTCATTACTGGCTCCAGTCATTATAGAGATGTGTACTACAACACAACAGCAGCGCTGAGCTATAGTCATTTGTACAACTGACTAGTGATGTGTGTGTAATGTGTAACAGTTATACAACACAACAGTTCAATGTCGTGGCCAGAATGTCGTAGATCATAAACTGGGCCAAGAGAGTCATTACTGTGTGGCTCCAGTCATTATAGAGATACTGCAGCGCTGAGCTATACATTTGTACAACATACTTAGTGATGTATGTGTAATGTGTAACAGTTATACAACACAACAGTTCAATGTCGTGGCCAGAATGTCGTAGATCATAAACTGGGCCAAGAGAGTCATTACTGTGTGGCTCCAGTCATTATAGAGATACTGCAGCGCTGAGCTATGCATTTGTACAACTTAGTGATGTGTGTGTGTGTAATGTGTAACAGTTATACAACACAACAGTTCAATGTCGTGGCCAGAATGTCGTAGATCATAAACTGGGCCAAGAGAGTCATTACTGTGTGGCTCCAGTCATTATAGAGATACTGCAGCGCTGAGCTATGCATTTGTACAACTTAGTGATGTGTGTGTGTAATGTGTAACAGTTATACAACACAACAGTTCTATGTCGTGGCCAGAATGTCGTAGATCATAAACTGGGCCAAGAGAGTCATTACTGTGTCGCCCCAGTCATTATAGAAATACTGTAGCGCGAAGCTACTTATGGATTGATACTTTGTGGAATAATGTATACGGATTTCTACATAGCGTTCTACATGTCGACAGATCTAGCCTTTGTTATAGATTAATAATAACCCCGTTAGCTCTGTGTTTGACACCTTGCTCACCCTCATTTTTAAGGTGTTGCCGATTCTTTAAAGTGAACTCACGTGGTTATTTTTCCTATCTTATCGCTAAATCTGCTCGACATTTATACGGTTCGTCGTTCGATAACATGTATTACTATTACAAACAGTAGTAATATCAGGGACTTCCTTGACCTTATTAAAATTAGACGTCTCTAGCCACTTAGACGTTTGTTAACTCAGAACCAAGATTAGCATAACTCATAATCTTACATTTCAATGTAAAATGACGTATTAACATACTCGTTCAATTTTACCACGCACTCTTTGTTGGACAATAACCTTATAATGATTATTGAAATAAAACCTTACAAAAAGACTTGATTATTATTTCGAAAAAAAACACAGAAAGTGGACCCTAGATGGCCAGACATAACGCCGAACTGGGCGAGATGATGGCGTTCTTGGCCTGCTTCTGAGTTATAGCCCCCTCATGCGTCACCCCCTCCCTCCAGCCATCTTGTCCACATCCCTCATAATGCGTCCCCGGGCGGCAATAACAGTCAACTCCTTGGGAAATAAGGCATAGAGGAGTATGTATTTGATATAGTTCAATCTATAAGCTTAGAATTCACTTAGTGCCAGCAACATATCCTTTACTAGTTCAATTATTTAGTAGCAATTAAAATGTCTGAATTTGTAGACGGTTTGACCTCATATGTACAACCTCATATGTAGAATATTCTCGCTATAATTGTACGTCCACTATATCTAGGAGACACATTAAATTGAAATTTGTTGGAAGGTTCTGACATAAAGACTTGTACAATAATGGTGGTACTCATAAATATTTAAACAAGGTGAGTTTTAAATGCCCCCTCCATACCTTTTGAAAAAGGAAAAAGTTTTTAAAATTCTTTTGGGAATGTTTTTATAGGATTCTGAAGTTTGTTTTTGGGTACTTTGCGTCATCCACTCTCCACCCTCAAAAACTGGGTAGGAGGGCCCCTAAAACTTTGTAAACACAACCCCCCATTTGTGGCACCTTACAGAAATAGAATTTGAATACAAATTGAACGACGCAAATACAAATTTTGTATCTCAACTCGTTTTTTGGTAATACCTATTTAAATATTGCAAGAAATCAGCTTTAGAATTTCACATTTAACTTGTTTAATGACAGACTTGTCTTGAACATCTTTTGAGAGAAACATTACAACTCTATAACATTATCCCATGGAGTATTTCGAAGACAAATTTGTCATAACAAATCTTTTTATGTGAAATGTAGTATTTTAAACCTGATTTTTTGTCATCTTTACTTGGTATTTCGAAAAACTAGTCGAGATAAAAAATGTCTTTGCGTTGTTCAATTTGTATTAAAATTATATTTCTTTTAAGGTGCCACGGGGGTTGTGTTTACAAAATTTTGGGGGCCCGGTTTTGGGTGTGGAGTGGATGACGCAAAGTACCCCAAAACATCAGAATCCTATAAAAGCATTCCCAAAAGTAAAAATGTTTGTTCCAAAAGTTATGAAGGGGGCATTTAGAGCTCACCCTGTATGATTGTAAGGAATTTCTCCCGACTAAGTGCCTAAGAGAGAAGACGAGTTGATCAAGGGTTAATTGTTCAAATATCTCCAGAGGCAGCCCCTTAGTTGTGGTTAGATAAAGGCCTGAGCTCATAGCTTAACTCCACTGAGAACACTAGTGTTATAACTTACATCCATTGATATAACAAATCACTACTATTCCACAAGGATCTATACTTGGCCCAGTTTTGTTAATAATTTATGTTAACAAGTGTATTGACGTAGAATATAAGAGTATTTTAGGAGCGTGTTGGATAATCCAGTATGCTGATGACACAACATTGAGTTTTTGTGCAAAATCTTTCACTGATTTAGAAGCTCTCGGACAGCAAAGAGCCAATTCTTGTATGGATCTTTTTGAAAACTTAAATTTAAAAACTAAATTTGACACAACTTTTTTTGCTATTTGGACATTCTTCAGTAGAAAACGGCGCGGGGTTGAATTTTACTATGGCAAAATATCATGAAATCAGCCCAACTGAAAAAATCAAGTTTTTAAGTATTTTTATTGACAAAACATTAACCTGGAATAACCATATTGATATAATCTGTAAAAGAATGGCTTCTGAGATATTCTTATTGCGAAAACTATCTTCTCACTGCAGTGCAGATGTTTTGAGATTGGTTTATTTTGGTCTTATAATCCCCACATATATGGTATAACTTTTTTTGGGGAACTGCGGGGACACAAAAATTTCTAGACTATTGATTCTTCAAAAATTGGCTGTAAGAATAATTGCAAAACTAAAACATAGAGAATCCTGTCGAAATGCTTTCAAATCAACCGGAATAGTGACAATTACATCACTTTACGTATTAGAAACTTTAATATTGTGTTTTCCAAAATTTCAATTGGTAGAGTCAAGTCACTCTTATAATACCCGTAGTGCAAACATTTAAAATTTTAATAGCCACCGTTTGGAAATGTTCAATAAATTGCCGATAAATTCTGGTAAAAGGATGTTTAACAAATAACCAGCAAACAGCAGACAATTCAAAACTTTAAAACTTTTAAGTTAGAACTAAAGAACTTTTTATTGTAAAATTCACTAAATCACTATTTGAGATGCCGATCACTCTCATGATGGTTTTTTTAGACAAATATGTGGTGAAGGATGAGTAGTGTGTGGTAGTAATGAGTTATGAGGTGTAGTCTTGTTACAAACTAAGGCCGACTCCTTCTTAGAATGGGTTATTAATTAATAGCCCAATGGAAATACAAGGACCAACGGCTTAACGTGACTTCCGAACCACCATGTCTGAACTATGGTGAGAGTTGATGCGGGTTTTATCAGATGATCACTGAGACTATCTGAACCGCTTTAGACCTATATCATTCATCCTCAAAACTTGACCTCCATGAAGCTGGATTACAGGACCACGCCACGAGTCCCAGTCAATTCGTGTTATACAATGGGAGAATTCATGGGAAACGGTATTTAAATTTTAATTTGCATACTAATATTTTTTACCATATAGCTTAAAATGTTTTAGCTATCTTTTCTTACCAGTGGTAGTAGATTTTGTGTGTTTTTATATAGTTAATTTGTTGTCAACACAATTATTAGATATTGTATATTGACAAATAAAACTTACAAACTTACTATTCATGCGTTCTCAAACAGTGTTGGCAACCTTCTAAATTTTAAGTGCCTCTCGGAAGGTAAATACTTTGTATTTGAAAGGCTTCAGAGCAATAAAAACCTGTATTAGATAATATGAAGTAATTTTTAAATTATATTAATCTAATAAGAAGAGCTTCATTACTTCATGGAACCTTCTGAAGATTGTATCGTGAAGAATTTTGTTTGAGTTTGTAATAGAAAATCTTCCGTCTTAAATCCTTATCTGGTACATCACTTAAAGAATAAAGAAGGGAAGGTTGATTGTCTGGAATCAAACATGAAGAGCATTTGACTGTTCAAGTTACGACATCGTCAAGCCAGCTGACAGACAAAGTAGCAGGCTACCAACTGTCGCGTACATAAAAACAAATGTAAAACTCTGTCTACCAACCTTTCAGAAGACATTTTTATAGACTTTAGGCTCGGATAGTAATATTATTGGGATATGATTTCGGCATCATGGACTGGATATATTAAGGGGTGGTTCTTTACAATTTAAAATGTTTGTTTGATTAAATTATTCTAATTTTTTTTCTGGAAACTAAACAGACCGCAAACGTTAGAAAAATACTTGACTGCTTCGGAATTGGAAGAGTATTTAAAATAGCTACCAATCAAACATAATTAAGAAAATATTTTTTTTGTGAAAGATGGTTTTTGTTTCCAAGTAAACATTAATTTTAAGAATAAAAGACTATACTAATACGAGCAGCTTTCATCTCAACACAAGGTTCTAGTTCAAAGTATGAGACTTCATCACCACATAAACATAAAATAGCACTTTCTATTCTATTATTAAAAACGAATTCCATGTATGGTTGCTTTTATTACCTATGTTTTATGGTAATTAAAGTCATTTGGGAGGAGTCATCAAAAAAACTGTTTTACTTATCAAAACTTCATCCGGTTTTAATCCAATTTGAAATAAATACCTACTTGATTGGCGGTACCCAACAATATACCAAAAACTATAAAAGTCTATTCAGCCGTTCCAAAATGACGGTCAAAATGGAGATGAATCAAGAGATGGAGGCCTGAGCAAGGTTCTGAGCATAGCTAATTAGATTAACAAATCGCAGAGGAAATTCATTTCACTCACTCGAGCAGTAACGTTTAGCTGCGTGTTGGTTTGGTTTTAACTTTGTAACTCTGTACATCCGGGTGGATAGAAAGTATGCAGTTTAAATAAATAAATGAAAGTTGATTAGCATGGCAGGTTAAGAGGATATTTCGATTTGAGAAATACCGAGGTTTACATACGGTGACGGGAGGGCGGGTATGAGTAGCGACTTGAGTATGATGTCACGTGACGGGGTCTGTCAGTTGGGGTTTATGTGGCAATCATCCCTCAACAGTTTATGCCTCAACATTCTTACCCTTCTCATGAGTCTTAGTGCTATTTTCACTTGATCAGGATCTTAACTCAAACTTGTAATGAAATTTAACTCGTAATCTAGTTTTTCCGGTTTCCACCGCGTCAAAAAGTCATTATAATTAGCTTGAAATATTTTAGTCTCGCTGTGGAGTACTATCTTCAGTCCCTGATAGGCTGAAACTGCTTTCTGCTATCCTATGCCTGGCATCCCTTGCTCCAATGGACGGTTGGCAGCCCTGTGACCAATAAGATAGCAGACAGCAAGCATCTTAGTCTCAGCCAATCAGGGTTGGTGTCAACACGTTAAAGTTTAGGTACAAAATAAAATAGTTATTTAAAAGGTTTCGAGGTCAATGGTTTCTGGAAGAACGGGTTTTAGTTTCCTAAAAATAATATTCATTAATAAAACACATTGAAGAACAACACAGCTCCAGCTAGGGATTGTGGAGTGTGGATGAAACACGTTACAAAGTACATGGTGACGAATATAACACAAAACACAAACACGGAACGAAAAACTAACTAACCGTACAAGTAGGCTTACTACGCGTCACGACCACGAGCCGGTAGTTGACAGACTGGACAGGATTTGAGGTTATTTGTTATCAGCTGTGCCGTGCAGTGCTGCGGTCTGGTGAGAGTTCATTGGTGGTGATTGAACAGCTGATAGCAGACCAGCTTTGAGCTGTGATCGAATTAAAAATTACGTGGGAGCTGAATCTAAGTTTCTCGTTTAAAATTGTATGTTGGTTTTCTTGGAAATGCCTGTAAATCTCCAGTTCCTCGAGCGTTTCCAGTTTTTTAAAACATGGAAAATGTCTAGGCTGTTCTCAATATTTCCAAGATCATGGTCTATGAGGTGATGAGAGAAAGATGATTTTTTAATAGTGGTTCTTGGATCTGGTCTATGCTCTTTGAATCCAGTTGCAAATTTATGTTCGATGTAAACACTGTTACAGTCTTTACAACCAATTCTGTACACTCCAGGTCTGTCAAGTTTTGTATTGTTATGGGTGTTATGTTGTAAGATATTACGGACTCTGTTGGTAGCTTTAAATGCAAGCTTGATATTTTGATGGTCAAGAGTTATTCTTAATCCGTGCTCAATGTTGTGACTATACTCTACACAGACAAATTTAGGGGTTGGGACGTCGATATTTGTTGATTCGTTGTTCGTTGTTATAATGAATTTCAACTCGTATACTCTTTAAGACGGATTGAGAGCTGATTTTCCTATTTTTATTTCGAGATAAATCCACATTGAACCCCAAAATACAGTACTTTAAGAGCTAGCTCTGAAACCCTAGTATAGAAGTGGCTTTTAACATATGGTTCCGCATTAGATAATACGTTTTAATAACAAGTAAAAATTATGGTACGTGCACAAATTTATCACATGTGAACAGCGTTTGTTGGATTTCGAACCCGTGTACAACCACTAAAACACTGGTTCAAAGTTAACGCGAGGTTTAGTAGTTTCTAGCCTTGTGCAAACCTATAACTCTTTTACGTTCATAGACTACATTCATCCATCAGACTTCATCGCTATTTCTGACGCCATACTATACACATTTACAAGGAATTGTCTGATTTTTCTAGATTGTTTCCTTGCTTTCGAATGACCCTCACCCGTCAGGGACTCATAAGAAATGTTGGGACTCCCCCTAATTTTAAGTTTGGAAAACCCCCTCAAAAGGTACTTTAAAACCCTGTACAGCCTATCAAAAGTAAGAGGGGGAATTGTTAAACATCCTATAACCGTACTTCGAGAGGTTTTGAAATAATAGGTTTAGTTTCTGAATGACTCGTTATCTCAAGTCCTACCTCAGCCTCATTATTAACCTTGGCCCTTGAGTTAATAAGGGGTTGTAGCGTAGCTCCCCTGTACGCATGCCCGGGGGGGTCACTACTGTGGGAGGGGCGGGGGTTGCTTTTGGCTTTCCGTCAATCAGTCAGTGTCCGCAGGGTTTGGTGCCGAGTGAAAATGTGTTTTAGTTATGTGCGCAATCTTTCGTTTCGTGGAAAAACTTGACTCTAATCGGCGAAATGTTGTGTACGAATTCATAATATGTGTAGGGCGTTGGCCGACATTTTATTTACAATTTACATACTAGGCCTCAACAAAACTCTGCATCACAACAATATCACATAATAATTGTACATAAGTTTTGACATACAATTCTAGGGAATTAGTATTCATTATCATTATTTACGCAGTACAGTAACTGTAACCAACAAACCCCAATTAAAATTTTATTAAGTTATGTAAGCGAATAAAGCATTAATTGTTCAGCAATTAAATTACTTACATCAATTCTTTTCATCGAGGTTAATTCATTAGGGAGTTGGTAGAGACAAAGCGATTGCGAGTTCGTTTGTTAGCTTTCCAAGCGAATAGCTCCATTAATTCTTCTTCTTCGTCATCAGTTTATATTTTCAGACGGAACTCTTTAGTTTATTTCAAACTACCTTCTCTGTGGGTTGATAGTCTAATCTTCTTCAATGGCAGAGGTGGTTTTTCCTGCTGGGGAGCCGTGTCAGAGGCACAGGCGTACAAACTTTCACGTAGGTTCATGATAATTGTAATAAATACTATATGAGATGCACATTATTTGAAAGTAGGTACACATTTTTGACCCTGGCACTAGCAACGTTTGTGTAGTTGAGTATTTTTAGCATTGTATACAATTTGCAAGGGTTGTTCGTGTTGTTTGAGACATTTCAAATAGTATTTGTAGCAGAATGTGGAGAAGTTTTCTTTTTTATCCCGGTTAAAAACTCAAAAAATGTATTTAGAATAGTGGAGCAACTCAAATAAACCTTTTTAAATAGCGGCCTTATTCAAGTTTCGGTATTATGACCTTAAACATATCGTGTTTAGTATAGAAGTAAAGTCAACTTATTAAAAAATAATAAAACTAATTAAGTCCGTTTGGATAGTTTCTTAGACAATTTCTACCCAACAAAGATCGAATGTCATTAGTTTTGTTGTTAACTTTCAGCAGACTCAAAAAACTGGCATTACCAAAAATTGTACAAATTCGCCCATCTCTTTTGGAACTCGTTTATTTTTACTGGTTGTTTGAATTATAACTGCTACTCCTCGTCTATCCATTTGCGATTAAGTTGTAATGTAACAATTATTTAGGTTCTTAGCAGGTATATCTTAAAATAGTATGAGTCTGCGTTTTGGAGCAATGCACAGTATTTCTTTTATAGGACTACTCGAAAAATGTTACTAAGTGATCAGTACACGTAGCTGCTAACTATTTATACTTTTAAGAATAGTGTTTCTTACTAAGTGCAATATTTCTTTAGCATAACCGCCCGGCAAACGGGAGATCCGGGTTCAAAGTCCCGGTTCGGTCCAAACATTTTGTCTTCAAATTTCTTTAGTAATAAGTGCAAGATTAGATGTTCTTGTCCACACCCTTACAGCAAAACCAGCCTACTAAACAGCACATACTTCCCCAGATGTTTTAGGCACAAATTTAATTTTAGAATAAAAATTAAACTTTCTAGAAATGTGTTTATCAGCTGTTGAATATGTCCGCCATCACGAGATTCCTCCAGTGTATGAACGGTGATGGCCACCATCAACATTCTCCATCACAGCCATCACGAGGACAACAAGAACCAACACGTGAGTATATCTGTGGCCACTACGACTGTATGTGCTTATAAGTTAACGTGTTGCGCTCATCAGTCGTGCCAAACTAGTCCGGCAGGGCTGCGCCACATGTAATCTGACTCTCTACAGTGTCGTGCGCTTGAAGTGCTTCCCGCTGCGCGTGAACTCACTCAGCCGCGCTTTCTAACCGCACTGCACTGTAGAGCGCAACGGCTTAACCAACCCGCTTTGTTCAAAAAGAAACTAAAGAGTATTTGTTAGTAGGCCAGCATTCAAAAAATTGAAATTGTTGACACTACCTTGCCTCTATATTTTAGAAACATGTCTTTTTTTTTCAAGTCAAAATGCGGTCTCGTAAGAGGAAGTGACATTCACTCTTATGAAACTAGAGGCAGGGAAAACTACCGAACTGGGAGACACAGAACGGCAGTTCATGAACGTTTACCTTCTCAGATAGGAGTTCAGCTCGTCAACAGGTTACCAAATTCGATCAAAAGTGCCCATGAGCTTAAGGTTTTAAAACTCGCATGAAAAAGGTTTTGGCCGCAGAAGCATTTTACAATACAGACGAGTTTATGGCACACGACTGGGAAAACGCGGAACACACAAACTGACTACAGGACTAGAGTGGTACAATTCGAATGAATGAGAGAGAGTGAATGTCAAAATGTATGTCCGACTGGGATTTCGATGTTAGAATGCGTGGAAAATTTTAGCTTTTCAAAATTAAGTGACGTTTGCATAACATGTTAACATGTTGAACGCAATAAACAATTTATTTATTTTTATTTATTTATTTGATCACAGCTCCTTACTCTGCGGCAGAGTTTATTGCAGAATCTGGTCAATTACCCTACCAATAATCTTAAATATTTAATATAAAACAATAATAAATGGGGAAAAGACTACTCTACCAAATATTGTAGTTTTACCAGTTGTTTATGTCAATTACTCACTCTTGTATTGCTATTCACTCTCATTTCATCGATATTGTATCATTTATAACTTAATAATCAAATCAAACTCAATACTTTTGTATACTGACTATTCAATAAACCCTGCACTTACTTTGATTAAATTGCATTGTTAACCCCTAGTTGATCAATACCACACCTGATGACATGCGGCTTTTTTACTAGAAATACAAATTTCAAGGCATTTATATTTATGAAAAAATTTGAAATTCCAAATTTAACCACACTACGACATTTAGGTGTGTTTAGGACTCCTCGGTGAAAAATATTCAAACATAAATTATTTGAACTCATCTTTGATCGGTGTTGGTTAGAAAAATAAACCGTCTGGTAAAAATTATTCCATTGTTTAATGTGTATTATTAATGTATAAGGATGTTTTTTTACTGTCCTACGTTCATAACAATAATTTTTTATTTTTTGAGTACATAAGGTTGTGTGGTCGTCAGTAATTCTGACTGGTGCATGCTACTAATTCTTGTGCTAGGAAGTGATCTCAGAGTCAGCCTCAAAGTCGACAAGGGTTAATCTGTTCCCGGATGGTAGTTATTTGTCAGAATCCAAAATTTCAGTAAGTTAACATAAATGCCTGCCAACCCTGAACAGACTAAGAATAGAACATATGCGACTATTTCCGTGAGACCAAATCACCCCCGTACTACATTCAAACATCTTCGTTTTAAAAGTTATGTTGTTAACTTTTAATGTCGAGTAGTTTTTAGTTTTATTATCAATAAACCATTTAATTCGTATTTGGCCTGAAAATGGTTTTGAAAATAGTTTTGATAAAGTAAAAATGTGACCAGCCAACGCTTACTTGAAAACAAAAGCAACTGTTTACTTAGATAATTAGGCAGCTACAACACAAAACATGCAGTAGAATTTGACAACGCCAAAGTGTGTTTACATTACTGCCCGAGTGTCAACTGAGACGCCATTGAAATAATTAAAAATGATGATAACTTCAACAAACAAGACAGCATCAAACTTTCAAGAAGCTGGTAACCAGTCCTGAAGAAGTCTTTTTGATTGTTTCACAGCCAATAAGAAATTGGGCATCCCTGCTCCAATGGACTGTTGACAGCTCTGTAACCAATAGGATATCATACAGCAAGCATCTCAGTTTTGGCCAATCAGTGACTGAAGATGGTACTCCACAGCGAGACCGAAAAACTTCAAGCTAAATGTTTTAACGCGGTGTGAACCAGAAGAACTAGATTATAACAAACAGTTTCTTCAATACAATTATTTTGAAAGTTTAGCATAATCCATAAGAAATATGCGTTCTAATTTGATCATAATTGGGGTTCAAATCAATATTGGGTCCCTTGATTGTTTCATAATAATGGGTTCATCTTTCACTAATGACGTTGCAGATTAAGATTTTCCGTCACAAACCTATTTCAAACTTCTCTTCCTAAGTTTGTGAATTAGAAATTTGAAACATTGAAAACTCCAGTCTCAAATAAATCAATTTCTAAATATTTGTTTACTCCATATAAAGTTTGTATAGACTAGATAAAGTTTACTTTTCATATTGTCCATATGGTTTAAGATAACCAATCAAACGCAAGAAATCATTGAACCTTGCCCAATGACGTAGAACGGCTTTAACCTTTTTTAAAAATATGGCAACTGCATTATTTTAAATTTCAATCATAATATTTAACTGAAAAGTGCGCAATATTGGCTTTGACCTTGAATTTCGTCCCATAAGAGCAATGGAGAAACACGCATTTATTTGGGACACTCACGCATGCAGTTTTCATCCGATTGTTATGAAATAAAATTTGTTTTGAAGTTTACAACAATGTTTTTAATTGTTTTAGTGACTCCGCTGAGCCCAATATCAGTTTTATTTTTAATACGACCATGACAAAATCCAAAAACTAAAGAAATTTTGTATTTGAATTTCTTGTTTTTACTTGTAAACTAATACAATTTTCAAAAATGTGGTCAGCGGAGCCATTTTACTACATTGTCATCTTTCAAATAAAACTTATTTCAAACAAATCTAATAGAAATTGTAGGCGTGAAATGTCTTAAGAAAATGCCTGTTTTACATTATCCTCAAGGGACAAAAAACAAAATGACCGACAGATACTATGCTCTCTTAACTTATAAAGACTATACATTTGTGAGTTGCAAAAACAAAGTATATTGTTATAGTGCAACTAAGTTTAACAATTGATGTAGACTTATCATATGAAAGTCATTAAGTTCAAGGTTATAACAGTTTCAGCACGAAGCATGAACCAAAGCCTCGTGGAGATATTGGGTCATTAGTAAAGAAGTTGTTTTGATTTCGATTAAGAAAAGGAAATTAGCTCGGATCTACAGAACTGATCAAATGCTACGTCCATCAAGAGTTTATACTTAGACGAGACTTAGATGCGAACTAAATTACTTTTAAAGAGTGATTATTCATCTGTTTTAGTGGATTTCTATGGGAAGTTATGCTAACAACAAAACATTAATAAACGTTCGAGTCGTGTTTTTTCTTGTACGGCTTTAATTCATTTCTATCGCCAGACAAAATAAAGTGTCGTGGAATGAAACTTTTGCAGTTTTGAGCCTCTTAACACTCTGAATTAAATTGTTATTATTCAATTTTGGGGGCCAAGCTGAGGCCGAATGCCGAAGTGAGGTTGTGAGCGTAGCGAATAAGAGTAACAAATTGCAAAGTAAATTCGATTCACTAATGCAAGCAGCGCTTTAGTGCTTAGCTGCCTGTAGGCCTAATTTACAGTTCATCTAGCATAAAACCCCATTTTTGGGGGTCAACACCCCTCCCCAAAAAAGGGGCTTTCGGGGTTATTTATACCCCATTGTAGACGATTCGCTAGGATTCACGGTAGTGCTTTGTGGCTAGGCGTCAGCTATCACTTGATAGTCACCTTATTAACGTAAGATAAAATGCATATGCACTTAAGCAAAAATATATTTTGACCGGTTTAATTTTATTTTTTATAAAGTCAAATTACAATATAAAATTGTTGACAAAAATTAAATGATGAAATATGACATTGTTGGGAAATGGATGGATGAATAACAAAAGGCGAATATGATCAATGAAGCCACTGGCAAGAACAATGTTTATATTTAAAAACTAATTTCAGGCAAATAATAACTTTCAGGAACCCTTAGTTCATAGTTGGCCTATGCATTTCTGTATTTCTATATGTTGGGTGGAAAATCCTAGACAAAAGAGATTTAGCCGCTGACTCTTTTTATCCTAATTCAGTCGTGTTGTATTCGGAGAAACAAGGGCAAGTACTGAAGTGTGTTTATAGAAATGATATTCGCTCGGTTCTGCAAACGATGTCTAAACAAAAGCTCATCAGCGTGGGTTCTCTCTGCAATCCGAGTGAAGAAATATTTCAGTTTGTACGTGCTTTTCCAATCATTTACCTTTCATCGTGGGTTGAGTTCTGCAAACTAGGTAGCGACCGAGTAATTCTGACCTGAGTAATGATTTAGTTTGGCCAATATAAACTTCAGATCAGTTATGACGTTTATACAGGGTGTCCCGTAAGTAAGGTGCCAGACTCTAGGAAAAGGTTATATAGGTCAAAATAAAAAGAAAATTAAGAATAAAATTTTCTGAAACGCTTAGTTAACCAGATATTTGCCATTTTATATTTGTCACTAATTATTTATTATCTCCCACACCACTTATCGGATTTGACTCAAACTTGGTATAAGTTTGTATCTAAGTAACACCATTTATGGAAAAAATTACCAGCATGATCTACCTTATAATTTTAAAACGGTGGCTGTTTTATGGTATTTTTAGGGCTTTTTTGGAGTTACACCTTAAATAGTGAATAAACGGTGGGTTTTACGATAGAATGTAAAAATTACCGTTTTGTAGCGAATTTCACTACCTATCTATTGACACCAAGGTCAAAAAATCTATACATAATCAACAAAGGTACTGTGGAAACCGTGGCAAACATCAAGATAATAAGGTGGAAAGTTGTCTGTTTTCATCCAGAGTTTCCCCTCAAGCTTCGTTGTTTCCCAATTGGTTTTTATGACCTTGGTGTCAATAGATAGGTAATAAAATTCACTCTAAAACATCAATTCATAAAAATTCACTCTTTACATTTTATCGTTAAACTCACCGTTTATCCGCTATTTAAGGTATAACGCCAAAAATTCCCTAAAATTACCATAAAATAGCCACCGTTTAAAAAATAAAAGTTAGTTCATCCTGGTAATTTTTCCATAACTGGTCTTACTTAGATACAAATTTATGTTAAGTTTGAGTCAAATCCGATAAAAAGTGTGGGTGATAATAAATAGTGAAAAATATAAAATGGCAAATATCTGGTAGCATTTTTGGGAACATTTTTATTCTTGAGTTTCTCTTTATTTTGACTCATATAACCTTTTCCTAGAGTCTGGCACTTTTCTTACGGGACACCCTGTCTTGGCCAAACTAAATCATTTCTAGAAATGAAGGTGTGCAGCCAATAAGCGGTCAATAATGATATTACTTTAACGTTACATTGAGTTTCATTTGCTTTTTGTTTACTGTGTTTAACATCAAAACTTATAAGTTCCTAAAATTTGTTGTTTAATAAAACATACGCGTTCACGAGATTTAAATACATTTTTTTCTTCATCATATTATATCCACTCATTGATGAGACGAATTCGTAGATTAAATATATTATACTAAACAAGTATTAAAAATGAATTTCATTACCTTGAATTCAATTACAATACATTTAGAAAAAGTGAAAACACTAAAATATCGTTTCATAAGCGTACATAAATCGCAGAGTTGAAATATTCAGAACTTAAAAAGTATGCTTGCAAGACTCTTGGGTGCCTAGTCTTATTGCAGGTTGCTGGAGGATAAATAAATATTCTCACAGTTTTAGAAAAGCTCCTCCATAAACTTACTTCATACGACCTGTAATGTTGCACCTAGTCAAAGTTAAAAATCTTTAGTGTACTCTATCGAGATACATTTTTCAAAAGAGATATACTACATCCCATCAGCTTTTTACTTTTAAACCCCATATGTACTTATTTAAAATTACTTAACTATTCTACGACATTTTGTTTTAGGCGAACTTATGATGCTTCTTTTCTATAAAGCGATTAAGAAAGTGGACTTGGTGAACACAAACTCTAGGACGGTGGATCGAATGTCTTACCGGATTTTAATAAAAGCTGCAGCAGCCTTAGACCTCGCTCCGTAATAAGATTAGGATAATCTTCCCGTAATTACATTAGGGATTTTGTTCCTGCAGCAAATAGTCAACGTTCACCGAAACTTTACTTCTTATAGCTTCATTTTGTTTACGTTTCATCAGTACAGTCAATGAGTGGCTATTGTGGATGGTTAGATAATTTATGTAGCACATTTGAACTAGTAAAAGGATAACACAACTACTGGTTTCCTGGTGTCTTTTACATATTGGTTTGGGTACTAAACTATAGTGTTTTTGATGTCTTTTTAAAGTATTGGTCGATGGAAAAGGTCTTTTGACGACAAATCCTTTTTCGACTTTACGTGCAATGACAGCCATTGACCTATGGTATAATACAACAAGTAGTACACTGTATTTACAAAAGTCTGCAATGTACACATACTTACGTAATGTATTCAGAGGAAAGAACTTGATAATATATAATAATAATTAATATTTAATAATTTTGCCAACTTTAGCAAGTCAAAGATTCTTATGACAGGGTGGACATATAGTAAGGCTCAATCAATTTACGCGCACCTTCTATTTCAATAGGTTCTCCATAGTTACTATCCTAGTCTGAAAGATTTCTTGTCTATCTCACTTTACCTCGGTTAGGTATTTTTAGTGTTGGTTGATCTTATTGAATTGAGCTTCTTGTTAAACTCGTGAAACTCTTCAACGAAATGTACAGTTCTGTTCTTCTTATGTGTTAACGTAGAACGATCGACGATTGACAGTCACACCTAACTCTACCGCCAGGGCTGCGCCACCTGTACTCTGACTCTCTACAGTGTCGTGCGCTTGGAGTGCTCCTTGCTGTGCATGAACTCACTCAGCCGCGCTCTCTAACCGCACTGCACTGTATTGACTGGGACTCGTGGCGTGATCCTGTAATCCAGCTTCATGGAGGTCAGGTTTTGAGGATGATATAGGTCTAAAGCGGCTTATATATTCTCAGTAACCATCTGATGATACCCGCATCAACTCCCACCATCGTTTAGACATATCAGACCATCACCTGCATGGTTCGGAAGTCACGTTAAGCCGTTGGTCCTTGTATTTCAATGGTCATTGGGATATTAATTAATGACCCATTCTGAGGAAGAGTCGGCCTTAATTTGTAACAAGACTACACCTCATAACTCATTACTAACACTCATCACACTCATCCTTCACCACATATTTGCCTTAAAATACCCTCATGAGAGTGGTCGCTTTTTAGTGATTTTAATAAATAATTATACCTGGATTAATACCTAGTATTTATACTTCTTCTTCATCTCAAATAGTGATTTAGTGATTTAGAGCGCAACAGTCTAACCAACCCTGCACCTACTCTAATTGAAAACAATTATTACTTTTATTGGAAAACTACTAGTTTATCAATAACACATCCGGTGACTTGTGTTAATTAAAAATACTATTATGCAAATTTTAAGTCACCTTTTTTCTACCTAAGTAAATTTTAAAATTTAAGAATACTACCGTATAGGTAATATTTCATTTAAGTGTATCGTAGGTAACTTTTCCGAGAGAATTTGAAATCGCCTTTTGTTATACTAAAAAATTCATAAAATTTAATACAACTTCTTAACTATTCGTAAGATTGAAAATGCTTCTCTTAAACGTCCTACGTTCATACACTTATAACAACCTTTAGTGAATGGTGAGGCCGGAATGAGTAGGCAAGGTGGTTGGGTTAGAGATGGCAATGTTGCGGGCAGCACTTGTTCTGTAGAGTGCTGTGAGGGGCAATTAATACAAGGGTGTGAGCTCAGCTCTCTGGCATGACCCTGCCTTCAGTAAACACACAGAGTACAACACGTTACCACTGATAGCAACATGATACTGCATGTATCACGCCTTTCCTGCTATACTTCCGTCTAACCGTCTACCCTACTACTGAAATGACGTACATTTATTAAATTAATAATAATTTATTGGACAATGTACAACAATATTTTGTGTTGAAAAAAAGGCAAAGTCGCTAGTAATAACAAACTGCAAAAGCACTAAACACGTGAAAACTTAGACGTAAGTTGAACCCATCGGCCCGACACAAATTAATGGGTAGGAAGCTTTTACAACACCAGTTTCAGGTCCGCAAAATATAACGTTTAAAACAATTTGTTTTATTGAAAATAACAATTTTGTACAACAGTTTATTGTTAACTGTTGGAACTCTATAAAATATTGATACATAACAATGAAATTTAGCTACGTTTTATATTTTAAGAGCGGGAAAGCGGACAAAACATCAATTGTAATCAACTTGGAAGCATTCATTGTAAAAAGCTGCTGATATTTCCCACGAGGCTTGACTGCAATGAGTTACCTGAGCAATGAAAAATGGCGCTACGTGTTGGTTAAATACCACAAAACCTGCGTCTTACTTCCATTAGTGTATAATATATTAGACGTTTTCTTCGCCACTTGCTCTGTACTTTTGTACTTTTTTACCCGTTTGTTGTTGACGATCTGAGGTTAAAATAATATTACGGTCGTTTTCCATCGTTTCCATTACGAAGTTTCGGGATCTGGAATCTGATTCCGTCTTCAGGTGAAAAGTAAACTAAAACACAACACAAATCATTTGAAAATGTGCTACGGAAGTTTTAAAAACAGGATATTTCGGTTTGGTATGCCCTCATTTTGCATTTTACGCCTCTGGTGAGGGTGATCAAGTATAAGATCACAACGTGTATTTATTCTCCAAAAGAAAAACCTTTAAAGTAAAATAGATTCATCAAATTATTCGTTGTTTGTATGCAGGGTGTTCATAAAAGGGTGTCACAAACTTTTGGGTTAGGCTTATTGGGTGAAAATTAGGAAAAAATCAATAACATATTTTCCAAACACGCTTCGTTTGCCAGATATCCGCAATTTGGCTTTTTCGCTGACTATTACCTCCCACACCATATATAGAATTTGACTTAAACTGAATATAAATGTGTATCTAAGTAAGGCAATTTTTGAACAAATTACCAGCATGATCTAACTTACCGTTTTAAAATGGTGGCTTTTTTATGGTATTTCAGGGCATTTTTGGTGTTACACCTTAATTAGCGAATAAACTATGAGTTTGACTTTGAGTAGATTTGTGTCATCCTCGTAGCGAGTGCAATGAATTGGTTGAAGATAATTAGGAATATCGCTAATGTAAATTAAAAATAGAAGGGGTCCTAAAATTGATCCCTGAGGAACACCGCAATTGATTTGTTTCCATTGGGAAGAAAGCTCTTTCATACCTACAGTTACAAAAACTGCTTGGTTTCTATTCGATAAATAGGAGCCGAACAGTTTAAGTGCAGAGCCTCGTATGCTATAGTGTTCTAGTTTATCTAACAAAATAGTGTGGTCTACTAGATCAAAGGCTTTGGATAGATCTGCAAAAATTCCAACCGCTTTCAATTTCGAATCAAGTGCTTTTCTTATTTCTTGTGTAAAATCAAAAGTTGCTGAGCCTATGGTTATATCTTTCTGGAAACCAAATTGTTTTTTAGAAAGAATTTGATATTTTGAACAAAACGCATAGAGTCTATTAAAAATGATCTTTTCGAAAACCTTTGAAAGGCATGGTAACAAAGAGATTGGTCTATAATTTTCACACAGCAATGTATCACCTTTTTGAAAAGGTCTCACTTTGGCATATTTATACCTGTCTAGTGACACCAAGTTCATAAACATCAGATGAGAAATAACCAAGCTATAAGGCAAACAAGCAACTTTCCACCTAATTATTTTGCTTTTTTCCACGGTTCCACTGTAACTTTGTTGATTCTCAATCAACTTTTATGAACTTGGTGTCAAAAGTGATAAAAGTGTCAAAACGTTAGTGTTTACATTTTATCGTAAAACTCCGTTTCTTGGCTTATAAAAGTGTAACGACGAAAATGCCCTAAAATACCCTAAAATAGCCACCATTTTAAAATTATAAGTTAATCATGCTGGTAATTTATTCAGAAATGGTCTTACTTAGATACAAGTTCACATTCATTTGAGTCAAATCCAATAAATTGTAATTTTTGGGAAAACGTCGTTCTTAGTTTTTTATATTTTGACCCAATAAACTCAACCCCAAAGTCTATGACACTCTTTTATGAACACCCTTTATACAGTATATTATATTTTTCATTTTTCTTATAGAAAAATGAGGACCGTGCATCGAGGAGAAGATTTCAGTAATATCTTACTTGTTTACCTTGCAGCAGCCGGCGCCGTGTTTGGGGCAACTTCTCTTCATATCAACCTTTATTGAAAGGAAACTCGTATTTACATAACACAAGTCGTATCAAAAGATGAGCGTTTTAATCAAAAAATCTAAAACATTTTAAAATGGTTGTCACAGAAATTGATAAGGACTCTATGAGTACCGATGATTTGGAAATCCGTTGAGAAAAAACTGATTACAGTAATGTAAATCTAAGTTAAACGTTTCGTTCGCTTAACCGTTTTCCGCTATTTAGGTCAAAGTCATCGACATAAAAGTTTTGAAATAAATGAACTAAATATGATTGTTCTTGTGAATTTACTTCAAAATATCTTGCCTAGATAAAAACCTTATTCAGTTACAAAAGGATAAAAAGGAATACGTTATGGGAGACTAAAACTAGTTCGTAAATATTTTCAATTCGTAAAATAAAAATTAATATCGTTTACAATTATTTTTATTAAAGACTCACGTTTATAGGAACTATTTTTTTCGTTAATTTATCAAAATATTGAAAATGTTTTCCTGCGCACCCTGTATAAAATATAGTGTACTGTTTTTCTCGGTTTACGAATAATAAGGCGTCAGTCTTTGTTAACTCGCTATTTATTTACAGTATAATTGTAATTACACTAATATTAAACACAATTAATTATTCACTTAATGGCTACAAACTATTACACTATGTACAGTTCCTCATTACACTATATGCACTTTTACAGTCAATTCACATTCAGGCGCGAAGTCCGTTCACTCACGTGTCCTCGTATCACTCTTAAGTCGGGAATCCAACGACGGGTGACGATCTCTCGAAGATTACACTGTTCACGCACTAGGGATGTGACCATGTATGTTCACACAACACTTACACGTTCACAACGTACGCGGACCTTCTTGCACTGAACACAACTGACTGCCGGGCCAGGCTCTGGGATCTACCTATAAATGGGCTGACCGAACATTCCCGAGGCCACGAGAAGTCCATCATCAAAGCTCGATGACCCGCTCTAGTCCTTCTCGATGTTTCGGCATTGCGTCGCCTGTACAGTAAACAGCCCCACTCATTATAGTGTCGTTTCCTGTCGGCGCCACTAACCGTCTGAGCCATTTCCGTCTCCTTTATAGTGTCGCTTGTCGATAAAACACGTCAAAATCAGCTTACTTAAAGACATACAAAACCAACTCTATCCTCAACAATACAATACCCTCTAAAAACTACCAGCTCCCAAGTCCACTTTGTTCCAGTACGGCAGGAAAAGAACTCATCTGTAAAGGATATAAACCAATGTGTAGTAGCAAAAAGTAAATTCGCTCAGAACTTCACAGAAAACGAAATGCAACCCATATATATTCGCTCAATTCTAAAACACCGCCAAAATCTGATGTCAGTTCTGCAAGTGTATCAGCTCAAAATAACCTCCCTTTCAACGCCTTGAAGACGTTCTATGACAAAAATATAATTTTTAAAAACCTTGTAATAATCCAATCCTTGTACAAAACGTAAAATCAAACCATTTTTAGAGAACACAATGACATCAAAAGAAATAACATAAATATGAGCAGCGTAACAGTAAGCAAAACACATATCTACCCTTTCACCAAAATGTAGACAGACTACAAATAAGATTGACCTCATGAATGAAATGTTACTTAATATAAAGACATTCTCATCGTAACAGAACACGGGCTTTCTGGCACAAATAATACAGGCTTGATGGATACAAATTAGCCGACTGTTTCTTGGGCGATCTATATAAATTTAACAGGAGTGTGAAGTAACTAACCTAGATTATGCAGAAACTAATATGTGAAATGCTAAAAAGTTAAAACTCAAGAAATAAAGTCATGGGAATCTACAGACCGACAGAGATTTTCATGAGGCTGCAGATGCCCTCTCCGAACTTCTTGATACAATCCCTACCTGGAACAGCTCCGTCGTCATCATGGGCGATATAAATTTGACTAACCAAGAAGAATGAATTATCTTTTACCACCTACAACATAAGAAGACTTGATTTGACCGACCCGTGCACTTCAATCGACTTGCTACAAATTTACCTAGGTGATGCAATTGATACCAGAATACTCAGGTAAACCTATATTTCAGATCAACTGGCCAATGGATATATATGGCTGATTCAAAATAGCACCCTCGAAACATACATATAGAAAACTAAATGAACAAAACTTTAAAATAATCAAGAACCTTCTAGAGCGACAAAACTGGGATGAAATCTATGATGAGAGCATGCCGAGCTAGCATAATAACAAGCTTTACAAGAGAATAATTACATACCATTTAAAAGACTTTGTATGTCCAGAAATAAAATCAAAAAGCTACGCAAAAGGAAAAATTTCAAACTTACAAATCTTATACAAATTTTTCTCTCAAGAAACGTACCTCATGACTGGCCGCAAACTCAAAATCTTATGGAATATGACTTAATGTTGAAGAAATGAAAAGAACACTTCTCTGAAGTAATAAACACCCTACCAATGAAAAGTTACCGCTCTGAGATATAAAGTTTTCTCAATCAATAAAACTGGTAACAAATCAGTTGTTCAACACCTAAATTTACTGTAAAAGTGACCAAAAATTAACATTTGGAAAAATGAGCAAATAACAATTCATTCTTGGCCAACAACAGCAGAAGAAGTATCTTAATGTAAAATATAAAATACAACTTTCGGCAGGGATTACTCTTATAAACTTTTTTGTATTATGCACAAGGTGTCTTTAATCATTTACCCGAATTTAAACAGAAAACTACCGCCATTTTGCCTACATTCTCCAAGCTCTGTATGTATCAAGCTCCTTCACATAATTATTTTTTCTTAAATTGTGTTTTCAGAATACATTGGGACACATAAACACTTGGATTACATAAAGGTTTGAATGCAATTGCTGTCAACTGGAAGCAATTAAGGGAACTTATGCCAAATGGTTTAAGAGCTTTCAAGTAAAAATACAAAATGGCTACTAACAAGGAGGTCTCCTCCCTCTTTAGGAGTCCCCAGGGATCGGTCCGGCCGGTTGTTTATAGGATTTACCACTACCTCAGAGACTTTTCATTGTTTCAGACAGCTCTGCTTCTAAAAACCGAACGCCTGAAGACCTTGAGATGACATACAAATTTGCTAAACAATACGTCTATTTGAATCATATGAGAAAAAAGCCAACAGAGTGTAGAAAACTCAGAACCCCTTTCCAATAAATTGTTCTTGGAACATCTATGTGCCTTGTTTGTGATGAAAGACAAACAAGTTTTACCATATAACAATGATCCAGAAATGCTCCAAGGGAAACATTAATGCCTTGTTTATTTGCTAGCCGCCATTTTGAACCTTTATTTTTTCAGTAAGAAACCCGATTGAATTGTTATTTTTGATGAAATGCGTAAACCGACCAATTTGAAACGTTGCGTACCGCTTTATAATACTAATATCAATATACAACAAATAATTTATTATAAAGGGCTTGCAAATAGTTTATTATAAAGGGTTGAACTGTTTCGACAAAGTGGTGGTGAGGGATAAAAGTTGGGGAAATGATGTAAACATTTGAGAGTACGCATAGTTTTCTTTATAGTGTCGCTTGAACTATCACGTGAACTCGGGCTGATAATTCGCAGCAGTGTTTGGCCAATACTCTTGGTCAGTAATCCGGCCATTGTTCTTCGGGAAGCCCCAGCCATCGACCTCTAAACTTGTAGAAACTACCTGGGTTGGTAGTGGCGCACTTCCAGCCAGGGATTAGGCTAATATTTTCTACCCTTACTTGAGGGTTATAAAACGGCGCACCTCCGGTGTACCTGCCCGCCACATTAGCTATGCAACGATGCCACTAGATACAGTTTTCATTCCGAGCTCATAGCTTAAACTTATTAACTTCTGAAATGGAGGAAACAAAGCTGTGTGATCATTTGTAGTGCATCATACGAGTGCGCTATTCAACCCTACCTTGCCTGTTCACGGCAATTAACCCCTCAAATATATGCAGGGATGATTTTTCAACAGAAGAGACAATCAGCGCTTCATTCAGTGCTACTGCAGTGATGATGAGCGAAATTCATTCCTTGCGTTTTAATTTAGATTTTAGTTTTTGAATCTTTTGTTTGGTAGAAATACAAAAGCCCAGTAATAATTCAGATGAATAGTTTGAGTATTATAAGATAATTATATTTGTTTCGAGTTTTGGTTATATGATTTAGTTTCTTAGCATTTGGTACATTTGTGTTTGACTGCAAGTTTTATAGATATGGACCGATAAATTATTATGTGTTCATACAAATCGTTAGGTAAGAACTGTTTGCCTAAGTGCTTAACAACATTTTTTAAATACTCGTACATCCTCGGGACATGAACTTTATATTTTTATAGTTTAGACTCAGTTTAACATTGTACATTTTTTTCTATTTTGGCACTGATAGAGAGGGTTTACGTCTTTTACGGTTTACGTGTTTTGAAAACGTTACTATTCTGTGCAACTGAGTTGTAAGCTATAACATATAACAATAAATAGTTTAATGTCATACTTTTGTATAATGAAGATAGTTTCTTTTTGACAATATCCTATAAACCACAAGTAAGACTCTAGCCTAATTAAACAATCGGGTTATGGAGCCTTTACCTATCTATACGATTTCTAACGCTATACAACGAATGTTGAGCAAGTTAGTTGTCAAGATTAGCTAAGAATGATTTGAACAATAACTTTTAACGTTGACAGGAAGTGTACGAGTATTATAAAATATTGTACCAGCTTCAACAGGAAGTTCATCATATAACTGAAGTCTATGGTAGTTTGGTTGGATATAATTTTTATTTCTTGTGCTTTACCGATTATTTTTATAAATTCTCACGTCAATAGAACACTTAGCCCTAAAAATAACGAAGTTTCTAAAATGTATAGACCGAATAAAAATAATACGGATAAGGATTTAAAATGTTCCCTGCAGGACTCTCTAAACTTGGGCCTACCAATTATTCTAATTGCGCCAAGATTCGCGCTAGTGGCTACACATCGGTTATGTTTTTGATTGATGTTTACTTAAGTAATACCTTTGATGAAGGTTTGACAGAGCGAATATTTCGGAACATTCAATATTCAAAAAAAGAGAACAAGCTTACCTGTTGAATTCCTTTGACTTCAAAATCCCATTCAAACTTAGAATGCTACAATCAATTTCCAGGCGTTCCATTCCATGCCCCGTTCTAGCTTCATCGTTAGTATTTTTTATTTCTATTCAAACCAGACCGACACGCAGCTAAGCGCCGGTGGCATGAGTGAACCGTATTTCCTTTGCAATTTTTTAGTCTAATTTGCTTTACTCACAGCCTCGCTTCGGCCTTCGGCCTCAGACTTATGGAGGTTTTCTACTAGAGGTTCTACTACATATCATAAAAGGAAAACACATGTCAAATTTTAATAAAGTCGTACTACTCATTCTGTTGTTATAGCGAAAAACAACTTTTTCGGCCGCCCCTTTGGAACGACTTGATGGATTTTCATAACTTTTTGGTATATTGATGAATAGTAACAAAACAAATATTTACTTCGAACTTCATCAAAATCAGATGAAATGTGAGTACAAAAAAGAGTTTTTAGATAATTGAAACCTTTTTTAGTGAAAAGGTGGGGTTCCGGTAGTTTGATTTCACTGGTTAGTCAATACTTCGACCGAGATATTTACAAAAGGAATATTTAAATACCAAATTTGCCGAAAATCAGACAAAAAGGCGACTTGTACAGATGATGCACATATACATGCATATATGTATATAAAGTTTTGACAAAATTCTCAAAACGTGTTCTAGGGGTCAGGATCGGTGCTCATTTCACGGTCCCGGGCCTGAGTCTTGCCATGATAACGGCATGAACATCGCATTTCTCCAAAGGAAATTCAATAATAAATTATGAAGCGTACTGAAGTTTCCAAATTACCCGTCGGCATAAATCACCACCCATCGGTAATTTCTCCTACCAAATATATTTTTGGCAGTTGGCAAATCATTGTATTCTCTCGAAAGTTACCCATAAGTTCAACAATCAATTGCAGCAGACAGTTTAATATCAATAGCTACATAGTGTATTGCTTTGTAGATCTAGATTAGGAAACTGTCTGGTACAGAAAAGCTAAATTGAAACGCTTGTTGCCGATGCGTGAAATAGATTCTGCTCGCCGAGTTCAGATTATTATTGCAGATAAGATTGATTCCATGAAATTGGGTACGGTTTCTCATTCCATAACTAACAAAACGAAATATTTTGTGACAAAGTTGTGTTGTTATTATCTGTGTGGCCAGTCAAGCCGGCAATATAATGGAACACACTTGGGAGCCCAACCAATTGGCTAACTGACGACGAGGTGGAAAGGTTCGAAAGAATGGGACTGGACAGGATGAAAATCTGTTTATGTCTGAATAAGATCTAGATGTCAAGGTATCAGCGGAAAACTTTAGTTAAAAGACAAAAAGTGTAAAGTTTGTCTTGTTAAAGTTCTTCTGTGTCCGGGATCGGACCCGCGCGACCGGAGTGATGAGCTCCGGTATTGCGCTTGATACCAATCCGCCACGAGTCCGCTAAATGTTGAACTAGTGTAATAATGATTGCATGTAATGAAAATTGTCCCACAATCAAATATTTTGTTACTATCCGTCGTCAGTATTAAATAAACTGAGGGGACACGGGTATAAAAAAGGTGATTACGGTGTGTCAAATGCTTCCAAATGAAGGTTCGATTCTTTTATTTTTATTTTTGTCAAGTTCAGTTTTTTGTGTTTTGTTTGTGGGGGGCGGAATCCTTTGCATTCCTACGACTAAAACAGGCGCAAGCCTTAGACATATGTATGACGGTTAACTTTTTTTATGAGACGTTGATGTGTGTGTGTTTTTGTTGCAGTTGATAACCGAGATCAACAGTCAGGTGGCGTTGTTCCGGGACTTGTTGATCCACATCGGCACCACCAGGGACTGCCCAGAGCTCAGGGAGAAGATAAGGAAGTTGAGGCGCACTTGTGTGGACGCTTGTAAACACACCAGCCAGCTGTTGCTGCCTCAGATACGCAGGTACATACGAGTTGTTGGTAGACAGCGCCAAATGTAGATAATGTTGTGGTAGAAGTATAAGTAGATTGCGCATAGTTGCCACATGGTTGAGGCAGCAAAATCAAGTTCGGCAGCCCAAGCACAGATAGCGCTGTGAGCGCTGCCGTCTCTCGCCGTTGGCGACTTAAATGTGACCAAATCGTGCGATTTTCGAGAACGAACGAACTTGTGCGTGCGTTAGTAGTTCTGCTTGAGACTCTGAAAGGAATGCTCTCGCAGTGCTATCTGTGCTTGGGCTGCCGAACTATTCTTGCCATTCTGCATATATGCGCAACCTACTGTACTTATCGTAACATTATCATTGATAGCGCATAGATACTCGTAGTTCCTGCAGTTGTATAGTGCGCCTCTGGTTGCTCAGTAGTGTAATACCGAGTGTATCGCCATAGGATAGCACCACCGACACCAATCCCAGAACCTTTGAAGCTTTGGTGAATCTAGAGCACAGTACATGTTGACGACCAGGCTTCTAAAATGAACAAGTGGCGCACCTACAGGCATCGATCCCGAACTACGAGAAGAATAATGACAGTTGTTTGTTTGAAGTTTTGCTGTTGACGATGGTAGAATTTCTGAGGTTGAAACATTATTGCGGACGCGTTCCACCGTTCTTAGTGAACAAGAAAAACGTGACTTTTCGGGAACTGGAATCTTATCCCGTCTTTAGGTAAAAGGTCCTGAAAGACGTTCTAGTCAGGTTGGTGGTATCAGGGGCTTTTCACCTGAAAACGAGGTCAGATTCTACGAGGTGTTTTTAACTTCTAAAAACTATAAAAAAAGTCCGTAATAGTATTTCAACCTCAGAATGACAGTTGGCTTCAAACATTTATCAACATTTACTTAGTCTTCTATAACGTACAAGCTTAACGGGTGAATCCAGCAGTAATACATTTCACAGATTGTTTAAATTCTGTATACTGACAAAGCGAGCACCTAAGTGAAGTGTCAGTATAACGAATTGATGACAATCAGGGTGACAAATGAAACTCGAGATACTCTCTGCTAGACTGAGACTTTAGCCAAACAAGGGACCGGCCATTGTCTCAACTGCAGACTTCTGTATAAACTGACTGATCCAATGTAGATACTGCAAGTAGTGGTCATTAGTGACTCGGTTCAAGAGATAGAGGCGACTTGGTTCAATCATCATCCTTGCAGACTGTTGAAACAAGCTTAGTGTTACTTGTTGGACTGTTTATACAGTCGGATTCAAAATGTTGCTAACAATGCAAATAAAGAGATACTTTTGTTTAAGACACTGACCACTCCTAAAGGGTATTTTAAGGTGAATATGGGATGAAGGGTGAGTGTGTTGGGTGTTTTGATGTATTATGAGGTGTACTCTTGTTACAAACCAGGGCCGACTGTTCCCCAGATTAGGTCATTCCAACAACCAATGGAATGGACCAACGGCTTAACGTGACTTCCGAACCACATGGGTGGCCATCGTGAAAAGTTATCACTGCGCCCGGGAATCGAACCCGGGCTGATTTGGTGCGAAGCACGCACTATACCACTGAGCTATGGTCACCCCCAAAAATGGCTAACCCACATTGCTGCCTTTTTTTTATATTTGGTGCGTTGCGTAGTGTTTGGGGGTTTTCACAGCTGATTTATATTCGTTAGAGAGGTGAAAAGCTGAAAAACACATATTGGTAGATTTTTCAGACTACTGTGTAAAATAAACGAAAATAGCCAAACATAAATTCTTATAACCATATACAGGTAGTTTACATAGATAAACGCAACCAAACTTTCAGCAGAATATGTTAGTTAATAAGGAAATTATTACAGTGATAAACATAATAATTAGAAGGAATTAAAAATAGTTAAAAATAATATAGAAATGAAACCTATAAATAGCCGTAAAAACTGTAAATAGCAGTACATAAACTGTGGGCCAAGAAGGGTGTTCTGTCTTAAACTCAAGATAAATTCTACAAGTATATTTTATTTCAGTGTTAATCAAACGAAACTGCCTTATTGGTGGAACCAGCCGCCCACGAGCTAAAATGGTTTCCGTCAAAAGTCTATTTGGCTTTACTGTATAAACTGTACACCTGATGGTCGTGTGTTTTCCAGTGCCGTGGCTGAAGGTATCCCAGCTGATCACCCCCACCTCGTGCTGCTGTTCTTCATGTGTCAGCTGTTCCTCAGAGAACTGGCCAAGTGCAGCAGGCTGGTCCAGCTGGTGCCCATGGACATGACTGGATACTTCGGTACGCTAATTCAGTTTTGTACAAATATATGTTCGCTCACGTTATTTTAAACTGGGGTAAAGACAACACTGATTCACACATTTGATAATTTTAGGTCCGGTTGTTGACCATGCTCCATTACCCGCTAGGGGAGAAGGGGTCAGAAGAAGCTTGCCATAATCTTGGTGTGAATGACTCCAGATTAATCAGTGCCCTTGCGGTCTCTCGTGGTATTCTGGTCAGCTGAACCTAGTCTATCCTTAAACGAGTATCTCTCATCCAAACTTCCTTTATTCCGGAGAAGCGAGGATCATTTATATGATATGAGTGGTTGTGTGTTCCTTGTAACCAAAAAAGGCAAAAACTGTAGGCCTATGTAAAAAAATTATAATACCTTATTAAAATACCCTATTTCGGCCAACTTATTTTTTTTTGCTAATTTTGCGTAAGATTTTTTAAACCCGGGTCGTGCAAACCTAGAAACAACCTTTGAGAACATAGAAAACCACTTTTCTTAACTCTACACCAACAAAATAGCGTCCCAGACAGGGTTTGAGCAACTATTTCTGAGGAGATCAATCCTCTTAATAAGCTGCTTGCCTATGAGTTATCTACTTACTAAAACATTGTCTTTGGTTAAGGAGTTGAAACATTGTTTTGTCGGTTTCAGAGAACCGCGCTGGGCCCTCAAACCTGGGCAACGTCATCAGTCAGATCCTGTTGTGCAAGACGATAGCTCCTGACTTCAACCAGGAGGAGATCCACAGCATCGCCAAGGACTCGCAGGAACTCAACAGGATAGTGCACGAGATGCAGGAGTTCCTCCCGCAGCAGGAGTTAGCAGCCGGTCAGTCCTTAGCGCAAATACCACTATATCGTATTTAATTTTGAGATTAAAATAATCTAGTTTAAATTAATTTATACTAAAACCGACAGTCGATAATACTCTACCTGATTGATCAGATTGTTGAATTCCAAACTTTTGCCTTCATGTTTTTGTCATGATCAGAGAGCGATTTGTTTCTTTCCTTGTTTCTTGATGATTTATTCATCACTCAATTTGTTTATTTTTACTTAGTATTTGAACTTACATTGAAAGAAACTAGAAGTTGTTTAAAAGTTAACCCAAAATCAAAACGTTTACTCTCTGTCGCAGAATGGAATTTCAACATTTGAAATAAAGTTTTGTTTTTTCCGGACTAAAAGACGATGACTCAAAAATAAACTGTAATAAGGCGTCCTTAGTAAAATTTAAATAACATTATGTATAAATTAAACATTTAAAATTACGTGTGCGTGTAGTTGGTAAAAAACTTGAACAGAAACCTAAAACTACAAACTTTTATTAACAGCTTAATTTACAAATTTTCATTGTTCCTGTTTGATTATTTTCCTGTACATATTTAAAAGTACCTTTCAACTTAGTAGTTGTTCTCTTTGTATGTTTGAAACTTAAACAAAATACTGATCGATGTTGTGTTTGGTTTTCAGAGCGGCCAGCAGCGCTAGCAGCGGAAGACCCCACGAACAAATGGACGAAGAAGCGAAGGCGAAGTTCGATATATCGAAATGTCGGCTCGTTTTGTTGCATGTGTCGCCCCAACTACCTGTGATATCCTCGCCCCTCTCGCACCATCGATACTTCGAATACTCGATAATCATTCACTCACTCACACGTTCATTCGATCAGTAGCGGCCCATACATTTTGTAACAAAAACGTGGCAAAATGTTTTGTTTTTTGGTTGATTACGTTTATTTGTGAATATTATAAGTGATAGTATGGTCCAGAGAATTTATTTTACCTACTAAACTTACAACGAGTCCAAGAGCTCAACGTGTTTATTGTTACTAGCCAAAAAATATTTTGAATTTAGTTTTAAAATTATTAGAGTTGTGGTTAGTTAAATTGTATTTTAAAGGCGTTTGACAACTAATACTACATTAGTTGAATTGTCTTATTTACCAAATTTGTTTATTATTTTATTTGCTCTTTATTTTTGTAGACAATTTTTCTTTGTTTTTGAAGAGCTTAAACAAAATAATAAATATTTTTTGTAGACTAAAAAGGTACCTAAGTCACATTAGCTTATTTAAGGTGTTTTATATTAAATAGCACTTTCTAAACTGTTCCGGCCGCTACTTCAACTTTTCACGTAATATTAATTACAGTAGCAGAACACCGTCACGTACACACTCATATATAACAAAATAATGTACTTTTGTACTATAATTTATATTTTATTGATATTTATTATAATTACTTGCTATGTGTTGATCAGGAGTTCATCTTATTTAGCATAAGTTGTTAATTTTACTAAATTATCTGTTATTGGTTGCTCTTTCTGTGACTTATTATTTCATCGACAAAGTTCTCAGTGGAATCTCTTTCATATTCAATACAATTTTTATTTCAAAATATTTTAAACGTTTTCACTTTTTTTATGTTCAGATAGTGTTCATAAATTATCTATTTTTACAAATGTCTGAAGATATTATCACTATGATTGCTTTAAACAGATTATTATTGGCCCACCCTCATCTTGTTCTTGGTTCTCCTTTATTTAGCAAATCTTTAACACTTTTTACCTTCAATACCGACAGAGTATGGGCTCAGCAACCAAGATACCTATTTGAGTTGACCTTCTTCAACGTATATACTCTTATGTTCTACTTTATAAAACGTTAAACCATGCCACTCGTACCACACAATCAAATTCACTTTCTTTGTTCCTTATTCTGTCCTGACACATCAATAAAAATTACAGGAAAAGTGTAACATATAAAACTAAACTTTAGCACCGTTCACTGTAAAATCTGCAGCCTATTCTATTTACACAACTTAAAGTGTCTGGGTCCCCATGTGCAAAAACCACACAAGTTACCAAAATGGTTACCAATAACGCAGTACTAACTATATTCTGTGTTTTCTTTGTTTACTTTACTGTGTTTGTTTTGAAGTTTAGGTTAGGTTTAGTACATCTGTGATTCACACACATGTAGGGATAAGCAATCATCACCATCTAGACTTTACAACTAAAGGACGTGTACCTATGTGTAGTGCGTAGAATAGACTGTGTCGTCTGTAGCATTTATAGTCTAACATTTGCAATACATTTACCACAACATTTAGTTACCACTAGGAGTTTCTGTGTTGGATAGTTATGAGGAACACATGTGTGTTCTACGTTATTAAAGTATGTTGTTGGTTTATTATAAAATTCGAGATTGAAGAAAGGGTAGTTTTTCAGAGGCATTTAAGCTAATTTAGACAAAATATGTATTTAAGGAGAGTTCTAATTTTTGTCAAATTTTTTATATAGCAGCCTACGACCGCTAAGATTAAAAATTACATTTCAAGCTGGTTTTTGGACTTCCATTTGGACATTTTTTCTCTTGAGGCATAAAGCCAGATTCTGCCGAGAAAAACTCAAAAGCTACACTACGTTGCTTGTTTTAGTTTAACTTCAAATGGTTATTAATATACTAAAGAGTCGGTTGAACAGGCGACTGACTGGTGACTGAACAAGTAAATGTTTAAACACTTCCCGGCATGCCACTTCCCTCAACCATATACTTTTTTAAGTTCTTGGTGTGAAACCTTCGGGAAAATCTGAAAACATTCTTTTTAAGGCTCTGACCAGTTGGTGGTAAAAAAGATGGCGTCTGAATGAACCATCTTGGCCTTTGTACTGAGCCGATATTTTGCATCATAGCGGCAAAACCGTTGCGAATGCCTCCAAAACACGAGGCCGAAGGCCGAGTGGGGTCTGAGGGCGCAGCACAAAAGGCGAGTGATTATATAAAGATATTTTTGTCGTCAGTATTGACTGATGACTAAATAAACATGGTTTTAGATTACCTTTCATCTGTCTGCACCAATTTTACAATGATAATGTGGTGTTCATATAATAATGGCAATATACTTTGAGAGAAATGTGTTCTACATTAAAGTACCTTAACTCCAGCTTCAAACATAGTTCATACTTTTTTCCCGGTTAAAACAGAATCCAATGCGAGCGCTCTCGGGTGCTTTACGAATTTTGTTTTATCTTTGAAATTTGAAAAGTGGTTTGTTTAAGTTACTTTAAAGAACCTCCCTCTAAATAATTAAAAATTAAACCATTGTTCAGACAATCTAATAATTAAAAACTTCCGAACAATAACCATTTAAATAATCACTAACAATTCTTGCAAACATACATTTACATATATTTAAAACTTTTTATTTCGTGTTAGTACTTACAACAACTACGTTTGAATCTTTAAACACCAAGCTGCACATTATATACCTTTACATGGTAATTTTCACTATGAATATATTTGACCAAATTTTATTATATTTTATATGAATTCTTAATAGAGACATAGGAATTGTTGATGTTGTGAACTTTAGAGTAGTATTTACTAGAATATTATATTAAATATAGTTTATACACTGTAGCTGGTAGATTTGCATTTAGTTATTTTAGCTTGTGGTAAATAACCGATTTAGATCAAGTTTACAATATGATTACTGTTCGGTACGTAGACATAGTTTTGTAAACGTGGGGTTTTATTGATCGTTTGTAAAAGGTTTTAACGAGTATATTCGAATTTCCACAGAATTTCTGTAATAGATTTATATTTTAAATTATTGTTATTTCTTTAGACTACATCAAAGTGGCATTCAATTTACTTCAATTTTGTTGTATTTAGAGGCCTATTTAACGAGAACAAAACATGATAAGACGAAAATTTCAAACTACTATCAATAGCTTGAATCAAAATGTAACAATATTTTCAAATATTGTTTTAAATAAAATATACTCGTCTTATATACAAGGTATTAATTATAATCGTAAAAAATATTGTAATTTTAACTACAGTGCTATATATGCATATTTTATTTATTATATGTAGTTTTACACTTTAAAACCAAATATAAATGCTTTTAAAGGCAGCATATAAATATGTTTTGTTTGATATATTTATATACAACTTATATTAAAAATAAAGTTTTTGTTTTATTAGTTTAATAATTCAAAGTGACTTAATAACGAAAGTATATAATTTTATACTAACATTTATGGAGTGTGGAGTCAATTTAAACAAATATTGGAACTTGTATTTATAAACAGTGTACCGAATTGTTAAATATCGTTAATATTCCTGATTCAAATTGTACAATAAAATCTATTTAATATTAATATTTATGTTGTTTGTTGTTGTACCCCTTTTATTGACTGGGACTCGTGGCGTGGTCCTGTAATCCAGCTTCATGGAGGTCAGGTTTTGAGGATGATATAGGTCTAAAGCGGCTCAGATAGTCTCAGTGCACATCTGATGATACCCGCAACAAATCTCACCATCGTTTAGACATATCAGACCATCACCTGTGTGGTTCGGAAGTCACGTTAAGCCGTTGGTATAAATATTATTTATTAATATTGTTTCCAGTAGTGTTTTATTTGTTACCAAATCGTTTTTATCAGTTAGGCTATATGTTTATTACTTTTTAACTGACGAAAATAACAGAAATATATTACATGTTTAAATCTATAATTTTTTAAATATTAAAGGACGAGTATCCAACCAATTTCCACATAAATTATCAATCCCTCTGGGCCGACATTTACATTTCAGCTGACATATAAATGTTTAAACACACACAAAATAGTAATGATACTCTAACACAGATTTGATTTATTTCCTACACACTCCCTGTTAAATGAAAGTGAAGAGAAGGTCGTTGTTTTTCACCAGTTTTGGTAAACATCCAAGCTTAAAGCTAGGAGACACGAGTATTACTGAGGATATTCTCCTCAAGACGTCCTGCTACGTTATTATTCATTCACTCGCGTATTTGGAAATGAAATCCCTCCCCAAATAAAGACAAGTTCATAACTTCCACGAGCCTTCATCTTCATAACGTTCCTTTCTGTTTCTCAAATGTTGCAGTTTTTTGTGAACGGTATATTTTTTATTTTATTGTGGGTGAAACTATATTGTTAAAGTTGCAAATTGTATACGATAAGAAATACGAGGGTCATCCAGAAAGTAAAGAACGTTTTGGCATAGTCAAATAAAAAAGATATCAACACAAAACTTTATTTACAAATGCATTGAACCTTCCTCTACTTTTCTACATAGTCGCCATGGATTTCAAGACACTTGTTGTTACGTGGGACCAGTTTTTCCATACCCATGTTGTACTCATTTGCCGCCAAAGACTTGAGCCACAGTTTTTATTTATTTTTTTTATTAACTGTTGAGAGGCGAAACGATTAAGTCAGAAGCCTACGGTGAAACCCTCCAACGACTTTGACGTGCCATCCAAAACAAGAGACGGGGAATGCTTTCAGAAAATTTGTTGTTGATCCATGACAATGCTCGGCCTCATGCATCTGCAAGAACACGTCACGAACTTCAACGTCTACATTGGGATTTTTTTTCCATCCACCTTATAGCCCTGATTTGGCGCCAAATTATTATCACTTATTCCCAAAGCTTAAGGATTTTATGGGTAGAAATCGGTTTGCTAACGATGAGAAATTCCAAGAAGGTGTGAAACCATAAAACATAGGTTTGGATTGCTTTCCCAAAAAGCGTTTGGTAATGCCCACAAAAAATCTTAGGTTAAGTTTCAAAGTTAAAATGCCACTAGCATAAAAAGTAAAAAATATAAAACTTAAAAGATTTTAAAAAAAAAAAAAAATTAAAAAACTATAGCGGCAAATTAGTACAACATGGGTATGGAAAAACTGGACCCACGTATCAACAAGTGTCTTGAAATCCATGGCGACTATGTAGAAATGTAGAGGGAGGTTCTATGCATTTGTAAATAAAGTTTTGTGTTGATATCTTTTTTATTTGACCATGCCAAAACGTTCTTTACTTTCTGGATGACCCTCGTATTATCAGAGCTTGCCTGTCGAGGACCCAGTAGAGATTGGACGTATAGTTCATACGTATATTTTTACATTAGATTAAGAAGACTACCTCTACACCATAGACTAAAGTTCAAGGTTTCCTGTCAGTCTGAGTAGTTTGTTAATGCCTTGTTGAAATTTTATATGTAAACTTCTATGTCCGGTTCTTACTTTATAACCCAATGTAAAACCAGGCCGACACATAGCTAAGCACTAGAGCGCCGCTGGCATGAGTAAATCGAATTTCCTTTGCAATTTGTTACTCTAATTCGCTCCGCCCACAGCCTCACTTCGGCCTGCAGCCTCAAATTCACGTGGTTTTTTTTATCGTTATACTACATATCATATAAAGCGAAACAAATTTAAAATTTTAATCAATTCGGAGTACTCATTCCATTTTCATAGCGAAAAATCGTTTGTTGTTCATTCAAAACCTGTAGAAGGTATCACCAAAGACAATTTTATGGTAGGTAGATAGCGCATAAATGCCACATGGAAAACCAACATAGTTATTATTACTGTTATTTCTAGTTTTCTTTAAGGATTTAGAACTGTGTGCATGAAATCTCTGTTAACTTATTCACTTAAGTTACCTTATGTTAATTGGATGACATTGCTTTAGATTACGTTTATGATAGCACATTTTATTAATAGTCAACCATTTAATGTAGGTATCTTTTGTATTTTTGAATAATTCATATTTTTTGAAATTGTACTTATGTACTGGCTTAGACGGTTGAAAGAAAGAATAAATAAATAGTTAGGCAGACTACACACAGGGTGCGCTACAAGCGCTGCCGTCTCTTGCAGTATTTCTCCCCTCTCAACTCCACATGCTCGAGTTTGTCCGATGTCGCTGACTTAAATGTGATCAAATCGTGCGAATTTCGAGAGTGAAGGATCTTGCGCGTGCGTCTGTGGCACTCTCAAAAGGATCCTTTCGCAGCTCATTCTGTGAGTGGGCTGCCTCAACTATGTTGAATTTCCTGCCTCAGCCATTCGGCCCCTATGCGCTATTTACCTACCATAACACAAAATTCGGTATCACACTAACAACTACAAAGGCATCAGCTCCTTTAAATTATAATCATATGTAGTTGGCACATAGTTTCAATATTTGTATCAAACAAAGCTTGAGAACACCAATGGATCAAACGTGAGCACATTAACAATTATCTCCTCCTGGCGCTCTCTGTTATATCCTCCAGAGAACTAACATTTGAAATCAACAAGTGTGTTCAATTATATTCAAGACAATAGCTCCCAGACGGACAATGGAGGTTACTCTAGTGTATTTACTTGCGACATCTATTGTTTTAACGTAGAGTCTTGCTCGAGTGTCTCCCTCTCCCCTTAAGTTCCCCCCTTTAAATCCCCTTTTCATAAGGCCCCTCTTCAACAGAGACGTTGTTATTCCTTAATGTTTGTCAACTTTTGGCTTTCATGACAAAAGTCTATCCAATTAGTTGTTTGTTAACTTTACTTGACCACTTGTTCTACTCTTTTAGTCTCGCCTGCTTGAATTTTCTGCCGTTGTAAAGTGAGAAAACGTTTCAAAAATATACTTCAAGTTCATTTTTATTCACATGCTATTAAAGATTTTAGTGCTTCTGAATAATAAATTAGGATTAATCTATATGTGTTTTTTGACGTTGAAAATGCATGCTACACCTTCTAACCATAATCTAGTTCTTCCAGTTCACACCACGTCCAATCTTCATAGTTAGGTTGAGATATTTCGGCCTCGCCGTGGAGTACCATCTTCAGTCACTGATTGGCTGAAACTGGTAGTTAATAGTATGATACCGAAGATTGGTAGGTAAATAGGCAGGAATGGCTAAGGCAAGAAATTCAACACAGTTGATGCATCCCACACACGGAATGTGCTGCCAATAACCATTTTAAGAGTGTCAAGTAGAGTCATTTATGCACGTGCAAGATCGTTCGTTCTCGAAAATCGCAGGAATTGGTCATATTTAGGTTGTCAGTTTCAGCCATTCAGTGACTGAAGATGGTACTCCACAGCGAGGACGAAGTATCTCAACCATTGATTTTAAATGTTTAGGAAAGTCAATGTCTCAACCTAATTATGAGGTTTGGACGCGGTGTGAACCGGAAGAACTAGATTATAGTTGTGACAACAGCCGCGAAAGTAGGTGCGTCACGTGTCCTCAATGTTTACCACACCTTCAAACATCAACGGAACAGAACGGTAGTCTCAGAGAGCAATATTCCCATTCTCTAACTTAAAGTTCAATGATTTTGCCTAGTTTATGTAGGCGTTACTATGGTTGACATAAACTACAAACATTTTATTCTGGCAAAATGTTGGCAAAAAATATAAATCAGGGTTTAAAAAAATCAAAACTCCAAGTATTTTTATTTAGCAGAAGTGTTTCAATTGTACACTACAGCAAAGAGTGGCCTGCAATCAGCTCTACGATCTTAAAAAAAATAATTTCTCTAGTTTAGTACCCTTTTAAGTATTATAAATTACCCATTATCAAATACTTACAGAAAATAAAGCTATTTATTCCAACGTGATTGTATTGATTTCGCCAGCAAACCGAACACAGACGACGGCAATGTTTGGTATTTGTTGTCTCTCAGGTATGAAGGTCTAATGGAATCATTGGACCGGGGATTCAATCAAAGCCCTACACAGTGGTGTTATTCATCGGCTTAAGTCGAGAGTGTATTCACGGCTGACCAGCAAATCGATTTTATGTTAAATCAGCTTTTCTGTTAGTCGAATGTTTTAGTGAATGGTTTCTGGTTCCTATATGGTTAACGTAAGGTGCCCCTTGGAATGGGGAGATTGTAATACCCACAATTAGCGTGTCCCTCCCGGGAGCAGAGGAGAGGGGGCTCCCCAGAAATCAGGAAAATATTTGTTTTTAAATTACCAGTTTAAAAAAATTAGGTATAATTTTCTGAGGTTTGAAAGATTGCCTTAAATATGCCAAAAATGAAATTCTGCCATCGCCTTGAAAAGGTAAGGTATACTTAATTTATTTTGATCAGAAATTATAAAGGCGTATAATAATGCATATTGAAATAAATATACACAACAATTAATTTGAAGAAAAAGCTTATTTAATTTTTATTTTATGTGATTCAACGATCCCCCATGAAATTTACGACGCCATTACTAGTGGTAGTGGACTAATTTTTACGGTAATTAGAGGCCGGAAGTCATTAGCAGGGGACGGCTCCAGAGGCTTGAAAAGAACGTTATGTTGACTTTTAAACATTGCAAAAATATTTAATTATTATACATTACTTTTTACGCATGGTTTTGTTTATGTACGAATATTATGAGTACACTTTGTGATGACATTTGTTGTTTAATAATGAAAAAAACACCATAACTTGTTTTATAAAACTTTGAGTTAATCTTTTGAATACCTAGATGATAATATGTTGCCGAACGTTTAAACTTTTACAGTACAGTTTTAATTGATGTAGGTTTGAAAAAAATCCAGCAACATCGAACACACAAAATTGCTAGTTTTACAGAGCTTTTAGAACTATTTAAAGATACGTTATCTATGAGACTATAACTAGTTTTTTTTTTGTAAGGTATTAGAATCAGAGAATTCCGAAGGACCAGAGGGGAAAAAGAACGTGAATTAGAAATGTTTCGAGAATATAAATGCTTAATAATGTGATTGGAAAAAGGTTTGAGGAGTTCAAAATACGAAAGATTGTTTGATTGGAGTACCTATTTTATAATTTGGTGTATAATATTCCAAACGGCGCTTAATTAATTGTTCGCACACTACGACTCGTTAAAAAATAAAGCATACTTTTACACCAACTTGCGCAGATACATTGTCAGTGTATCTGGTCCCGAGTGTAGCAGAGCAGCGGAAGGGTAAGTTTAGATCTAATGAAGATGCCCGCACTTGTATTGAGAGTGACCAGCCGACGTAGTGTGAGGGGGAGTCAGCCAGCCAGCTAATGCAAGTAAACTGCGCTCTAAGTCCACGATTTTGAACTGTGCTCTTCGGCCACTGCGCTATTTGTGCACGACACCATTTCTATGGACGCTGACCTTGAAAGAGTCATAGGTATATTTCTCCTGAAACAGATTTCTAATACCTATGGACTTTCTATTACTAATATAAAGTCAATGCCGCCAGAATTGGTTTTTGCAACAATGCAGAGGATCAAGTGATCAACTCTCGTTGTGGAAGAGATAGGGACTTATTTTTACAATTCATTAATAAAGAAATTTAAATGTAAAGTGAAGTATAGATTTATACAAAGTTTTGGACCCAATAGGGTAATACCTTAATACTCGCTATTTAAATTTCCGAGCTAATTTCTGTTGAAAAATCATAATTAATTATTGTTGGTTGTATCGCAGCTCTATTCAGTGTACAGAGTAAGTATACATCTACATAGTACTTTCAATTCGAATCGCGTGATATTTTGCTAATCTGCGTTCTTTTTTATAAGGCAAGGCAATCGGTTTGTCAGATCCTGAGACCATAAAGTCTGTAATCACGTTCAGGAATTTATTAGCTTGTCTTATTTTACAAAGTTTGTAATAAGATATTGTACTATTAAAATTATTAATTTCGATTTCATAACAAACCATAATTACTAACAATGAATAGATGCGTTGTACCCGCAATAAGTGAAGATGTCCAAGGTGACGACAGGTGGATGAGTCAGGTTAGTTTTAGTTGTAAACCTTACTTGCTTTTACCCCTATTTTTTGCATAGTAGGCTAGTTCTTAGATTCGTCCTAAGAAAGGCCTAGGTAAATTTACATTATGATTTTCCAATCTTGGTTAGGTCAGATAATGTATATATATTAGGTAATTCTCTGCTCTTTGTATCTAACAATAGGCCCAATATTAGTTGTAGTTCAGGACGTTAAAACTGTTTTGTGCTTTGACTATTTCCTATACCTCTTTCCCATTTACAAGATAATCAAATAGAACACGCCTCGAGCTATAGTCGAATTGGATAGAATTGGCCACCATAACTTAACAAGTCAAGTATGTAGAATTTCAACAAAGCTTAACCAATAGAAGTACTGGTAAGTATAGCAGAGCACAATTAGCTTGGGTCGCCCGGCCCGCAATCTGTCATATATTTATAACTTACTTTTAGTTTAACTAGAGCCGTAAAGCGCAGGGAGGGCTTAGGGGTAAGTTATTATAACCTGGTCTAGGCAACAGAGCTCAAATCTTTCAAAAAAATCAAGATTGAGCTGAGTATTGGAATATTGAAATAGGTTGTGCTAATAAATTATATTTTTGAAATTGTCAATTCTGAATGAGAACATACTAGCCTAATTTCTTCAATTTAAAAGGAGTTTAACCCTATGAGGTCGTGTGTCGAGTAAAGGTCAACAAACGCTATTTCCCTTTGAACGCTTGACTTTCCAGTATAGGTTGCGGTTGAAACAGTGGTAAAATTCCAAAATAGTGATGAATAAATAACTATTTATTTATCTATTAACTATTTTAGTGTGTATTTTTGACTTTTTCTAAGTTGAAACCCCCCATAAAGGCAAAAAAACAATGTTTTAATTTCAGAAAAGTTGCAAAAACCATTAAAAACAATGTTTTTTAAAGTTGGCCTAACCTAAAAACCAACGTAAATGTCTGGTGAAATTACCCGATTTTATATGAAACGACGACGATTATAAACTGCAAAATTAATGTAAAAAGGTTAAATATAAAATATATTAGTAGGCCAACACACCTTTCTGGTGAAGACGAGGAGCGGAGTAGGGTTGGGGCGACGACGACTAGCCGATCGGCGGGTACTGAGCAGACGCTCCAAGGAAATCTGTACAATCCGATGATTGTCAGTTTAGATTTGTTTGATTGAACGTTCACCCCAGTTGTTTCAAATGTTTTGTCCGTGGGTTCCGGCAGTCTGTAAGGGGTGAAAGAGAGCGAGTTTTTCAAAAACAGAGCTACTGGACTCCACCTATGGCGGAGGTGCGGCAGTGAGCGTTGGCCAAGAGATAATTTGGAATATGAAATTGATCAATTTTGCTGTCATTAAAACCGTGCTAGGTTATGACCAGCAGGTCGGGATTGAGTTCCTCACACATGAGAGTAAGTTCGTCCCCCTTATTTGTTGCCATTTGTGTATTTTGTGCACCAGCAACATACTATGTTTAGTTGATTGTTGAAATTTTTGAGTTTTGTATTTTTTACTGTGTTGGCCAATCAATTTTGTTTCGGAGCTAGAAATAGAGCCCTTAAAAAAAGGGTTTTTTGCTAGCAACACTTTTTTTTAATTGTTTTGACAAGGTTGTCTTCACGGCTTCTGCGAAGCTTTCGTGCGGCAGAGTGAAGGGTACATCCACACTCCGGGTTTGTGAGGGGCCTGAGCTGGACGTCCGCGGTGAAGCGTCAGCGAGAGCAGGAGTGGTCTTCGAAGGAGCTGGAGATACTGCTTTGCAGATCACATCCACAAGCTGCCTGGTTAACTGCCATTTACCCTCAATACGCAGGTGCATGCCGTGCTTTGTAAGGCACCTGAGTTCATCTGGTTGAGGTCAAGGACTGAGATGTTGTGCCTAGCAGCTAACTCCTTGATGTAGCTATTGACGAGTGCAGTATCCAGATGGATGGGGTGGACGTCAGGCTGGTCATGTCGGTGGGGCAGGGTGGCCAGGACGAGCTTGATGCAAGTTGGTTGATCCTTAATGCATCTCTCCAGATTCCTGTAGATGTTGTGCTGCTCACCGGCCGCCAGGTAGTTTGTCCCCACAAGCAGCACTTTGCAGTGGTTTCCTTCCTTAGGGTACTGTGGGCGAGGTGTAACGATCTGCTGCAGTTTGGCGCAAGGCTTGCAGATCCCTATCACTGTGACTTGGCGGCGTAGTAGCTGCGTCGTTATCCCTGCGATCCTGCGTACATGGCTGTCTCCCTTGATCACCACCGACTCGAAAGGGAAGGATTTGAGAGAGGGGGGAGGGGACATTTAGCTGTTTTCTTGGGAGATATTTTGACTTAGGAGTGGTTCCATGACTGGTAATGCACCAGACCAGAGAGCGGTTTTGCTGAAATTTTGCTTACAGGGACAGAGGCAACCCATACGGGAAGCTTTTAATGAAAATTTAAAAATAAAATGAGACCACAAAGGGTTAAGTTCATGTTAGGCTAAATAAACCCATTTTTCAGCACAACCAACACTTGGCAGATACCAAAGACAGAGAGCCAGATGTATTGTGGATTGGAGATTCGATCCTCGCTCATTTGAAGCAGCGACCCATGTGGAACGACCTGTTTGAACCTCTGCACTCGTTAAACTTTGGATTGTCTGGAGACACCACGCAAAATATTCTTTGGAGAGTACAGAACGGTGCCTTGGACAACATAAAACCTAAGGTAACATTTTAAAATTGTCAATTTACATATTTGCACTATTTTTACCAGGATCAAAAATGTTTTTAAAGGAAGAGCAATTCCTCCTTTACCCAATTGGTAAGGAAGAAGGAAGATAGGGTTCTGTTATAGTTGTTCTGGTATGGTTGTGTTTCTGGTATACAGTAGTTGTTCTGTTGTTGAATAACAGCTGTTGCCCGATATGTAACACAAAACACTTTCTGTCGACAGCCTCGGCTCGTGTCCAATTGCCCATGTTTGCTGATTTGGACGGACAGCCGACCGCACTTTAGGGAGTTACAGTTTATATATATGTGCTGTTCAGTTTACTCTGTAACTTTCCTGTGGACTTTTTTGATATCAGAACTATGTGACTTAAATTGTGTAGCAGGTAAAGAATTTGCACGGGAAGTGTTTTTAATATTTGTTAGTACTTTCAAATTAAGTAATTCTTTTACAGTGCATTCACAAATTGCTATTTTTGTTTGGCAGGTCGTAGTTTTACACGTTGGAACAAATAACTTTGGAGACCCCCCAGAACACATTTCAGACGGCATCGTGGAGATTATCAATGTTATTCGTGAGAGACACCCTGAAACCTACATTGTATTTATAGTGAGTATAAAACTAGAAAAGATTGTTTCCTTATGAATAAATGGTGATTGTGGTGACTACTAACTGTTATAATTATGCTACTGAGAGATAAAAAAAGTCTGCGTTTCACTGAATGATTAGTAAATTTTATTGGAAACAAACCAAGACCAAATTCATGACTTGAGGCTTTAAAATAGATTTTTTACTAATCACTTGTACACATTTCATTCTACGACTGTGTTATTCTTTCTTCGGTCGTGCCATAAACAGTGGGAATAAAATCTGAATCAAACAAACACTCACAAATTACTTTGCCGTAAAGGGAGATCTCATAATGTAGTTGGCTATTTACTGGCCTTCATTTTGTCAGATTACGTGTCAGAAAACTTCTTACAACATAGGTTTTTGGTTAATTCATTGTTTTGTATGTTTAACAAACATATTGTACACTTCAGGAACTGTTACCGCGAGGCCAGCAACCCAACCCGCTGCGAGAACGGAACGTTGCCGTCAACGAGCTAGTTCGGAAGAAACTGCAAGGCAGACCTAGAGTGCAGACAGTGCCGTGTGACAAGGTACGCCTTTCGTTGTGTATAGAAAAATTAGCTGTTTGAAAAAGCTTATTATTCATTTTGACAGTTATATTGTATATACTTGAATCTAAGGCGCACTTTATTTACCATATTTAGGCTCTAAAATAAGGGTGCGTCTTATATGCGGGTGCGCCTTAGACTCGCAAAATAGGATGAAAATATTGAATTCATTTGAAGAGTTACAAAAACACTCAAAACATCAACAAAAACATTCAGATAGGCCACGAGATAAATAGGAAACACAGGAACCACAACGGGGTTGGTTGCCTGTTTTGAAGAGTGGAATGGAGGAATAGTTGAAAAACAGAGAAAGTGACTAGAGGGGACTCAGAATTGCTTCTTATTACATTCGTGTTCTCCTTCCTTCTCCACCACCTCCTTGCCTGTAGGTTGGTTGAGGGGAAGAAAGAAGAGAAGGTATGCAGTAGCATATATAAGAGGGAGATGCGCATCTATTGCAAATCAAACACTAGCGCTTGGAAATATGGGTAAATCGCCAGTGGCAAAAACATGAACTAACTTACTACAAAAATAGTCACTCGCCATACCCCAGCCTCCAGGTGGTCCTTTATCTCTCTACCTGCCTTCCTTATCTCCTCAGCTGCTGACCCTTGTTTACAACATTTTTTGTGCTTTGAGAGTGGCGGGCTTAGTGGTGGACCTAGCAGGGCGGGGTTTGGAATGGGAGAGGGAATGCAATCTGATGCATTCTTTGTTATGCTTTTACCTCTTGACAGCTGCAGCTGGCAATTACGTCACTGGTTGCTAAGGAGGGGTCAGGGGCCTGACAAATCATAGCCCTCTAGCTGTTGACATTATAAAAAACAAGGGGTGCGTCTTATATGAGGGTTTAGAGTTTTTTTACCGTATATTCAGGAGAAATTTATGGGTGCGTCTTAGATTTGCATGCAGCTTAGACTCGAGTATATACGGTATTAGGTAAAGTTTCTACAGCTGAATTGGATTCAAAATAAAATATGAGCAGAGAACAAGTTGTGCCTATATTAGATACCAACCTATAAGTGTATTTTTGGACAAGACTCTTTTTTTAAGATGTTTCTGTACTAATTACAAGTGGTTGAAGTCTGTGCTTTTGTTGAAGGGATTGGTAGGAGCTGACGGCACCATCAGTCACCATGACTTCCCTGACTACCTGCACCTGTCGGATGCTGGTTACCGGAAGGCGTTTGAGCCCCTACATGATCTGCTGCTCCAGCTGCTCACAGAGGGTGAGGAAGAACCTCTCACGCCTTCCGAGTGATGCTTATCTGACACCGCCTAGTGTCAAACATCGTCAACACGGCAACATTCCAGGCGTTCAATCATAGCAGCCTAAACACACGCGGAGTCGTATTCTCTACTTGTGATTTTTCACCTTGTTACTGGAAGGAAGAAAAGTGCGGGACACTAGTTTAGTTTTAAAAATATTAATGAGAAGAAAACGATTATTCTGTTCAGTATTTTTACAAAGCTACATCAGTAATTGAATGAAAAAATCTGAAAATAATTGACAGTATCGGATCCACGCAAAATACTGTTTTGAGTATAATGTATTGAAAAATTTGCTCAAATTGTTACTGTTCGAATCGATGCATTTACACGATGATTTGAAATGTGCGTTCCCAATTTTTGTTCACAAGTGCTGTAGAATCTATTTTACTATTGTAAGTAAGTAAAGAACCAAATATTCCAGAGCTTTTTAAGTTGAATCTGCTTAGTAGTGTTTAGTAGAGATAGGTTTGTAGCTAGTCGGTTGTGGAAGGAGCTTGGTTACGGAACCGAACTGCCACTTTGTGATTTCGTTCGTAACTTACAGGGAATCGAAGGTCTCAACTAAGTTAAGAGCTATCTCAGGACTGTCAAGTTAGGCGACACGAAGTTCATGACATCACCAAAGTAAATAACGATATTTAAGCAGCTTTTATATTGCAAGCTTTCCCACGACTATTCTTATGACTTAAGTTAGTTTATTACGTAGTTAAAGATTTCGAGTGGATGAAAAATAGGATCATATTTTAGAAATTTTATGTAAGCCTACTGCAAAATAGCATGAAGTTCAACTTCATTAAAAAAGGTATTAAATTATATTTCTTTTCAAAAAATGTCATCTACAAAACAATTATTCTAATAATAAATTAGTGTGAAAACAATGTTGTGAAGCTTTGTTGTGAATTACCAACCTACATGAATACTGTTGCGTTGTGTGAATCGCAAAGTAAGAACTACGGTATTATTTTAATCTAATGCATTTGTCCGGATAACACATCCACAGGGCACTGGATCGCTGCAGTTAAAGGGTTAACAATATCTTATAAAGCTTACTCGTGTTGTAACCTTTCACTTCTTTGAACTTATTTTAAAAATTAACTTTCTCTACTTCTACTAGTCTAGTAAGAATAGTTCCTACTTTTCATCCACTATTGATAGAAACACATTTTTGTTTAGTAAGTTCGTTTTAAAATCGGTTGTTTTGGTGATCTTTACAAAAGTATAAATATTTATAGACTGATTGCACCGATAATGTTTAGTATAATGTCTGTGATCAGTTAGCTTGTAGTTCTTTTCTGTAATCCCCAATTATTCTACATTGCTCACCATATTTTTATAAAATATACTTTCAAAAGAAACCTTGTTAACCGTTTAAAGTTACATTCTTGTCAACATTTTCTTGCATAATTTAAACCCTTGTTTTTAGTGCAAGTTCCAACTATTTATGGCTTACGATTTTGTTTTGCATTTTCAAAAACTCTTGTGCTCTTTTGTTGTTGTATGAATTTGTATCAATTCTAAAGCTGTTGTTAATTTAGTTTAGTATTATTTATAACAATTTGTTAATACAACCAATCCAGAGAGAATTGGCTTTGAATAAGGATTTGAAATTCTTGTAATATTAAATAATTATTGCAACAGCATATTGCCTTTGTTGATTCCCATAGTGCAATTTCATAGTTAAAAGCAGCTAGCGAAATCAGCAAACAATTTAGTGTTGCGATCTTTTATATTTGCAATGAATATTTTGTCTCAAAACTTATAATCTTCTATAATATAAAAATGAATCGCAAAATGTGTTGGTAAGCGCATAACTCAACAACGCCTGGACCAATTTGGCCAAATTTTTTTTAAATGTTCGTTGGAGTTCAAGGATGGTTTTTACGGCGAGAAAAATTTGAATAATTGCCTGAAACCCCCTTAAAACAGCTCTTTTCTTTTTCCCATACAAACATTTTCTAACTAAAACGTAAACAATTTGAGCTTTATTGCTATTCGTTGCCAGCTGATATCCCTATTTTACAGACATAAAACATATGTACGGCTAAAGAAAAAAAAACAACAACAAACTGTCAATGTCGATTTGCCGTTGTACATTGTGTAGTTTTTCTTGGATTTTCTGTAACCTAATCTACTGAGTGTGCTTTTGTTAACTAATACATGAAACAAATTCGTTATATCGTGTATTGTGCAGAGTGATTAATATGTAGGAACAAAAAACTACCACATTACAAATCTTTTTGACAAGACGAAGTCTGTCGGGTCCGCTAGTATTATCTATATTTTAGTTTGTTGTCTTTATGTACTTATTCAAGCTGATACATTTTTCACAAACATTTCTTGTTTAGTTTGGTTTCAAGCCAATAACAAACATTTTAGTTTAGGGGTTTACCCAAGATATGTTTTTTGACTCCCATCTTCTTATTTGAAGGAAACGGTTCGTAACTCACATAAAAACAAACTCAACTCAAATTATGAAACAAGAACAAATATATCTACAAACACGAAGAGGCTTCACCAGAAAATGTGTCAATTCGATAAAAGAAGAAACATAATTTAAAATTAGAGAAAATAAAAACAAAACCCATGATTTTGTTGCCCAATGATGTTAGCCTTGCTAGTGAAAGGCCTCACAAGTTAAATGCTTGAAAGTATTGGCTTTTGTTTTTATTTTGTCTAATTTTAAATTTATTCCAATACTATAGCTCAAGTTTTTTATAAGGAACATAATATTGATCAGAAAATACATTAAGTTACTGAAAGTTGTCTTGATAACATCCACTTCTTTGACTAGAAGATCTTATAGAGAATAAATAACTCAAGAGGCAGGAACAAGATAAACAGAGAGGGGAAAGTAATACATTCAGAACAGAATGAGTTGTTTTCTTGTTCAGTTTATTTTAACTAGTTTCTTTCATGCAAATGCCCGCTTACTGATTGGATTTTTGGCAAGTAATACAAATAAATAATGTCTGCTGAAAGTGTCCAACTGTAAATAACTAATGTAACATTTCTGTAGGGTCACACATTTGAACTCAATCTGTTTTTCTACAGACAATTGAAATGTAGTAAAAGTTGGAGCGGTTAAAGTTAATAAATTATTGAGAGAATATTTTATACGCATAAAATATAAATCTGGAATTCTAAACATTCACAAATTGTTTTCTCTGTCTTCTTCCAAGATAAAATGTTGTAAAATTTGATGCTGACTAATATAATTTGTCAAAATAATAATCTTCCCCATCACAATTAAATACCAGTTCATTACTTGTGTTATAGTCATGAGTTTCATGGAAATATTCTTCATGCTACAGAAATCACCTACGCTTAAATGGGTTTGTCAGCAGATTATAAAATTGCAAGAAATACTGATAACACTAACACTGACAACACTTGTCTGAAGCAATAGTCATGACTCATACATTCTCCCCCACACACAACTGATTTTAACCTGAAAGAAACCAGGCTCCAGTACTATAACTACGTTACATTAACCAGTTGTAGTGTATTCATACCCAGTTCAAATACAACTTTCGCATTGTACTGCTGCTATATTTAATAATATTGTGAGGACATGAGTGAAAACACACACTTGTTATCAATAACACCTGGGTTGGGCTGTCTTATCAGTTCAAGTGACAGATAACCTGCAACACCCAGTCTACAACAGTCCAATCTATAAACCAGGTAAGTCTGTTGTTCAATAGTTGCACTCTTGCTAAATGTATTATTTAAAACTACTATTTTTTACTATTAATTTTGTTACTGGTATACATTTTATTACTTAGGCTACTATAAAGCTGAAAATAAAAATGTTTGGAAAATTTTCTTTGTACAAAAATTAATTTATGCTGTCGTTAGCTTTATAACATTCATGTTTTGTAAAAATACTGTATTATACAGTTAATCTATAAAAGGCGTAATAATCTGGTTACAGCAGATATTTTGTATCCACAAATATTTTATACCATTGATCCCTACAAATCGATAATACAGTTTTCTTTCAAACCAGATAAACCACATTAGAACTTCCATCAATTGTTTTATTCTGTTTAGTTGTTTTTCCAGTGACAGACAAATTCTGTTTATTACTGTAACCTTAAATGAAAACAAACCAAAAACTATCATCTTCTTGTCCATGAGTTGAGGTATTTTACTGACATTTTAATAGCTCAAACTAAACTAATTAATCATTATTTAATATACAAACACATTTTCAATGGTATTAAACCACTAAACAGTGTGAGAATGTAATGGTGTAATTGCTAACTTGACAGTTATGTAAAATTGTCTCATTATGTGCCGGCCTTGAGGTTATCAGTGAAGCATTCACTGTTCTGTCTATTCTTTGGTTTGCTGGCAGTTGTTGCAAATTCAGTTATGACAGAGTTTCCTATTTATTTTTAACAATATATTTAACTCGAGAATGAAGATGTCTAAAGTTGTATCTAACATAGTCAACATAGTTTCTCTGTATTAGGTACCGCAAATAATTAACACTCATTAATAAAAAATATTATTGAAGTGTCTGAGAGCAGATATATCTGGAGTACTGTTATAATACTGATTGAAACCCCTTAGTTAACACTACACATATCCATAAAGGTCCTTAAGTTAATTTATTTGGGTTAAATTAACTACAATTTCAGTTTTAAGACAAAATATTATTTTTTATTTAAAAATGTTTACCCCAATCAATTGCATTTCAGCAAAAAAACTATTAAATACAATGTATTGTGTTTTTTAACACAAGATTAGGGCCATGGAAAATTGACCAGCACTCCTGAATGTAGGATAAATTGTACATCTTCTGTTTGTTAATTAAATTTCTGTCAGGCGAGGATAAACACAACAATTTAATGGCAACATTGCCTGTAATAACCTGATCTGTTGTATAATTATTGTTTAAGGGTAACAATGAAGACGTTAGTCCTGTTGTGTTGTTATTTCACATCAGCTGTCTTCGTATCAGCTGATTTATGCAACAAGTGTGTTTGCAAAGAAGACGATCAGCTGGATTGTTCTTCCTTGGGTTTGGAAGATCACTTCACAGATGAAGAGTGGAACGGAACAACGAAAACACTAGTTTCGTTAGATTCTAACAACATAATACACCTGAAAGCCTTCCCGAAACTGCCTATAACAAAGTTGTCTCTTACTCACAATGCCATCGTCAAAATAGACCCTGCTTGTTTCAAAGAACTTGAAAACTTGACCGAACTAGACCTGAGTCACAACCATCTGACTTCGGAGCAACTGCTTCCTAGCATTTTCCAGGTTAGTAATTTTAGCTTTTATTCTACTGTAAAAGGAAAAGTTTGTCTTGTTTAACGAGGTAAAGTTAGGACTACAAAGACCTCTCTACCACTCAACCTCGACCTTTACCTAGCGTTACCGCATAGTCACTTTACAAATGTAAGTATTGAATGCAGGGATCAAACCCGCGCAAGTAAAGTAGTGAGCTCCCGAGTTACGCACGATTCCAACCCGCCACAGGTCCGCTTAATGTAGTTACACAATTAAGTGACATCAAATCACGAGGATCCTAAATTCTATTACTGGGGCCAACTATTCCCCAGATTGGGTCTTTAATGAATAGCCCAACGACCAATGAAAATGGACCAACAGCTTAAAAAACAAAGTTTCAAAATTCCAGCCTCTCTAGAATCGAGCAATGGCTCTGTTATAGTGCGTGTTACTGCTTAGCATAGTTAGTGTGAAAGTTTCCACACTTGTACAAGTGGTTGTCGTTGCAGGGCCACTACGCGCCTGAAGCCTACGAACCTCTGCGCAGTCTGAGGGTACTGAAACTCGGCTCCAATGCACTTCACACGCTGGACAGTGACTTGTTCGAGCACACGCCCAACCTTGCGTATCTCAGTCTGGACTCCAACCTGCTGCGCATCATAGACCACCAGACCCTCATAGCTCTCACCTCCATCAACTACCTCACGGTTCGTTACAAACTGTATAAGTGATATTAGTGAGGAGCACTGAGAAGACAATAAACTTGGCGAGTTTGCTAGTGTTGCGAGGAAGGTTATACACCCATTTTGAAAAGTTCATAAATATTTTGGAAATCGGATTATTTTGTGATTGAACTTGCAGATCAAAACAATTGTTATAGGGCTTATATAGAATAACTTCAGATTTTTCTGTGGACTTTGTGAAGAATCTAGAAGTGGGGAACAGTTCCAAGTTGGTAGCCAAACATAGATAATATTTAGTTTAGTATTAATTTACCTGATATTTATGTTGGCTTGTTTGTAAAAAAAGTGTACATAGAGCTAGTTTTTAAAGCATACAAAAGTGTGTTTGAGAACTAGACCTTCAGATCAACTTTGACCTGGCAGATGATACTATATTATTAGTGAACAAAACCAAGCCATGTTAAATATCAGACTTATTCTATTTCACAAAGCTTGGGAGGCTGACTTTTTCTTCATCCAAGTCGCCAAAATATCTTTAAGTCGCCAAACAACAATTATTACATTTAGATAACTGTTTATTTACCATCCAGAACTTTTACTCTACTACCTTAATAGTGAAAATCACTAAAATACTTGTGGTATGTGTTCAGTTTCTAGACTTGTCAAGCTGTTCTCTGCGGAGTCTACCTGAGCACATGCTTCACACACCGAGACTACTAGAGACACTCAACCTTTCTAGTAACTTGTTCCAGTCTCCTCCTCAAACTCTTGAGGACTCTCACTTCCTCAGTCAGCTGTTCCTTGACGACAACCCGATGACTAACATCAGGTAAGAAGCTAATAAGTTGTTGGAAGCAATTCTTCTAGTTATAAATGTCTGAAGATGCAAAGTTTAATTTTTCATTACGAGTTGACTACATAACAATGAAAAAAATGATAGTTTTTGTCTACACCTGAGATTTTTAATTACAATTTATTCGAAGACTAGTAGTATCACAAAAATGCTTTTTGGAAAATCAGTCCAAACCCAAAAGATTGGGCCAGAAATTGAATCTGTGCCTTTTTGCACCGCAGGTCGTAACTGTCCTGCTGGGAAACGGACGGAGGAAAACGTCAAGGTAACCAAAAGGCAAAAGTCAAGAATTGAATTTGACAACCTTATGTGGACCGTTTCTCCTACAGTATCTGTACCATGGGAAGCACTTGCTCAAAATTGTTTCAGCTTTCTAAATATTAAAACCTCTACTTGGGTGATATTCCAAAATATTTCCTGCTTGCTGAAGTTAGATGAGGAGCTCCTGATCAAAACTTTATGTTACTTGACCCTCCAGAGGACTATCAGACAGAAATAGTTCTGAAGGTTTAAAGTTACCAGACTTCAAAAGATATTGCTGTGGAAATCTACTGCTAAGCCTTCCTCACATTCTACATTCAGACAGGAAGCTCCTCTCTCCTCACGCTCACTGCCACTTTTTCTCTCTCTCACAGTCAGCTGATTACCAAGACACAGAACACTCAGTGCAGGTGCAGTGCGTGGATTGGAGGTTAACTGATTTCCTCTTGCAAAATCTGTACTGTGCTTCAATCGGGTTATAGATTATTTCAAAACCATCATCTTATGTTGTGTTTTATAACACTGTCCTCAGCAAGTTCCCGGCCCTGCCGTACTTGAAGGTGTTGAGTTTGTCGTGGATGCCGAACCTGACATTCATAGGACCGGAGGCCCTGAGCGGGCTGACAAGTCTGGAGGAGTTCTACTGCTCTCACAACGCCAAGCTGGAACGGGTAGATGCCACTGCCTTCAGCACTCCTGCCCTCAATGAGCCGGCCGGTCAGACCTGGCCTCCTCTGAAAAAGGTTTGTTGAAGGTCCCCCTCTCTCTCTCTGGGATTGAGAAGTTTCTGGTAATTTTACTTTTCAGGATAAAACATTATCCTTGAGAATGATTTTCCTATGGTTTAATCTATTGTGAAATCCAAGGAATATTTTACAATATTTGTTGCTAAATTCATTCACTGTGCGAAAGACTTTCTTATTTGTAATAGTGTTAGAAAAAACATAGCACCCTTTATAATATATTGGTTTTATTTTGCTGTGACCGGCAATGTTGCTGTGTCGCAGCAAAATAAAACCAATATTTTATAAAGGCTTATAAATTTGGCTTTTTATTGGAATAGCTGTTACATGCAGTGGATGTAATAGACTCAGGAAAAGCTTGTTTACATTTTTTTGTATGGTGTCTAATATAAACAAAATAATAATATTCCTTAGAATATAAGGTTTAGCTTTAAATACAGTTAGTGCTGCATCTGAAGATTGTAAACATCATTTTAAATACTGTATACTGATAGGGAATTGCCGTTTTGCTAATAAGTACTAATAATGATTAATGTGTGAGAAATCAGGGAAAATAGCGATCATAGTGTACATAATTATGTTATTTAGTTATGTTAGTTATTGTTTGGGTATAAAAAACTGTGTAAAAATTAGTTTTAATGTACTAAACAAGTCACCATCTAAATAGTGTTGTTGTTTCAAGTTGAATTTGAGAAAATGTGTTTGAAAAGTGTGGTATTCAGTATATGTAGTGTGAAAGTACTGGTGCAAATAATTATGTCTGATTTTGACGATAGAAACCTCCAGTAAGATATCAGATCTTAAAAGATAAATTTAGCTCCTTCAGCTATTTGTACGCTTGTATCGCTCGTCCATACATACGACTACGAAGATTCTCTCAAGGTGATAACATCGGAGGTTCCTTCACAACCACATCACTGTAACCATTACACTGCAATGTTCTGTCTTATAGATGACTCTGAACAACAACAACCTCGGTTACCTGGAGTTTGAACTGGTGGGACAGTGGGAACAGCTGACTCTATTGAATATCCAGAACAACCCGTGGGTGTGTGAGTGCCACAACCAGTGGCTGGTGTCCACTCTGGTGCCAGCGTTGGAAAAACTCAACTCCACGGACCACATGGTGGCCGGCATAGTGTAAGTACGCAGATTGTGGTTTGCAGGATAGGTCTTATAACGGGTATAATTAAAAAATGTCATCACCGTTTTTATCTAAACCATTTAGAGTAGAGACCTTACTACTGCATGAAAGAGGACAAATTACAATAATGTGAATGATCCTTTTATTACTTATGTAAAAACATTTCACCTTTTAATGTGACAGTATTCCACCATTCATATACAAGATTTTCATAATTTGAAAGAAGCGTAGCTTTACCACATGGAAGGGTACTCGTATATTATACATGAATGCAATTGTATGCAGATACTACTCAGCTAATACTATCACCATGTCAAAGACACCTTGATTGTGAAAATATCTTTTCTTTTAAGTTAAAGACCTTCTATCATTGAAAAGATCATTTATTGGAGCACAATTGAGAACAACTTACAACTTTTACTTGATACCATAATTGTTTTATCAAGATTGCCCCACTTTTTCAAAGATGAAATTCTTCTCTGACTTTTCAGTCCTCCTGACAATTCCAAACACTCCCGTCTTGGTTTTCAGTGATCCATATCAAACTTTACATTTTGAGAACATTCTCAGTGAGAAGAAATAAAAGAATAACGTATCAAGACTGATTTAATTGTTTTAGGCCAATCAAATGCTTGATTTTCGGGATGTTTTTCATTTAATGTAGTCTGTTCATTTTACTTGACAAATTCTTTTTTCTCAAAATCCCTGACTTTTCCAGACACAAGAAACTCCCTGACATTTCCTATTTTTCAGCTTTTATCTGATTGGTAACCTTGTTTATAGATATTACTATTGGCTGATAGACTCAAAGCTTCTACCAAGCATTACATATTTTTTCATTCAGAATTCAAGTTTTCAGGAACTCCTAAAACCAGGAATTTCCTATAACACACTGGGTTTCACGAGGATGAATTACATATCACAACTTTTCATTTTGACAAAATCTCATTGATTGGTTGCTCACAGATGTCACACTCCGGAGCCGATGCGGGGACAGTCTATCGTGGACCTGGACCATCGCTCCTACCACATGCGCTGCCTCGACCTCTACGACCACCACCCGGAGAACGACGCTACGCTCCTCGTAGGCATCCTCATAGGTGTCATCCTCGCCATCCCTCTCACCATCATTGTGTTCATCTCGTACCGCAAGCATCTGCACACGTCTGCGGCCCAGTACCACCGTGCGTTCTACAAGCGACAAGACTCCACACATGAGTTTGTCGCTGACCCGACACCCTAGACTGACAGTGTCAGCGAGCTTCTAGTCACAAGTGCTTAGGATTAGTGATGATTTTGTATTGGCCAGTTTAAGAGAAACCCTCTGAATTAGATCAGACATGTTGTTTTTCAATTAATTTGTTTTTTAAATTCAAAGTGTGGGATTTCTTATTGAGTTTTTTAATCTGTTAATTTTTGGCAGAAGTGATATTTAAAAAAGTGGATAGCAAACATGTCTTACAAAATTTTACAAAGGGAACAATTAAGTTCTTAGAGCTTTTGATATAGACAGTCATGCTCATAAACAATGTTCACAATAAAAAGATTAAGCATTTTCGTGTAATAAATATCTTTGGTGCCTGACCCTTAACAAAAGAGAGTGTACATAAGTTACAAGTGACAAAAAATCCTAGCAAGTACTTTTTTTAACCAGACTAACAATCTATTTTGTTGATTTAATGGGTCTAATTAGTTCAGAATGTGCATATTCTGTAATTGGAATTTTACCTGAAAATTGTTAAAATTTTCCTTTTTTTATTAATGTTTGTAATGGCGTGGCTAAAAAAGCTTTGATTAACGACAAAAAACAATGTTTTCTTTTTAGTTTTAAAGAATAGGTATTTACTACCTTTGAAATTAAATTACATTGCTTTTTTTATACCTAAAATAATTACCTTTATAAGTGTAAAATGCAAATTAAATACACAGCCAGAAAGAGTACTTTGTTATTTGTTTACCCCTATCTCAAGTTTAATTATTTTTTTGTCAATTTGCTTAATTACAACTGCTTATACACATGCGATGGCGAACTAAAGTTGCACTTTTATTCCCAGGGAAATAAAGATTTGTTTTGATGACCTTTAAGGGGCGAGGATATCAGGTGTTCTAATGGTATTATTTGATCTATCGTAAAAAAATTCTACTGTTGTAGATATAACTACTCTTAAGTCTCTAACTATCGATCTTAATGGTGTCCAGTTTAGTATTCGAGCAATAACTGATATTAACTGAAGATCGGTCAGGATGAACTAGTGTACGAGTAACAACAGCTGTTTCTTCATGTAAACATTACTTTCAGACTTTTGAGTTAATTAAATTATTAAAAAGTTATTTAAGTTAAATTTAAATTATTTTAAATTAAAATACAATTTAGTGTTAAGAATTTGAAAATAATAGGTGTAGTGTAAAGAAATAAACTTTTTTAACGACATTAAGCCCTCGGATGTTAAAACTTAGCTCATGTCAAAAAACTTGACTTAAAAAAAAGGTAAAGTTTGTCTTGCTTAAGGAGGCGAAGTTAGGACTACAAAGTCCTCTCTACCACTCGACCTCGACCTTTACTTAGCTTTACTGTATAGTCACATTACAAATTGTAAGTGGTGACTGCGGGATCGAACCCGCGCCACCGGAGTGATAGGCTACGGAGTCGCATGCGATACCAATCCGCCACGGATCCGCTAAGGACTTTAGGACTTAGCGATGAAATACGCTATTTCAATATGGTGGTAGTCCTCCTCAACCTGCTGCAATCGAGTTCATTGAATGAAGTAAGATTCCAAACGGTCTCCCAGTTGAGCAACAATCACAGTGTACATCAGGACTACTGAGAACAGCTGAAATATCAACAACAAAATAAAGAACTAATACAATTAAATGATTATGCGAACTTCAAGGGAAAAATGCTGTCAAAGTTACTCAAAACTCCGTCCAAAGGGAAAAGCAAATGAATTTTTAAGATCCTACATCTGTTCTCTACTTACAGAGAGGACTGTAGACATCTCAACGTCAAAGAATCCAAACGCTGAAACTTTTAAAGAGCTCACGGCCACTTGTGTTGAAAATAGTTCAATCTGCAAAGTCAGAACATTTAATTAGAGATTGAGATTAAAGTTGCTAATAACTAATAACAGTAATTAAAGACTTAACCAAAATTTTAGCTATTTGGTGTCTTTTAAGAAAATTTGTACACTGTGTGCATAAAAGGTTGAGTTTCTGAAATACAATTCTAAGTAATTTAATTTACCTGATCTTTGCACTTGTGAGGTTGTCGAGCAAGTGGAATAAGATACAATTCGTCAAGAACATTTTTATTCTGAAAATATATTAAACAAAGGTTAAACTGTGCAACAAAGGTCAATTATATCTGAAGATTAATAAATGTATAGAGATGGTAACATTTTTCAATGTATCAGATTTTTGGTAATCTAATATATTACCTAAAAAAAAATTAGATCACTCAAATCAATTTATCGGTTTTCTGATATATCATAGATTTGTGTTTTGTCAAGTTCATTTATTCAGCATTACCAAAGAAATATCAGATCACATATACCGTAGATTAGGTTTTTCATAAAATTCAGCTGTTTTGGCATTGTTTCTACTTTCTTTACAGTTTGCCTTATTATAACGTGACAAGGGTTGGACGGTTTTTAGAGTGCCAAAGATGTAACTGATATATGAGAACAAGAGTAAAACTAGATATCCAACGTAATTCGACGTACAACTTACTTGCTCGTCCAGTTTGTGTGCGCAGAAACAAATCATGCAGACCAACATGAGTTGCTGCAACATGATCTGTACAAAACTAAAAGCATCACAGCCTCGGCTGAAGAAGCAAGACGAGCCGTCTTTAGTGACCAAGTGCAACGCTACCACCGCCAGCTGGTTAGTCACTCTCGCGCTGAAGCACTCGCAGAAGCGCTCACCAGCAACGCACAACTGTGTGTGAATGTGTCTGCAACCCTCCAGGAACTCAGGGTTCTCGCACATCTCCCTGCGGCGCTCGATAATCGTTCTGAGCACTCGGAAACGTTTCTCGAGTTCTGAGATCACTGTGCAAAACAGTGAAGCCACGGAGAAAAAAGAGCCGTGGTAGTAGATCCACACAAAGATGTTTCGGCTAGTCAAACACTCCTTGACATCCGTAACACAGAGAGTGTAGTAAAAAATATACAAGTCAAGTGTGAAAATCAGAATCAACCATTTATAACTGAAACTAGATAGGAGCGGTTTGTCTTGTCCCAAAAATGGCTTTATCAATTCATCTGCCTCTTCTGTGTTCCTTAGGACATACAGCAGGTTCTTGTCGGAAATGGTGTTCAGTACAGATTGAAAAATTACCAGAAAAGTTATTAACCCCCTAAAATCTTTTGGTTTGGTTATAATAATCCCGCCTGATATAAAATACTGACAAAACAGAACAAAAATAATAACGTACAAATTCCCAAATGACCAAGCTTTCCACTCTAAAGTTTTGGTGTTGCTGCTAGAGAAGATGTTTGAGATAGAACACGCCCCAAGCAATTTGCAAACTAATAAATTGGGGCGAATTGATGTAAAAAAAGGATGGAATTGATCAGAACTGCTCATTTTGTACAACAAGAAGAACCCTCCTGGATGAATCGGTAAAACACTATGTAGTCATTGATCGTCGATACAATTAATTAATTATTAATCGAGATGCTTTTCATTAAGACTATCTCAGTGATTATCTTTGTGACTGGCATTTTCAAACCTCACTATCTTAATGCTTTTCAACTGTCAAAAGCTTGACTCTTGCCTAATTAATTATCATGAATGAAGGTGAAACAAGAAAGAAAAAATTAATTTAACTACAAAAATATATTTATCCCTGAATTTGACAACAATCTTACATACCTAAAACTGTATTATATACAATTTAAACCAAACCTTTTTTTTAAATTTACATTAAGATTTAAGTTCAATTTTTACTTCATATACCAAACAATACCAAAAATGTTCAGCCAAATTTAAAACAACACATACTTTACATATTTTACTTTTTTGGTTGCTCTAGCAACTTACCCAAACTTGTATATCTAATAAGAATTATTATTAATTTATTATAGTTGAAATAACCATAGAAAAGTATTGGGGAAAGTATGAAGGAACCGGGCCAATATCACTGACCAATACCTTTAATTCTGTTTTATTCAGATAGAAGCTGCTTAACACATTCACAGCTACCAACATGCTTTAACATGAAAACTCCTATCTGATTCAATACAAATATCATGACCATTAGTTAGCAGTGAATATATTAAACTAATACTATGAGTTTAATGATTTAGATGGAAGACATTCACTAATTCCCTTTAAACTAATTTGAAAATGCGTTAATTTACAAGAGTTCCCTGTATCACCTCAAAATATACTGATAAAGAAATTGTAATAAATAAGAGTTTTATCAAACATTGGCATTTAATAGATTTGATATTTTCAGGTTGATTGAACCCAATGGTTTCATGGTGCCGGAATGCACTTGATAAACAAACAAGTTTTTGTCCTTCTCTGAAAACAGCTGCTTTAAACACATGTATTGACAGTGAAATTACTATTAATTTAGTGTACTGCCATTTTTTACAAACTATACTTAGTGACCAGTACTTTGTCATATTACAAGATTGAAATGCCTTGTGTATGTGTGACAAATAAGGTTAAGTTGTTAACCAATGACAAAATACCGTAATGTAATAATACTCTGTGGTTGGACCTGGTAGGACTAGTTGACAGGTGATTGAAACGGGACAAGTGAAAAGTGCACTGAGCACCCGACACTGTTTGAATCCAGTGTTTGTTACCAGGATGCGCTTACTAGCACCTAGCTACTCACTTGCCCCACACGGCTGAGGGACGGCGAGGATACAATTGAGTTGCAAAAACTAAACGCCTATTATAATAATATTTAAAACAATAATATTTTATAAACAAGCTTCTGGCAATTGATAAATTTAACACAGTCCTTTAGACACCACCCCCTTCCTGTCTAGCTTTTAGGCGCCACCCTCACCCCTTTCAAATACAGATAAACATGCATTGGCAGTGCAAAATTTGCCTACCGATGACTGAACCATTTCAGTACTTTGAAAATCCAGGATAAAACTTCTACTGGAATGTCATTAGTACACCACAAGGTCACAGGTTTCTTTGGGATTTGACAAGAAATAAGTCGTTTCACCTTTAACCAAACTTTAGCAAGCTAGTGGCTTGCTGGACCTTTGGCTGGAATAATTTGAACACGTTTATGATACTAACATTTTAGTAACCATGTCGTTAAATTCTGTATTTAAATTTCAATACTTAACAACAATAATTATAACAAATAAAGATTAACAACTTTCAACAATAAATCTACAAACAATGTTATGTAAATATAACACTAAGTGTAACAAAACTCGTTACAAATCTGACTAGGATATTAATAGGTATAAGCCAACCCCCTACAGAGAAATATGACATGCACACCTCAAGAAAATGTACAAAACGCACAAAAATAAAGTCTACCATCATTTACTTCAAACACATTAGTGCACAAAATCGTTTTGACAAACCTCATTTAAGAATAACTTTGCCTGTTTTATAATCTTTGAAAATAATACTTTCAATTTCCAACTGTCTATTGTATTTGCAATTGACATTAACACCTTTACCAAAACCCTTAGTCTGAGGACCCTTTATAAATCATACATTTTTTGTAGTAGTAACAATTGCGATAATATTTCCGAGAAAATATCCTGTGATCTGTACCAACGGTTAAAGTGTCAAGCCTGGTGTTCATTAAAAAGTGAAGTATTTTTAGTAGTATATACTATAAGATATCATAATGGAAATATTATATCCAATAAAGATGGTAAAACATAATTTTTTCTTACTACTAGTAAATTAAATTTTATTTTAAGTTTTATCACAGGTCCAATCTCTGTGTAATATTAAATTGATGTATATATTCAAACAAGTTTCCCACAAGTGAATTCAAAATCACTTCATTGATAAGATTAGCACAAAATAATGAGTCAAAAACTATCTAGGTGGAGAAAAACGGATAAACTGTATAAAAATATATGTCAATTATATTAATAAGTATTAAACCTAAACGTAAGTAGAAATCAATAATTATGATTTGTACTCTTAACGAATTTAGGGAATATTTTTGTTTAGACTTTTTCCCCGAATTCCATATAGCTCTAATTTCTTCAAAAGCAAACTGTGGTTGACACTATCAAAAGCTTTTTGAATATCCAACAAAACAGCTTAATGTTATTTAATGTTCTTTTTTGTATTTTGTTATAGCTTATGCAAAGGCTACCTTTGTAAGAGGTTAATAAAATATTTCTATTTCTAAAACAACCATAATGTAGCCTACATTTCTATAATAAAATATATCATTTTTGTTATGCTATAGGCAGTTTTGCTTTTTAATTAAGTGATGTTAAAGCATAAGTTGAAAACACCACAGAAAAGATTAGCTTAACTAATAATAAATATTATTTAACTGTCAAACTGCCATGAATCTTTTGGGTGTAAGCATATCACAAAAATCGATTTTGTAAAAACTCTACAAACTTCAATCAATATAAGCAACTTCAATCAAAAACTTTCTCTAAAATATGTTTAGTTAACTTTGCTGTTAGTTTGGCAGGTTATATAATATATTTGTATAATACTCAAAAAATATAGCAACAGAGCACTTTTCTATAAATTTAGTCATCTACAAGACATACCTAACAAGTTTTTCAGGGTGCCTGTTTTCAGAAAGTAACATACCTAAATTTGTCTCATCTTTCTGACCATAAAAAAAAGAGTATTTGGCATTACCTTTAAAACTTTGGATTGTCAGTTCCACGGATTTTTTCACTACCCAGTGAACTGTAGCAGTAGAATATAAAAACTAACACCTACGAGCCCTTAAAAATATTTTAAGCCTACAATTATTTAAGTATGACTTTTTGAACCCTCCCAATAGACACCCTGAATCATTCTTAGTCCACAGTGTTTACTTAATCTTCTTCTGTCTCTTGGTCTCCGCTGTCTGGGTCGACTGCCAGATTTTCTGTGGCACCTCGGTGAAGACCAGCGTCCCCGCGAACACCATCCCGGTGCCGACCCAGTGCCAGAAGGTGAAGGGGTTCTGGAAGTAGACGATGCTGAACAGAAGACTGATGAACTTGCGCAGCGTGATCACCAGTGTGACTGTCAGCGAGGAACACCGAGGTGAGGTAGTAGACGGAGCTGATGCACAGGTACCTGACACACGAGTCAAGGAGAGATTTTCCTGAGAGGTATGGTGGAGGAGAGAAACAGGAGGCAGTGGAGGGATTGACCTGGGAAACTGTGGTAAAAGTAAAGTTTGTCTTGTTTAACGAGGCGAAGTTATGACTACAAATTCCTCTATGCCACTCAACCTCGACCTTTACCTAGCACCACAGTATAGTCACTTTATGAATTGCAAGTGGTGACTGTGGGGATCGAACCACCACCACTGGAATGATGAGCTCAGAGTTGTGTGCGATACCAAAGACCCTCGATATGAAATGGCACTGTCACATTTATATTTCTTAGAAACTTAACAATTATTTTATTTAATTTAAAATTTTAGTTTCATAATTTTTTGCAACGATTTTGTTGTAATATAAATGCCTGGTGATGCCAATTTATTTCAGATGAGTTTGAAATGCTAGTGGGATAGGGATAAGTTTAATTAAACGTAGCTGCATTGTTGGAAAAACAAACACCTGCCTGCAATAATAAATGAACTACCGACCTGTGATTCACCGATTTTTTGACTGAGTTGATGGTCTATACAATTTTCTGCTTTGAATGTTCGGTTGATTAGTATACGACGCATAGTTTACTCAGTATTTGAAAAAAGTAGCCCAGTACTGCAACCGGCATCCTTGAGGAACACTATATTGAAGCCAAAGTGAGTTTCTAAACTCCTTACACGTCTTTTGGCCAAGAAACTTTGTACCGAATTGCAGAAAAATTAGTCTCAACTTGCGGCTGAAACTGTAAAACAGCCAAAGAAACAAAAGAATTGCCAAACACTAGAAGTAAAGTTAAAACAGAGACTATGCTTAGTTAGTAAAGGATACTGTGTGAGCATGTTGCCAAAAAGATAGGCGATCAACTTGGGCACATAGAGAGGCAACAGTGGCAAGTCCAAGGGTTCACTTTGCACAGCGATCATGAAGTGTTCGTACAGATTGTTGTACAGCAGTGCAAACGCTGGCAGAGGCAGGAGATGCTGTAGCAGACAAGAGAGCAAGTTTAGTTTGTAAAGTGAAATGAGAAGGGTTTTAATAAACTTCATAGTTTATTTCAAATAAAACCGTATCCATGGGGCAATGATCAGAGTCAAAAATGCTTTTCTAATTCCTACAAATCCAAGGTTGAGTGACCGATTGAAATGCCATTGCAGGGTGGCCACAGAAGTAGCTTGGTAAAATACAAGCATGTTTTCCAGCAATATCTCCATGTATTTTTCCATATATCAAACTATATTTTTCCGGTGCACTCCACTGTTGCAGAGGGCCGTTTTAAGACCGCAGTCTGTACCAATCCTCGTTTAAAGTCCGTGAACCCTCCTGATTGCTCTTTAACACCCGCAATGCGTTCCGATCACCTTTATACGCCCACGATACATTCCGATCACCTTTTTCAACCCTACGATACTTTCCGAGAGCCGTTTATTACCCCTGACATTTAACAATCACCCTTTTATGCCCATGATACGTTCTGATCGCCTTTTTAACCCCACGATACATTCCGAGAGCCTTTTATTACTCCCAGCGTTTTCCGATCGCCTTATATGCCTGTAATACATTATGGGAGTTGTCCAAGACCTGGGTATGTTCCGATTGCCTTTTTAAACCCCTTGATAATTTCCGAGAGCCGTTCATTACACGCGACACTTTTCGAACTACCTTTATCACCCTTTTATACAATATGAGGTCCGATTTTCCCCGGTTACACACAGAATTCACACATATTTCCTGGTTTTTTCCCGGTACATATAATTCCTGCATAATTCCCGAATTCCTGGTCTGTGGCCACCCTGCATGAATAGAATGAAAAGTGAAATAGAATGAAAAGTATTTGTCAACATGAACCTTTAGGTTCTAATTTTAATAAACTATAACATTACATCACACTGTGCGATTTTGTCAAAACATTGTTTTTAAAACCGATTAAATACAAAAAGTAGTAAAACTTATCTACATTTACTTTGAAGTAAACTTTTTAGTTCAACCACATATTAATAATTCAATAAAACATAGTATTCCTAAAAACCTGTCAGATCTAAAATTCTTCAATATTTGAGGACATTTAGTTTATGTACAACTCAAATACTGGGTATAAAAATTTCTGTTAAAGTTTATTCTACAAACTGTACTTATAAACCATAGGTTACTTACAGTAAAAAATAAGGCTTCTTTTGGGTTTTTGCCGTATTTTTTATTCAACTCTTCTTGGTATATTCCCATTCGAGCAGACATGAACAATGCGATCGTTAGCAAAGCAATGCCTGCAATCAACATTCAACTGATATTTATTTAGCAACTGTGTAGTGTGTACATTGTGTTGACTATATGCGTGAGTTTATTGTGTCGCAATAGTCTCCTTTCAAATCTCAAACATGACATGGCCGTTTTGTAATCATATCCACAAAATTTTTCAAAAATTACCTTAAAATATTTTTGTTACTTTTTAAAATTTAGATTTTTATTTATAAGTTAAAATTGATATACCACAGTCCAGTTAATCCGACCCCCGTTAATCCGAATTTCCGGTTAATCCAAACTAGCATTTGGGAAAAAATTTTGAATTTTTGTAGGAATTTTAAAGGTATTTTTCATTGTCAGAAGGAAGATACAAAACAAGATACTAACTTTTAGAAAACATATTAATGAAACTATTTTAATACAAAAAGAGTACAGATAGTTGACTTGTTAAATCATCAATGAAGCATTGGAACAGTTTGGAGACAGTGTTGGCGGTGGTTGTGGGGGTAGGTGAGGGAGGGGCTGTCATGCGCAGTAAGTGACACAGACGCAACTACGACGCCGCAACACGACAGTGCCGTGCACTGTAATACATGAACTTGAACCGGCACCCCAGTCAGACGCGACAGTGACAAGTCGGGGGGGAAGGGGTTTGAGCCCTTCACAATGCAATGACCTAATATTTATACAGTACTGATAACTAAGATATAATGTACGTTGCTGTTCTTGTATAATTAGACGTTATTTTGCATAAGAAATGTTAATTTTGTAAAAACTTGTCATTTTGAGTATTTTTTCTGGTTAATCCGAACTGTGTGCGGACACAATTAGTTTGGATTAACGGACTGTGGTTTATACACAATATGCAATCATGCATGTAAAGTGTAAAAAATAATTATCCTGAAAATAATTGAGATCTGAAAGAATAAGCTAATTTACACAGAGAGTTAAGAAACTATAAAATATCCGGTTGCGGAATGGCTAGAAATAAGGAAAGTAAATTGAGCAGTGAAAATTTCCCGTGATGGCTCAAAACAAAACGGTAGCCGTTTAAACACCATCGATACACCATTTAGAGTCTGCAAGAGAGCAGGTTTTAACGTTAAGATTGAAATTCAAAATAGTTTATTAGTGATTTTAAAAACTGGCCTCACCAAGCTTACAAAATTTGTCAGTGAGGTCCTAAATAATATTAAATATAAATTGTTAGTTTTGTTATTGTGATAAAAAGTATTGACAAACAATATAGATAACATGTGTATATTAACTATATATTTTAGCGGTTTAAAAAAGTAAAGGTAAAGTTTATCTTGTTTAACGAGGCGAAGTTAGTACTACAAAGTCCTCTCTACCACTCAACCTCGACCTTTGCCTAGCGTCACCATATTAGTCACATTACAAATGGGCTCAAAATTTTCAAAATTCCTTCCACTCTGAAATAAACAAGAAAAATCGCCTAAAAATTTTAAAACTAAGTTAAAAGAATACTTGTTGAACAAATCAATTTATTCTTTAGAAGAATTCTGGTATAAGGAAGAACACCAATCTAATTTTCATGTATATATATAGAGTAAACAAATTTTTGGTCTATTTATGTATATATTGTTTATGTTTACTAGTGCACGAATGTCATTGTATATTGAATTTGTATAACACTTTGATGGTAATCTTTAATATTTGGAAGCAACTGGATGTTCTTTGTTTCTTAACATGATGTATTCTTTTACACACTGTATTATTATGTATTCTGACAATATTCAAATTTCACGTATGTGATTTCAATGAATAAAGATGATTTGACTTTGACATGTAAGTGGTGACTGCGGGGATCAAACCTGCACCAACGGAGTGATGAGCTCCGGAGTCGCGTGCGATCCGCCACAGATCCGCTCGGTTTAAGGCGGCATCTTAAATTAATATTACTGTTTTACATTTACAAAAATATGAGATGAATTCAAGATGAGAGAAATCATCTAATAATTACTGATTTAAAAATATAATTTAGTGCTTCTGAGTAATATAAGAGGAAGAGCTTAAGTATTTGATAACAGTCAATTAAATTCAAGTTTATAAAGAAAGGCTATTGTATGTTTTTATACGACTATGACTATTATAATATCATTTAACACTACAAAATACTTTTCCCGATCCAGTAGTTAAAGAGATACGCCCTCAAACGTTTCAGTTAACAACCGCAAGAGCAGTATTCAAGTCATTTTACAGCTACTTACCAACTGACCACCAAAAGAAATCTTCCATTTCTGAAGTTGGTTGAGAATCCGGTTTAACCGGTCCAGTTTTTTTCTGTAAAAATCATTTAAACATATTAAATAAAGTTAAAACTATGAATTTCTGTACCTTTTCCCTTAGTTTCGTGTTACAAAAATTTTGCGTTTAATAGGAGCTTCAACATTGTACACTTTCTGGTCAGCCTTCGGACACCCATACTCTTAAGCAGGAACATTTCCATTGAAGAATTAATTAGTTGTTACAGTTTTAAATTTTAGATAGCTCAATTTAAGTAGTATTGTTGTTTTTTTAAGTTACTAGCAGAATTCACAGTATTTTTGCTTTCTTTTTAAATTACTAGCAGCATTCGCTTTAAAAAAAAAATTCCCTTCTGCCATAGTTGCGAAGATTATCTCATTTGCATAAAGCCTTGGCTACGATGCGAGCGGTGCCGCTCGATATCGGGACTCAGTTGTGTGTGAATCTTATGAGGGTGACTACAACAGTTCTGAGGGCCGAGTGGTACTGATTTATCCAGGAATCGGAGTTATAAATGCTCTACTGTTCACAATTAGAAATACATAATAAAACTCACCACATCCTGTCCAGATATGATTGTACATATCGTGATTCCGAGGGAAATTGTTCCTACGGACAAATATTTCGACAGCGCGTAAGACTTTTTCAGAATGATGATTCCCATCACCATATTAGCGATGAGGGACCCCTGAAATTAGACAAATATACTATAAGTATTAGTTTTTTATCATACCATACCTATGTTCCTTCTGGTTGCTACTTTAAGGGCCGATTTCCCCAAATTCTCATTGTCCCGGTTTACTTTGTGCTGATCGAAAATGTATACCTCCAGTTCAAACTCCGGTTTCCCCATTTTTTTTTCAGGCACAGCATAGATCAAACCTCGCATCAATGAGTTAGCTAGCCTGTTTGTCTGTTTTCTGATTGATTTCGGTAGGAACAAACAAAAACACGTGTGTTCGATCAGAGTTGAAGTTATGTTTACTGACTCCCAATGTAAAGAATATAGGCCTATTTTGTTTGATCAATTTCTATCTAATTCCCGTTTACTTTTCTCCATTCATATAAAACGTAAATATGTTAAAGAAAAAAAAATACTATTTTAAAAAGTATGCTACTGGCCATAATATTTCAACACAATCAGTTTAATGAATTAATCCATTTAACTGATTGTGCATTTAAAATAATAAATAGATACAACGATTTATAAAAGTAATAGGCTAAGTACTAGTGAACTTAATATTATGGTGTGAAGGATAGTCTTTGATTTACAACTTTGAGGTTAGGTTTTTGTTTATTTCGACTAGTATAACTTTGTATCAGACGTTTAAACCACCTGCCGAGGCCAGTTAGTTTGTTCCGGCCAAATTGACAGTACAAATTTTGGAGAAACACCTCCTCGAGATAAACCGTGGTTTAAACTACCGATATCAGTTAACTGACTTTGGGGAAACCGGCCCTAACAATGAATGTCACTAACAGTTTTTAACTTTTATAATGAGAAGTAGAATTATAAAAAGTAAAAACGTCTAACTAGTAGATTAGTAAACCAACAGTTTTAACTTGTGACTACTGAACTTACCGCTCTGAACACCATATGCAGAGGCATTGCAACGTTGAAGTCAAATGCGTAATTGTTGAACACATTTACAATAAAGAACATCACAACGAGAACTGTATAGCTCCTGAAAACATCCCCACAAACCATAAATGTACAACTTGAAAAGTAAAGTAGCTCATGTATGCACAAATATTATAGAGGCTCCAGTTTTAGTTTACCTGATGTTTGTGAATGGGACAATGATTATATAATTGTTAAATTAAATTAAAACTTATAAAATAAATAAGTTTTAAAGTTTTTTTTTTAAGTTTGAGGTCTTGTAACATGACGGAACGGAGTGAAAACCTAGTGAGGGCTAATACAAAGATGCCTGTATAGATGAAATTTTCTTAGCTGGCACTTGGATTTCAGGTAAGAAATGTGTATTCGTTGTCTAGAAAACATCAGGCATCGTTGTCACTCCTCGTCGGGGCTGTAAATCGTCGCTGGCCCTTCCACACCATTGAGACAAACCTATTAGCACGCTTCCATGAACACCCTTGTTCTAAATGTGATTTTAAAAAAGTTATCACATATCAATTTGATAATAAGCTCTTGTAATTTAAAATGATTTACCAATAATTTCTGTTTTGTCCCATTAGAATCGGATAATTCAATCTGGTGTTAAACAATTTAAATTAGCTAACGCTAATGCAACACAGGTCATTGCAGTGGTTATCAACCCTACGAGTTGGCAAGTCCAAGAAGGACCGATGTTTTTGGAAGTGTCCTGTCCGGCTCTCCACCCTCCCCTTGCCCTATATCTCTCGCTGCGGCCCGCATGCCCCAAGCGCCAACTAAGGAAATTTCATCTGTACCACGTTATTGGAGGTTCTTAAGTTTAGTGGCCTAAAAAAATACCAAGTTAATTTTGATAGTACCCATGATAAGTGATTAAACTGGTTAAATCAGCGGGAAGACACAGTAGGTGCCTCAACAAGGACAATTTTATTTTTTATCCAATGGGTGAGTACTTAGTCACTTCTATAAGTAGTTAAGACTCTCACTGCTGAATACAATTCATGCAAAGTTTGAGAAGTAATATTATGAAAACAAGTTAAGGAAAGAAGGCCAAACCCTTTTTAAATAGTTAGATAAGAGGTTGATACAAATTAATGGGTTTTTCAGAGATGGGGAGTTGTGTTCCCATAATGGTAAAATTTCCACATTAAAGTCATAAATAGACAATGCACTACCTAAAATATTTGCAAGAATTCAGTGACATGCATATTTTACAATTTAGGGTACCAAAAGGGTAATACTAAACAAATAATCTGTTCTTTTTTCAGCTTGGACAAAACAGACCATTAAAGATGATTACATCTTAAACTCCTCGCCAGCCCATAATGTGTATTAGTTTAAAGACTTTGACATGTCTTTAAGCTAATATATTATAGTTTTGGAACAGGTGTACCATGAGTGTTAAATATTACAAGTTATCAACTATGCTTCAAACAAAAATAATTAGAACATCTTTTTAACTATCAGAGATCTATTTAACTGTATCTTCAGCTAAATAATGATAGCTTATTTTATTTATTTGTTAATTAACAATAATTATTGTGTTGACAACAAGATGAAGATGATACAAAAGTTGTGAAATGAATGAATGAATTACAGGATTGTGATTGATGTTTTATTGTTATTAACCACTGATAAGGAAGTGAGGGTTCTAGTTTATTAAAATAATGTTACAAAAAAGGTATATACTTATAAATGAAATTTAAACTCCTTCAGTAAATTCATACTAAGGAGCCATAGCCAGCGCCAGATCTGACAGTGTAGCTTCTAGAGGAAGTTTGTTCAATAATGCTTGCATAGGTAATTTGTTATGTATACAGTATTTAATCAGTGGCATTTGCCTGTACACTTCACTAGATCAGTATGTGTGAATGTACATGACCCTACAATAACTTACATTTTGAACACAAAAAACCCCAAATATTTTCCTCGAGAAACTAATCTAACTACATTTAATTAATAGTTATTAGACTGAGACTATAATATTTTATATGGAAGATGGCTTGTCAAAATTACAATTACAAATATTTATGATAAAACTACATGTCATTAACATACAATCAAGCTGGAAAACCATTGAAAGGATCTCACCCAGACTGTAACTAACAATAGTTGACACTTTGATGTTTTCATGGGAGAAGCGGCACATAAAAACATATCCAAGTAAGAAAATATACATAAGGCTGCTCAAGCCACACAGTTATTAATCAATTTCTGAGTCATTGGGTGTGTTCTGGGTTTTATGTTATCTGTTATGACTTTTCTGGCATTGTTTACTGTTTTGAAAATGGGTTTTAAGCATAGGTATCCAGAGGGGCCTAACTTCTATACTATTCATTTAGTTTTATCAAATACTTCAGATGTGTTTCAGGTGGAGAATTTTGATTGGTCTAATAAGTCAACAGTGTGTTCATGATCCACATATGTGGTTTCTTTATTTTATTTATTTGCTTTGTTTCACCTATTCCTATCACATTACATTAACAATAATCCTCATTGTAGTTACAGAGGTGTTGTCAACACTCTTCTTCTTTTTTCTGATGATGTATGATGATACAATTTATATAGTTAGTGACCCATTGATTTTAAGGTCTTGTGATATGTTTCCTATTTCTTTATCAAAATCTTTATTTTATCAAACAAGGAAAAGGCTACCCTTCTTTAACTGATGTAGTGATTAGATGTTAAGTACCTGCCATCCTGTGTACCGATTAGTTCATTTTCTCTTACTACTTGCTAACAAATAGACCATCTTGGAAGTGTTTCTTTTTCTACTGTTAATTGTTTGAGGTGTTGTTTAGGTGTTTAGTGAATCCAGTTCTTCATCGCCATGACTCCAGAGTGGTCCAATTCAACACAATTTCGGTTTGAAGTTCTGTTTATGGCCTTTTTTCGAACTCTTCCATGAAGATGTTGGCAAAGACAGGTGAAGTGGTGACCCCATGGCCATTTCCTTCATCCTGGCGTTAGTTCTAGCAATTCCATTATCACGTTTACTGGTAGTAGTGGTTCTATTTTTTTAGGTTAGGTCACTATTTAGTCTACAATTATTTGTAGTGTTTCATGGACTGGGATGTGAAACTATCCTGTCATCTTTGTTAGCATGTCTTGAAGGGTTTACAAGTGTTTAGAACTACTGAGTCTGATGCTAATGGTTTTAGTATTTAAAATTTGTCTGAGCCATAGTGGGACATTAGGTTTGTGTATTTTAGGAAGTACATGTGAGGTGTTTTAGTGGTGTGGGGGTTTTATCTAGTTTCATCTTGGAATATTGTTTATGCTTTCTTAGTGTCCTTCTATTTTATTGCAAGTGTGTATTTTCCTGCTTTGAGGATAGGTGAAACCAAATAGCAGAAACCACATCTTCAGAAAATTAGTGGGATCATGTGAAAACACATTTTACAGCTTAGAAGTTTTCGGATACCTATGCAAACCCATTTTCAAAACAGTAAACAATTTCAGCCAGATAAAGTCATAACAGTAACAAAAAGAACACCCATGACCTCAGAAATAGACTGAACTACAGTGTAGACCACACTACAGTTAAGGCCTTTAGCAGTATATTTTCTGTTTTCAGGAAGTTTGTTCAATAATTTTACACCGAGTCTTGCATAGGTAATTTTGTAAGGCTGACATGTATACAGTATTTAATCAGTGGCTAATTTGCCTGTACACTTCACTAGATCGAGTATTGTGTGAATGTACATCTTGACCCTGCAATAACTTACATTTTGAAACACAAAATACAGTTGTCTCATCAATGTATAATGCCGGCAATGTCAGAATTTTCAAACTCTTAAAATAGTTTCTACATGACACGCCAGAGAGTAATTGACAAATGAGACAAACGGCTGTTTTTTGGAGAACAAATGCTCTTAGTAATTTAGTTTCAGCACAGCTACCCCAGAATATTATGCCATAGGAGAGATGAGGCTGTATTAATCCAAAATAGATTATTTTAGAAGAATTTGTAGAACATAAACCTTTAAGCTTTCTTAATAAAACAAATCCCTGAAGACACCTTTTTACATACATGGTCGACATGATTATCCCAGCATAAAGATTTATCTATGTACATTCCTAAAAACTTTGAGCAATCAATCTCATTGATAAGTTGGTCTCCTAACATTACTGATGCTTTTTCTTCGGTTGTAAAATGACTGAGACTGAAGTTTATGTACAACGTTTTGCCCAAATTAGTTTTAAGATTTAGATTATCAAAATACTGAACACACGAGTTTAAGTTTTCATAAGCTGATACCTCCAAGCTTTCAATAGTTTGAGAGCTAAAGGTCAAGGTAGTATCGTCAGCATATTGGACTATATCTACACTATTTTGAAGGGAGTATTTACAGTTATTGATATAAATATTAAACAATATAGGTCCCAGAATAGAACCTTGCGGAACACCAAATTTGAGTTCTTTAGGATCTGAGATTATATTTGAAACTGATACGGCCTGTCTCCTATTGGATAGATAGCTTTCAGTCCATTTTAGTGGAGTCCCTCTCACTCCTATATCATTAAGTGTTGTTAGTAAAATGTGTGATGGACACAATCAAATGCCTTTGATAGGTCTAAAAATATACTCATTGTCTTCATTTTTCTATCCATGCCCTTCACAACAAATTCCATAAATTTATTTATGGCATCTGAAATGCATTTACCCTTTTTGAAATCCAAATTGGGTGTTAGTAATGCTATTATTAAATTCAAGAAAAGAACTCAGCCTATTATAATAAACCTTTTCAAACACTTTGCCTAAAACTGGGAGTAGTGCAATCGGTCTGTAATTTCCCATATTAGTAGAAGACCCTTTTTTATAAATAGGAACAACTTTAGCCATTTTGCACATTTCTGGGAAAACTCACTGGGAGTTCTTGAAAAGACTCATTAATAATAGTTTTCAATGGTTCGACAATGAACATGTAACATTGTTTTAACAGCCACTGTGAAATTCCATTAATATCGGTGGATTTTATTAGGATGACTATAATTTTGAATGAAATTTGTACAATTAAAAGAGCCACAGTGTAATCTGATCTGTGAAACAAAATTAGACATTTAAGATAAGCTTCGAGAGACAAGACTTGTCAACGTTGAAAAGCTATCAAAGATAAGTAAATGCGTCTGGTAAAATAAACAATTAAGTTTTTGGGATCAAGTAAAATATCCACATTTACACTTGAGTAGGAGATGTATGGTTATCCCCTGCAAAGCTTTTTTAGGATTTAAAACACTTTACTTACAGTATTCCAATTTTTGGCTTCTTTGTGCCAAATTTCATGGTGAAAATGAAACCTTCGAGTACAACAAATAAAAATTGAGCGAAGGTTATGAGATTTCCACTTCCTGGGTCTTCCCTGAAAAATAAATCAAATTTGGTTTATAAAACATGTTTCTTGTACTTTTCAAGAACCTATGTGCACAATAACAATTTTCTCTTTTATTTGCGGTGATACATTTTTAACACAGTGCAAATCACTAACTAAACCTATTTTTCAGGACACAATTTAATTAAGAAATCTCATGTCAAAAGTGAATTCAGCCAATTAATCAGAGCTGTTCCTGATTCAAATACTGTTTGAAATGACCATAAGCTTGTTTGAAAACATAATATTTTTTAAAAAGACAAATTATTTTTTAAACCTTGTTAACTTGGTTTATTATTTAACTGTCTATAAATAAGTGGATTATTCACTTTGACTTCTATTTGCTTTATCTCCCTGTTCTGTTATTAAGCTAATATAAAACAATGACTTAAACTTTCTAATCTAAATGATAAACAAACTTTAAGTGTTTTAGTAGACCTACCATAATCTGAAAAATCAAGTAGTGGTTTGACTTAAAGACTGCTAAACTGCTCTTAATATTTGGTTTAGTATTAAGGCACCTACGACTATGATATAATTTAATAAAATTTACTAGTCTATTAACTGGACATGGGCACTTCAGGCATCATCTACAGAAATTGGGATTACATAATGGTAATACTCTATGTAGACTTTGCGAGCAGGCAGAAGAAACTGCTAGGCACATCCTATTAGAATGTCCCTCTCTGGAGACTAGGAGAAGATGTCTTCTAGAGACGTAATTGGGATGAAGTTCACTTGTCTGAGCTTGGGGGAGTCATCTTGAGGCTTTGTGGTCCCACGGGGTGGGTCTCCCAGGCTAAGATACCCGGCCAGTACAATAAACCTTTGGTTGATGTACAATTGGTTCACAACCAGCCCTACTTAATCTAATCTAATCTACTAGTCTATAAAGTAAAAGTAGAAGAAAGTTGTGGTTTAAGGGTGAACATAACAAATCTAACTGAGTATTACAGACATAGTAATCGTAAAAATTGTATATTTCATGGCCGGTTTCGATCATTTCTGATCAGTTTCAAATGATCAAATAAGAAAGAAAAAACAAAATCCTTTTTGGCCAATCCCAATCACAATGCAGGCAGGTCCCAAAATGGCTGTTTTGTAGACTTCTATCCACAAATTTTATAATAAATGATAAATTTACACATGTTTTTCAATAATATTTAATATTGTATTTTTGATTGTTTTAATTTTAGAAGTGTTCATTTTAATACACAAAATGCAAATAAAGCTCAGGGGAAAATTATTTTGAAAGTAAATAAAACCTGAAAGGGTTTAGAGTGAAACGTAGGTTTTAGGAATTACCAGAAAAGAAAACTGGACAGTTTTTTAAGCTGTCAACATACTAGTTACACTGACATGCTTACAAGTTCGGACAACACCCTGTAAATTGATTCCGGGATAACAAATTTGTTACGATGTTGTTGGATGGACCTTTATTATAACCTGCTATAAAAGTGTATAAACCCATGAGGGAGGCTATTTCCAAAATTATAAATCTATATCAATGTTATTAGGCTATTTTAATTGATAAGACTATTTTAAAAATTTGTCATGTAATTAATATCAATTGGAAATAAATGATTATTATTATTCTTAATGCATAGGCTTGAGCGGCCGGAGTCATCATTAATTTCTAGGCTCTAAGATATGGCATCCTCAGTGACTACACAGCTGAGACTCAGCTGTCAGTCTCAGCTGTGTAGTCACTGAGGATGCCACATCTTAGAATGGGCAAAACGTCTGACAATTTAGAAATTAGTCCACTGACGCGGTCTGACACCGAAAGCCTAGAAATTAATGATTATTATTATTAATCACTGCAAACTGGCCCTCATTTTGACTCGACTGAATCATGTCACAAATGTCAACGAAAGTTTCTATATACTGACTTGACGAGGAGCTCCAGAAACACCACATTGCTGCAGCATCCGAGAAACACAGAGACAATTCCTGCGATCACACCCATCTCGACAAGGCTTGCAAAACCGGACCAAACTATGTGAGTGACAGTAATGGTAAGCTCTGCTCTGTCATCAAACCAACCACAAAGCTTTTGGGTTCTTCTAGGCCTGAAAATACAAATACACTTAGCCGGCTGAGATAGCTCTAAGGGCAGCTGATGGTAGGCTGCAAATAGCATATTCTAAATAACGGAGGGATACCTTGCCAGTTCAGAAAGATATGGAGGGCCAACCCTAAAATGTTTAATAACTAATGTACGGCCCAACTGAATTAAAAATACAGTACATGAAAATTAAAAATCAGCATTAAAGATTTGATTTCCCCACCCATTCCGCTTCACCCCTGTGGGTCACTCTACATGACTCGGAAACCCCACTTAATGACCAATTCAACGACAAAAATGTTTAAATACTTTCCCTATAATATTTAATGTGTATGTTCCCTCTAGTCTCTGTGATAAAGTATTGCGCTTCCATCTTAGCTCCGCCACTGTCAATTTTCTTCAACTGCTTCTTTTCTACTGGAATTTTTCCTTCTTTTCTCAAGACTGGATTCATTGTTCTAATACACAAGTCTGGTTCGCGAGCTGAGATATCCAACTACCGCCCAGTGGTCATCTTATCCATCTTAGGCAAGATATTCGAGAGCCTCGTACTGACGGCCTGCGCCGATCTTGAGAACTACATCATACACGAACAGCATGGCTTCAAGAAGGGTCGATCTACTACAACTAACTTGGCTGTTTCATGATTTCATCGTGTCAGCCTTTTCCCGTGGACATCAGGTGGACTGCGTCTATTTAGACTTTTCCAAGGCATTTGACAGAGTGAGCCACCCGCATCTTCTCAGAAAACTAGAATCCTACGGAATAACTGGCCCTCTACTCTCCTTCATTAGGTCATATTTATCTGACCGAACTCTGGTGGTTAGACATTCCTCAGCCTTGTCAAATTCTTTGGAAGCAGTTTCAGGTGTTCCGCAAGGTTCGCTCCTTGGCCCCTTCTTCTTTGATCTCTTCATAAACGATATTTCTGAGGTGCTGTGAGGTTTTTGCTTTTCGCTGATGATGTAAAACTATTTACTGAAGTTCATTCTGTTCTCGACCAAATTAACTTACAGTGCAATCTGAATAATCTCCTTCGTTGGTGCAATGACAACTCCACGACCCTGAACGATAAGAAATGCGTACTTATGCCGTTTACTCGCTCGCAGCAAAAAAATACCTTCGAATACAGGATTGGACAGCATATCCTGAAAACTGAGAGTGAGGTTCAGGATCTTGGTGTCACTTTTCTACCAGACCTCCATCCCAGTCGTCACGTTCATAAGATCTGTGCTAGAGCCAACACATTGCTGGGATTCATCTTTAGATTGACCAGGGGACCTTTCGCCATCTTAACTATAAAGACCTTATATGTGACCCTTGTACGCTCTATTTTAGAGTACAACTCTACAATTTGGTCTCCATACCAGCTTGGAGTGATCTCTGATATAGAAAGAGTCCAACACCGCTTAATACGTTACATCGGTCTCAAGATGGGATATGCCTACATCGATGTGCCTATCGAGGAGTTAAGGAACTCACTTGGCCTTCTCTCTCTAACTCGCAGAAGAACGCTGAATGACTCTGTGTTTCTGCTTAAACTTGTCAATGGCAACTTAGACTGTCGAGAGCTGCTAGAAAAACTGGACTTTCATGTCCCTCGTCAGTCGAGGCGTCCCCAGGTGTTCGGAGTATCCCATCTTAGAACTTCGTACCAGCAACACGGCGTCATTCCTCGTCTGATGCGAACTGGGAACAGGATTTGCAGTCGCGTTGATATCTTCAGCTCCAGCACTACAACACTCAGGAGAGAAGTGACGGCCCTGCTTACAAATGACTGAAACCCTCTTTAACGCCGTAAATTATTAAATTATTATTATTTTGTCCTTAGACAAGTGGATTAAATTATTGTTGTTGTGTACCGTTTTGTCACTTATAATTCTTGTCTTTGTTGAATCGAGCCTTGTTTATAATTTATATTTTATTGTAATTTATACTGTTATCGTTTCTTGTTATAATTAGATAGTTTATTAATGTTATTTCATAGTGAGTTATTTATTCAGTTATTTAGTTTGTAAGACAATCTGTTCAAACACATTGTATACGCATGTAATTTCATAAATTCTTTTGTAATCATTATTGTAAGAACATATATTGTAAAGTGGCGAATGCCGTGGAAATAAATAAATAAATAAAACTCTGTCCCAGCCTCGAAGCGACTTGCATCAAACTGACAGTTAAACATAAATCCACAGCTGTGCTGAATGGTAAATGATGGATCTTTAAAATATCTTATCCAATCAGCAAAACCCTTTGAATGCTTATTTATATTTAGTTGAACAGTTTGCTTCGTGACTGGGACAGAGTGTAGTCATTACCTAGGGCAGTGTACTCTAAAGGCTAGTCTTGGTCAAGATAGAGACCAACGAATTTGTTTATATAAGGCTGTGTAACCGAATGCGGATATTGTTTGAACGTATCTGCAATAAACTAGGCATAGGCCTACTAACAATAATTATTATAGGACTAGGCATATCAGTAATACTTTACCATCGATAACTTCACCTTATAAGTCGGGATTGTTTAATAAGGCCACAGAGATCAACGGTGTCCTCGTGAGTGTTGTTAAAATGTTAAATAAAATAATAACAATATCAGCTGCAACTACGAGTACGACAAGCGGCACTAATAAAGTACGTCAGTACACGAGCAGCTGTAGCCTGTAAGCAGGAATGAATCAGTGTTGCCAAGGCCCAAGTGCCAATAAGATTCGTTCAAAATACCGACCTGAAATCCTGAAATCCCCGCGCGGTTAAAAGTTCTGTCAACCATTTTGGTTTTTTTTGTCTTATAAAAACAACGTAAAAACAAGCATGTTAGTAAAAACAAGAAATTAAAATACAAAGTTCCTTTAATTTTTGGATTTATGTCACGTTATTATAAATGAGAAAAAAATTCAGCGGAGCCAAACAAAGTTTATTTAGTACAAATACGATGAAAACTGTAGGTGTCAGGTGTAAAAACTGTGTTTTTAAATTGTTCTCATGGGTCGAAATTCATGGTCACAGCCCCTACTGCGCACTCTTAAGAGTGTGCATGTTTCCTCACGTCTTCTGTCTAGGAATGACTCTTTTATTTAAGACGAAAGACCCAGACAGCCCTGTGAGCTCTAGAGTCCAGCTCCAGAAGGGTACGGTTAACACTTACGGCTTTGGCATCTCTTTTGGAGGGAGTTCCTAGTGTTTTTGAGGGCGGCAAGTAAATTGGTTTGGTTATGTGCGATCTTCGTAAAGCGTTTAACATCGCATAAAAGCCTGCTGGGGAAGTTGAAGCTTTGCAGAGTTCGTAGTGTGGTTCTTTTCACAAAACACAGGAAAGGTTTTCTTCGTTCCTATGGTTGTTTAAGAGATTACCAGAGCGAGTTAGGATGTCCTCGGCACAGATATTTTAAGTGAGACTGCCCTCAAGGGGGGCTCATCCCTGCTATTATCTGTCTGAGTTTCTAGAATAAGATATGAGAGCAATTTCGTCCCTTTCAACTGTCATTACCATTTACTTGAAATTAATATGTTTAATTCAATGTCCTTAGGCCACCAAATTATGTAAATATGTATTTCATGTCGCCATTTATACTCCGTAACTGTAAATTATTGTAAAAATGGTATTTTTTCGGAAATGTAAATAATTTTTTTAGTTTAAAGTGGCTCTAAATGTGACGATATCCGTCAAGTTTGCTGGTCATCGATGAAGAAGATTGGTAATGGTAGAACCTAAATTAATTCAACATATACATGCTGAAAAAGTTTAACGTAATATAAAAATACATATCAGAGCGGGGCTTAAGCAAAACCCCGCTGCCAGTCAAACAAAATTACTCGGTAAAATATGGACGTCCCCTTACTTTTTCGCCGCTATTATCATTTCGATGCTATGCACACTAAATATATTATTTGTATTATTTTTTGTTTTGATTGGGTTGTCATTATTTTTTAGGTTATGGGCGTTAGGGATGTCTTATTTTCGAGTTCGAAGTTTGACGGTGATAACTTTGTTTCAGATGTTTTAAATGTATAATATAGAACTTACTTTCTGAGTATTGTGATTGAATGTTTAATGTACAATTTCAAATAACACCATAGATTTGTTCTGCGTTTACAAGTTTCAATGATCAACAAATTGATCTAAGAGCTTTCTAGGCCCGCTAGTATTGGTTCAGTGGGCAAATCGCAGCAGGGCTAATAATAAGTTATTTATCTGTCGTTGTAACCTGATTTTCTGATGTCACGTTTGAAACCTTAGTAAGCCAAGATTCAGAAATGGCAAGCTACTTAAGCCCAAATTCAAATTACTTTGAACCACTGCCAGGACCATCTCACAGAGAATATTTGTCAACGCCAAATGAAAATGCAAACCCAAGTTTTCACGAGCTTCATGAAGAGGAGTTTGAGTTTGAAGTAAGTCCCTGATGAATAGCTTAACTCTATGTGGGGTAGTGCGCAAAAATAGGAAGGCCAAAGCTCATTACGGTTAGTAGTTTTTTGGTAAAGGTTACAAAGCTACTAGTAAAGATTTCAGGTGTATTGTTGGGATGTTAACACAAAAAACCGTAGGCCAACCTTAAAAGGACCTCAGTAAAAACTTTGAACTGCTGCATTCAGACTAGTCAATTTTATATTCAAGCAAATACCAGAACACCCTGCCTTTTTTATGGCTAAAAAAAGGCTGGCTCTATCACATCACAAGGAACATTTGGCCTTTTATGCTACCCCATTGTAAAATTTGTCACCCTTCCTTCAGAAGAGAGTTTACATGTCAGGCAAGGCATGTAACTACGTTTGTGAAGGCTCTGTGCAAAAGGTCCCTTAATTTGGGGATCTTACACAAAATACTAGAAGTAGTCCTACTAAGGGTTATGGAATGAAAATGTATGAGGGTTTGGTGCTATTATACTAGTCCAATGGGTATCAGCATGGAAGAGGGAATGATATTTATGTATGAAATCATTTTTATCACTCTAGTGTAACTGCTAGGTTATAAGGATACTAAGAATACAAATCAAACAAAAAACATACAATTTTATTTGTGTTACACATAGGAATAACTGCGCTAAAAGGCAGCTAATAAAGCAGGTTGAAAATCTGTAAGCTACTAGTAGTACAACACAACACAACCACCACTAGAGAGAATGAAACTCCAATATTTCAGCAATAATTGTAGTGAGACAGCTGATTGCATCAGAACACCTCATCACCGCTTGGCAGTACAGCCACTGTTTTGCCACGTGCGTGGCAGTTAAGTAAAAAAAAATCAGTCTTGAAATGCACTAAGGGTGTTCCAAAATGCAAAATTTGTTCGGGGGTGGTCGGTTGAGAAATCCCAGGGATGATTTTCTCTACCAGTCAGTCCTAGATGATTGATATTTATTTATAACATTGGTAACTTGATTGTCTACAAAAATGTTCTCAAGTTGTAAAGCCGAAAATTGTTTTTCTGTGTTAAGTCATCAATGGTGTTTTCTAGCATACCTCCTGCTACATTTGTAACGGATACTACGGGCCTTGCTTTGAAGAACCAGTATGTGCAACCTGTCATGCTTTTCTGTTTCCTGAAGCTGTATCGGGAAGCGCCCAAGAAATCCCCGTCTTTAGTGAGGTAAGGTATCACAGTCATTTGTCTGTTCTTGGGAGTTCCAACCTTGTATTTGAAATTATTGTTTTATTGGGTGTTCTAAAAATATTTTCTTGGCCGCAGTGTTATTATAGACAAGTTCAATTTAAAAAAATCCTATCTTCAGAAAAACTATTTGAATGTGTAAATTAAGCCATGATAGAAAACCTTAGATTTTAATTATAGTTTGGAATGTGTTATAAGGTACTAAGTTACCATTTTTAGTTTTCTTGTAAGCTTTCTCACCTACCTTTGAAAAAATCCCAAATACATTTCAGACCTATGTTGATTAGTTTGAAGTGCGTCAGCCAATCTCGTTCCATGATAATCAATTGTATAACTTTAGTTTTAAAAGATCTAACACCATCATTTCATACATCTACGTGGATGGTAAGGTCAAAATACTTAGTGCGGTGTACACAGTTTACGATTAGTACTTACTATTGTAATAAATGCAATTTAATTCATAAGCTAAAACTTTGTGTGCACAAGCTCAGATTGAGAATGCCAAATATGGCAATTTAAAAAGTTTTCACAGTTTGTATTATTGTTTTACTAATATTTATTAAAAAATCAAACAATAACATTTGTGTTGGCAAAATAAGCTTGATGCAGACTGCACAGGTAGGGTTAAATCACCTTTTTTAAATCACCCTCCGAGTTGAGTTTTTGTCTCATAGAAAACAGATGACGGAGACTCAGGAAATGATGAGCCCACAGACGAAGGGCCGGAGCGGAGGAGTTCAGCGGGGCAAGGAGTAGTGCAGCCTCCCCACCTGCTCCTAGTACCCCGCCTCCTCGCCCAGACCCTCTCGCACACCAACTTGACCTACTTACCACACCCAGGGAGCCGGACAACTGCTCGTCTTACATTGTCGAGTGCCTCCCTGTTGAAGGTACAAATAATCAACCTTTCGTAATATATTAGGATTGATGAAAGTACAAATAATGCTGACGATGCCCCACAAGCGGGGCGTAATGCGCGATCCACTTTATTCTCAACTGTAGGATCTACAGGCACAATACAAGGTAAATAATAATTACAAATAATGATTGGTTGTGGGTGGGTTACTATACTGTTATGGCTACTTTTCGGCAGCGGACCCGTGGCGGGTTGGTATTACATGCGACTCTCGGTAAAGGGTAAGATTGAGTGGTAGAGAAGGCTTTACAGTACTAACATTGCTTCGTTAAACAAAACAAACTTTATTTGTTTATTTACTGTAGCAAGCATGTAGCAATGCCACTTTTTTTAAAGAGTTTTTGTAGTGTTCCGACGTATATTTTTCCCGGTAGTTTGCAGCATGACTAGCAACTTTGTTTCCATAAAAATCTAGAAAGTTGATATAAAGTCAGGGCTTTAAACATTTTGTCAGGAAAGTTCCAATTCTGACCGACTAATATCGGCAATTTCCACTCTGTGGCAATCTCAATTAAGTTTGTAGTATCAATGCCGCAGAAGTCTCAGCTCATATGTAAGCATCTGCGGCAATAATGGTTCTCTTTAGTAAGCGGGACAATATTTGGGCTAAACTGTCAACAGAAACATTTCAATTCGTTTACTGGTAGCGGTTGTTTGTTCTGTCACATCCTACCAGTAGCACTAGCTCTGTTTGTCAAAATGCGTGCGAAGGAAGTACAGTCAACTCTCGATTAACCGGGTGCTTATTATCCGGGTTGCGGATCAACCAGGTTAGCTACTAGAAAAAAAATTGAAATAATGAGCAACTACCATAGGAACAGATTTCATGAAAGAAAAAGAAATTGCCAATACAGTAAAGGGATCAAATACCGGTTTCACTAATTATGCGCTCTGTGATTGTTGCGCAATATTGTGTAATCTGTGGGCTCCAAAACTGAGGCTACTTCAAGGACAGCGCGGATCGATACAGCTGACGCTACACCGCGCGCGTTGTATCCTCGCGCCGCCAGGCACTATAACGCAAGCGGAGCAAATGAGCTTGAGTCAAGATCGACCGTGCCGCGTATATTCGCTTCCGTTTCTCAGCCAAGGTCACTGACACCTGTCAGTGTCAAAGTAAAAGTGGTGCAGTTGAGACTATAATTTATGCGCACGTGACCTAGTGATGGATAAGAAGAGTAAACTAACTGTTTTATCAATTCACCAAAAGTTGGAAATAATTGAGAACACGGAAAATGGCAACACGGTTAAATCGCTTGCTGTGCAGTACGGGGTGGGAGAGCAGACAGTTCACGATATTTAGCATGAATAATATTTAACGGGTTAAATTCAACCGTAAGAATTTTATCCTCTTAATTTCGTCAATTTTTGGTCTAGTTTTGGATTATCCGTGTTTTTTGTTATCCGTGCCTCTCCTCCCCTTAATTAGCCCAGATGATCGGGAGTTGACTGTAAATTCAAAAACTATCTTTATGCTTTTGGACCAAATTTAAGAGTTAATTATTGTTAAAATCATTGCATTTAGGCTAACGGACAAAGGGTAGGCTAACAATAGTCATTTACGGGTCAAACTAAAATTGTACAACTGTCTAAAGTACCGTGAACATATGATTGCAGTGTTGCTAGCTGTGTTTTCGTACTTGGACGACATCTCGCTGTGGCGAGTGAGCAGCGTGTGCAAACGCTGGAGGCAGGTGCTGCACTCTATGGTCACACAGGACATGTGGCACAAGTACACTCTGCGGCGCTGGCCTCTCTACAAACCCATCTACGCTGTCAGCGACTGGTTCACCGTGTACTCTCAGTTGTAAGTAGGCTGTCGTGATATTGTGTGTCAAATCAAATGTATAGGGGATGCAAAAGTACGTTTTACCTAAGCCCAACACTAGCTTACTATTTAAGCCTAACCTAAAAGTAATACTAGCCTTAAAAATTAGTCTAAATACTAGATAGTTTGAATACATTATGAGGCAGGCGAAAAACACTTGAACACAAATTTATTTACCTGCAGTGTTATGTTGTAGGATGAACAGCTGCCCCTGCAGGACTTGTTTGATGCAGATGTCAGATCAACTTCAGCCGATAGGAAAGGAGAACTCATTTCGCAGACGTCTTAGGCTTGAAATCAAAAGTAGGTCATGAACTCAACAAAATACAAAAATATTTTGTTCTTTATATCTTTTTTTACGTACATATGCTTTGACAATGTTATGTTATAGTTATTAGACATAATCAAACTCAGAATAATTGTAACAGTTAGAATAAGTTAGTAATAAGTAGCAAACACAGTAGCTAGTATAGTAATAAGTAGACAATTTATCAACTAAAAAATGTTTCCAGCCAAAGAAATTTGGAAATACTCTCATTTTCATTTTACTTGAAGTACTTCAAGTACTTATAGATTGAAAAAATCCTGTCTGTTTGTGATTCTTTTGATAATAAATCATCCTAATGTCATGATGAACAATTCTTTTTTGGATTAAACCACTGAATAATATTTTATTATATAAAATACAAAACAAAACGTTTCATCTACACTATAATAGACATCTTCAGTTGTATAGACAAAGAAGAGTTAAAAATAAATTTATAAAATAAAAAAAAACATAAAATGTATAAGGAGTATAAAAATTCAAAGGTAAAATAATTTTAAATTGTTTTAAAATATCTAAATGGTTGCAGATCTTAAAGCAGATCCTCCAGAGGGTATCGAAGCTGTGCCGTTGGACCCGAAGAGCTGCCATTGGATGGCAACGATCACGGGTCCTGTCGGCAGCCCCTACGAGGGCGGGGTCTTCTTCCTGTATCTGCAAGTCCCCTACAGGTAGGCTAGCTGACTGCAAAGTTTGGTTTCTAAATATCTGAGATTGTTTTACTTACATCAAAGATAATCTTATGGTAAGTAGATTAAGAGGGCACATGGTAGAGGTAGAAAAATCAACATAATTCGGTGGCCCAAGCACAGATCGCTGCCGCTCTCGTCTTTCTCCCCCCTCATTTCCACATGCTCGAGTTTGTCCGATCTCAATGGTTTGAGAGTCCGGTCTCAATGGTTTGATACAAATCGTTTCGATTATGGAGAACGAACCAACTTGCAGGTACGTCAGTGGATCTACTTCAGACTCTTAAAAGAATTCTCTCTCAGCGATATCTGTGGTTGGGCTGCCGCAACTATTTTGATTTTCCTGCCTCAGCCATTCGGCATCTATGCGCAATCTACTTACCATGACATTATCTTTACTTACATCCGCAGGTTTAAGGCTTTTTATCTCATAAAACTGCTGGTTGTTATTAGCTGGTCTACTAGTTAATTATGCTTGCTCATTAGATGTCTTAGATAATTAAAAGATAGCTTTTCTCACCCTAATCTTAACCCTTAAGTAGGCGCGTGGGGGCCTGACAGACCCCCAGGTAGTAATTTTGTGAAATATTTGAGTTTAGGAATAGTTTGAACGTTCTGACCATTTCAGTACCTTCTAACTATCATATTTCTGATATTTTGGACTAGTTTTGGTTAACAAATATTGTATTGTTTCTCCGTAATGTCGTTCCAAAGTTGAAAAGTATTTCAATTCCCGATTTGAAAATTGTTATTTGTGCAAAACAATTTGTAATAATATTGTTTTTGCAACCTTGTAGACCTAACTAAACAACAAAGGGCAACAAAACGCAAAATAATTAACTGTGTGTTACTTTTTCAATTTTTTCCAAACCCTTGCATTTTGCTACAGGAACAAGATAAGTGTCACTAACTACAAAAGAACTGTACAACCCTCACTTGTCAATATTTCAATGTCACATGAACTTAATATGACACAAAAAACATTAACTGATGGTACAAATCTAATTTTATTAAAAAAACTATTTTTGTTACACATCTATGCATGTTTCAAAATGGGGATCTAGTAGACTTACGTAACTAAATTAGGCGCGCCTACTTGAGGGTTAACAAAACAACAGTTTAATGCCAATTATTATTCTGAGTTTTTTTTGCTACTATCTAGTTACCCGTTGGAGCCTCCGACCGTGCGCTTCATCACCAGGATCTTCCACCCCAACGTGTCTCGTCACGGCGACGTGGGCATCGACTGCATCCGACACAACTGGGCCCTCGCCCTCACAATATCCAAGGTGCTCATCTCCGTCCAGAGCCTCCTCACTGACCCCTTCTGCCAGGTCAGTGTTGTAGTACTCCCCCGCTCCTCCACCAACTCAAATCTCATAGCACAAACGACAAATACAGACAGTTAATAGAGACAGCCAATAGGAAGTGAGCAGACACTACCTTAAAAAAAGTATCCAACCACTGGTTCAGCTTGTGAGTTCTGTCATGGTGGTTCAGCTACTAGTTTACCTGTGAATATTGCAACATCAAAGCTGGCTTTTCATTAGTAAATTACGAGAATGATTAATTTTGGTAAAGACAATCTAACAGACTCAATTCCAAGCACATTTTCAAGCTCCAGTGCCTTCGTTTATTTAGTGATTACGTTTAAGATAAAAGCTTCATACCTCAAGCTGCTGCCAATGACTTAGTGATTCATTTCATTCAGAGATTCAATGATCTCTGTGAAAGTTATAACTTAACCTTTAGGCGTTATGAAAAAAAACAGCTTTTGGTTTACTTGAAAAAATAGGCTAAGCATGGAATAAGTGCCAATAAAAGGTTCAATTCAATTCAATTCAAAATCCTTTATTGTCACATAAATACGTTACAAAATAGCAAAAGCTACATAACAGGTGACATCGTCAAAGGTTATGTTACATTTAAGCAAACTCTTCACATTATTATTTTCACAACTAACTGTTTTTATTATTTCTTACATGTTTGGTTTGCAAGATAGTGCCTATATGGAGGCCGGCGCGGAGTAACATACAAATACATGAAGTTATAATGACTTGACTTGTCGACAGATCTGTATGGAGCCTGCAGTGGGGCGGATGTACCTCAACGACAGAGAACGCTTTGAAGCGATAGCGAGGGTTTGGACTTGGCGCTACGCCATGCTCGACCTTCTCCCTCCCCACCCCCTACCACCGGACCAAGCTGAGGATGCTCCCTCCGACAGTCAGAGTAGTCAAATCTGCTCCTTGTACCACCAGAATATTCAAGAGATGTAAATCCTGTCAATGAAGAGAAACATGGACAATGTTGTGTGTAAGAATGCAAGCCAGTTAATTTATTGTAAATATTTAAAATGAAAATGTATTATTGCAGTTTGAAATAGAAGTTGTATGAGCTAACAATTTTATTATTTGATCTTTTTTCATCCTTTTCAATAAATTAAACCTACATGAGTTGGTTTTTTAAAAATATTTTAGAAATTCTATGTTGAGTTTCATTTTTTTATTATACATCATTTTTATACTTTAGTGGATTTCTGAGGTGTTGTCAGGGCTCAAGAAAAAAAACAATCAGCCACAAAAATATGATTTTTTAATTTATATTTTCTGTTAGTTCTATAACTTAACTAGAACACAACAGAGCCCATCCAGTAATAAAATTATCAATCTAAATTATCTAAAGAGAAATTAATAGCCTTAATACAAATGTTTATTTTTCCTGTATACTCTTCTCAAACACACTTAAAATGTATTATTTTAAATAAAGATTAAAGAGGCAACTAATCGTTACTCTCCACTATTTTTAAAGCCTTATTTTAAAATGAGTACTATCTAACTTGGAACAGCGTTAGCATGATTATTATTTACATTTATAAGACCCATTGGTCTCACATGTTCAGTCAGGCATCTGGTAATACCGGGCAAATCTGTTACCTGGGGGTCAGGTGAATCGGGCACTTCTTCATTTTCCAAGTCTACATTGCGGACTAGTTTTAGAGCTCTGTGCTTCCGCCACGGCACTGTTGTTGTTTTTAGGAGAAGCCTGCCTACACAACTCACAACCCAACATTTCTTTAATTTGCTGCCACTAAGGCTTCCTAACTTAGACAGTTAATTGGCAGCTAAACACAGGCAGACAGATTCCCAATAATGGACTGTGGATCTGGAAAGTGTTTAGTAACAACACCTGTCCAAGTTCATGGACAACATCTGTTGTTTTATTACTATTATTTTGTATCTCTTAAACAAACAAATAACTGCTTGATCAATGTCATAAAAGACTAAAAACCAATTTGAGGGATTAGTTTTTAACGTATTTCCATCTCTCAATGTCCATAGGAAAAAGAAGTATCTAAAATCTATTTCCAATATATCCATCCATCCATTTTGAAATAATTGTACATGGTTAAGATAACCGTGGACTTTTCGACGCAATGCACATCCAGGTCCAGAGATATGGGGGATTTGTCCACCTTATCCGCCTAAGTAGAGGTGTTCCACGTGGTGGCCCTGGTGTGTTGTGTGCAGGGCCAGGGTCAGGTCATCAGCTGAAACCTCACTCTGTTGATCGAAACCCGCATCAACAAAAACCAATCCTCTTCGATATTATTAAGCCTTCGATTTTACTGTCACTAAGCTCATTGTCAATTTCGCTTTCAAAAAGTAAACAACTTGCCGGCCATATTGGCAACGGAACTAAAATTTATTTGTAAAAATCCACGGTAGAGCAAACAATTATGTCTGACACTGTTCTGCATGCAAAGTTTTTTAAAACAGTTTCAAAACCATCCGCTAGAGCGCAGCAGATGCTGAAACAAATCAGTAGTGCAGATCATGACGATCTGTGGCTTGTGTCCAACCAACAGTGGTACTGCACGCGCTGCGATTCATGGCTTGCAGTCGGGAGAGGGTCAAGTTCTGAATCAAACAAACCAAAATTGAAGAGAATGGAAATTCTTTAAACTCAGTATAACTCTGAAGTCCTTGAAAAAACCAAAGGCAAGGACACAACTTAAATGTTCATGGATGGAGGGGGACATTTGAACATGCAGGTTAAATCTGTCATTAAACATACAAGAATATATTTGGTATCAAACTTTATTATTGTAATCTGGTACATTTAAATGACTTAAGATAACTTTCAAAAGTACAAAAGGAACACAGAGTTACAAAAATGAACAGTTGAAAATATCCTTAATAAACATTAATAATCTTTGTATAATCACTTACTAACAACAATCAATATGAAGAGGAAAATATGCCATACACATAACATTCTGCCTGCCCCTATTATGATCTTGTGGGTTACCAGTTTAAGGTTTCTAAATTATCTTTATTCAGGTTTTGTTCCAAACAACATTTTTGATATTAAAAATGAATCAATCATTTTGTTTGAATGAATGAATAAATGATTTATTTTCCAATACTTATAAAATATGTACAAACATGTTTTTCATTTGGAAAAAAGACTGACCACTTACACAGTTATGTGGTCAGTTAAACAAGAACATAAACATTATAATAAGATACTCGTATTTTGAGTCTAGCTACAAGTTAAAAACAAAACTTTAGATAATTTAGTTATTTGTTTGCCTAACTCACAAGTTCCACACAATTTGGTTTATATATAGAGAGAGTAAGGAAGAGGTTAAAACAAGACGATACGGCAAAACCTTTCACTTATAAACCTATTATACCAGCCATAGAAACAAAAAATGGTGAACACTTTCAACTTACTTCTATGAGAAAATATAACTTTATATCATAAATCAGGTCATTCATTCATACTTAGGATTTTTCCGTGGAATGTTTGCTGACTATTTGTACAAATAAAGTAATTTTGCCTCCTGGAAACTAGACACTTTGAGGTTGTGTTAGTTTGGAGGCAAGCAAAGTTGGTGTCTTCAGTTCAGTACGAGACATTACTTGGGTCAACCAAATAAGCTAAAAATTAATGTCAAATAATAGTAGTCAAAGTCAAGTTAATATCCTAGTGTCACTTAGAATTTCTATGATAAAAGATAATTATTAACACTTGGGGTGGACGGAACTGAATTTTCCTTTTGGGCAAAAAACATATTTTCTTGCATGACTTTTTTGATTTTTAGGTTGAATAAAAGGCTAATTTTATTTACTACAAACTAAAATGTAAAGGTTGAAATATTTAAAACGTTTTCTTGTTGGATAATTTTTAACTACCACGGCTTTTTGAAATTCAAGTCCCCAAACTTGGAACTTATGTAATCGGAATACAGTATGACAACTGCAGATTTAGAAATTCACTCTTTTGTCGAATTAGCGAATATCCAAGATTTTTTCACAGCTAACGATTTGATTCTGAACATAAAAAAGACTAATTATATATCATTTTGTACAAAACAAGGTAAATTAAATGATGAATTAAACATTTTCATAGACAACAAAAATATAATACAGGTTCATAATACCAAGTTTCTTGGTCTTGTTATTGACAGACATCTGAGTTGGGATCTGCATGTTGATCATACTTTAAGTAAAGTTAACTCTGGAATCTATGCTATTAAAAGACTTTACCATTTTTGTAATTTATCTGTTTTAAAAAATGTTTTCCATGCTCATATTCAATCACATTTGTCATATGGTATTTGTGTCTATGGGGGAACCTCTAGTCATAACCTATCAAAACTGTTAATAGGACAAAAAGAGCTGTAAGAGCAATGTTAAACTTTAAAACAATGAGTCAGTAAAACAATATTTCATTGATTTAGAAATCTTAACAGTGTATAGCCTGTATATATTTGAATGAATAATGGTAGTTAGAAAAAGTTCAAACAATTTAGTTACACATAGCGATATTCATAATTACAACACAAGAAATAAATTTGATTTTGTATTACCACTCCATAATTTAGAATTGTTTAAGAAAAAAGTTACTTACAATGGGGTCAAGTTTTATCATTTAATTCCACAATATATAAAAAACATACAAGATGAGAAAAAGTTTAAAAGATTATTGAAAGAATTCTTGATTCAAAAGGCTTTCTACTCTTTTGAGGAATTTGTTTAAAATAAAATGCTAGAGTTCAAAATATACTATAGATTATACATATGTATGATGTATTTGATGTAATATTTCTTGTTTATTCATAATGTTTAATATTATTATTGTTTTTTACAAACGGATGATTAAATTATTGATGTATTGTATTAGACTAGTTGACACTATTCATGTTAATTTATTGTTAACAATTTTTGAATAAAGAATATTTGAATTGAATTGAATATGAGCTCACTAATCCGGCCCTGTATTGAGATCGGAAATGCCGGATTAGTGGAGGTACACAAAAAAAGACTCAATTTGCTAGAAATAATTTTTCTTACGTTGAAGGATGATTCAATTTCATTCTTTTTCTTCCTTATATGCATGAATTTTTTATCTGTTGATGTTGAATTCCTTGGAATGAGTAGCGAGCTCATCACCACTTTCTAATCTTTTTAAAATCCGGCGCAGTGACCGCGCCGGATCACCGGACGTGTCGGAGTGGCGAATGGCTGGATTACAGAGACTGTACTGTAACTTCATTTTACAATAAAACCAACTTCGGTAATTATTGACATAAAGCTGATTTTTACAAGTAGTTTCTAAGAATCTTAATTGGACTTAAAAATTAAAATAGAACCCAATGTTTATCTTAAAAACTTTGCATCTTTAATTTGAAAACTGTAAAGCCACTGGTAATAAGGGGCTTTAAAACCTATCATTATAAAAACACAATCAATAAACAGAGTAATAAAAGACTATTTGAATAATAAAAAAAAAGATATTGTACGTTTGAACACTTTTTTTGTTTTAATTTCAAACTCATAAATATAACCTATTTGAATAAAACTCCTTTACGTCAATTTAATTTATTTTACACTATACAAGGTTGTCCAACAGCTCCTGCAACAGAAAGATAAATGAACTCTTTTTAATTTAAATAAAGGATTGATAAATTCCAAGAATTTACAAACTCGTAAAAGAAAATCCTCTTAATACAGTGAGTATTTGTCTAAATTACATATTTTTGGGTCCAAGGGACTATTGGATTGTAAAACCTCTTTCTAAATGGAAATTCCTGTGCGAAATTACTTAAATCACAAAACTAATTCTGTTAAATGTGCAGCCAGGTTTACATAATGACCTGAAGATTATTCTGAATAGTAACCAGAATGAACACTGCAAAATATACTAATGCATGCCATAAAGTTGTAAGGGCTTTTGACTTATTTTATTCAGTGAATAAACCTCTGAATATCAATTAAATATTGTAAATTTCTCTATATACACAAATTTGTTGAATCCGTACGTGTAAAAACTATATATCTTATAAGTTATAACATTTTATGAAGTTTAATCTAACTTTGTACTAGCTTATATCCAAAGATGAGTTGTTCTTTTCTTCATACTCAATTCAAAAATATACCAGTAACTGCAAACATGTATTATATTCATGTTAATTTTACAAAAATTACAATTTTAAGATTTTAGTCTTAACTTATTATTACAAAAAAGGGCTTATAATCATGCCAGTAAATTTCCCAAGACCAAGTATGAAAAAACAATTACTTGAATCAACAACAATCCATACCGACTCTAAAATGCGCTATCAAAAAGGAATCGAAAGGAGAACAGGCTCACCAGGATAAAGTAGAAACACAAAGGAGAACACAGAATGTCAAATTTTCAGCCCTCTTCAAGACAAAAAGAGCTGAAAATTTGTCAGTCTGTGTTCTCCTTTGTGTTTCTACTTTATCCCGGTGAGCCTGCTCCTCTTTCTATTCTATTGAGAGCATATCCTGGCCTATTTCCAAATCCGACTCAAAAACACGTTTTGGAAAACAAGGCGTAAAGTACTCCTAGACAACACTGAAACTCACCTGTGTTGGTTTACAACTCGTTGTCGAGATCAAAGAATGGCGGGAGGACGGAGGTTGCTGGCCCCGGGGTGTGAGCAGGAGAGGAGGGGGGTGAGGGGGAGTCCAGCGTGATGATGTTCGGACTCATGTAGCAGGGTGTCACTCCCAACGAGCCGGTATTGCTCGTCACTTCTGCCAACACAAGCAAATACTCAACACAACTCCTCAAGACAATATTGAATTGAAGTGACGTACTATGTGTTAGGATTTGGACAAATATATGAGTGAGTAGATTCAGAACTGTTCTCTCTGTTCATAAAGATGTCCATAGTTATTATACTCGTAACCAGTCTTTAGCAGTTGTCCCATTTAGTAGATTAAGTAAATGTATAAATAGCCATTGTATTACAAGTCTGAAACTGTATAACCAATTAAATAATGATGTTAAGCTGTTGCCTCTCAACATATTGTAATGTTTTTCACGGGTACGAATAATACAAGTCAGTCTTTATTAACTCACTATTTATTTACAGTTATCTAGTTGTAATTTATTGCATTTATGTAATGTTGAAAGACAATAGAACTAATATTAAACGCACTAATAATTCACTTAATGGCTACAAACTAAAAAATGAATGTTGGATAGTAAGGTAAAATATTACACAATTTGAATTTGTACAGTTTCTTGTTACTGTACGGTGTATTCAAAGAATGTTCACACAGTTAATTTCATCATTTACACTGATCTGTTGAACATGGACATGAATATTCTTTTAGCACCGCGTCGCTGCTTATACTCATCGTGTCCTTGTAGTTACACTCTTCATTTTATTGTAGTCGACTCAATAATCCAGCGATGGATGGCGATCCCTCAAAATCACTCACAGCTGGCGTTCGCACACGAAAGGGCACAATGAAGATGCTGACACCGAGAATTACACTGACACTGTTCCGCACTAGACCCTCAGGTCCACCCAAGTGTGACCCTGTATGTTCACACAGCTTTAAATACGAAGAATTACTAGAGGTAGGTAAAAGAATACGGTAGTATTCCCGCGCATGTTTTAAGGCCTATTACACAGTAAACATTAATTAATACTTAAAGTAAATTTCAACTATAATAATCTAGGTTTGTGCATTATCCTGTTCAAACTGCCGGCTTATACATTTTCAAACTCCCCACAGCGTGAATTTATATATCACCGTGTTTTGTTTATTATTGACTTTAATTATACTTCTGGCTAAGCATGCTATAAGTGGTATTCAGAAAGAGTCCTTCCTAAGGCAGATGGCTCGGCGTTCTCGCGGATCAGGCCCGCTGGACATATAACCATTTATAACTAGGCTCATAACTGAGCCAATAGGATTGGATTAGGAAGAAAATGGATAGCAATCTTCCTCAGCGACTTAGTCTATAGTCCCCACAGGTAGTTGACCACCAAGTGACTTTCTGTAAATCTTTATTTCTGTATCTTTTTTAGAACAATATAAAATGTGGAACATTCAACAATAACGCCATTATCTATAACAAATAAATAAATACTCTGTGACTGTGACCTTTACCTACTATATCCTCAAGTTTCTAACCTACTTTCTTGAGTCAATGTAAGTGGTTCAGGGTAATACAGGGAAATGCGGGGTCGATCAGAGTTCATTGTAGTTTCGAACATTGAACCAGCAAAACAGGCGAAAAAACGCGTTCGATCGTTGGCTGATCTATACTGTACAGTAAGGTAGCACCACAACCACTGGCGTCAACCACCACAATGCGCCAGGGACACCTAGCCAGCCCGTTGTGCAATACCTACGTCACTCACGACACTGTGGACCTAACCACTTATTATTTAAAAAAGATCTAGGAAGCTAATGACTGGTTACAAAATTAATAATTAACGGTTACAGTTTAATTAGGTTACTTATTCAAATAAGCCGGTGAAAGTGAAGGTGTAAAACTACGATTAGTGAGTGTGCTAAGAGAATATCGGTGCTTTTGGTTTTGTATATATATATAGCAATATCAAACTACATGCCAAACTTAAAATTAACTATTATTTATTTTCAACTTAGTTAAATTAATATCATTGACCATGTCTATTGCATTTATGTAATGTTGAAAGACAATAAATGACTTATGACTACTTGATTGAATGTCAAGGAAAAACAGAGTGCTATTTTTTGCATGTAAGTTATACGAGGTCTGTCCGATAAGTTCGCGAACTGGTTCAATATGGCGGCTTTGAAGTGACGTAAAGCTCTGCCCACTACATCACGTGACTACTGGACATCGAAGAAAGCTTCAGTACTCGTTTGAAAGATGAGCAGTGCCTATCAAGCTGCCAGTGTCAGTTTATATTTTATTTGTTTTTGCTGTTCGTAGAAAAATGGAGATTGATGAAATCGCTAAGCAACAAATCAACATCAAGTTTTTTGTGAAACTAGGGAAAGGTTCTCAAGAAATTACAGATATGTTGAGGGCTGTTTACGGAGATAATGCCTTGAAGAAAACGTCCATTTTCAAGTGGATCAAACGTTTCAAAGATGGCCGCAAAGACGCTAAAGATGATGCAATGCAGGGACGACCTTCAACCTCATGTTTGGATAAAACATTGTTCGTGTACGAGCCCTGGTGTCTGATGACCGTCAGACTGTTAGAATGATTGCAGACGATCTTAGTTTATGCAAGTCATCAGTTCATACCGTTTTAGTGGCGCATTTTGGCTTAAGAAAACTCAAAAAATGTGCCGAAACCGCTGACACCAGAACAAAAGTTGAGAAAGATTGACTGTGTGAATGATTGAAAGAATTCTGATTTGAAGAAGCTACGGTGAGTTCTTACAGAGAACCATCACTGGAGATGAATCATGGTTATATGAGCAAAATGGTGACGAGGGGCATCACTGGATCATTTGATGTTGTTGCTTTGTTCAGTGATTTCATCATTTTCATATATTTTATATCAAATAAAATATAAACTGACACTGTCAGCTTGATAGGTACAGCTCGACTGTCACACGAGCACTGACGCTTCATTGGATGTCCAGTAGTCATGTGATGTAGTGGACGGACCTTTACGTTGTCTCAAGGCTGCGATATTGAACTAGTTCCCAAACTTATTGGACAGACCTTGTACAGTAGAACTCCAATTATCCAAACTCCGATCATCCGAATCCCCAATTATCCGGAACGCTTTTAGAGAAAAGAAATTACACAAAGTTTTGTTACGTTATTAGTAGGATGATTAGGAGCCGCTCACTATGTTGTTTCTTCAAACTACAATTCAAGTGACTGTACAATACACTAGTGGCAGTGACAGTACAAGACACTACTAGTATTGGCAGTGACTGTACTAGACAGTCAGGCGGACACAGTGTGGCGCTGTCTGTCTGTCTATCTACTCTGCACGTCCTGCTTTTGTTTTTTTACTCAGTCGTTATCAGGCAAAATTAAAATTTTGGAACTAAGCAATAAGATCCTTAAGTAAGTAAAGTCTGATGTGTGTATTTTACTTTTGTAATTAAAGTCAATAATACTATTAAATTGTGAAACAAGTTTTTGTTCTGAATTTCCTATTTTTTTGGTGAAAACTTCAATTATCCGAATATTTGATTAACCGAATGATGTCCGGCCCCAATTAGTTCAGATAATTGGAGTTCTACTGTACTAATATTACACCAATGAATACTTGCGTTTGCCATGAAAATAAATAAATATTTAGTAAATGAATGTAATAGGATGTCCAGTGTTCAAGAAAAACAAAATTCCCTTATATTTGTCACATTTTTCCATGGACAAATTTTGCCACTTCTTCAATTTTGGGTACAACGCTCAAAATACCCCATTGAAAAGCTATCTAATGAGAGTCATAGTTACCTTCGCCCAAGTTCAACATGAAAAAATTAATTTGTTGAAAAAGATTTAAATATTTTTAAGGTTCAATATATATATTTTGTTTTATTATGTTAATTTGTCCACTCAAACTTGTTTGTCTGACAATAAATTAGACATTAAACATTTTATTGAGGTCATTGTACAAAGGATTGTGTTGACACTTCATAATAATTATAGCTAATTTTGACACATACTTATTTTAAAATGATAAAATCCCCGGTACCGGGTTTGGCCAAATTATAGTTGTAAAATTATATTTATCTAGTAAAGGTTGTCTAGAAAGTAAAGTAGTGAGTCTTATCTTGATAATGAATATTCAATTTGAACTACCAATGAACTCACCCACACTAAATGACATTATTATAGTATCTTTATACTTTATAGCTTCCATGTTGAAATCGCAACTTTCATTACCGTTTGTGGCAATATCTAGACTCCCGCTAGCGTCCATGACACAACGATCTAGACTGCCGTTTGGATCCTCATTGAAATCAGGGCTCACGTTAACATTTACATGATCTCTAGATTCAAAATAGCGTGAGCAAAGTAGCGTTATTAAAACTAAAATATTGCTCCCTCACAGTGCAGATTCGGTGAAACTAACAGTATTTAGAAAAAGTGCCACTACTAATGGTTTATGTTTAAATTCTCTAGAAATATTAGATTATGAAAATAATTGTTTTATTTTTTATCAATATGTATGACTAACTCTATTGTATAAATAACACATTAAATCCATGGAAATAAGCCTATGGTACCTTGGGATGCTTTAGCCAAAGTTCTATATTCCCAGATCCATCCTTTCTGAGATCTACCATGTCGGTTGATAAGAACTTAATTCTCAATACTTTTTGCGAGTTTGTTTAAGATCAAGGTGGAGGAATGGAATTGGCCTGAACACAGTGCATAAGGTGTTCATTGAACTGTTCTTTGAAGTTTTACCCTATGACAGAAACTGGAAGCTATTCTATGGTTTTATTTAGGCGCTTTGACCTATTTTAGTGGTGTCAAGTGCACCGTGTGGTATCATATGCAGCCAGTAATCTCTTGCTTTTTTGAGTTGATGGTTTACTTGTCAACATTAAACTGAGCAGTAAATATTAACAGTATACAACTAAAAATATTAACAGTATACAATCAATATGTATTTGATTGCATTTTACAATTAAAAAATAACTCAGACAAAGTAACTGTTCGCTCAACAATCCATTCCTATGATACTAGGTATAACAATGATATAAATATACAGAAGCACAGATTAGCATTTTTTAATAAGAAACCAACCGTTATGGGAGCAAAATTGTTCAAAACATTACCAAAAGACATACAAAATGAGATCTTTGTAATCAAATTCAAATCTAAACTAAAACACTTTCTGTTACAAAACCCTTACTATTCTTTAAATGAATTCTTGTTTAGAGACAATATGTTAACTCTGTAAAACTCAATCATCTTATGATTAGTAATATAAAATGTTATTTATATTGGCCTACTGTTCTAAGTTCTATTAATCTGTCAAACTTGTTACTGAAAATAATTGTTTAGATTTTGTCCTTAATTTAACTTTGTATATTATTTTTGTTTAGATTGTATTATCTATCTATTCCTCCGTATTGTTGACGCTATTTTTGAACAGGATTGTATCTTATAAATAAAGAATGTTTGACTTTGACAGTACCTGGAGTCTTGCTTGGGGTAAAGGAAGAGGGTCCGTTGGTCTTGGCAGGGGCGGGGGGCGGCGACTCATCACCGCTCTCATCGCTCAGTGTCAGGTCCACGGAGATCATCTTCTGAGGTGGCGCTGGCTTTTCCGCCCCTTCTGACGCCTCCTTCTCCTCACCGTCCGACATCACTGCAATTGCAAACACTTACTTAGGTACTTGTGTAGACATGGGAATTTGACAATAACTACCCCGATTTTTACAAGTAGCTTCAAGCTTGAGTACAGTTGATCCCTATTAAATATTTCAAGTCGGCACAGGATACATCTTTATTATATTCCGAGTCAAAGGAAGTAAATATTTTGTATGTTATACAATGTGGTTGGATGAATAAATAAATTTTACTCTTTTTGAAGTTAGTTCAAATTATTTGCAACTTTTGACATAATGTGTGGAAAATGTGCAAGAAGTTGCAACCTTTGAGAAGATTTGTTACGTTCATACTACTTACCATCATCTGCGATTTCTACGGTCGCTGCTACAACTGGAGGCCCGCCTCGGCTTTTCACCTGACAAAATATTTCACTTGATTAGAATCAAACCTGACCAGGGTGTCCAGCGGCCAAGGAAAACAAAATTCCCGTACATTTCTCGGTTTTCCCGTACACATTTTACCGAATTCCCGTACATCTCAAAAATTGTTTTACTGACCTGCCATTACTAAAATGTATTAAAATCGTATTTTCTGTGAAGTTAAATTATATGTATATATCACTAGTGAACTTATTCCAACATAGAATTACATTTTGAAAAAGATGAAAAAGATTATTCATTAAATTGTGTCAACTTATATCTAACCTAAACAGCCAGCCTGTCCTACTATATGGGTTACAAACATTTAAGTATAATATTGTTCTTCTAAGGGTAAGCCTATAACAGTTTTCAAAATTATATTGAATAGTTTAAGGTTTTAAAAAGAAACTAATAATTAATTAATAATTTGTTTAAAGAATCATACTTCAGAAGTAAAGGCATGGCAATAACGTCGGGGCACTCTGATGTGACAATACACCGCGGCTCCACATCCCTTGTTTACTTTCGACACGACAGGTGCAGCTAACTGCGTATAGCGTCCATGTTCACCTAGCCCAGTTTGTGCGGTTATGTGACACAACCCTCCTCCCCACCCTCAACTATGTTATGTGAAAAGTGTAATGAGTTAAATCTATGATCTGAAGGGCTGCTATGTGCGAAATGACTAACTCCAGTTTCTAAATAGAACACAAGTAGAGGTGGGGCGGGATTGTCAACCGAAAGAAATTTTTTTCCCTTGAGTTTGGAAGAAATATTATGTGCGGTGACTATGTGACATAGGTGGAAAAATTGTTTTAATCAAATATTGCCAAAAGTATTTTTTTAACACTCTCTCTTGCCCTATTGATTTAAGTGACTCTGAAGTGAATCTAAGACACACCCATAATTTTCCCTATGTGAAAAAGTCGGTTAATGAGTTATCGCGAATCTAATTCTTAGCGGTGAATTGATATCGCGGCGATTGAACGTTGAATTCACGACTTCGATACCGTGTGAATGCGACTTCGATACCTTTCGGCGGCGATCTCCGATTTAACCGTTTGATCTCTTGCATTTTTGACTTGATACGTTCACGGTTTCGACCAATTTCGACTTTACCGATCAATTAGAGTGAGAGTTGATGACTCAAACAAATACGCCAATGTAATGTTAACTCAAGATGATTTTATTTGTAAGAAAAATTCACAGAAAAATTTTTACTAAATAGAAAAACACAAGTCTGAGAAGAAAATATTAGGAAATTTAAATTTTTTTTGCAACAGGTTTTGAGTCACAATATACTAAGCGAAAATAGGATCTAGAAACTTTCAACAAACACCATTAACATAAATGAGATCTGTTATTCTACAGAAAACCACAGCAAGGTTAAATGTTGTCACTTTACTAAATACCATATTCTGTCCTATTTTAAAAATATCGCGGAGTAACGCAATTATACATACCGTATTTAATTCACAAAACGGTATACATTCAAAAGTACTGTACAATCAACAAAGCGCCAGTATTTCGTAGGTGCTGCAAATGAATGAATATACAATGGGGTAACTGACAATTCAATTATTATTTAATACAGTTCAAAGGCGCATTTCCGACGTAAAAGTAGGATAAGGTATTGACGAGTGTTATTATTATCACGCGCATATGCATAAGCTCGTTTAATTAAGGCGTGCGTGTAGTTTGGAAGATTGTTGAGGTGCACTGGTGTAGATGGGTGGATTTGGTGTAACAGCTGATAACTGCACAGTGTTGTTTAATGACCAAGTAGGGAGGAGCGGAAGCGACAGGTGCAGCTAACTAAACAACAACCCCTTTCCCGCACCACTCCGCCGCGCCCTACCCTTGCAGGCTCACTGTAGACTGCACTAAGGAGTCAAGGACTACGACAACTCGCACCTCAGTCACTCACTCAGTTATTCCCGGCCCGCCATCATAGTAAATTGGCTCATAAGTCACTTAGCGTCTCCTCAGACAATCCCACTTCATTTTGGCAGCATTAATACTTTTAATGGACAAATTCCGTTCATTTCCGTATTTTCCCGTACACACAAAATTCCCGTACAATTCCCGGATTTCCCATACGCTGGACACCCTGCTGACCAGCTTTATTTCCATAACTGCATACTTCATTAAAAAAGTCAAGACACTAAAAAGTAAAACCCATGAATACACACTATTACTTAAAACAACTTCTAGATACTTCACAAACAAATGAGACTACTCTAGGGTCAAGGAAACACTACACTTTAAGGCTACTTTAAAATCAAACTACGATCTGCCAGTTTCAAACACAATTAGTGGATAATGTGTCCAACTTACAGGTGGTGGGTCGTCATCTTTCTCTTCTTTCTTCAAGGTGGACACTGACCACGAACCGTCTTGGTGCAGCTGAATTTCATTGGAGTCAAACGTGAGGATAGAGCTGCTCAGTACTTCTTGGAAGTAACTACAAAACATTAAAACCTTTTATTTAACAAACTCTTTGAGAAGCAAAATATATAAAATTTTAAAACACAAAAGGTGCTAAAAAAATTGCTGTTTTGTTTCATACCCTTTTTATTGGTGATGATTGTATATAAGAGGCCACTAATCAAGTTCTCACTAAGACACTACTGTTGGAGCAAGAGATAACGGTATTGATTCTGTGCCTAACCACTTTAACGAGCTATTTTGCAACGAGGTCAGGGACCTTATCCCCGTATTTTTCACTTAGAGCTGCACACAGGAGCCTAAGAGGAGAGAAGATCTCCCAACAAGACATGTAAATCTGAAATCCCCTGAGGATCTGGAACAGGACAGACATATACCAACAAAATGCCATCCCCTTGACCAGGAATGCCATTTCATGCCTTGTATTTAAAGCCAAGCTACTGTCTCCCATATGTTTATAAACAGTTTTTACAGGGCCTTAAATTTCCAGATAAGAAATTCAACTCGCCTGGTCTTTGCCATGAATAAAAGTTCATGAAAATAAAGAGGATTTCAGAACTTCCAAAGTACGTCTCATCGCCATAAAGCCACGCCTTACGGTCACTCACCCGTCGATGACTAGTGTGTCGAATAGGCCGGGCTTGTCGCACACTGGGCAGGTCCAGGTGGGTTTGCGCTCGTTCATCTGCAGGTACAGGTTCGCGTCGAAGCACTGCAGGTGCGTGCACGACGTGGGTCGACACGGGATCGACATCCGCATCTTGCCTAGCGGACACATGAGCGAGACCCTCAGCGACGTCGTGGCAATCTCTCCGTCAATGTCCTCCCTCAGTTTCTCCTTGACTGCAACAATTACATACACGTAGAACCATGGAAGCAACGGTCTTAATCAGTCAGTTCAGCTGTGTCTTGTTAAGTAGTCATACAAACAACTAACCCTTGTCACATGGTCTTAAGGTGGATTGAATCGGACACCTCCAATTCGCTTGTACTTACTGAGGCCTGTGGTGTATTCGGCAGGTCGGATGCCTCGGATCTTGAGCCTGTGCAGCAGTTGTGTCGAGCTGAGTTTACGGACTAGATTGAGAGCGATGACGTAGCCACGGCCATACTCTGCGGCCCACGTCACGTGCACGTGGTTAGCGACTGTGGGCGAGATACGGACTAGAGTCGAGATGTTCACAGGTCGCGGCGGTCGCTTCGGTTCCACGCCAGGACGGTTTGTGGGTATTGGATTCTGAAAGTTAGAGACGTTAAGTCAATAATTTATTTAATTGAGGCTGGAAGTGTTGGTTCTCTTGAGTCAACAGCTGACAAAGGTGAAGCTATAATATGTCTTGTTTAATTCTTTTAGATTATTTTTAAGTAGCCTACCTAGTTCTATTTGATACTTTTTTTCTATGACACTGTTCTTGAATCTTGTACACATGTTATGAATGAAAATATTTTGAATTTGTATTTGAAAAGTCAAAGGAGGCAGTGAGCGTAGCTAACTGTCTTGTACCGCCTGTAACGATTCAGGACGGAAGCTGAGGCTAAAGGGGGAAGCGAGTCTGTGAGAGTAGCAAAATGCCTTGTAACACTTGTGATAATAGAACACATAAAGCTGTGGCCAAAAACCCAACTGTGAGCAAATTAGAGTCACAATTAGGACATTTCAAAGGAAATTTGTTTCTTATGTCGGCTTTAGTGCTTAGCTACCTGGTTTAATCTTCCGTTAGTGATGGTTACTGAATCATGGAAACTACTAGAGATGGGTCGGTTCTAAAATTTTACCGGTTCCTGGTACTGAGAAAAAAATCTATTCTCAGTTCTGGTTCCAACTCAAGTCATATGGATAAATTTGCAAACATTTCAGCAAGCACAAGTAAATAGGCAAGCACGAGTATGAGCTCTCAAGGAGAGTGAATAAACGAGAAAAGAAGGAATGTCAGTAGAGAACAATATTTCTCTTTTCATAACAATTGGACTAAGAAATGAAGAACAAAAGAAATCTTAAGAAGGGAAAAGTACAAAAACAAAATGGAGACACTAGAATAGAACCAATGTGGGGAAGAAAAACTAACAATGGATTCCAGTGAATTTCAAGACAGTTCTGGAATTGGAATCAATTTTGCAGCATATCAGGCGTAAAAAAAAAACATTGACTTGGACTGGTGTTCAATTGTCACTTTAAAAGCGAAAATACTTAACCCCAATGCGTTATTTTGCTATCTGGGCCATTTCTGGAACCGACTTGTCAATTTTCGTGTCTCGGATCGGGTATGTCCGAGAACCGGTGGAACCGAGAACCGACTCATCCCTAGAAACTGCTTTTTAAGAATTTACCTTTGAAAGGAAAAATTATATTTGCTATCCAGAAACTTAACTAAAATGTCAATAATACTAACTATATCTTGTTATGTACATTGCAACACATTCGTAATAAAAATGTCCATGCAGTATAAACATTTATTTCTTGGGAACCTACAGGTAACGCGCAAGGCTTCCCATTGACTTTAACCGCAATGCCAGGTGGGAAGAAGTCCTCCTGTTCACATGACGTCTCCAGAAGACAAAACCTCATTTGAACCTGAAACCAACAGAAATAATAAATTATACACACTCATATATTTTTCATTGAGTGGTGATGAGATTTAAGTTGTTATAAGACGGATTACCGTATACACTCGAGTCTAAGCCGCGCGCAAATCTAAGACGCACCCATAATTTTCCCCTGAATATACGGTAAAAAACTCTACACCCTCGTATAAGACGCACCCGCGTTTTTTATAATGTCAACAGCTAGAGGGCTATGGTTTGTCAGGTCCCTGGCCCCTCCTTAGCAACCAGTGACAATTGCCAGCTCCAGCTGTCAAGAGTAAAAGCAGAACAAAGAATGCATCACGATTGCCTTCCCTTTCCCATCCCAAACCCCTGCTCCACCACTACGCCCCTCCCACAGCACAAAAAATGTTGTAAACAAGGGTCAGCAGGGAGCAGATAAGAAAGGCAGGTAGAGAGATAAAAGACCACCTGGGGTCTGGCGAGGGACTATTTTTTGTAGTAAGTTAGTTCATGTTTTTGCCACTGGTGATTGCCCCATATTTCCAAGCGCTAGTGTTTGCTTTGAATAGATGCGTATCCCCTTGTATGCTACTGCTTCCTTTCTCTTCCTCCTTTTCCCCCACCAACCTACAGACAAGGAGGGAGGGGAAGAAGGATGGAGAACACAATGAATGCAATAAGAAGCAATTCTGAGTCCCCTCTAGTCACAAAAAATTCTTTCATTCCACTCTTCAAAACAGGCAATGCAATACGCAATCCTGTTGTGTTTCCTACCTCTCGTGGCTCTCCTACCTCTGAATGTTTTTGTCGATGTTTTGAGGGTTTTTGTAACTCTTCAAATTAACTCAATATTTTATCGTATTGTGCAAGTATAAGACGCACCCTTATTTTAGAGCCTAAAATATGGTAAGTAAAGTGCGTCTTAGATTCGAGTATATACAATAATATTAACAATAGTTATATACTAGGGTCAACCAGGAAGTAAACAACGTTTGTACGCCACAGGTCTTATGGTCACATATTCATCTGTAAGCTACATCCCTTGGCTTAGTTTGGGCAGAGTTTCATTGCCGTACAAACTTGCATCATAGCACTATCAACGTTTTTAATTATCAATGCCAAATTAAACAACTTTCAAAAGAAACACTAGCGTTGTTGGTTCTGAAAATTACTACTTGGTCATTATCACAATCCAATGTAGTTCTTTAGCACTACAGCCGTTTCGGAAATAACTCCATCGACAGGTGCAGAGTAAAGACTGTAAGTAGCAATTTTCTTTTAATGAACACAATCCGCCACCTTCTTATCATAGTTATTGGTTCTTTTGATACATATAAGGATTTGTCTGTTGGATTGTATGAGCAAATAATTATTTTTATGATGAAATAGCAATATCACTTACTCCATAGACTGAAACCACTATTATGATGTAATCGCATTAAAAGGATGAAAGAAATTGATAAAAAATTAACAGTTTGGCTTTACCAATATTTTGCTCTTTTTTGGTGTTTTCATAATTTGCAAAATGATTTTCTATTAATATTGGCTTCAGCTAATGGAATGAGTTTTAGTCCCTTTGCTTAGCAACTTTGAAGTTTTGGGGGTTGGGCCTCGGGTTTGCGAACAGTGATTGACGATCGTTTACACACTTATTACTGTCACAGACGCGCGGATTGAAAATTGTGCGTACACTTTTTAAAGAACACAGACTCTGCCAAACGTCTGGACATAAACTTGTTCATGATTGTCACCGTTGGCAACTCAAAAGTTATTTATATAATTTTAGGCTTATTTTGTTTAGCCCCTTCCTTCCCAAACAATCACAAATATTACAAACTTTCCATCCAAACCAAAAATCAAACAATTGACCCTGACCCCCCTACAGTCTGCAAGACTGCTCACCTGCACCGAGTAGTCGGTCTTGCCGCCGCTGACGTCTCGGTTGTAGGCCATAAGGCACTGCTCCTGCATTCTGCGCGCACCAGCGACTGCTCCTGCATTCTCGCGGTCGGTTGGTGCTGCGCCACGACACCACTGCTTTTCTCCTGCATTCGGTTTTCGCCGTACCGATAAGTAACACGGCACGTATTGCGAGTTTGATTGTCACACCACGGTAACAGGTGCGTGAGCTTGTTATGGTCACCATTCAAGAGATCGCCCACAATATAGTCGTGAATTCATACGTTAAGCTTTTAAAAAGATTTTCTAAAGAAGTAAAATTCTGGAACAACCCATTTATTTAACAACAAGGCAAAGTAGCTCAGCTTGTTGATTTACTACTAAACTTGAAACATACCTAACGCCTCTTTCACTCTGGATAGTGTACGTTGTGACACAAATAATACAACACAACTTTATTTTATTTTGTGGTTGAGTATAATGTTTTTTACTACCATTTAACTTCACCTAGATTAGTTGATCATTTGAAATCAGTGGTCGGAAGGTTTGATTCCTTATGTTATATAATTGATTCCTTGTGGCTTTTTAAGTGTTGTCCACCGTAATTCAAATAAACCAGTTTCATTAGGTGGAGAAAGCACACTTACTGAGAGTGGAGGGTTTGAGCAAGTCGCCCAGGTCGTCGAAGAAGGGCAGTTTCTTGAGTTTGACGTCTGGGTGGACGGGCAGGTTGTTGGGCATGGTGGAGCGCACTGAAGCGCCAAGGGGGTCACTCAGTGGCGCCGTGTGCGTCTTTGGCTGGTAGTATGCTGGTCCTGGGTACATCTGCGACCTTGCCTGTGACCGCACAACTAAGGTTAACAGATTGTACGACAGTAAGCTGGCAAGCCTGATTCGTACAAGTCATTAACAGTCTGTCAGAGTAATAATTATTACTCTATGACTCTATGGTAGTCTAACATCAAAATTATTCTTTGTTGAAAACACTTTTTTACAAGCTTGTCATTAATAAAGAGTTTGAAAGTGGAGGCCAATATAAGATATTTTATGTGAACTTTTTTGCACTAGATAGTCATTATTCTTTTCAAACATTTAGAAAATTCCATTACTGCTCGGGAATGAATGATACACTTTTTAATGTCCAAGATCTTTCAAATCCTTGGTATTTATCTCCCGCTTGTGTTTCTTCCAAAGATGAACACTTAGCATTTGAAAGGCGTCTAACAAAGAGTGTTGACACTCGATACAGTCGATTGTTACCCACCTGTTGACCGTGGTTAGGATACTGGGGGTAGCCGGCAGGGGCGGCGGTGGGCATGGAGTTGAGCATGGAGGACTTCTGTGCTGCCATCTGTTGGGACATGGAGGAGAGTGCGGCTTGTTTCGCGGCCACCGCTGCCGGAGTCTGCGGGTTGGGCTGCCCTTCGCCCGGCTGTTGCCCCTGTGCCACGCCTTGTCTGCTCAACAGTACAGTGCATCAGCTACCTCTCTAAGGTTGGATTAGTGTTAAGAAAGAAAGAACGTAGAACTTTCAAATTGTTGTTCTACAGTTTTATACATTTTTTTATAGTGTGTGGCTTGGTAGGAAGCTCAAGGTGTCCACTTAACTTTAAAAACAAAATTTAAAGTCTGGAATATTCATTTTTTAAGTTCAAACATGTATTTTCATCTGTTTGAAAAGTCATAGCTACTCCTGCCCGCATACTACTAGAGTGCCGCTAATCCAAACCCTGCTAATCCGAACACTGTTAGCGGGAACAAATTTATACAATTGTTGAGTTGGTAAAATAAATAACGAACCAGCACTCACAATGACGCACTATACACACAGATATGCGCACAAATCCTGAATCAGGCCCTACTGCCACATCTATCTGTGTACTGCCTGTCATATATGCATACGATACTTGTCTGCACACAAACAATAGCTTTGAATAGAACACCCTTGCTCGGTGGGGTAGCAAGTGACACACTGACAGTATGAAACAGTGACTCTCGATGACTTTATAGTTTCTACCATTTAGCCTCACACTTGGCCAACACATCAATTAGTTCAGCTAATACATTTCAAGAGCTGCTTTACTTTTACGATACATTCCGCGGGTCCTTGTACTGCATGGAGAGTCATTAATACAAGTTGGGTTGTTAATCCCTACACACTTCCTAAAGTACACCTCATCATACTTCCTGCTGACACTGTTAACGTTAGAGTGGACACCCTGATGTATTTTTACAGTTTAATTCATTTCTTTGTTTGAAGTTTGTTGTTGATGATGGGAGGATTCAGAAGTTGAACTATTGTGGCTGACATTTTCCATTGTTAGTGAGCAAATGATCATGACATTACGGGATCTGCAAACAAGAAACAACACAAAAAACTCATAGCATGGTATTAAGGACTCAAAACAGGCCACAGAGAACTTGACTTGCATAAGATGGCTCGCCCGCTTCCCCCATTGGCTGTACATAAATAGGGGTTTTTGCGTTTCTCTGTTACAGTTGGCCAGCCTGCTGCTCCGTCTGATTGGGCCTGCCACCAGCCAACCGGCCAGTCTAGGGTTAGCTCACATTGATTGCTCACTTTCTTAGGGCCAGTTTCCCCAAATTCTCGTTGTCCCGGTTTACTTTGTGCCAAGCACAACTTTATACCTCCGGCTTAAACTCCGAGGTGTTTCCCCAACTTTTTGGCAGGCACAGCATAGATTAAACCTTGCATCAATGAGTTGGCTAACCTGTTTGTCAGTTTCCTGTTTGATTTCAGAAGAATTAGACAAAAAAAGTGTGTTCGATCAGAGTTGAGGTTATGTTTACTGACTTCCAATCTGAAGAAGATAGGCCTATTTTGTTTGATCACAATTTCTATCTTATTCCCATTTACTTTTCTACATTGGTATGAAATGCGGACACAGGCGAGCTAAGGCATCAGACACTTGCTTAACGATTTTGCTAACGGAGGACTTGTGCATTCTGCCCAACTCCCCTACGTTGATAAAAAGGACTGGAGGCATTGAACCTCAATGTGCACTAAAATGTATGGTCCGCAGGTGAAAAGGCTCGATTTTAGTTACTTGTGGATCTCAAAGAATCACTAATCAAATTAAAAAACTTTTCCTTCTTCCCATCTTCCGAAATTATTAACTATTTCCCTGATTCTCGTAATCCTCTTCCTCAACTTCTTCTAATATTTTCAACAGTTCGTCGTTTGAGGTTAGGTTTTTGTTTATTTTGACTGGTATAAGTTTATACAAGCGGCTTAAAACACCTGCCAGGGCCAGTTAGTTTGTTCCGGCCAAATTGAAGGTACACATTTTGGGGAAACACCTTCTTGAGATAAACCGCGGCTTAAACTGTCGATCCTAGTTAACTGACGTTGGGGAATCTGGCCCTTAGTGTGTCTTGTGTTTGTTTTCTAATTTTTTTAAACATTTACATGTTGTTTGATTCTATTTGACTGGTCATCTTACGCTTAATACTTTAGGCAAGCTCATTTTCTAATGTTCTGTGTTAGGTTGTAGAGTACTTTTCACCTGAAGATGGGATCAGATTGCAAATCCTGAAACGTTGTGATCTTTTTGCTCACTAACGATGGAAACAGTCTGCAATAATAGTTCAACTTCTGAGTTCATTACATGTTTCTCAAAAAATATGTACTACATTAATTACATCAAGGAAAGCATATTCTTAGATAACTCATACATAATCATAAACAAAACCTAAGTTAGGTTCACCCACCACCAACCCCCAATGTCAAAACGATACATTGCAAATTAAAATCATAAAATAAAACTAAAAGCACTACACACTAAAAGCAACTTAAACTAATGAAAACCCATATTAACTTGGCCAAATAAAATTCATAAACAACACATGAACCAAACAAGGATGAAAGGCAGTTGAAGGAAGTGTAGTCACAAACTTAATAATGACAGTCAACATAACAAGAAGAGAAGAAATTACCTCACTCATATAAATACATGCAGACGCTCCCTAGTTTTTTATGTTTCTATTATAATTAGTATGGTCGAATTCCTGACACTATAGTTGTCTACAGTGACAATCTGACACTATTTTTGTATGTAGTTGGGAATAATCAGAAATAAACTTCTTCGAGTGTGTGCTTGTGTTAAAATGAGAAACTCTTTACGGCAATTGAGTTATAATTTCATGTTTTGGTATAGTTTTATTATTTGTAATTGTTAACCCTTTGCGGTTTCATTTTATTTTTAACTTTTTATTAAAAGCCTACTGTATGGGTTGTCTCTGTAAGCAAAATTTCAGCAAAACCGCAAAATTTCAGCAAACTCTCTGGTACATTGCATTACCAGTCATAGAATCACTCCTCTAAGCGCGGGGAGTTAGCACCTCCCTAGGCTCAAAAAGTGCCACTCGCCGCCTCACTGGATTTGATGAGACATTTTCTCTTCAGTGATCCTCAGCGGGTCATTGTGACCCCCGCGCCCGGAATGATTCAAAGACTAGCATTGCATCCTACCAGAGCGCACCCGGGTGGGATTCAAACCCACGCTGTGACAGACAGGGACCAACTGTCCGTCACTAAAACCACTAAACCACCGGGCTGTTTGTGGTGGGCTGTCAAACTCACACGCGAGTTGGTGTCAGGGGGGGAGAGTGGTAGTTTACGGTGTTCTCTGCTAGGTGCCATTAGTGTATAGTAGTCCTTACACATCAGAGACTGTTTCAACCGCAACCTACCGAAGTCTGAACAATACCAATACTGTACATCCAAGCGTTCAAAGGGAAATAGCGTTTGTCGACCTATACTCGACACGCGACCTCATAGGGTTAATGAATGGCTTAACTTAGTTATAACAAAATCAAACTATGAAAGATTTGGATAACTGATTAAGAACTTTAGTGAGATAAATGTCAAGATTGAAAATCAATGTCCCCCTTCTTTGTGAAACAAATAAAGAGAAAAAAATATACTGTGTAAAAGAAACTTTCTCTAAAAACAGTGGTTGTGTTGTAAGACTCATGAGTCTGCAACGCAACCTGCCCTTGGCCAGTGATGGTGCAGAAAGTAAAACATATTTAGACTCAAACTAAATTATATAAGTCGCGGCTGAACCTTTTAGAGCTAAGTTAACAGAACTTCCAACAAGCCAGCTTTAATGATTTGTAATAAACGTCTGCAGACAATTTAAACACTTAAATTTGTACACATCATTTACTGTAATAGCTGAACCCTAGTCTTAAAATGAAATGTGCTTTGGTAGTTTTAGCTTGTTCTAACAGAAATATCAATGTGTCCGTTATTATCTATTGGTGAAAATTTAGTGAAAATACAGTACGTCTGGTAATTTATCGTTAAGATTTAGGTCATAATTGGGCCTAAAGGGCCCTAAAGAATTAAATTAACAATTCATGAAAAAACTATTCTAAAATTAACGATACCCAATCGTAGTCCTTTCCGCAGGCCGCCTGGGAAACACTCACCGCTCTCGCTCCAAGCGCTTATCTACTTGCCGGATCACATGAATATCAGCTGATGGTGTGACCTCATATACACATGACAAGTGACGGCTACAAACAATGACCGATTGACGGGAAAAGTGTCGAGTTACGCATGCACACTTACTGGATGCTCTTGTACAGTTCCCGTATCTTCATCTGTATGGGTGCCGATTTGAGCCGCAGCAGGTCAAGGGCACGTGTCTGCAGCTCGTTCTTGCGCCCGGACTTGTTTCGCCCTGCAAAGCCTAAAAGCATCTGCAGTTCCGAAACTCTAAAAGTCATCACCATGTTCTGCAACACCAACCACAAACCCTCCTGATCAGACAAGTCCCCAGGCGGCACAGGTTACAAAATACGACACGTCAAACTCAACATTCATCTACTGAGTGGTAACCTTTCAGATCCTAAACTAAGACTGGGGCAGAGGTAAAAGTTCTTCCTTCCGCTGCGGCTGATTGGTTCGCTGGACCGGTTCCCAGTTGTCTACGGCTGAGCTATGAAAGTTACGAGCTTATAATACCAAGACACTTTAATTCGTCATCCATTAATTTGTTGCTATCCAACGGCTTAATGTTTCTTCTCGATATATTATTATAAACGTATTTCATATATAAGTTGCTGCGCTCATGTACCCTACTGTTATTTCTAAGACAAAAAACTTATGACTTAAAATTCTTTTAAACTTTACAACTAAGCAGTACAAAATTATTATTTTTCAATTGCACTGATTCAATAATTTGTTATTTACTGTAATAGTCCTGTCATTATGGTCATCATGATAAATCCGAAAGCAAGAGCTTTGTCAGCGTTATCGTAGTAAAATTTCTGAAACGCAACAATATAGTTGACACAAATTTAATACGACTACTCACATGTTAAACTTAGAAATACAATGACTTTTCTGAACCTTATAAATTAAATATACAAAGCGCAAGCAACCTTTCTGAGTTTGTTTCCAACAATACTATTTGTTATTTGTAACTGTACGGAAATGTTCCTGCCATTTTGATCTGTATATCAGCACTAACAAACTTAAGTCGGTGATCAGTAAATAGTCTATGTAAATAAATCTGTACTCTTGACAAGGTATAAATATTTATTGTGACAATCTGTTTTAAGCAAAACACAATTCTTGGGCTAAAATACATAGTTAAAAAATAATTTCAATGACAAGTTTTCCATGGCATATGGTGACGAGGCCAGATCGCCAGGTTTATCAATTAGAGTTATATTAATAAATAGGTTGTTCTGAGGATTCAAACATTAACAACATTCAAAACCAAGGTATAAATTAAAACTGATGGATGATTTAACGTTATTGGTGTTAGTAAATAAAGGATTAAATGTCAATTAATTAACCTTACAGCGGACGCTCATAAAATGTGAACTTTCAAAACCTTTACAATGTTGGATTACAGAACTGGACTTTCCTGGTATACTAAACCTAGTTTTTAACCTGAGAGCGTGTGAAAAAATAATGCAACTGTACAAGCCTAAAAGAAACCGCCTTTGGTACTCGTTTTGTTGGTGACGCGACAGGGAAATCTAAATGAAGGACCTGCACTAGAAAAGAAATGTTAAAATAGTTCTAAAGTTACAGATCCCACAAGACGTTTTTTTTTTTCGGTCCTACTGCTGATACCAGTATGTAAGAACTGATTAAATGCCAGGCTGTCAGGCTTTTACTCTAATCTATAGGCTAGTAACATTTTTTTTTACACGTTTAAATTAATTTTTTTTTACAATTACAGAAGATTTCTGCTAATTGTTTCTTTACTGGGACACACAAGTACTGTACACAACTGACATCAAGAACATCACATTGTGTAAGGTCAATTAGAGGAAAATGGTTTTCCAACTACAGTAGTCTACGACAGGCTGTTTCCCAGTCATACATCCTCTCAACATCAAGCTATCGGGTGAAAGTCATTTATGATTTCATTATTTGGCCAAGTTAACAAGTTCTCCCATGCCACCCAAAGTAAAAACTTCTTACCTTCTGCCCCTTCTATTCCTACCCCTAGACTGAACAAGATACCACTGAAACAGTTGAATCGGCCTATTACTCAAAACAAAACTTAAACTAAACAGTAGGCTAAACATGCTACAAATATAATAAATACATTAACTTTAACTTATTAAAATATCTCAGATAAGAATTAAATTAAACAAATGATAAAATTACATCTTGAAAATTTTATGTTTTCAAAAAAATACTCGGGAAATTATTTGTAATTTTTGTACAGATAGGCTGGCAAAGAAAATGTTAAATCTTCTTATCTAATCTAGCTCTCATAAACAATAAAAAGAAATACAACTGATTATACTTTTAACATTTTTTAATATTGAAAATATTCTCTGTTCACATATTGTACCGGTATATGAAATAAAAAAAGCTAGAAATTAAGAAAGGAGACCATTTGACAGAATTTTGCATCAGAGAATTTTCCATCTTGAAACATTAGGGTAATAGACTACTAAATCCCATTTTAGGGAGGCAAAACTAGAGAAAATACAACTGTCCGGTGATAGACTTACAGTAACTAATTTGCAGTTAAAGTAATGTTAATTATAACTAAATGTTTGTAAAAGTTTGTTCTTTTTAAAACGAGGTAAAACAATACCTATAATTATGTAAGTATTTGAAAAAATCCCAAAAAATTACCTCCATCCCCCAAAAATGTTCCCAAATGGAGTTGAAAATACTTTTCCTGGATTCTTTGAGAACAGAAATAGGGGATATGCAGTTGTAAAATCTGAGTTTATTTGGCTTCAGAGGATAACGAACGGGTCGTCTGTTACACCCTGTTTAAAGTCATAAAGAACTTGAGTATTTCTGTAGAACGTAACATACATTTAAGTCAAGACTTGAACATTTTCATCTCCGGAGACAGGAAGAGTAGTGTGTGACTCCCTATAGAGGTCGGTCATACAATCCAACCGAGAACGGATTAAAGGAAGTCTAATGTATTTGTAGTCACAATCATACAACTCAGAGATTATTTAAAATTGATTAACCTCTGTGCCAGACACGTATTTCTCATGGAAGATGACTTATGGGAAAAGCAAGTTTATTGGTATCTCAAGATATAGGCCCTAACTGAATTGAAAAAGTAAATCTCAATAACTAACGTATTTGTCCATCTGCAGGTAAATCCCTACTTTCTACTAACTGAGGATGCCTCCTCTCCTGTTTTTACTGGATCATATTTAACGACCTGAGCAATCTTACTTCAACATTGTTAAAAATCCTAGAGCCATAAGACATAATTAAAGGAGGTTAATTAACACTTACCCTAAGATCGTCAGTTCCAGCCATTTTTTTAGCTTTCTTGGGAGGGGGTTGGGATGCTTCGTTATCAGCCAGATTGGTCAGGTCGTCTCCACTCAAGGTTAACAAAGCCTTTGAGTTAAGGCCTTTCTCTTCGAGTTTGAATAATACTTAGGCAAACAAGCCTCCAAGTGGAAGACGAAGAAATTGGCTACATTATATCTGAAACAAGCAAATAACGTGAGTTGACTAAGAGTACACTTACTTACATTGTATTTAGATGGTGATGTTTGCTCTCCCAACCAAGAGATCTACTAGTAGTGTCTTCATGACTGGAGCATCCCAGTTAGGCTACTCATACATGCAAATGCATGACATTAACCCCTTTAGCCCTATTAACATCTCATTCCTGTGCAGGGCCATTTTTCAGCCAATGATGAGCTGAAAGCTATAAAGCTTTATAGCACCAGTAAGCTATAAAGAAATTAGTTTAAATGGCTACACATTAAGATTCTATCTTACCCAAAGTGTAAGACTTTAAACGACGTGGCTGGCCTAATCAAAACTCTGATCCCAAAAATAACTTTACATTACAAGAACAATTGAGTTGTGCGTAGATCATTTGGTCTGTTGTGGGGGAAAATACTAATTCCAGAATTTTAAAGAAAGCCATCATACTTTTATTGCATAGTGAAGAACCTGAAGAATCTAGGATTGAAAACCTTGCCCGTAGCTATGTTAGGTGCACAGGTCTAGACTGAGGTTCCTGATACCCTTGTCAAGCAATGTTCCAGAGCATATTTTAAGGAATTTTAACTGGGCGACAACCACCGGGGGGAGGGGTCTGGGGGTATGAAAACCCCCCAGCAAAAGGGGGGTTCGGGGTCCTCCCCCGGAAAGTGTTGTATTTTTGACACCTAAAATCCTGATTTTAAGATAAATTAGACATTTTTTTAGCGATCACTTTTTAAAAATTGAATTAGAATATTCATATCCATAACTTAAGTTTTCAACGCCTAGAATCAAATCACTCAGTTCAAGTAAAAATTGAAAGACAAACAAACTACATCTTTTACTCAGCTGAGACCACCTGCTAACGTCACAAGTTCGTATTATAACTACTATATAATCATAATGAAGGGTACCAGAAATTAATAAACAAAATACTAAGAAAATTTTGTTTAGAAATGGTAATAATAGATAATAATTTATTGATAATTATATGATGATATTAATATATGATATAATTTATTGAAAGAAACCTAACTTATTTCAAAATTAAGAATTGTTATGTAAATTATTATATATTATCCAAAATATATTCAAGAAACCACCACCTGTACAAATATTGATAAGAAAATATATCCTTGATTGAAAAATACTCTAACCATAAGCCAATTCACTAATGTACAGTAATAGTTTATTGTGACTCAGAAACACGCATGAAATAATTAGGTATTTATTGATTTTTGGAGGAGGGAGGGAGAGATTATTTCAAGTAGCAAAATGAAAATCAGCTTATGAGTTTGTCTAGTGTACCGTGTGCAGACGGTTGCCCACAATAGTGGACACACCACTCACTCAACTAGACACCCTCTCGCTACCCGCGCCACATCGTGCTACCGCCGCGGCCAGACATTACAAGTCGTACGATAACAGGAGTTTGTCCCTCAATTTTAAATAAAACTTTAACCTGATTTACTGCTTTATTACCGTTGTAATAATACAGTACATATTTATGAGGTCAATTGTTAACTTGTAAAGCTTGATTATTAAAAAAAACTACTTGTTCTTTAAAATCTGAACCAAAACATAACCGGCGCAGCCTGCAGCCACTAGGCGACATAATCCCTTCTATTAAAATGATTCATTATGGCCCCAAGACAGACTATTTCAACAAAATATGGTATTTACCTCCGTCAATCTGTCTATAAATGTCAGTCTGGATGACGCATTTCGGGTTGACTAACCCATTGTCAAATCCCAGTCCAGTCCTCTGCGCGCACCGACCGGCATCACGCTCTTTCCCGTCTCGGCCGTGTAAATTGTAAAAACTGTACAGTTCGTGTTTAATTGTAATTATGTTGTGTGTGTGTTTGTCTTCAATGTGACTATGACGAAGCCTACGGCTGAAATGAAGAGGATTTGACAATGGATTAGTCAACCCGAAACGCGTCATCCAAACTGACACTTATAGACAGATCGACGGGGTTAAATACCATATTTTGTTATAATCACCTCGACACAAGTGTCGCCCAGTTAACATGTTATTTTATGCACTGCAATGTTCTATAAATTATTATCCGTCTACTGGAAATAGGACTCGAGCAGCCCATCACAACGTTTGTCTTAATCAAAACAACTTTGGCCAAGAATTCACTTAACTTGTGTGTTTTTAAAATAAGGACTTTTTAATCATTGTAGCTGATTATAGCCAATAAGTGGTTGAAGGTTTTTTCCCCATGCCGTCAACATCTGCCGCAAAACCAACGAAATGCTAAGGAAGGATTTCTCGGCTATGGCCTCCCAGTATGATCGTTTCACATGGAGGTCCACAATGAACATTCTCATTTAACTGTAAAGTCCGATTATCCTTTTGGTATTTTTTAAACAAGCCTTGAACGATGGAGTTTGATAGGAAGTATCCTAAGATCTAAAAATTGTACCTTACCTTTCATTGGTAATTATAACGGCTGAAATAACTTTTCAAACGACAAGACAAAACCTCCTAGAATACTAAACAACTCCACAATCTTTCTCGGTCAACTAAACACTACAACCACGACTCCAAATTTGTCGCGTTTTGATTGTCGGCTTCTACTCAAGTTCTCCTTTCATTCCGTTCATTTTCGGTTTATCACTTCACCTTTACCGTTTTGTAGTTTTCTAATTGGTAGCCATTTTCTTTTTCCATGTTAAGAACAAGGTGACCAACAATAAACAAATAAATAAAAAATAAACTATTTTTGGCTGTTGACAGACTATAACTGACTTCAGTGACTTTTTTATTTATTTGTTTGTAGTCACTTTTACAATAAAATTGTGTTGACTACCACCATTGATTTTAAATGTATATTTAAAGTCAATGCTACCACTGGTAAGACAAGATCCAATTCCGTAACTATGTAATTTAAAACTATAATAATTTATACTAAACAGAGGTATTCATAAATTCGTCTAAAGTGTAAAATAGATGGTTTATTAGGGAATTTGTTCAGTTTTTTCGTAATGAAACAATTAGTCATTGGTCGATCTAATATCTATTGGGAGTTTTAAATAATTTTTTACCAGCCTGAAGTGGAAGTTTATTAAACATTTCAAGGCGATGGGATTCAAATTTTAACATATATTCCCATTGCGAATTTCGTAGTTATGAGAAGGTGGCAAACATTGGAATTTTGGAAAACAAAAAATTAGAGTTTCAAATATGAAAAGGGAGGTAACGGTCAAAATACCCAAAGAGACAAAAGCATCACGACAGGTCTGTCCGCAGCGTAGCCCAGAAATCGTTCACTTGTATGAAGAGTGTGAAGTTGTGGCACGCCGCTGCTCGCTGACACACTCACATTGCCCCTCTACACTAATTCCCCGTGCCCACTCCGTTGCTGCTCTATGAGTGAGCCATAAGCCCCGGTCTCACGTGGCGAGTGGTCGCAGCGAATTATAGACTATATATTTTGGCAGCAGAAGCCAGCATAAATAGAAAAATCTGTTGCCGACTCTGTGACTTGTCGCTAAGTGAGACCCGGACTATAATGCTCAACACCGCATTACGGCCCGTCTATGCAGTGTACGTACGGGTGACCGACTGTGAACCCTCGCCTATGTGGTATCGCACGTGACCCCGACATCATTCATTAGAGCACTACTGTAGTTTTCAAATACTTTCAAACTAGTTGTAAACCTGCCTCATAGGTACACATTTTCAGCTTTTGTCCTGTTCTATCACGGACTTTCCGAGACTGTTGGCCTCAGATTTATGGATTATTTTACTGCAAGAATAGACATAATTTGTATTAAAAATTCAATTGGAACCATTTTAGATCCGACAATAAGATTTGAATCCGACCAAAACCAACCTTTCAAAATTAATGAAGAAAAAATCAAAATTTACGAGAGCACATCCAAATTTTACAAATCAAAATACGACCTTGAAAAAATTGAAATTTTTGGTCTGATGATTGGGGCAAGAGGAACATTACCAAAATTTACAAGTTACATTTTTACCAAATTCAAAATTCCCCCAAGTCCACGATCGAAGAAATTATTATCACTTCATTGAAATACTTTATACTCAGTGTTCATCCTAAGGAATCATTTATATAACAAGAACTAACTCCAAATTTATATTATGTAATCTACTATTATTATTGGTTTTATTTTACTTTGTTTTTAAGCAGACCCCAGTTGGGGAAGTAGTTGTTCAGTTTTTGAATAAAGGTATATAAGAGATATAAAATTAATTTATTGTTGTTTCTCTTCAAATTAATACGCGGCACAATTGATGCTGAACAGCTTTTGGCTCGATTACGGTTTGCTGTTCCACGCCCTGGCTCTCGCGCCGGCTATTTATTTGCGACAAATTTTTCCAGAACCAACTTAGGGTACTTCTCTTCCATCAATAGCATGGAGAGGCTATTTAACTTACATTGTAATAGATTGGACTTGTTTAATTGTTCTAATGCTGTTTCAAAAAACAAATTGTTAGTTGTTATCGATAATTTCTAGCTTTGTTGTTGATATTTGACTCGTTGTTTGTATTTAACTTTGTCTATTTATTTGCATGGTACTTGTAGTATTTATTTTTGCCTATTTATCTGTATATATTAAAGTGGAATCATATCTTTTATATTTACTTGCTATACTTGCTTAGATGTTAACAAAAATGGCATGTTATTATGTTAGTGGTACTTTAATGCTTTTTTGTAATTGGAATATTTCTGTTAAAAAGCATTCAATAAAGAATTATTATTAATAAGGCCCGCCGCACATTGGAGCGAGGTGAGGCACGTCTGATTGTGTAATACAAAGGTTTAAATGGCGCACGGCACGTAGAGCAGAGGCTGCACGCAGTGACTGCGCAACCCAGCCTCCGCGGCGTTGTAGTTGAGGTACAGTTTCCTGCACATCGCTTGTCCCTGCGTTGGCTCTCCAGTATTTTGTACTATATGTGCCTGAAATAATTCATTATAGAGATTGGAGCACCTAATTCAGTTAGTCCTAGTCCACCCTGTGCTTTACGACACTTCTAATGAAGACTACATGAGAGGGAAAATGAAGGACGAAATTTTGGATAAGATTGCCAAAGAACTAAACTACATCAGTGTGTATGTGTTTCACAAAACTGTTGTTTGGTCACACAAAAATATTCTCTAAAAGACCATTCTGATAGTTCCGTTGATAACACAAACTCTCCATGACTTGGTCTTTTTTCATGTAGTCAATTTTCCAAAAAACTTGTCCTGCGTTTTTAGACAACGAAAACAGCAAAGCTAAATTATCATATTCATTGTCAGAATCGGATTCCAGGTCCCATGCCTCGTACGACATGGTGCGTAGTCTACCAAAGATAGGGAACCTCAGTCCCTCCTCGCTTCAATGTGCGGTGACACACCGTAGTCCTCGCTTCCGCCTGCAACCCCCGCCTATACTGTCCCGGCGCGTCAAAACCGCCAGTGTGTGGGCGATTTCGCGCCGAGCCGATCCAAGACAGTCCAATCCGCACCAGGATCGTGAGGGCCTTCTGCGCGGATCGGCTCGGACTGGACTGTGTGTCAATTTCCAAGTGTGGCGCTTCACGGTCCGGCTCTCAAACTCCTCCCCACCCTACCTCCTCTTTGGGCACACAGTCTTCGCACTAGCAGTACTTATACGCATACGCCAGAGAAGTTGGTTTCTCGTTTGTACCATGGCTGACGTTAAAGTAGTTATGAGCCATTAGTTAATTATTTTCTAATTAAGTTTATCGAGGAGTACCGGAGTGTTCCTTATTTATGGAAAGGTAACGGTGCGAACTATTCACAATCATCAAGCACTATCACTGCCGCCGCAACTTACATCGACGAAATCATCTTTCCAACTGATTAGCAACGGGGTGAAGTGTGTGGAGTCACAAGCCAGGACCGTGGAAAGTAATACAAGTGTGTGGAGAAAACCTTCTGGTCCCAGACCGCGGAACCGGTAAGCCAGGACCGCGGTCCGGGATCGTAGTGTATGGGGCCCTTAAGAGAGTAAAAAGCTTGTGATTCGGATGCAACTTTTGTAAATAGTATAGGAAGAAAATGACTTAAAGGATTTTTTCAAGAGCTAGGTAATAAAATTATGCGTAAATTGTTTTAATTATATCATTTTCAGAACTTTAATTAAAATTTTATAAAAATAAACTGTACATTTAGTTAATAGTTATATAACTTTAGTTTAATATACATGAGAGAGTTTATATGCTACCCTAATAACAGACATTTTAACAGCTGATAAATATTTTACACTGGAAAAATCTAGAATAACTAAAACTAGTTATAGATTTGGCAATTTCACCTTGATACAAATTTATTAGTATAATTTGATTGACATAATACAGTAGTGACTGTATATTTGTTCAGTTCATTAAATATCCACAAGGGGAATCATAAAATGACTCGTCAATTATTAAAACTGAGTCCGATTGGTGTCGGAGAAATATAAATTGTTGTTATTGGATTGTACAATTGTCACATTACATTTGCAAAAAATGAAAAGAAATAAACACAGCCCTATTAATAATATCACAAAACAAAAATGTCAAAACTGATATGATACTACAGTTTGATTTAAAGTGTTTGGGAGAAAATAAGTGTCTAAACCTAAGTATCTTTAAAGAAACACAATATCATTAGGCATATACTTATGAATATTGAATAATAAATGAAGGGCCAGAGGGAAATAGGGGCCAAGTCACCTGGAGTAAACTTTTCAAGAGGGCAGTTTTAAAGTGGCGCTTGGCCCCTAATTTCCACTAGACCACTATTTAACTCTATTTAAAAAAATTACAACTTGTTTTTCACTTGAAAAGCTATACTAATCTAAAGTACATGTGAATTACTAAAATTGATTAAAAACTCGATTAGTGAAAAAAAGTGATTTAGCCCCATTTTCCCTCCAGCCGTTCAATTTAAAATGTATAACTGTCACTTTGATTAATTATAAATTAATTTGTTAAGGCTTGAATTGCACTGTCAAGGTTTAACATTACACATTAACTAGTAAGTTTCAAGCCTTCCGAGTTTACTCAATGAATTGTTTGTAGTATAACGACAGTATAATATTGAACTACTTATATGTTTTCACAGTAAAAGCCTTTTTTTTAGTTCTCTAAGGTGCCTATTACAGTATTTCTTAACATAGAAATGTATATAAAGATATTATGCTGAGTTATGAATGAGATATGTTTATTTACCAACAATTCACGAATACAAATAATACGTTTGATCTAAAACAATTAAATACAAAATTTGCGTTTTTATTTTTGAAGTTCTTATAAAATTTAATAATTGTAAGTAATATCAAAGTGAGCTGTACCAAAATTTTATTTTGATATTTATAATATATTTAATGTTTGCGAATAGAAGTCTAAAATCAATTACCTTTATATCGAAGCAATAATTAATATGCATTTACTAAGTACCGTTAATAGTCTGCTAAGACAATAACACTGTTTTAACAATAAGCCTTCAATACCCTCTTACATTTATATTGATATCAAATGTGCTGTACATTTAATTAAAACCGTGTAACATATTCAAGAAACAAAAAAACTAACTCAACAGTTCAGTATATTTATTTTACAACTTAGTCCATCCAAAGAAGTCATTACTTAACCATTTAACACTATCACTGCTATGGGATCCGTGCAATTTGCATGTAAACATATGCAATTTTCATGTTTCAACATGTCGATCGCAGTGAAAGTGTTAATCTATGTTTACCTAGAAAGCGGTGACCACTACTTAAGAGCTATAGTATGACGGCTCTCAACTTTGTTTTTAATGTAATCATATGAGAATATTTTGCTAAAGAAGAATAGTCGGTTCCGTTTGATTGCATTAAAACAAAAGTCAATGTAATATTACAGCGGTCACTGCTTCTCTAGGAAACGACCGGGGGCTGTAACACTCATTAGATTATGATCTTGTTTTTAAGAGACACAATAGTTAAATACAATATAATAACAAAATAAAACAGTAGAATTTATTATAAAAGAACATAGCAGCCAAAGTACTTTAATTACTGTACCAGGACATGTTAAACTTAAATCTCTACAATAATGGACGTTTCAAGACACTGTAAGACCAAATAAGCTACTATAAAAACACTTAGCAATGAAAAGGAGAAATTATACAATTTTTAGTTCCGGATCTATTAACCTTTAAAGTTAACAACATTATAAATAACAAAATTAACAACTTAGTAAAAGCAGGAAAGTTTTTGCCCAAGTAGATTGCAAATTGAAAGTATTCTCTACGTATCGAGATCATACAGTAAGCTTGTGACAGTAGAACTGATTGGTGTGGATATTGAAAAAAGTGGGGTTTCCCACAAATTTATAAAACTGCTATTAGCGGGTTCCAACTGAAAAAAAAACAGAAAAGTAAAACTGGTTTAAATTAGTTGATATTCAAAGTAAAAAAACATACCGTACAATTAATAAATAAAGAAATGCTGATTTCTCTTTTAAAATGTGAAATTTTCACCACGGATGTCACAACTGCTTCAATAAGCCGCAGAGAGTTGGAAACTTACTGTATTAAAACAGCAATGTTGACAATCATGTTGAACAGTCTTTCATTCCGTACTTGATATGTTGAAAGTTAAATAAGTACTAACATAGATTAATTTTTATGTGAATGTTGTAGTACAAAAAATATTTAACAGCATTTTATTTGAACAAACAATTTTAAATTTACGTGACAGTTAAGCGTAAGTATCTTATAAAAGTTAGTAAAAGTTATTTGCCTCTAGGTTCTCAACCTATTAATTGCAGTGTTCCACTTGAGATTTGTCTAAGAACATACATACACTGATATCTATTTACTAAATACTTTTAGTATGAAGTAATAATTATGCCCTTTGAAAAAATGTTGACCACATCTGCAATGTGCCGCACATTAAACCAGTTAGGACTGGTTTGCATACCACCTGAAATGCTATCGTGTACAACCAGTAGTACACAAGGATGCTCACAACTATTTGAGAACCTTTCTGACATAATGCACTTTCATAAATATATAAATGAAATTACAAAGTAAGGCGATCAGAAAAGATAGTGACTTTTGGAGGTTTGAAAGTTTAAAAACATATTAAATTAGTAAACACTATCAGTAATAATTTAAGAAGCATATTTCCTACTGGAATCTTCACTAAACGAACTACACCATCCAATGTTCAACCCGATGTTAATTCTAGGGTAGACTGTTTATACCCACAACAGGCAATTAGTTCCTCTGCCTCTATTGCAGTAGGCAGTGACGCCTGTCTCCCGACAATCGTGAGCGCAGTATAGTACAGAGTGTCTCCGTACGACAACGCCTCCACAACGGACAATTTCCAGTACCCAAATAACAACATTGGGTGCACACTTGTAGAGTCTACTAACATCTTGACACCTTTGGTTAAATCCTTTAGTAATTTACTTTGAGTAATACTTTATTCCCTTGGCTAGACCAATTATTTGAGAAATATTTATTTTCCTTAGAATACTAACAATTTACAATATTGTTAGATTTGACAGGTGCTGTTTGATATTAATTGAAACAAATTAGACAGCCGACAATTTAAAACTTATTATTATGTAAAAGTATTTATGCAAGAGCCTACTGAGTATAATTGACTGTTAACATAATTGTCTGTACACAAGAGACAAACTTGTTATATTCAATTTCATTGAATAACATAGTAAATAGTTAAATACAGTGGACCCTAACAGTTTATAACTTAAAATCCAATTGAACCACAAATTTACCAAACCTAATTTTGATATGCATTGAATATGTATTTACAAATAAAACTATTCACTATGTATAGTAAAAATACAGGTGTTTAATATTTTAATTTCCTAGTGTAAGTAGTTAAACTTACAGGAAAAGCTGAGAGCTGATGACCCACATAGGGAAGGTATTTTCGGTTTTTAAAATGAAAGAGACTTACTTCTGTCAATACGAGTGAATGTAAAAGTATAGTTCAGATTATTTATGCAGATTGTTTCGGGAAAATCTAACTTTAAAAGAAAGCTTACGAAAGCAGAACTCATTGCTCCGGTGGTGTGGTATCGAACCTTATTGTTACCGCCAACAATTTTGTCAAATGACTGCAATACGTTAGGTAAGAGTTGAGGTTAAGTGGTAGAGAGAACTTTGTAGTTCTTACTTTGCCTTGTTAAACAGGACAAACTATAACTCTTTCTCTTGAAATTCTTCTAAAATCGTTTTACTCAGCACATTATTTGACCACCGACATCCCACAGAAATAAGTGCAAAATTTCACATTCACTAACATTGGACGAGTAGTACAGTTTCCACAATTCTAATCACCGACCCTTCGCTTGCTTTCATCAGCTCTCAGACGAATAGCTTACGCTATCGATTGTTCATGTAGTGATATGAACATGTCCATCCATGTTTGACACGGCAAGTCTGTAGATCTATTCTTGTCAGCAGCATCGGGGCGTATTGTCCGCAGAACGCAGCACGTTCGGCCAACACTAGGTGGTGCCGTAGAACTTGGGCTGCAAACAGAAACAATAGCTCACTAGACCATCATCACAAGCTTCTGGTTTGACATGATCTGTTTTACTTCCAATTTTTCTCTTATAAAGCCACAACATTTGTCTATGCTGATAATCACGCAGTATAGCAAAAGTGGTTTGTAACTAGGAAAGTTCATGACATATATTATTCAGAAGCTTTTAACTCGACTAAAGTGTCAAAGTCTTAAACAAACTCATTTCGTTAAGTTTTAATTTATCCAACGAGTTACCGTAGAAAATGGAAACGTACCGTTGGTACAAGTAACCGAGTAGAAATTAGTACTAAGACTGGCCAGTTGTTTTTTCAAGTAAAAATGCCCTGACTTTCCCAGGTTTTCTAAACCTGTTCCCATCAATTTGTAGACAAAGTTTCTTTATTCACACAAACAGAGAGTATGGTAATGGCATCAAAATACAAAGTACATTAAAAATGTCATTAAAAGAGAGCCTTCAGAAAATATTAAAACCACATTGAAAAAATTAAAGCATTAAAAATAACATTAATGCTAGTACAGTAGACACGCGATAGTTCGACACTACCTGTAGTTTGGAACCTTTTGAGGTGGCTTAATAAATAACAAAAATGACAGACAAAGAAAGATTTACACATAATTTTTACAAATTTGATGATGGTAGTAATGATGTATGCAAGCTATGATATTCAGTAAAGTTTATTTTTCTAACTTTGTAACATTTAAAACTCATGTTGAGAGTTATTTCAATACCTCTCTGTGATAAAATCCTATGTATACTGGAATTAGTTTGACACCCACAAGTAGCTGTTAAACTATCGAGTTTCTACTGGATCCGGATAAGCTTTTTACATTTTACATGTTCTTGACAACAAGAAAAACATCACACTGTGATTGGCTTAGAACAATTTTCAAGATAAATACAAAATTTCATCTTATTTGATTTATATGATTTTCACCTTACAGATTGTGGTCAACCATCCAAATTTGTATAATGCCCAAAGAAAAACTGAATTTCTAAAAAAAAGGTTGATTATAACTATGATTTCTTAATTTTCCTTGACTTCCTTGACTTTCTCGCACTTTTCCCTGTTTCCCAGATTTTCCCTTGCCTTGGCAACCCTATGATTAATTTATACCATCTAAGAAGCCAAAGCAGTTTACTATGGTGAATATTCATTAATGTGACCTAACTTAAGTAAAAAGATGTGGTTTTCAAACATTTAAACCATTATCTTTTACACTATACATGATGCAATCGTGTACAAGTATTGAGGCAAACAAGCTGCAAAACAAACATTAGAATATGTTACGATAAACTCTAAAATATTCAAGCTCACAAGTTAGTGATCATCAATCAACGCTTTTTCTATGTCACAGTGATGATTTTGTGGAAAACCCAAAATGGTTGGAAAGATAGACCCAGTGAAATCTAAAGATGGATTTATATTATGGAATTATATAAATTGGTTACTAGCTCTAGAGCTTTTGAAGCAATTTTTGGTAGAATTAAAAATCAGAAACACCCACTGTGAGCGATCAAAACCTGAAAAAATTCTATTTCTAACAAAAACCACTCAAACCATTCCTCGTTCAACTTACAACCACTGTCAAACAACAGTACTTCGGAGTGGCTTCCATCTAGAAGAATTGTTCAATTTATTGGGCTCACTTTTGCTTGTAGTGCACTAGCAAAAACAAAATTATGTGATCAAAGGTCAATTCACTTCAAAATTGCTCTAGTTCCAAATCATCTAGGCAAGTTTAGAATCCGTAGTAATACCAGAAGTGTGTGTTCATTGTTTTTTACTATATTAAAATGTAAGTTCAAAAAAAAGCCAGGGTCAAATTGCATGGCAAAGTTTTAGCAAAACCAGTTATAATTATCGGATAGCAAGAAAATAGGACAACAGGTGAAGATAAATATTGCATTGAGTTAAAGAAGCTAACAAAAACAATCAAGAGTCAAGCGTGAAAATGCAGTTCTGACTGTAACTAAATTACTTTCTTAGATCTTAAATTGTATTAACGCTAAATAGCTAATTTATTACAACAGAATTTTGAAGACAAAATGTGTGGACCGAACCGGGTCTCAAACCTGGGTCTCTCACTTGCCGGGTGATTATGCTGACTACTACACCATCCTCTGACCCACCACAATCAGATTTAAGTACAACTCTAAATTTGAAGGCATAAATAGGTGGGTTGGATGGTGTATTGGTCAGCATAATCACCAGGCAAGTGAGAGATCCGGGTTCGGTTCAAACAATTTGTCTTCAAATTTCTTTAGTAATAAATACTTTTTTGGTATAGAACCTATTTTATTATTTATGGCTACTTGCCTGCATTGCAATTTCAAAATAATACACATAAGGTGACCATTCGTACCAATTCAATTAAAACGTATTATTTTGCATCTTAAATTACACATTTTTCCGTGGGCCCCCACATTACACCTTCTTTCTAGCTGACTCCCCGATAAATAACCCTCCTTTAAACCAACCTAGTTACACCTGAGGGTCCCAGATTCTGTATGGGAAAATGTGACCTTTTAACCTTGAGGGCTCTTTCCTGCCATAAAAAACCTAGGCTAAGGTGTTTACTTTGTGCCAAGCACAAATTTATACCTCCGGCTTAAACTCGGAGGTGTTTCCCCAACTTTTTGGCAGGCACAGCATAGATTAAACCTTGCATCAATGAGTTGGCTAACTCGTTTGTCTGTGTTCTGTTTGATTTCAGTAGAAACAGACAAAAAACGTGTGTTCGATCAGAGTTGAGGTTATGTTTACTGACTCCCAATGTGAAGAAGATAGACCTATTTTGTTTGATCACAATTTTTATATTCCCATTTACTTTTCTCCATTGGTATGAAACGCAGACACAGGCAGGCTAAGGCATCAGACACTTGCTTAACGATTTTGCCTCTATGTTGATAAAAAAGGACTGGAGGCACTGAACCTCAATGCGCACTAAAATGTATGGTCCGCAGGTGACAAGGCTCGATTTTTGTTACTTGTGGATCTCAAAGAATCACTAATCAAATTGAGCAATAAAATTGCAGTTTCCTTCCCCATTCGAAACCTTTCCAAAACTCTAGCATTTCCTTGTATTTCCATTGGTCACTGGGCTATTAATTAATGACTCACTCTAAGGAAGAGTTGGCCTTAGTTTGCAACAAGACTACAACTCATAACTCATTACTACCACTCATCACACTCATCCTTCACCACATATTTGCCTTAAAATACCCTCATGAGAATGTTCGGCATCTCAAATAGTGATATAGCGATATAGCTTCATCCCATCTCACAAAATGATTAACTCTTTCCCTGATTCTCATAATCCTCTTCCTCAACTTCTAATATTTTCAACAGTTCATCCATTTGACTAAATATGTACTTGAAACTAAACAAAAAAATGACTATTTTAAAAAACTAATAGGCTACTGGCTAAGTATTTGTAAACTTAATATTATGGTAAGTAGGCTAAGCTTTGATTTCCAAAATTAAGGAGTTATTCATTCCAATATTATTTATTTCCATGATATTCCTAACAGTTCAATGAATTAATCCATTTAACTGATTGTACATATAAAAAGAAATTAATAAATACGAAGTAATACGATTAAAAGTAATAGGCTAATAAGTATAAGTCAACTTAATATTATGGCGCGTAGGCTAGTCTTTGGTTTCCAAATTTGAGGTTAGGTTTTGTTTATTTCGACTAGTATAAATTTATACCAGCAGGATAAACCCCTTGCGGGGGCCAGTTAGTTTGTTCCGGCCAAATTGACAATACAAATTTTGGGGAAACACCTCCTCAAGATAAACCGCAGCTCAAACTGCCGATCTCAGTTAAACTAACGTTGGGGAAACCGGCCCTAACAAACCTGAGAACCTTTAGGTTCTCTAGGTTTAGCAATCAGTAGACCTGAGTGGGGGACCAAAATCAGAAACCAACATTACTGGGCTTAATACTATAATTAACTTAGACATACCTGGTCAGGGACGGTGTCGTTGGTCATAGATCTGTCCTCTTCCTCGTCTGAATCATCCTCACCGGAAGAATCAGCTGATCCACTCCGGTCCTTCAGGTCTGTGAACCCAACAACAGCACTTAGTAAGTGTTAAGTTTGGATTAAGAGTATTTACTGAATTGCATGTTGAGCTGATAATTTTTTCCTGTAGCATCCGTAATTTCGCCCTAATAACACTCACGGCCACTGATTGGTCTTCGCTACAACGATTGGCACTCATAATTGTCCGATTCCGCCTTTCGGCACATTTTATAGCAATGATGTTTTAAAACAAATAACAAGGGTGATTCTACTCACACACATGCAGGTAGGCATGTCACTTATACGCATGATATTTTCCCTGTTTTTCAAAGTCATATACTGACTTCCAGATTAAGATATTCAGAGACTTTGTAAAATTATACAATTTCAAAGCTTTGAACAAATTCGAGTTTTTTCAAGTTTTATTTTTACTGGCAATAAGTTAAAAGCATTTTGGAAAGTTAGCTTACGAAAAACTTCTATGTTGTTGAGCAGACAAATAGTTTTGAATTTTATATTGCACTTGTATACTTAGCTATAATGAACTACTTTTACCTTCTTCAACTATTGTTACATGGCTGCAGCCATCGATTGGTTCTACTGGTTAAATGTGCTTTGACAGTTCTTAGTTTCAACGTATGTTTATGAAAACTCTTTACATATTTGTTTCGGCAGAGTTTGACCGGAGGTTTTGCCAGAGTCTGATCCTCAAATCGACTTGACAGGTTGGCTACGTACCGGATTTGTTGAGAGCGTTGTCGTTGGAGTTCTGCTGGGCCTTGGCCCGGGACAGAGTATCGTAACAGTTGAGGCAGACGCGGAGGGGCTTGGACGACTGGCTGGGCAAGAGATATCGCTTGTTGGAGCACGGGCCACACACCACTGCTCCACACTTGCGGCAATGATGCTGTTGACAAACACAAATCTAATCAGTGAAATTCTGCACCAATGGTTTTGTACTTTACATCCTTTCATCAGTGTCTCCAAAGTTTGGGAAAAAACTAAATTTCCATATAAATCCTGCTTTCTAAAAGATATTTTTGTACACCAACAAGAGTTACTAAATAAGTTAACATGAGAATACAAGAAACAGATTACCCTTTTAACACAACTTTACTACCGTATATACTTGAATCTAAGACGCACCCATAAATTTCCCCTGAATATACAGTAAAAAACTCTACACCCTCATATAAGACGCACCCCCGTTTTTTATAATGTCAACAGCTAGATGGCTATGATTTGTCAGGCCCTGACCCCTCCTTAGCAACCAGTGACGTAATTGCCAGCTGCAGCTGTCAAGAGGTAAAAGCAGAACAAAGAATGCATCACGAGTGCCTTCCCTCTCCCATCCCAAACCCCGCCCTGCTAGGTTCACCACTACGCCCCTCCCACAGCACAAAGAATGTTGTAAACAAGGGTCAGCAGCAGATAAGGAAGGCAGGTAGAGTGGTAAAGGACCACCCCACCTGGGGGCTGGGGTCTGGCGAGGGACTATTTTTTGTAGTCAGTTAGTTCATGTTTTTGCCACTGGTGATTTACCCATATTTCCAAGCGCTAGTGTTTGATTCACATCAAACATTACATGATGTGTAGATGCACATCACCCTCTTCTATGCCACTGCATCACTTCTCTTCTTTCACCTCACCAACCTGCAGACAAGGGGGGTGGGAGAGAAGGAAAGAGAACACGAATGCAATAAGAAGCAATTCTGAGTCCCCTCTAGTCACTTTCTCTGTTTGTCAACTATTCTTCCATTCCACTCTTCAAAACAGGCAACACAATACGCAACTCTGTTGTGGTTCCTGTGTTTCCTACCTCTCTCGTAGCCTACCTGAATGTTTTTGTCGATGTTTTGAGTGTTTTTGTAACTCTTCAAACGAAACCAATATTTTCATTCTATTGTGCAAGTCTAAGGCGCACCCTTATTTTAGAGTCTAAAATATGGTAAATAAAGTGTGCCTTAGATTCGAGTATATACTGTATATAGACGACCAATTTCGGGTCTTTGCCCATTGTTTGGGTGCTTGCAAAAATTCAAACCTGCCTAGCCTGTTATTAATAGAAAAACACAGCAGATTACTGCATAGTCACTTGACAACACTACTTGTGACGACTGCGTCGACCAATCCCAAGGCGTGGTCCGATAGCGCAAAACCGCTTGTCATAACTCCTGTCACACAGCTAAAAGTTGTATTGAATCCAAACTTTACAAAAATGTTGCTTTTTACGCCATTATTTTTGTATTATTTGTAAACCAACTTCTAACTATTTCAAAAGTACTTAGATAATTTGCCAACAGAAGCCCTGATGGCTCAGGGCCGGGTCTGGTAGGTTGAACTGGAACCAAGCGCAGATGATTGCACTTTCGAGTATATACTCGAATCTAAGACGCACTTTATTTACCATATTTTGCACTCAGAACGGAAGGAGGGGGAGAGGGGTTGTTTACTTCGAACTGCTCTGCCACTAGTTCCTTATCTTATTTCCACCAAAAGTACACACTCAAAAATACTTGGAAGTACAAAATACGAATTTCGGTGGAAAAACACCAGCAATTTTTACTTCCCGTCCTGAAATTTTGGTACAAGGGGGAGGGTTTCGGGAAATGATATAAATCCCGCCCCGGTACCGGAAATCCAGGATCCACACAGCTCTAATTACATTAAAAATTTGATCAAAACATCTATAATTTCACGTTTTAGATTTTTATTTATTGAAATTTTACTTTTTCAAGGTTTTAAGTCAAAATTCACAGGTAAATCACGGTTTTTTCACGGTTCACAAAATTCACGGCTATTTCCCGTTTTCACGGTCCAGTGGGAACCCTGTTTTACTCTTGAGAGCTGTAGCTGGCAATTACGTCACTAGATGCTAAGGAGGGGTCAGGGGCCTGACAAATCATAGCCCTCTAGCTGTTGACATTATAAAAAACAGGGGTGCGTCTTATACGAGGGTGTAGAGTTTTTTACCGTATATTCAGGGGAAAATTATGGGTGCGTCTTAGATTCGCGTGCGGCTTAGACTCGAGTATATATGGTAGTTAGAGTCTAGGTACGGTGGTTTACTCACCCGACGGTTCAGCATAGTGAACTGATTCTTCTTGCAGTGCATGCACATTGCCGCCTCCGAGTCTGGGACCCACACCGCCGCGTGCACCTCCACCGCCTTCTTACCACCTGCAAACATCACTCAATCAGTCACTGGCTTTTAAAGTGCTCTTTTAACTTTTACTATCCTACCTATTTCTTTATCAAGCAAACTTGTCTCCAAACCATTCCAGCTATAACCTTACGTTTTCTTTTACTCTTGCTTTCCATCCTAACACTTCTTTTCACCTGCATTCATAACTCAATTTTGCCTGCTTTATGCATTAATTTTTAAATAATTTAATTTCTTCTTGAGTTTTAGTCTTATTAAAATAATTTAGTATGGAAACAAACACTTCAATAATCTTAGTTTTATTTGGTCTGACAATCAAGCAATGCTCACATACTCAAACTTTCCCACAAATTTATTGAATTTTCTATATTAAATTATTTTATTTCTATTGCTACATTCCTTTTAATTTCACAGCTTCCCTCTCAAACTGCAAGTTAATCATTACACAAAAGTGTGAGTTAATGATAGTTAATGATATTTGTAAATTTATAAAAGTTCTTTTTCATTTGATTAAGAAAAAGTCACAAATTTGGATCTCTTAGCAAATAACAAAATGGCAACTACTTTTGGGGTTTGAAGCTTCTTGAAAAATTGTGAGAATTTCTTAAATCTTAACAATGTTAACCCTTTCGGTTCGCACCCTATCTGACATGGTCATTTGCTTTTTTTAATTTAATTTTGCATTTATTACTGTATATTTTAACACACTATATGTAGGCAAAGTGTAAAAAATCATTTTAAAATAAGATAAGAAAAAAAAGATTGAAAAATTTAATTTGGTGAAGTTTGAAGGCGAAGTGGAGTTTCGTCTTTTTATTGACAAACTGTACAATTAGGCTATTTATTAATTTATTGATTTCTTTTACGTATTTGTATAATTTTTTGTTTACATTAATACTTTATGAAGTGAAATATTTTAAGAAATTGATACATAGACTATATAATATTTGTGTAAACATATGTAAAACAACGCATTTGGTCCCTAGAGAAAATAAAATAAGTGCTAAAAAACAGTATATATGCATTTAACTCTCAGTGGCGAGTAAAATAAGAATTTAGTAACGTCAGTAACCACCTGAAAATTAAAACTATTCTGTTTTCTTATTGAATGAAGTGCAATAATTTCATAGCTCAATAAAATGTTCTCCTTGACATTTAATTACATTAAGTCACGGTTAGAATGAAAACCATGAGACAACTTATTGGAATTGTCATGCATTTTAGTTAAGGTGTTTTCACCTCACAACTGTTATATAACTACTTTTACCAGAAGAAATCTTTAGCATAGAATGTGTACTAATCAAAACGTTTTTTATTTTGTTTTATTAAAGTGTAGAAGTTGTATAAAATGCAAGTCTTAAAAAGTACCCAAAACTATAAATTTAAACTGTCAAATGAACAACCGATAAAATAGTGACCAATTAAATATCCTAAGTATGAATACCGTATGTACTTGAATCTAAGGTGCACTTTATTTACCATATTTTAGGCTCTAAAATAAGTGTGCGTCTTATATCGGGTGCGCCTTAGACTCACACAATAGGATGGAAATATTGAATTTTATTTGAAGAGTTACAAAAACACTCAAAACATCGACAAAAACATTCAGATAGGCCATGAGAGAGGTAGGAAACACAGGAACCACAACAGGGTTGCGTTGCCTGTTTTGAAGAGTGGAATGGAGGAATAGTTGAAAAACAGATAAAGTGACTAGAGGGGAATCAGAATTGCTCCTTATTGCATTCGTGTTCTCCTTCCTTCTCCACCACCCCCCTTGCCTGTTGGTTGGTGGAGGGGAAGAAAGAAGAGAAGGGATGCAGTAACGCATCTATTGCAACTATTGCAAATCAAACACTAGCGCTTGGAAATATGGGTAGATCAATAGTGGCAAAAACATGAACTAACTGACTACAAAGAATAGTCCCTCGCCAGACCCCAGCCCCCAGGTGGTTCTTTATTTCTCTACCTGCCTTCCTTATCTCCTCGCTACTGACCCTTGTATGCTAATTTGATAATGATTTCAAACCCAACATTTTCTGTGCTGTGGGAGGGGCGTAGTGGTGGACTTAGCGTGGTGGGGTTTGGGGATGGGCGAGGGAAGGCAAGAGTGACGAATTCTTTGTTCTGCTTTTACCTCTTGACAGCTGCAGCTGGTAATTACGTCACTGGTTGCTAAGGGGGGATCAGGGGCCTGACAAATCATAGCCCTCTAACTGTTGACATTATAAAAACCGGGGCTGCATCTTATACGAGGGTGTCGAGTTTTTTACCGTATATTCAGGGGAAATTTATGGGTGCGTCTTAAGATTCGCATGTGGCTTGGACTCGAGTATATACGGTATCTTTACAGCACAATCACTCTTTTCCAACAATCAAAAAGGGATTCAATGGTTAACTTACTTTTCCTCAGCAGATCCTCAATGCACTTGTTTATGTGAGCCATCCACTCTTGCTTCTCGGTGGACGTGGCCGCGTACACGGCAAACGACTTGGACGCCGTCCGCATCAGCCACCCGTTACGCAACTCTGCAAAACCACAACACAGAACTTGTTTGTATATGTGCTTACAAAACCTGTGTTTGGCAATACCTTATAATATTCAAACAGAGTGTCAATTAAGTCTGGAGACGGTTTAATAGCTTTTGAACGGTACAGAATAAAAGCACCAAATATTACTCACCTTTTCTAATGAATACAAACTACTTTTCTACGTAGTTGTTAGATTGATGGCGCTAGTGGGGTGCCCCCAGCTGGGGGTTAGAAGAGCAGATTTTGCAGATGGCTATAGGACATTGCATATCGTTGAAAAGGTATTTTTCCAACACAAACGATGCCGCAAATGGCACTTCTGAGAAATTGTTCAATTAAAAGTTATTGCCGTTTAAAATTTTTAAAATTAAAAGTTTTAAGCGCAATAACTTTTGATGGAGCAGCTTATTAAAAATTCAGTTTCCAGCTTAGTTTTTGGTGAAAAAAATACCTTCTAAACGATATGCAGCTTGCCTTTATAGTTTCAATATTCAGTGTTCAATAAAACAAACAACTCAAAACAGAAGTACAGGTTTTCGCTGTAGGCAAAGCTACTGCAAGTTTTATATCGTTCAAATCACCAAACAAAATTCTGCAAACTGAATTATAATAAAGTATTTTGTTAAAAGTTGTTGCCATTAGAACTTTTAGTGTTAGAAACTTTAAACGGCAATATCTTTTGACTGAAAAATTTCATAGCAGTGCGGTTTGTGCAGGGTGGCCACAGAAGTAGCTTGGTAAAATTCACGCATATTTCCCGGTTTTTTCCCGGCTATATAAACATATTCCCGATGCACTTCCACTTTAGCAGAGGACCAGTTTAGGCCCAAAGTCTGCACCAATCCTAGTTTAAAGTCCACGACCCTTCCCGATCGCCTTTTAGGCGATGCGTTCGAATGGCCTTTTCGCCAATGCGTGATGCATTTAACACCAGCGATACTGGATACATACCGATCGCCTTTTACACGCGGACGTTCCATCGCCTGGTTTCACCCGTGCGTTCCGATACATTCTTTTCTGAGCCGTTTATACCACGATAAATTCGACACGTTATGGGGATGTCCTAGACCTGCCATGCATTACCCGATCGCCTTTTTACCCCAAGGTACATTTCTATCGCCATTTTTACCCCAGCGGTGCGTTTCGATCGTCTTTTAAACCCACTATACTTTCGAGACCGCGTTTATTACCAAACACTTTCCGATAGCCCTTTTAAGCCCCATCGTCCGAGAAATGTTTCAGATCCACGTTCAAGAGGCGTTTGATACCCGCATGGCGTTTGATCGCCTATTTAGGCTCACGATATTTTCGAGCGGTTCAGACCCACGGTGCGTTACGACCACCATTTTCACCCGCGATTTCATAAGCGGTACGCCCGAGGTGCTAATTATGCCCAGCGATACGATATAAGGTTTTCCCGGTTAGACTCAGAATTCACGCATATTTCCTGGTTTTTCCCCGGTACTTATTATTCCCGCATAATTCCCGGTCTGTGGCCATTCTGTTTGTGGCATTGGATAATTGAAAAAGTATTACAAGTATTGAAAAAATACCTTTTCAACGATATGCAGTGTCCTATAGCCATCTGCAAAATCCACTCTACCAACCCCCAGGGGGGGCGCACCCCACTGATGCCATCGGGCCAATAACTACGTAGTAAAGCAGTTTATAGTCCCATGAAAAGTTTGTAAAATAAGGTGCGATTATCCTGTGTCTTTTAAAAGTTATTAACCCTCTCCATACTTAATTGAGACACTGTATAAAAGAGCATATCAATTGGAAAAACTATTTTAAATTGAATCAGGTACTAATTTAGTGAATTGAAATTGACTTACGCTGAGGAAGGCATTGGAAAGTTAACAATTTCTCGGTTTAGTTTTGAATGTGTTAAAATTGCCAATATATTTTAGTCCCGTTATGTGCTTCTTATACCATTTAATATCTGCCTGTGAAGGTTATTTTGAGTAAATTCATGGTTTTCACGATGTTCACAATCTAGTGGATACCTTGTAAAATTAGGTCACCAATGCTAACAGAGGCATATTGTTAGGACTGATCCTTTGTAAAACCATATCAGTACAGTAATTGAAAGTTTAAACTTACGTCCATCGTCCTCCAGCGATTCAAGCTTCACTTCCTCTAGTGGAATTATATGCTGTTTATTATACTGAAAGAACAAACATACATGTTAATAGTGTCATATTGTAACAGTACTAGAGTTTTTCAATATGCGTATAAAATTAATTAAGGGTGTAAAAACAATATCTAACCGACTTTCACACTTAAGAGGGGGAATGGAGCACTGAGTGACAAACACATAATTACAGTAGACCCTTGCTAGAGCAGATCACGAAAAATCAGACATGGGCTAGTCCGGACCACCGGGAATAAAATTGAAACAGGCGCTATTTTATCGTTGACTTCTTCAAGAAAAGAAATAACATTGTTTTCTATGCTTTTCTATGTGATTAAAAGCTACAATATGTTAACAATTCCTTCCTCATGGAACACAAATCCTCATAGAACACCCCTTGTACAGAATCCAAGAATTTTTTTTCTAGTTATTTTTACTGCATGTACTACTGCTATTTATGATTAAAAGCTACAATATGTCTATTTCATTTCTCAATACTGTAGCTAGAAACAGCAACTATTCTTAGGCCAACAGTCGGCACAATAATGCCAGGATTTGTGAGAGAACCATAGAGTATAAAAAGTTATTAACACCAGCTGACTGTGCAAAGTGTGCACTCTGTGTACAAAATAATGAAAACTGAGTTACTCACCTTTTTCTTGTTAATAACAATATTGCCGTAAACCAATATATCATTGAAAAGGAAAAACTGCCGGGCTTTTGGTTTTTTACGGCACATTTTTGTGAGTACTCCTTCTCCTACCAGCACTCTCCCAGGGACGGCTAAAGGCTGAAACATAGAAAACCCACGATGAGCAATCGTACGTCTATATCCTATACTGGTTAGCTTGACACCTTTGCCTTAATGTTGACTTCATCACTTTGATAACATGATTACAGGTTAAATGTAAGATGACAATACCAACATAGCTATAATAACCTCCTCACTCAAGCTTAGGGGTAAATTTTTTTGTACATTTAAAACTATGCAATAATTTTAATTTAATACTGATAACTGAAACTGGATTGATATAGTAAAGAATAGCAATTACCTTAAAATGTAGAGAAAAAACCAACTTTACTGTTCAAAAAGCAAAACTATACCTAGAAATATACACAAAACCTAGAAAACGTACCTGTCCCGAACTACCAAAGCAGTTCTCCACCATTGCAATGCGCCGAGCATTGGCTTCACTGTTCACTGAAAATAAAGACAAATTTTTATACCTTATATTTTGCACTTTTAGTTAATCCAATGTAGTTAAAGTCAGCAAATAGCCCTACCTCACAAGCATAAGCATGACCTAAAGCGAAGCTTCATCTTTGGTGGGACCATATGTCTTGAAACCAACATATGAGACCAAGACAAGAAACATTGACAAAAACAATCAGTTGTCAGTTAAAACAAATTTTATCTGTTCGAGGATAGTATTTTTATTTATTTACGTGTCCCTTTACATAAAACCCAGACAACTACTATTTCCCTCAAATGCTAAACCTCTAAAGCATTTTTGGGGTATTATTCCTAACGCTTACAAATCAACAGGTTAATACGTCATTCTTGATTAGCGTGATTAGTGACAGTGATTGATCAGTATTAGTTATGCTGAACTAGAAAGTAATTGTTCAAGCGACGTTTGCTAACTACAAATACTTTTCTAAAAAGAAGCTGTTTTTCTGGTCTAATCGCCATCGTTCACTGATCTACTAATCAACCGAAGCCGTTAATACTATTGTGGCAAATATAAGTATAGTCGACCCCATTGCCAAACCGACTTAACTCCCGCTCACCAGTAGTTATCTTGGAAACTATGCCAATGCAATCAGTATAGCTTAAATATTCAACCAAGTAGCAAGATGGTTTGGATTTGTTTTCTATTAAAATTCTGAAAGGTAACAGCCCAGTCAAGTAAGGATTACGCTACCTATTATTGGGATAGACTGTGTGTCTAGGTTCAAAGGTTGAATACAAAAAAACATAACTTTCATAATGGACAAATTTGGACAAGCAATAAGTCTTAGGCCGATAAATAATGAAATATTAGTTTGATTAGATAGTAGGGTATTTTGTTCCTTAAATGATTTATTAAATGGAAAGAGTGCTAAGAAATTTTAGACCTTGTCATAGAAATACCTAGGTGACATGATAGTAAGCTTTACTACTTTCAAATAATCTGAATGGAAGAATTGATTATAGAGTAAACAAAACTTACAATACACCTTGGACATTATAAATGTTGGTAATAATCAAATATGTTAGCAGGTAGCAGCTAAAACAAAGCACTCATTCTACCTTTTCTTTACAGACCCAGATTCATGCTTGACCTAGCCTATCCTATGTAGAGCGTGTAATAACACAATTTCCAATGTTAATTTGCACTGTTGCAACCAAGATGGCAGACGAGTGTTTCACTTGATGAGTATATTAGTTAAAACTAAACAACAGCTAAATTTCGATAACAATTATATCAAATAATGTGATTACTCACCTAGTCTGTCAACCATGATGATAGTCACTTCACTTCAATCAACAGGAACATCCCATTTCTTCCTTTCCCAAAAATCTGCTAGGAACAGTCATCAGCAAAGAACTACTTGGTCAAAATGTACACTTAAGCTTCCAGAAGTTTATTGTAAATATCGATTTCTTCTAATAATATCAGTTATTTTTAAACCTAAAATTTATTAGAGAACTATAGAAAAATTAAATACTAGAATTAATCAACAAAACATTGATATTACGTAATACAAATTAACAAAGTTAACGATAAACAGCTGTCATTTGACTATCACAGCTGAGTAGCTTATAGATGACACCTTTTTTTCTGTCCGTGTTTTTCTTTCATGTTCATCACATGATCTAGCGAAGTATTCAGTCTTTTCTGTCAAATTTGGGAAGGATTTGATCATTTGGAGTTATTTTACCAAAGTAAAATGAAAATTTGTGGGCCGAAACTTTCGCTATGTGGTCTTATTATCAGTGTTTGGGGGATCATACAACTGGTAAGACTAATACTAATTTTGTTACCAGGGTTTGAGATTGCTTAGCAATGAAGTGAGCACACCTTAAATCTGTACAATAGGCTAGATGTTGGTAATCATAGTTTTTGTTCATTGTCCATATCAGAGGCATTTCGACTATTTCCTACAAAGCAACTTGTACAACCATCTTGTATAATAAGTAAACATAGCAAGTTCAGGTGTTTCCATTGGTCCTGGCCCAGAATTTAGATTTCCCACTGCAGACTAGGACTCTACCTATTGAACTTACTCATAGACACCTAGTATCAACATAGACCAATGAAGGAATTAAGAAAGTCACATGATATATATAGTTGACAGTCCAAAAACAATTAAGTTAAACTTGTATGGCCTTTTTTTGGCATCTATGTCACAAATGTACGAAGCAAGGCTGCAGGTGAGTTAGAATCTTATCTGTTACATGAGCCACAGGAAAAAGCTGTGTGTTGCAACGAGCTTTAGTGGAAGACTGAGATCATATCAGTTTGGTAGCCAACCAATTTGTTGAGGGAGGTTTAATTTAGATTTTATGGAACACGTGTTATACAAATCTTTTCTCTAAAGGTCAGATTTCAGATCCTGACTGTCAACTAAAAAAGAGCTGTGGCCTGTGTTTGAATTACACGTTCCTTTATTGAAACCCATGATGATCCCATCGTGTAGATTTTAAGGTTTGGTTCTAATCAGTTCTTCTGTTGTCAGGTGTTCATGGGTATCTTCTACCACATACGAAGCGTTGCGTTGGCTGAAGACCTGCCAGGCATCCATGAGGCAACGTTCAACACTGTTGACGACTTTTACTCAGAAGCGGACAAGGGCTACAGCCTTGTAAGTACAGTTGGCCAGAATCGGAAAATCTTTTATCTGTTGTGTTCAGGCAAAGATAATGTTATGGTAAGTAGATAGCACATAGATGCCACATGGCTGAGGTGGGAAAATCAACATTGTTGCGGCAGCCCAAACATAGATTGCGCTGCCATCTTTCTTTGCGTCAGATGATGACAACTAAGCTTCAGTGGCTCTACTTGAGAATTCTCTCGCAGCGCTATCTGTGCTTGGGGCTGCTGCAACTATGTTGATTTTTCTGCCTCAGTCATTCGGCGTGTATATGTTATCTACCTACCATAACATTAGTTTTGGTTCAGGTGAAGTCAACTTCTATCAGAACTACGCTAGGCACACTGGAGCACTTCTAACATAAAAATTATATATTTTATGTATTCCTAAATAGCTGTTGACTTTTGCATAAATAATGGAATTGGAAATCAAAGCTTCAGTCTAAAACATCAAGAGACTTCCAAAAATATGTGCTGTTTTTGTCTCAACAAATATATAAAAACAAAATTGTAGACAGTCAATTGTTAATTTAGATAAAAACTTACTTAAAGTACAAAAACCAGATGGATTTAGTTATTTGTGAAGTATGCACTGGTATATTCATGATAAAACCGTTCACAACTTTTAAAAATATTCAGATCTTGCTAAATATTGACTATTCTTATACAGGGTGTTTTTTTTTTTAAAGTAACCCAATTTTCAAATTGTATAAAGTCCCTCTTTACGAGTAGTAAATGTTCATTAGTTTATACCACTAGTTTGTTCGCTTCAATATCTATTAACTGGTCTGTATTGTCACAGTAATATTGCGGTTTTAGTTTCCTAATTTGATGTTACAGTATACTCCCTGTTTAACCGTAATGGGATTAATTGCGACACCAACTGGAAAAAAATACAATCTCGCCATCCCTCACAAAACAGACAATAATAGTGTCTCGCGTGACTTTGACTTGTTTTCTCTGAGTCCCCTGACAATATTAGTCCAAAAATAGCAATTCTCCCACCTACCGGAATCACCTATTCGCCTAACCGATAAATCTAGGCCTATTGAAGGTTTTGACAGTGGTATAAGATTGTGGCATATAATTTTCTGAGGTGCTGTTGCAGGATTTGCTTTTGTTATTGGAGTGGTTATTGGTGATTACGAAACGGTGTCTACTAAACGCAAACGGGTCGTATTGACAATACAGCAAAACTCGACATGATGCAAAACATTGATCGTGGTTTAACAGTAAACAAATATGCAACCAGTATAACATTGAGCATTGGTGATACAACAGTATCACGGTGATAAACGAAAGTAAGATAACAATAACAGCATAAACACTAACAATACTCCGTCGTCATCTTGTCACCATTTTCTGGTTGCTATGGTAACCAAGTCACGTGACCTATCAAGAGTTAGACGCTAGCGCTGCTGATCGCACAGTAGCTAACTAAAACTGTGGAACCAAGGCTACCGTAACACGTGCGCCCGACCGCATGGCAAAAATACATGAGAACTAATGACTAGATTCCACATGCACTGCTTACTGGAATCTGTTAATCCTCATTTTTAGTTGTTTACGTGTTTGCCTCAACTCCACTTTATCGCAGTTAATCGGGAGTTGACTGTATTGTGAAACAAACACAATCCTGGTTTTTAGCAAAGATCAAAGAGTGTTTCTTGTTGAAGAACAAGATACTATTTTCTTTGTGTCAAGAGGCGTTTGCAGGTGTGAGCATTCTAGTATTCACAGACTTGTTAAAGTTTTAAAGAAACTGGTTCTGTAGGAACAGAAAACAGAACAGAAGGCTGACTGAATGAATAATGAAGAAACGTTGAAAGATGTTAAGGGTTAATTTAGAAAATACTCCTTAAATCCTTTAAGAATTTTAAAACAACTTAAGCAACTTGCCTACTCACACCTGCAAACTTAACTCATACGCCTCTTGACATAAAGAAAATTATCTTCTTCTTGAGTATTCTTCAACAATAACCAATCTTTGGTTTTTACTAAAAAACCATGATGGCATTTGTTTAACAATAACATAAAATTAGGTAATCAACCCCACAATATAACTGCAAAAATACAGACCAGTTCATAGATATTGAAGTGAACTAACTCGTGGTATGAACATATATTGCTCGTAAAGAGTGACTTACTACAGTTTGAGAGTTGGATCGGGTTAAAAGAAAAAACACCATGTATATTTCCACATCTCAAATATGGATTAATTGTTAAAGGGAAAAATCTTAAATGAAAACGAGCAGAAACTGGCTACAAGAAGTTAGTATAATGTTAGTATAAGGAGATCAAGTTGTACGCAAATTTTTACTGAGAACGGTTTAATGACTTGATCCTATGTTTACATTTTTTAGTGTATCACCAATTTTAAAAACCAACTTTCTAAAATTTCATATGAGAACAGAATAAGTAATTATTATAACTTGAAAAAAAAGCAAGACTTATCAGTGACTTTTTGTATAAAAATTAAAAAATATCTCTTGAGCATAGCCTTCTACTCCAAACATGAGTACACAACGGACAAAAGTAAATGAAGACAATTTACTTGATTTTTTCATTGTTTTTGTTTGTATTCAATTATGTTTTCCTATGCATTGTGTATGCCACAGAATCAAGATTTCTTTTTCTTCCTTACGGTTTGATGCCTCCTCCTTAAGCATGTCAACGTTTAGGTTTGCTAAACCAGTGTTTTGATGAAGTGTACTTGATTTTTTGCAGAATGCTTACAACTGCTGGATAGCCGCTTGTCTGTACGTCTTCACTCTGCTGTTCTCCGGACACCAATTCTACGTCAACAGCCGCACTTCTATGAGTCTGTAAATCCAACCCCAACCTCGTGTAACTTATTGTATGTTTTCTAAATAGCTTTTACTTTGGTTACGGTGTCATAGAAGCTAGTGTTCATATAATGAATCCACATTGTAAAAAATTGTTGTGTATAGTCGTCAGGTTTTAAAGTTACGTAGGATGTTAAATGTGTACCAAATTAAATAATTCTTTGGGTGATAATGATCAATGTTACCTTATGTTGATTGTTGTAATGTGTTCACCCTAACAGTATTTGTGTTGATATTTCTATTATATAAATAACTCTTATTGTATTAGCATACCACACCAATTGTTTTTCATGTATGATTAAGTTGTATGTAAATTCTAATGATTACATTCCTACAGTGACAAGTCTATGCTGATTATTTTTGTGTTCCCTTTCCAAGTTAAATGTTGGAAACCATTGAGCATTTAGGTTCCAGGGATGAGGGGGCTGAAACATTTATACATATCTTTCAAACTACGGTAATGATTCGTTTTATGATTTCCTGTGGTTAAGCTGGATAGCTATGTCTATTGTCTACATATACTACCCAGTTGGCATAACCAACTAAGAAGCAAACATAACATAACTAAAAAATTAAACAAAATCGTGCGAAGAACGGGTACGTCAGCTGGGAAACTTTATGTCCACTTTCAAAGTACAGGAACAGGTGTATCACAGGGTCAGTAGTTTGATGCCAGTACCAGAGAACAATGGTCTGCCTTTTTACAAATAAACTTTGCAGGCGACAAAAACACTGAATGTAATATTAGATGTGAAAACTGTGCACATTTGATTTTTTTACCTTAAAAATACTTTGATATTGTAACACCACAGTCATGTTGCTGTAATATAATATTTTATCCTTGGCGAAGCACGGATACACAGCTAGGTAAAAGTAAGGGTCACATTGATACTCCTAGATGAATAGCCCTGCTATTGAATTCCTCTTACCTTCAGTCCTCTTTTTCCTTCAAACCATTTTTTTTATATGACTGGTTCTTCTTGTAATCCTACTACTTTGAAGTTTATACTTGATGATTTTCACCTTGCTCAATCCGTCCATCCTTCTCGAGGCAAGACTCTCCACGTGTGTCAGTTATAGCTAGCTATCAGGTCACCACTCTCCACCGCCAGTCCAGGTGTCACAGCTCTTGAATATGACTGGTCCACCTGATCCACCGTTGAGAACATTGTTATCTGGGCCAGATGACCACCGGTTTTTATCGAGGTTGATACTCCTCCTCCTCGTAGCTGATCTGGCCAAGGGACCTAACTGGGGGTTATTGGCAGACCCGGCCAAGGGACCTAACTAAGGGTTATTGGCAGACCAAGCCAAGGGACCTAACTGGTGGTTATCAGCAGACCCAGACAAGGGACCTAACAGGGGTTTATCGGCTGACCCGGCCAAGGGACTTAACTGGGGGTTGTCGGCTGACCGGCCAAGGGTTTTGGTGACCTGGCCAAGGGACCTAACTGGGGGTTATGGCAGACCCCCACCTAACTGGGGTTATCGGCAGACCCAGCCAAGGGACCTAACTGGGGGTTATAGGAAGGGACCTAACTAACAGGGGTTATCGGCTGGCCAAAACCCTAACTGGGGTTATTGGCAGACCCGCCAAGGGACCTGTTATAACCCGCCTGAGGGTTATTGGCAGACCAAGCCAAGGGACCCTAACTGGGGTTATCAGCAGACCCAGACAAGGGACCTAACAGGGGTTTATCGGCGGTTGACCCAGCCAAGGGACTTAACTAAGGCTGGGGGTTATCGCAGCTGGCCAAGGGACCTAACTGGGGGTTATTGGCAGACCCGGCCAAGGGACCTAACTGGGGGTTATCGGCAGACCCGGCCAAGGGACCTAACAGGGGGTTATCGGCTGACCTGGCCAAGGGACTTAACTGGGGGTTATTGGCAGACCCGCCAAGGGACCTAACTGGGGGTTATCGGCAGACCCGGCCAAGGGACCTAACTGGGGGTTATTGGCAGACCCGCCAAGGGACCTAACTGGTGGTTATCAGCAGACCCAGACAAGGGATCTAACAGGGGTTTATCGACTGATCTGGCCAAGGGACTTAACTGGGGGTTATTGGCAGACCCGGCCAAGGGACCTAACTGGGGGTTATCGGCAGACCCGGCCAAGGGACCTAACTAAGGGTTATTGGCAGACCAAGCCAAGGGACCTAACTGGTGGTTATCAGCAGACCCAGACAAGGGACCTAACAGGGGTTTATCGGCTGACCCGGCCAAGGGACTTAACTGGGGGTTATCGGCTGACCCGGCCAAGGGACCTAACTGAGGGTTATTGGCAGACCCGGCCAAGGGACCTAACTGGGGTTATCGGCAGACCCGGCCAAGGGACATAACTGGTGGTTATTGGCAGACCCGGTCAAGGGACCTAACTGGGGGTTATCGGCAGACCCGGCCAAGGGACCTAACTGGGGGTTATCGGCAGACCCGGCCAAGGGATCTGGGGTTATAGACAGGATATTAATGGGGGGGACTGGCCAAGGGACCATTATATCTAACAGGATGGGATCATTGTAGACATTATTTTAAAGGTAAAGCATTACCACAAGGTTGTGTTAGTACATTTTGTCTTGAGTTGCCATAGAAATTATGCGTTGCATTGTTAATGTTAATATTATTAATTTGTAAAAAAATTAAGTTACTAGCTTTAGTTAAAATTAATTTTGTGTTTACTTAAATAGCCGTATTGCAATTTCACTATAATTGATCATACACTTTTAGATATTGTATCAAAATGTAAGTGAATTTACAATGTGTTAATTAAACTGGGACGGCTTAGTAGCTTTTGAACGGCACAAGATAATTAAACGCACCAAATTATACAGAGGTCTAAAAACCCCTTTTCGCACCCTAGCCTAGGGTCTATAAATCACTTTTCTACGTAGTGGTTGACTCAATGGTGCCAGTGGGGTGCGCCAACTACTTTAGAACAGGGCGTTTAGTAGTCTTGAAAAGTCTGGAAGTCTAGTCTTGAACTTTAATGAATTTAAGGAAGTCTTGAGACTCGCTTGTTCCCAAAACAAGTGTCTGCTACAGCCTCGTTGTTGAAGTGCCACTAATTCTAATTGCACACACCGTGTAGTTATACGTATTCCATTTACCAAACCATGAGTATCTATCGATCTTTAGAATGTCAAATAGCGCCGTCACTTGACAAGCTAGCCTACCTGTGCTATTCAAATAATCCTTGTGTGAAGTAGGCTTTCAATAACATAACTGATGAGCTGAACAATAGCACGTGGCCAGCTGCCCTAGCTCATCTAGTCCCTATGCTTGTGCTAGGATGAGCTGGCTAAGATTCTGATTTGATGCCCACATAAAGGGAACACAATTTTATCTTTGATAAATACTTATAGAGTTATTATTTTGTAATTATCTTTTTAAATATAATATATTTTGTCTGTTATTATGAAAAACAAAGATTAATTATAAAAAGTTTGGATTTAAATCAGTTAAGGTAATGGATGTTTTAGTAAGAAAGAAATTACAATTACCTTATTGCCTGTAGGTCCTAGATGTGTTGATCTATTGCACGATGCATTTCGGGCACAAGTTGCCCATTTTCAAGTAAATGCCCGAAACTTGTGCCCGAAATGCATCGTGCAATAGATCAACACATCTAGGACCTACAGGCAATAAGGTAATTATAATACTTAAAGAGGTCCTAAACTGGGATAAATAAATTCTTTAAGAAAGAAATGTTAAGAGTCTAAAAAATCTAAACCCCCTCCATTGATGTAGCGGGGAACATTTCTCGTACAACCACAAACATGTTTTCAATGTTTTATTTTATTTTTTATTAATGTTATGCCATATCTTGATGGGTATGAGAAATAAAATGGTTTTGCGCCCCCAGAAAATGGAATCGATGTGCACACGCCCATTCCATTGCTACAAAAAAGGTTAGACCAACTACCTCATCCAATACTGTTGGAATGTAAAATAAATAAATAAATGCCAAATATGGTGGTTGCCGTATCGTAAGCGGTGAACCTCACTGCGGTCAGAAAGAGGGGGAGGGCATTGACTTTAAATGTATATTAAAGCGTATATATGTAAAGCGTACATAAATACATTAATAAGTTATAAGTCTTGACTCACAAAAAATTTCCTTCTTGCCATCACTAAGAAAAGTGTCTCCATTTCAAGAACTCCCGGACGGAGTAAAATAGTCTCGCTCTCAACCAATCGGTCAGCTGCGTTTTCAGTCTCCTTGGTCCCAGTCCTTTGGAGTGCACACTCATACCCACGGCCATCTCAATACCCGCGAGGCACGGGCTACTCCGCACGGTATGGCAACCGCGCTCGGTTATGCATTTTACGACCAAACAATATCTTTATCCAATTTTTTTCTCTGATCCTAGTAATTAAATGCATTTAGTTACAAGCAATATACAGGCAATGGTTGAAAGTGTTAATCATAGTGGTCAATTAAGCTTTTATATATATATAATAGTACGTATAAACTGGGTCTAGTTAGATTTTGATGACTTTAAATGTACATTCAAAATCAATGTTTTGATGTTAGTTATATATATTTAGGTACTCTGTGGTTGGCTCTAACTTTAATTTTTTTTAAATAAAGATAACTGAAAAAAAGAGAAGGAGCATGTGCTAACCTCAAATTTATTTCATGTAACGACAGACCAACAATAAGTATCAGACATTCTGCTAAAATTAGGCCTAAATAAATAAACAAAACAACTGTGCCCGGACACAAGACATTACGAACACTATTGCTTTTTTAATAATTGTGATATTCTAATATTGAGAATTATTTTAGGCCCTTTTTCTTTCTAGCCTAGGTAGATAGTGCATTACTGTACCTAATATTTACTTGTTCGAAACATGAAGCAGTTAGACGATGAAAAGACCCGAGCCGTGTTTGAAAAGCTTTCTAAATAGTAAGTTTCATGTTTTATAAGTAGCTTTGTTTTTTTAGGTTATCGTATTTACTACACGCTCATCAATGAACTCTGTGCCAAGTCAATATAAGCCTTGTGTATGAATAAAAAAAAGGAATTGGTCCTCACCAATTTTGTCATGACAAATGAAATTGGCTCAGAATATTTTCACGCTGAAATATTAATACAAAGTTTTGGACATCTTGTAGCTTTTACCTTTAACTCACAATCTTTATCTTCACAGAGCACTTTTGGTTGCATGTACCTAGTCGCTTAACACATTCGCTGCTAGCGGAACAGAACCGTGTCATGGTCATAACATTGAATAAAATACAAATTTTCATTTTAAACATGTCCATATCAGTGAATGTGTTCAATCCTTCTAGAATTGGAATGCCGTATTAATAGCCCCAAAAGTATTTGAAGGTACACTTACTTTATCAACTATTTATTGTTTCAGCATTGGAGCCAATGTTAAGATACTCATTGACCGACCTGATGGGGCCTATTGCTTCAGAGAACGCAAGCTGAGAGTTTACTACCTTTCTGAGAAACTGGCGGCTCTCGCCAGCAACATTGGTCCAGACCATCTTCTTAGTGCAGGGACATGCTTCGGCAAATTCACTCAGAGCGGAAAATTTAAACTTCACATTACAGCCCTCAACTACCTAGCCCCTTATGCTCAAGTAAGATTTCCTGCTGATGGGTTTCAAAATGTATCTGATATAATCTTATAACGTTGATTAGTGCTTTCAACTTAAAAGATTCAAACGTTTAATAAGTGGAAAATAAACTTTCAGATCGTCTGGCTTAACTGATTTCGCACATGAGATTTTACCTTGTACATCAATGTAGTTTTTCCTGTTGGTATTAGAACTCTCAAGTTATCAAATATCATGTGATACTAAGTTGAATTTTTAGGGAAAGAACCACAGTCAACTTGATCACTATTCAGATCACCCAATAATTACAGTGAAATGATTATTTGATTTCTGATTTGATATTCCAAAACTTCAAGTATTGTAAGTCATATTGTAATAACTGTCTGTTGGTACTTTATGCCAGAAATTAAAAATACATTTCTTCTGGATATATTTTTAGCTTTATGCCAATGATCACATTGATTTGTAAAACAAAGATTTCTTATTCTATACAGATTCAAAATATGCCAAATTTCCTTATGAAAACAATGAAAAAGTTCCTATAAACATGGGTCCTAAAATTTTTCGCAGCCATTTTGTATTTTTACTTAAAATTTATATCTCCAGAACGCTTTGACCGATTCAAACTTGGTAGGGTGTTTATTGTCATAAGGTGAATTAAAAAAAAAGATTATTTCATAAAACCCACGAAACAAAATGGCTGTTTAAATTTTCAAATTAAAATACTTCAAGAGTAGTTGTATTTATAATTTACATAAAGATACATACTCATCTTTCCAAATTTTACATTAATATTTTCATACAACTGGTACATTTACCAGTTGTAAAGACGAAAAATAAATGAAAATGTTATTGTAAAATTTTGAAAGATGAGTTTGTATCTTTATGTAAAATTATAAAATACAACTTTTTACTAACTTGTAAAATTTTTGTATTATAAAACATTTTCCTTCATGGTATTTCAATTTGAAAAATTTTGATACATTTTACCAGTTGTAAAATAATTAAAAAATGAAAATGAAATTGTAAAATTTGGAAAATGAGTTTGTATTTTATGTAAAATTATGAAATACAACTTTTTTTACTCTTGTAAAATTTTTGTATTATCGCCATTTTCATGGTATTTCAATTTGAAAATTTAAATATCCCATTTTGTTTCTGTGGGTTTTATGAAATAATCTTTTTTTCTTAAATTCACCTTATGACACATAAACATCCTACTAAGTTTGAATGCAATCGGTCAAACTGAGATTTAAATTTTTCAGTAAAAATACAAAATTGTAACGAAGAATTTTAGGACCCATGTTTATAGAATTTCATTGTTTTGCATAAGAAACCCACCCCTGAAATTACGCCCTATTTTGAATACCCTGTATATGCAGTTAATTGTGTGGTAGTTAATAATATTGAGAGATAACCTTTTTATTTGTTGAAAATATCCTAATTATTTTTTTTAACCTTGGTATTTTTATTTTAAAGGCATCATCAGAAGTGACAAAGATTTGCCTTCAATCGTCTTAAGGGAAAGTTGATTCGGTTAAGTTATTGCCACAGTTGTACTCTTCTGATTAGAATATTGTTTTCTCAGCCTGATTAGAATATTGTTTTCTCAGCACAAGATTTGGGTGAAGCCAGCAGCTGAACAACAGTTCCTCTATGGCAACAGTGTGACTAAAGCGGGCTTAGGACGAATCACTGAAAACACCCAGAGATATGATGGTGTGATCGCATACTCTATGAATGACACTCCTTTGGTCAGTACCAATTGAAAATATTGTCATAATACAGGGTGTTTTTTTAAAACGCAACCCAACTTTCAAACTATAGTAAGTCATTTTTTACAAGCTCTATATGGTCATACATTGTATCATTGGTTTGTCCACTTCAATATCTATCAGATGGTTGTATTGTTGCAGTAATATAGTGGTTTTTATTTCCTAATTTCAGTAATTTGATGTTATTGTGAAATAATCACAATCGTGACTTTTAACAAAGATCAAAGAGTGTTTATTGTTGAAAAGTACTTAAGAGAAAGATATTTTTTTGTGTCAAAAGGTGATTAAAATCAAGTTTGCAGGCACAATTAGGTTATTTGCTTTTGTTATTTCAAAATTCTTAAAGAGTTCTTAGGAGAATTTTCTAAGCTAACCCTAACATCCTCCATCACTTCTTCATTCAGTACAGTCCGCCTTCTGTTATGTTTTCTGTTCTCTACGGAACCTGTTTCGTTAAACCTTTTAACAAATCTGTGAATTTCAGATTTGTTTGGAATACTTACACCTGTAAACTTGACCCCAAACGCCTCTTGACAAAACAAAATATTATCTTGCTTTTAAGTTTTCTTCAACAATAAACACGCTTTAATCTTTGTTAAAACCCATGATTATAATATCAAATTAGGAAATGAAAACCACTACATTACTGCAACAATACATAATATCAGTCTGATAGATGTTGAAGTGAACAAACCAATAATACAATGTATAACCAGATATCGCTAGTAAAAAATTACTTGCTATAGTTTGAAAGTTGGGTTGCGTTTAAAAAAAAAACACCCTGTATTTTTAAATTTTAAGCTAGTTTTGCCCAAAACTATTGTTTTTAGTTTTATAAAAATCTTTAAATAAAAAAAATGTTGCTATTCAAAGGAATAGAAAAGAAAGCAGGCTCACCTGGATAAAGTTGAAACACATGAGATAACACAAACTGTCACTCCTAGACAAGATATATACGTTACAGTACATTTGGCGTTTGAGCTCCACAGCTACTTTTCTAATAACACATTGTAAGAAACCTTTTCCTTGTGTTTAACATGAATTGTTGTTAAGCATTTGCTCATCAAGAAACTCAACTTAGTAGAGTGTACCCCTAACCTGATAACTTCCCATAATATGGAATATTTAACATAGTAAAATATATAGTAATTTCAAAATCAAGTTAGCTGCTCAAAATACAGCATCTAAATTAAAATAAGAAAGACAAAATTATAAGACTTATATGGACATTATTTCACCATATTTACCAGTGGCTTAAGCCCATTCTGGCATTTTAAATTGTAATTCACCTCTCATTTCACCAATATTGTATCATTTCCATTTCATCAAAGTCAACACAATACACATTGTACACTGACTTAATAAATTATTATTAGTTTTTGTCGATATGGTGTTGAAGGTGGTTCATTCATTATTATTCAGCACACCTTCTTTTATAGTAAAAATTAAACTATTTTTAATTTTTCAATATGCCAATCAGCTATAAATAATAAATTATTATTAGTTTTATTGCCGATAATGTAATAAATGCTTGTTGGGTTTTGGTAAAATATGGTCTTTTTCACTGTCTTAACTTATTACCTTTAAGTGTTGTGTTTGTTGGTTATCAATAGTTTTTTTATAGTTCATTTCAATGGACTAAGTTGACATTATTTAGTGTGCAAAAAATCATTGATATGATCAGGAACTTTCGGTAAAACTCTGCGTGAACATTTGCACAGCAACAAATCTTGATTATTCTTAGGCTATAACATCAATGTGATAACGACAAAAGTCATGCTTTTCAAAATAGAGCAAATATACTATTCATTGGTGTGCAAATAGACTAGTTTAGAATTTATTGTATTGTAATTTTACAACCCTAAAGTGACTTGTACATTTATTTTACAGGGATTTGGAGTTGCTGGCAAAAGTACGACAGAATGCAAGCATGCTGATCCCATGGCCATAGTTTTGATCCATCAAGCAGATGTGGGAGAATACATCAGAAATGAAGATACTTTAACATAATATAAATACAGAGTTAACCTTATATTGTGTAAATTTTAAATTTTCCTACACTAGTCTTAAGTTGTTGATTTTGAAAATTGAGGAGTTGCTCTTTTGATTTACGAGGTCTGTCCAATAAGTTCGCGAACTGGTTCAATATAGCGACCTTGAGCTCCGCCCACTACATCACGTGACTACTAGACATCCAATGAAGCATCAGTGCTCGTTTGACAGTCGAGCTGTGCCTATCAAGCTGTTAGTGTCAGTTAATATTTTTCTTGTTTTTGCTGTTTGTCAAAAAATCAAGATTGATGAAATCACTGAACAACGAATCAACATCAAGTTTTTAGCGAAACTAGGGAAAAGCTCTCATGAGGCCGATTTTGTGTCAAGGCGATGGATGGATCCTTTGACAACCCCTGCACATTCTGCTTTGATCGTTCGTGAATTTTTGGCAGAAAATTTATCACCCTCTCTTGCCAATATTGCCCCTGTGACTTTTCCAAAATGCAAAGAATGGTCCATGGGCGTGCGCCCACAAGATCAGAAAATCACAGGCAGGATGAACAAGCAAAACAAAGAATTCAGAAAGAAGCAAGGGCAAGCTTGTTAAACTCCTGGCAGGATAGATGGGACAGAGAGATAACTGGAAGATGGACGATAACCTTTATCCCATCAATCAAAGATTGGATAGAAAGAAGCCAATGGAGAGAGTAGCTACTATCTAACACAGGCTCTAACAGGGCACGGTGCTTTAAAAGCTACCTTCATAGGATAGAAAGCTACAAGATGGCACATGAAGATGCAAAACAGAGGACACTGCTAGACACACATTATTTGAATGTGAAAAGTACACAGCGGAAAGAGAGACTCTTTTCATCAGTTTAGGTAGAAGGCTGTATACAAACAACCTCATTGAAACGATGCTAAGCACAAAGGAGCAATGGGAGACAGTTGAAGGCTGGGTCAGAGGCATAATGATGCAAAAAGAGAGAGAACTGAGACAGATAGAAGGTGACTAAAAGTCAACAGCTGCCTCTGACCAAGAAGAATGCTCAACCAGCGGTTCCTTGGCCAGAATGGCTGAAGCGGAGGGGGTTTTAGTGTTTTTAAATTTTTTTCACACACGGGAGCTCAATGAAAACCGGAGCCCTTATGGTGCAAAAGCATTTCACCCTCAGGAAAAAAAAAAAGAAGCAAAATGGTGATGCTAGGGCATCACTCGATCAACTTGATGTTGATGCGTTGTTTTGATTTCATCAATCTCCATTTTTTGACGAACAGCAAAAACTAGTAAAATATAAACTGACACTGACAGCTTGATAGGCACAGCTCAACTGTCAAAAGAGCACTGACGCTTCATTGGATGTCTAGTAGTCACGTGATGCAGTGGGCGGAGCTTTACGTTGCCTCAAGGCCGCTATATTGAACCAGTTCGCTAACTTATTGGACAGACCTCGTGATATGTATTTATTGCAACTGTTAGAAAGTTAACACTTCCCAGTCCCCATAGTTTTGACACCTTCAGTGGTGGCTTCGCAATAACAAAAAAAAAGACAGAGAAAGAAATATTTCAAAACATTTTGAACTGTAGTAATGATGTGTTCAAGCAGTAAAATTAGTTCTTTCTTTCTAACACTTTACTCATTAAATCAACCATATTTACTATTTAGTGATACAGTAGACGCTCGCTCGAACGGACCTCGCTCGACTGGATTCAGGATGGTCCGGACCACCCCTCGGTAAAAAAGAATTAAATTTAAATAAACAAAAAACATATTTTTTTGTTACATACAGTATTTTTAACATCAACGTTAAACGCTAGTAATTTAAACAATATTTAATGACAATATAGTGCACTAACGCCACGCTGACAATACCGAGAAACGCAACTGAGTTCTGAGTTTGCGAATCGATGCTGGGGTTGTCAGGATACACCGCAGACTGGAGCAGGGAGTGGATCGATAATGTCAGGCTATCTACTGCGACCGGCGAAGTCAACCCTCCCCGCCCTGCACTGTCACAAATGTAAACAACAGTGAGTCACCTGCAGCTGATTCGTGATGTGATATCTGTATTGTGATAACTTGTGTTAGTGTGTCGGGTGATTAAATTGTGTGATTACGATGGCGACAAAAGCGCAAGAGAGTGTACATTCGTATGGAGGAATTTTATTAAAATTAGAAACCTTTTTTACTGTAAATATGAGTTGTACAGAAATTGTAAAATACAGTATTTTGAACAAAATAAATACATTGTTGAATGTTAAATGTGTTTTTATTTCGTAAGACCTTCAGTGTGAGTACTGCCTACGAGAGTGAGTGGTTTTAAGGTGTGTGGCTCAGCCAAACATGTCAGTAACCGATCTGGACCTCAAATTACGTCATCTTGAGTCTATTTTGATCGATCCTTACGCACCAGGATATGCTTATCGGTATTCCCCGATCGTCCGGATATTTCGAAATCTGGACCACCCTTCCGCCACATTAGTCCGTTCTATCGAGGGTCTACTGTATTCCAATTCTACCCTGTGATAAAATCATGTATGTACTCGATAGTTTGTGGACACCACTTCAGTTCACAAACTGTGATAAGAAATCACCCCGGAATGATGAGAGATGAGAAATAGAAAAAACTCCTACAATAATAACACATTTTCAAGATGACATAACTAGCAGTCAGGTTTAATTAATAAAAGAGTGATTAATAATGAAAAACAAGTATATATTTGTATTATAACTAGATATAAAAGCTTGAATATACTTATATATTATACAACTGGACTTAATTATCTAAAAGACTAGGTTAAGTCCATGATCTACAATCTTATCGGAAAAGAATTTCAATACAAATCACCGAGAAAATGAAGCAGACACTGATGTCTCGCAATAGAATAATTCAAACAGAAACAAAACTATCTAGTATCTACTATAATCTAAACATTTACAAAATAATTGCTTTGATTTAATTGCTTATATTAAGCAGTCTTATATCAGATTGGCATACTCATTAACAGATTTTTGGCTTTCTACATTGTACAATCTAGTTCTAGATCACCTGAAGAAATAATAATGCCCATGACAAGTTATCTTGAAGTGAACTCATAAAGGTAGAATGATTTTGAATTGGGAATGGATCCAGTCGAATAGATAGTCATTCGATTGAGGTAGGGAGTAAATGCAATGAAGGCACTTGGTGCAATTCTACTTTGACAGAATAAATCTTCGTATTCTACCTTTCCCAGGACCTAAGAAATAATCAATAAAGTAAAAACTCAATCTACCAACACAAAAATTCTTGTTTAGATGGAAAGTATATACCTATAAACTAACGGTTGAAATTAACAAAAAACCTTTTTTAATTACGCATGCATTTATTGTAACAGTATTATCTTAATATTGTCCAGTTGGCTAAGTGTAATTATATAAAAACTCACTGGTATCAGATTCAGTCACACTTTTACTTGTGCCTAGTTCTCAACTGTCGTTACATTCGTTAGTTGTTGACAAACACGTAAAACTACTCTAACGTAATACTTTCTCAAATACATCTACGGTCTCCAGATCAGATTGATGTTTCTGTTTACGATTCTCGTTTGTAAATCGTGTCGAGCATCTTGAAGAATAAGTCGTGGTTCAGGCCAGCAGACAATTGTTGGATGTGCATCGTGATCAGGTTGTAGCTTTCTTCCTCGTAAGTGGCGAAAATGTGCGGAAGGTTTATTTGGTTGTAAATCTCCTTAACAGCTTTCACCTTTTCCGGGTCCGATGAACCATAGCATTCCTAAAATATGACGATGATGCATATTGGTAACAGTCAAAGTAGTGTTAACAAACTTAACTAAATTGTATTAGGCAAAAATAGTTATGTTAAAAAAATAACTTAGTGTAAAGATAAAAAATTTAAAAAAGAAAAGATTTTATTCTTGGGACATTTGATAAGGACACCAGACGATAGTTAAAAGGAAAATAATAGAGAGGTTATGAAAAAGTAACAGCAACAGAAGATTTGAAAAACAAGACCAAAACTCAACTCTCAGGATACTTTAAGATTCACACTACCGATAAAAATCAACAAGCAGAGACTGGGAAGGGTGATTTCTGCAGAAGAAAGAAAAGAACAAAGAAATATTGGGAATAAGAGAAAAAATCTAGTTTCTTGACTTAAGTGGACTAATGTAGGCTGGAAAATGAAAAAAAGATTGAACATAGAAACATTTGTTGTAAAGCTATGGTGTTCTAAAAAATCAAGGACTGCATTTCACGGATGAAATATTACACTGAATATTGTTTTAATGGAAATAGCCACCACTCTCTAGAAAAACACTTGCATATGATTGCATTAACAAAAAAATTCATACTCATATTATGGCCATAAAATAGCGGTCACCGCTTCCTAGGAAACCATAACATTAGATTTTGTTGAATATATTAGCTGTTTTGATACAGTTCTTATTTAAATCGAAATTGAATGAGCTAACTTTTTAGATCAAAGCTCCGTCACCCTGACGCGCAAAAACAACTGTGAGTAGGATGCACTCAGTAGGATGCACTCTCACAGTTGTTTTGCACGTGAGGGTGACTGAAGCTCTTCAACTGCTGTTCTGGGTGAGTCCTTCTTTTAGTACCCAAGGTTTGTTTTAGTTATTAAATGTTCAAGAGTATTTTCAGGATAGGCATTCAATGTAGCTGTGTCATATAATGTTCACCATGTTCCTTCAACTAGGTCTTAGGTCAAGGGTATACTAAACCGTTATTTATAAAATTGGAAATTCACACTGTAATTAACATCCACATCTATGACTTATTGGCTTATGTTTTAAAAAACCCTCACCTAATCAAACATAAATCTCATGTATATAACACTAGACACAAATCTGAGGCCTCCATTGAATTTTATAGATTAACCAAAACTGCAAATACTGTAGCTACATTATTGTATCATTAAAAGTTTATAACAAGCTAATTGGGACAATTAGTAAGAATAATGTAAACACTTTTAAAATTTGCAAATCCTTTTTACAATTTAAATGAGTTTCTAAATATGTCAAAATATTGATTTTTAGTATTTAATTAGTTATTATTGTGCTCATGTCTCATTGTATTTTCTATCTGTATTTTCTGCTTAAAATATGTCAGTTTTGTACTATTTTCTGACTGTAAATGCTGACTTTGTTAATGCTTGATGTACAAGTCTTACAACAATAAAATATTTATTTACTTTAACGTAGTGTAAGGTTAGGTTGGAAATTGGGTGAAGTTTCCCAACTGCCAAAAACGTAGGTTGCAGTTTTTCTACCAAAGTGGCCGGAAAAGTCTGAGCTAAAGTATATTCTAATTGATCTCTGCCGCTATAAGAAACTTTCAATCTAACAGAAAGCCAACATTTGATTTGGAGACTCACCTCCAACACTTTCCTCTGGTCGGGCTTGCACCTCTGCAGAGCGACAACTGCCAGCCACGAACACTTGCCGTCCTCGATGTCTGTGCCCACCTTCCCCGTCACCTCCGGGTCTCCGAAACAGTCCATGTAGTCATCCTGTCAAAACACACCTTTAGACCATACTCACAGTGATCAGCTTTGCCGGGGATATACCTAGTACCTACTTAAAGAGTTGGCCAATGGATCAAACACTGTTAAAATAATGTAAAAGTAGCTTTTTATGATTGGTATCATAAGAAGGACCAAAGATTAAATAATTATTCTATGATAGCAGGAGTGGCCAGGCTCTTTTAAGTTGACTAGATAACGTAGTAACCATAGAATCAGAAAAAAACTCAAATAATCTTAAATGTAAAGGTAAGGAATAGCTAGTTATTAGTACAGGGTGTATCAAAAAGAATCATCCGATTTGAAAAATCATAACTAATCTGTTATTGAAGGTACAGCATGAAAATTGTACTGTGTGAAAGTAGAAACTGCCGAGTTTTACGTAGTTGCCGCTAGGTAGTAGCAGTGTGCTTGAGCGAGCGGCCATTTCAGTTCTTGTGAAGATGGCGTCCAAACAACAGAAAGCATTTTGTGTTCTCTGTTTCGCTGGCGCGAGTCAGTAATAACTGTTCAGCGTGACTTTCAGATAAGTATGGTTGTGATCCTCCTACAGCACAAAGCATTAGGCGATGGCATGAACAATTTCAAGAAACAGGTTGTCTGTGTAAAGGCAAATCGCCGGGCCGCCCCCAATTGGCTGATGCTGATGTTGAGCCATTGTTTCACTCGCAGCCCGAAGAAATCTGTTCTTAGTGCTGCTCGACAGCTCAACATGTCTTCGATGTCTTGTGTTGCGTCGCCGCCTACGCATGAAACCTTACAGAATTCAGTTACTACAAGTTCTTCATGAAGGTGACAGAGAACAGCGTTTGGAGTTTTGTGAGTTCATTCTTGGCAAAATGGGTAGACGACAATTTGGTTTCGCGTCTAGTGTTTAGTGATGAGGCAAAATTCCATTTAAATGGCAAGGTAAACCGCCATAATGTGAGAATATGGGGTACAGAGCAACCACATGAAATTGTAGAACATGTGAGAGACTCACCGAAATTCAATGTGTTCTGTGCTGTTTCAAGGTAAAAGGTATATGGTCCTTTTTTCTTTGGTGAGAACACTGTTACGGGCATAGCTTACCTTGATATGCTTCAAATCTATCTTTTCCCCCAGTTGGAGGATGATTCCAATAACTTTATTTTTCAACAGGATGATGCTCCTCCCCACTGGCATCTGGCAGTGCGCGAATTTTTAAATCAAAATGTTCCTGCACGATGGATTGGCCGCACTGGTCAAAATGACGAAGCCTTACATTACTGACCTCCAAAGGTCACCGGACCTCACCGTATGTGACTTTTTCTTGTGGGGGTTTGTTAAAGACTCAGTGTATGTGCCCCCGTAACCAACAACAATGGATAACCTGAGGAATCGCATAAGAGCAGCTGTACAGGCTGTAACTCAAGACATGTTTGTGCTTCAGTGTAAGATGAATTAGATTACCGCATTGACATATGCCGTGCATCTAAGGGAAGGCATATTGAACATCTATAACATGGTAAAAAAACCTTTTTGAGTTCTCCTCTCAGCACAAACAAACTAGGTTTTTATATCTTAATTAGTTTTTTAAATATAGACATAACTAATCGGATGATTCTTTTTGCTACACCCTCTATTATAATTGAGAAATTTGATTTATTATAAAACATATATTTTTATATACAATATTTTTCAAATCCTCACCTGAACTTGAAAGAAATTCCCCATTTCCAGAAGTAAGGTCTTGGCTTGTCTATGCTTCTCTGGATCATTAATATCAGCCTAAAAATGTAAAAAATTAAAATAGACTTTCATTTTGAAAACACACAGCATTGAGGTACGCAGGTGTCCAGCATTTCAAGAAACCCCTAATTCTGTTATATTTTTCACATTTTGCCGATTTACCAGTTTCGGTGCACAAAACTATTGACGCACAAATTTTAATCTTACATTTAAAATGACCAAAATTGTTGAACTGCTTTTTTAATAGAGTCACAGTAACTCCTGTCCAAGTTTGACATGTAAAAAGTTATTTGTGGGAGACGACAGCAACCTCTAGTATTCCGTTAGCGTTCATCACAACTTTCCATGCCGTCTGCGGCAATATCTCAAATTTTGTTAGGGTCCGAGACGAAACCACTATTTTCTTTACCGTTTGCGCACAATCCCTAGACTGTCGCTAGCAATCCCGACCCAAGCAACAAATATCAAGGGTCCCATTTATGGCGATTCTAATCACAGCACCAATATCATTACTGATAGAATATAACACATGACTCCCTAAAGTCCTTTGAAAGAGACCCTGCCTGAAGGAAACTTACCATATGCATTGCCAAAGCCACCGGCAGATGGAACGAGTAGTAAGAGGTTTTGTACTTGACGATCTTGTTGTATCTGTCCATAGTGAACTTGTCCATTTTGTTTTTCGCCACACTCTGAGCTGTCAGAAGATCCAGTGACTGGCCCATGATCGTCTTGTGAGTAATCTGTCGACACACAATTTGTTATACAACATGCCAACATTAATTAACAAGACAATTTTTTAAAACCAAAACCTAAATTATTTTACAACTACTTTGGGTCTCTTGATACAGTACTTAGACTCTCTAAGCTATTGATTTCCTCATGATGAGTATAAAGAATGTACTCAACATAGGTTTTATGGAGTGAAAATTTTAAAAAGTTGCAAATTTACTGTTTTAAATCTGCTAAACAAAGCAGATGTGAAATCTACTTGCCTCTCAAGAAATAAATTATAATATAATTTATGATATACAAAAATATTGGGTCACAAAATAAAAATTACTAAAAGCAAAAAGGTAAATACATCAAAAACATACTGTTCCCGCTAGTATTACCATCTGGATGGTTACAAAGTTATATATGACATTGAAAAAATGAGTTGTTCTAAGAATGATTTATAAATTCAACAACACAATAAAAGGATTGTTGAATAAAAATGGGTTTGAATTTGACTTGAAAAATGGTTATATTGTCTTTTTAAATTTTAAATGGTTTAAGGTTTTATTTATTTTATTTTAATTTTACGGCCTACATAGGACCATGTTAGTCAGTTGCGGTTTCTGTCTTTCTTCTTTTTCTCAGCCCAGTACTTCTTCACCCTTTCTGAGAGCAGTTTTCTCTTTCTGAGAGCAGTTTCTTCCTTCATCCATTACCACTCTTCCTGTCCTCTGCTTATTCTGTTTTAACAGTAGTCTTGTCTATTTGTATTTTAATACGTTGAGTGTGTCTGTTTTTTCTTTAAGATCCTCTACTGTTAGGTTAGGTCGCAATAAACCTCAATTTTTTGTGCTAACCTCAATATGACTTGATTATAATGAATTATGTTCAAGTCTCTCATGTTCCTTGAAGTCTCTCTATTATGTCTTCCTTGACCTCTTTATTGTGATCCACCCCCAATTACAATTCTGTTAGTGGTTTTGCTAAAGTAGATTTCTTACTAAGTAACTCCACAGTAATCTCAATTAAAATCTATAATAAACTATGTTTTCTACCAACAAAATGTTTTATCTTTCTGCTCTATTCTAATTTTTTGACATATGTTTTATTTTAAATACAGTTATTTATTGTTATTTATTATATATACATTGTTATTTATTTTGCATCTTAGTAATGTAGCCTATAGATATTTATAACTAATGATATTTGTTTTTCAATGAATGTTTAACATAAAATGCAATACGATATTTATTTATTTATTTTATTTATTTATTTGTCACAGGTTCTATTTCCTTATAAGTTTTAAAAGGTGTTGAACAATTTATTATTTAGGGGAGGGCAATTCCTGAGATATTTAAGCCTAGGATATTCCAATTTATAATGACTACTATTTCTGGTTGTGTCATGGTTGTCAATATCATGGCCCGTTATTAAACCAATTGTTAGAAATGATAAATATATTTGTTTTAAATTTGTTCAGTGGAATGAGAATTCACGATTAGTCGAGTAAAAGAACAACTCTAAATAATGTAAAATAAAACTGTCTGTCCTACTGCATGAATATAACAAGAAAAGCCCAAATTAGAAGAAACAGTAATTAAGTAGAACCTCCTTTATAAGAGCTTGCCAAATCCAATTCTACTAACTGTACAAAAGCCAGAGATAGAAATAAAACAGCATAGGTTAAGGAGGGAGGGGTCAGCAGTCAAACGCTGAAAAGAGCATTTGATGCATTATCCATCATGCTTAGCTTTGTTGAACTGCCGCAGGACTAATTTAGTTCATATCTTGATTGTGAAAAATACAAAGCCTCTCAAGAATCCTCAGAAAACTCGCTAGATTATACTGACCCCTCTTCTTTCTGGGAGGAAACCCTTACCCCTTGAAGAGATAGCATTTGAAATTCCGATGAATGGACAGTCCTTTTCTCTAACGATGCGATCAGAAATTTCTGCTGGGGTTTTTGCTGCTGTATGGTAACGGAATCAACTTTTGACTTCTAGTTTTGATAGTAGACATTTTGAGTGTATTGTTTGTTTTATCTTAACTAGTAGTACATAGTTTGAACAAAGTCTAAATACAACCCTGGTACAATGATATAATGCATGGAGTAGTATATCACCCTTTGACAAGAATTTATTAAGAATTTGAAAAAGATAGGCTTGCACAAGTGACAAAATTGGATGACACTAGAGAAAGTTGACGCATTATCTCCAAAGTTAAGACTCCCTGTTCATACCCCCACCACTGCCTAGACATACTTACATCGTGGAACAGGTCCAGTGCTTGAAAGTAGAACGGCTGGTGGACGAAGTAGCGCCGCAGCAGCTGGTAGACACCGGACTCGATGAGGACGGCATCGTTGACTGCGTTCAGACCGACGTCAGCATTACGGTACCAACACAGCCGTCCTCGGCGGGTCTCCGAGCCATCGATCATGTCATCCAACACCAGGAAGAACGCTTGGAGCTGTAGATGTGAAGAGGGTTATAAGGAGGAACTGAAAGGATCTTAGTCATATTGTTTTTATAAGTTATATGAAAACATAGGTGCCAATAGATCTCTCGCAAGGCGTTATCTTGCAACTATGTGTGATTTTCGTATCCTGTGAAGTCATGACTTAGATTAATCATGCTTGGCCTCCTCTTTCAGCCATTTCAAAGTTTACTCTTGATGAAATGAATTAAATAATTTTTTACTCTTAGCTGTTTTGGGAGGATGGAAGTTGGTACTCTTATAGAACTACCTCTATTAAAAGAAGATAATTATAAGAAGTATAATTATTCTAATAGAGGATCCTACAAATGGTTCACTTACAATTCAAACAGGTTTTAAAGAAAAAAAGTGCATGTGTATTTCATTGAAATGGCACAGATCACCTTTATTCCTAAGGTAATTTCACTGACGCTGGGACAGATAACAAGACAAAAAAGGTTGTAAACATTTAAAAATTAACCAATATTTTATGTTGAAGATTAAAAAAAACATAAAATACCTCAGTCAAAAACTTTTGATATACGGTACTTTATACACCAAAATCTTTTCTATTAATAATAAGAACAAATCGTCCAGTTATACAAATTGATTTTCAAAATGAAGCTTGGAGTAAACCAAAACTGAAACTAGATGCATATGTTAAGCAGGAAGCAGTAATCTATTCGTTGCTGAGCTGAAGATAGAGCTAGGAGAGGAAGTAGAGATTTATCAGTGAGCTGAAGAGGGAACGGGGTCAGGTGTTTAGCATACTGACAATTAGGCTGACAAAGTCACACTGAGTGACATTGCTCTGGGTAAACAACAGAGTCAGCTGTCACGTGAACACAGCTGTTAGAATACTCTTCGGTAAATCATTTACATTGTACCAAGGAATGTACACATGTAACACAATTAATAACCCTATTCTATTGTAGTCATCAGCTAAACTAAAAAAGTCTGGTAATAGATAAATAATGATGTACAAAAGTAAATATATGATGAAAAAAGAACTAGCTTCAGCTAGTTTCATAATAATTATAAATTTGTGTGGCAATTTCTTTTAAAGTAAAGAAAATGTCTAAAATTATTGATCCTTGAACTATTTTTTTGATGTTAAATTTTGAAATTATCTAGTGAAATCTTTGGTGCAAATATCAAAATACACCCTATACGGAGTATAGTAGAGCTGTTTGACTAATAAATCTTATTTTTAAACGTTTTCTGGCTAAATACAACATTGTTGAAACATACCCATGAAGAAACATGTCAAATCTATTTCTCAAACTGCACTAAAAGTACAACCACATACATACATTGATTACATTTTAATGTTTCCCCGAAAATTTTAAACCATGTTCTTGCTACAAAACATATTGTGGGTTTTGCACCAGGACTTAAACTCTAATCTTAATTTTTTGGACGAGAAACAAAATCTATTTTGACATACCAAAAACTAAAAAAAAACATTGAGTTAGAAAATTACTATTGTTTCACAGGCACAAAAAGGAATTTGACTAAAAACTGAGATTGTTTCAGATAAAAGAATGAACTTACCATTTCGATGCACCAGCCCATGACCTGGACGTCCCGTATCTTGTCTGGGGTTTGGGCATCGGAGGAAGTCAACATTCGGTAAGCGAGGACTAAAGCTAGACCTCGGTTCTTCTTCCCCCCAGGCACATTGTACTGTAGGATCTGAAAACCATTTTTCTGTAAAGTTTCCAAACTAGTAGGCAAGAACCATGCAGTTTTTAAAACTACCTGATAAACTATTATGATTTTAAAGTCCAATAGCCTTATTTTAATCTAGAAATTCTGGCAGCAATTTGAATTATAAACTTAGATTACAAAAACTCATATTTTGGGTGATTAGAATTAATGAAAACCATATTTTTCTGGTAGCTTTACGAGGAAACACCTGCCAGTAGGTATATGACTCAGTTAAAGACTATTTCAAACAACTAAGAATCTTAACAGTGTACTCTCAGTATATTTTAGATACGGTATTGTACACTAAATTCAATACTTCAATCGACACATTAAACCCTTCTACTCACAATTACAACACTCGAAACAGAGGGGAAGTGGTTCCTTTTCATAGATTAAAATTTTACACAAAAAAGCCAACCTATATGGGTTTAAAATTTCTGAAATTCATTCCACACCAAATTAAGCAGGAAACTCAGTGCAATAAATTTAAAAGACAACTTAAAGAATACTTATTGAGTAAAGCTCTATACTCATTAGATGAATTTATCAATAATCAAGATTGTTAAAACATATATTTGAATTTAATTTAATTTTTATTTGTTTAAACTATTTAGTAATGTTTTGATTAATCTATCGTAGCCTATAGGCCTCCTATATGTAAAAATTAAATTTATTATGTAACAAATTAAATTAATTATGTAAGACATCTAATAAATGTAAAAATTCTGACACTATTCACATGTTACCATGTAATTTTTATGAGTAAAGAGTATTTGACTTTGACTTTATGCTAGGTAAACTTCAAATTTAAATTAATCATCATAAAACAATGAATTAAGTAACAAACCAATGTATAAATATTTAGAAATGTATTCATTCCCCCTTACCATAAATAGATAAATCATCATTGCCTATGTTAAAAGTTTCTTATTTCCAAGTCGCTATTGGACCTAAGTCTATGATAGTTCCCAACTAGAGAGTATGAGTATAAATAATTTTGTAAATATAAAAAGAATATAAATAAATAAATATTTTATTGAATTGACATGTTTACAAGCATGTATCTCAATCGTCCATTATTTTATCTAAAATTTTGCTTTCATCAACATCTAGATCCCTTTCAAACATACATTAAGATAACTGAGAATATATTTCAACTGTAAAATTCCACTCAATCCACCAAAAACTTTCTTTGATAACTTATTAATCAGCAGGTTTGGTGGAAGTTGAAAGTTGAAATATATCCGCAGTCACCTTCATACTCTGTGGTTGGAAACTACCATAGACTCAAGGCCAATAGCTCACATATCTACTAACCAAACGTTGACTAGCATTTTATAAGCTTTAGCATTGTACAAGTGAAACCATCTCGGCTCATCAGGGATATGTCTATATATAGTAAATGACATTCAGAGAAGGAATGTGTATTTTGTACATTTTTTATGAGTTTGACCACTCATACAGCTTAAACTACTACTAAGTGAGTTCATTACAGCAAGCTAATAACTAAATGATATCTTTCCAATTGACACATGGATTTTATGCTATTAAGCCTTAAGATTTACTGAAACCAAGGTCAGATAGTACAGATTTAATAAAATCTGCAAGCACAGCTTTAATTTATTTAATAGTAGTTAGTGTAAGTTCTTTTCTCTGAGTAGAAATTACGCGGTTCGTGGAGCGTTGCGAAACTTGATACAGTCGAGTGATTTTACTTGTTATGGTGTGCACAAACCACACGCATGCGAGGATAGTCAGCAGTACAGAGGCACTAACCAAGGAAAACCCACAATTCCAAACACTTCTTGGACTCCAAACACCTCCAAACCTAGGCCATGACATCATCATGCAAAAATTAGAACTACTTGGAATCACAGGAATAGCCAAAAACTGATTCAAAAGCTACCCCGAGGACCGCAGTCAACTGATTGAGCTCAAACAACAAATGGGGCTGTAAAACAAGTAAAATCAAGCCCCCTACCAGTCAACCTGGAGTTCCACAAGGATCCGTCCTGGGACCGGTATTATTCATTCTTTTCACGAATGATATGCCACAACATATAGGAAACCAGTGTCACACTATTATGTATGCGGATGACACCACCCTGGTCCTGAAAAATCCCTCTGCAAAAGACCTAACAGCGTCCTACTGTATCTCAATCCAATACGCCTACAGATACTGCTGTAAAAACGATCTGGCTGTAAACCCAGCAAAAACATCACAAGTTGCTTTTGGCAAAAGGGCAGACAAAGTCGAAACCATTCCCAATGTAGACATGAAAGCTCATACCACATTTCTGGGAATTACCCTTGACAAGAACATGACTTGGATACCACATCTGGACCTCTGCAAAAAGCTTAACACTGGCATATTTGCCATCAAACGCATAAAGAGTTTTTGTGACAAAAACGCAGCCAGGACTGGATACTTTGCACTATTTGAGTCTCATCTTCGCTCTAGTTCTAGTTGTGTGGGGTGGAGCCTCAAAAACTAACCTAAAGAGGATACTAGTAATTCAAAAGCAAGCAGTTAGAACGCTAGCAGAGTTACACCATTTTGAAAGCTGTAGAATGGCGTTCAAAACACTGAAAATCCTAACAGTTGTAAGCCTCTACATTGAAGCAACTATAACAAGTATTTGTGAAATGGACTTTCAGAAAAACAACAGCATACACCAACACAACACAAGAAATGCTGATCTCTATCACATGCCAGCCCACCACATAACGCTGTATGAAAGAAAGCCAACATAGATCGGAAGAAAACTTCACAACCGACTACCTCTCTGGAAATGCGAACGCTGGAAGGCCAACAGTTTAGATCAAACCTGAGAATGTGGCTGGAGGAACATCCCTTCTACTCTCTAGAAGAATTTTTTGAACATAAGGCAGTGTAGACTGTATGAATGAGTGTAAACATCAAGCCTTTTAATATAAAATTCTTTTGTATTTTGACGCCATTACAATTCTCCAACGAATTTGTAAATAAAGATATTATTGTATTGTATTGACTCCTGACTGAGTGGAAACGTTTCACTTGATAATGTAACACGTTTGTCAATTTACAGTCTTTTGTAGAATTTTCACTGAAGTGACAAATTCACTTACAGAGAATTTGGAAATAATTAAATCTCCACCAGAATGTCGATAAAACATTTTTTTTTTCAAATGATACTGGCTTTTGGTAGTTGGACTGGTTGTCTTAATTATTAGAGTTGTTCTATTCAGTTATAAGCCTAGCCAGACCACTTAAAGTATAGAAATATAACATTTTTCTTTCTGAAAGCCATTTAATTTATTTTTATAACAAACTTAACTTGATTCGCCAACAAGTTTGTTATAAAAATCAATTAGGTGATTTTCAGTTTTCACAAAGAAAAATTTTATCTTTCTGTAGTACCTAATGACTACCACTCAGTTAACTGGCTACACATTAAGAACACTAAGGGCCGTTTTTTCAAGTTGTTTACAGTTTGCAATGTTTACATTTTCACACAACGTTCAAAACACTAAGGGTCCGCCTCAGTGGTCACCGCAGAGAAAGACTGAATCCATCCGCCCAAGGAACACATGATACCGCGCACGTAACAACTGGCTAAACAACAGGCTTTCTTTCAACTGATGCGGCCTAACTGTCAAACCCTCCGCTTGCAAGGGTTTCGTAGAAAGAAGATAGAGCTTTTATGTGAAGGTTAAATTTAGATATGTTACTTTTTATGAAGAGAGAAAGCGTTTGTCCCTGTTTGCCTGTGATTAGATTTTTGATAAATCTATTTTTAGCTTCTTAATTAATGTCTTAAAACACTCTATATTTTCTAATTTTAACCGTTATTAGCATGAAACTAAAAGATATTTTGAAAAATGAACTACAGGCAAACCTAAATAATAATCTTATCAAAATAGCATTAATACTTAAAAGTCTCCATTTTATTTCCCGCAAACCTCTGCACCGATGCTCTCCCGAGCAGCTGAGGCTGACCCTTAATGAATTATTGAAGATTATTCATGCAATCAAGATATTCTGTTTCCATTCTGTATTGAATTTAACATGTCTATATTAATTTATGCTAAAATAGTTAAATACAAACTGTAACACTAAAATGCTAAATCAAACGGATAAAGTAAAACTTAACCTAAAAAAAATGCAGCTTTCCGATTGGCCGGCTGCTGGTTAAGGGTGAATTGAAAAACGGCCCTTAAAGTATGTTAACACCATCTGGAAAAAGTTTTTGTGCTCAGTCTTCTTTTCATTAACGCATTAAGCAGTTAACGATTTTCTATGCTGTATGTAAATGGTGTAATGCAAAATGCTCTTTTTCTATCACCCCTTTCCATTTAGTAGTTCTTCTCCTTTAAGTAACTTCCTTCTGCAAAATCAAACTTTGTTGTTAATATGCCACAAATTCTAAAAAATTCTAGCCCCTCTAGTGTGCTGTTTAAATCTGTTATATAACTGCTTTAAAATCATCTTGAACTATCACAATCCATTAAAAATAGTTTCTACTTTCCCCTTACGTTGAGTTTCTCAAATTTCTATAATTTGCTTTGTTAGTCTATGAGGTAGCATTCATTTTATATGGCTGTAGAATTTCCATGTTCATTTCATAATGTCTAAATTTATGTTGTGTATTCCTCTACTTCCTTAATTGCACTAAAAGTATATGGAAATGGATAATGAATTTAATTTCCATTGTAATTTAGGAACAGACAAGCGTTTTAAACAATAGACACAGGTAGTACCACCTCACTTGCAATAACAGAGTTATTTGTTATATGGTAGGTGAATGATAAAAGGTTATCGTAAACTACTACAATAGTAGAAACTTGATAGTTCGTCACTCCCTATCATTTAATATCTTCTGTGGTTGATGATAACAGAAATGATAGACAAAGATTTAAAAACATTTTGCTCTCTAGTGTTAACAAGCCATGTTTTACAATAAAATTAATTGTTTTTACTCTTTAAGACTTTACTCATTCAATTAACAGTTTCAGAAATAACAATAAAATTGTTTGATAATGCCTTGAAACAAAGAAAGACAGTACTTCTTGACTTTGGATGCTAGACTTATTCGTCAGAACGTCATTTATATAATAGCACGTATGGATGGACTAGGAAACTCTTCATACAATAAGATTTTCTATAACATTTTGTACTGAACTAGTCCTGGTTTTGAAGCAACGATTTAAATTATTAACACCAGTTCCTTTAAATTAAACGAGGTAAATGATTAGTATTGAATTTAGATCCGAAGGAGAGATTCCCTACATAATGACCACGATTAACAGGTTACTAGTTAACTGAAAAGCTATTAGTTAAGATCAACAACAATACAATTTGATTGTTGTCCAGCCTAGACTGTTATCCCTTGTCACTACAAAGCTTTCTAAAAGGTGTAAACCGTCAGAAGAAGGATTATCGGTGTTATAATCCTAAGTATTAATATTATAAGTAAATGGTTTTTTTTTGTCTGTTAATAATAAAACCAAATACTATAAAGGAGTGACTAATCTACCATAAAAATCCCATAAACCAGAACCTATCAAGTTTAACATAATATTGTCATTTTGCCAAAGTGACTAGCACGTTCCTCAAGATAACTTAATTAACATACGACCTTGAGACCTGGGTATTGTGAATCTTGCAATACATTCTACCATATTGTTTATGAGCTATAAACCATTGTAATCTTTACAATTGTGAGCACAACTAGTTTTGATAGAAAAGTAAAATATTTAGAACATTAAAATGTATTAAAATAGATAATTTTGGTTATATTATAACACAAAACAAGTTGAGCAGTACACATTTCTTTAACTGCACAAACAATAACGGTTTAACTTAGCAAGTAAGCTTACAGTTCGTTAGGTATAGCATGGTCGGTGACCTTGAGATTTCCTGCTGGCCGCTTATGGCCCTATAGCCCATCTCACCAGGCCATGCTAAACCTGACGAACTGTACTGTACAATATAGCACATTGTCAACTTGGAAGCTGGTGTTTTCACGGCCAAACATAATAAATGTATAACAATTTAAATAAAACAATAAATGTTCAAACACAATTTATTTGCAAGAAAAATTAATGAAGGCTTTTATTTTTATTATTAATGTACTTTCATTTGTGGGACGTTTGATAAGGACAACAGGAAATACAGTTGGTAGAAAAATAATAGAGAAATTATGGAATGGTATAAGCAACATCAGGTGGATTACAGAAATGAAAATAGATATGAAAAATTGGATTTTAAAAAGAAAATTTGAAAAACAAAACCAAAACTCACAAGGATTATTAAAGTTAAACACAACACACTTCCAATAAAAACCAACAAGTTGAAATTGGGAAGAGTGGTTTCAGCGGAAAATAGAAAATCCCAACCCGAACATATGAAGCAATATTATGCAAATAAAAGAAAACTTAAACCATTGTCTCAAGGGGTCCATTGTTGTCCGTAAAAAAGCATACTATTATAAAAATAAACCCGAAGTGCACAACAGTTTTTGCTCTGAGCTGAGTGAAACATTTTGTTATGACAAATGGTTTGACTTTTGCATAACTAATACACTTTTGATAAACAATAACTCTAAGGAAGAATCGCACACAACATAATGAGTAAGATTAGGTTTAGCGTTTTTTCATATGATAGAACACACCTACAGTTTGACATTAAACAATATTGCATCATCAGTGATGGAGCTCAGCTGATACAAACTGCCAGAAATGTGAGGCTGCTTCTCATTTACATGCGCAGTGAAAGTGGCAGAGCAGCATATTTCCACTTTACAAACTAACTAATAAATAGCTGCTTCACTCACACTGCTGGCTCTTCTTCAAATAAATATTTGAAGAAAAAAAATTAATATTTAATATATAAATAAATAAATATTATTCAATTGACTTTACAAGCATGTATCTTTCCACAGTTTGCATTCATACATATTTCCACTTCCTACAAACTAACTAATAAATAGCTATTATAGGATCGAATTTGGAAGTATATTGACAAACTGAACTCCTGCCTGTGAGGGCAAACGCTCATGAACCATCGCTCTGTGTCTCCCAGTTCGATAGTTCTCCCTGTCTCTGGTTTTGTAAGAGTGTACATCAATTCCTCTTACAAGGTCGCATTTAAATTTGAAAAAAAAGACGTTTCTAAAATGTAGAGACAGGGTAAAGTCAACAGTTTTAATCTTTTGAATGCTGGTTTGCACTACTTTCTCCATTGCAGTTTTGCGATTGTTCGCACTGCTTGTTTTTGAAGAATGAACACTCTGGAAAAGTTTGTGCTTGAGCAGCCTCCCCACAATGTTAGTCAATAGGCCAGGTGTGGGTAGATTAGTCCATAATAAGCCGTCATCAGTACCTGAGTGGGGCAATATTTGGACAATTTCCTCAAAACATAAATGCCTTAGGAGGCTAATTTTGATTATGATTCTTACCTTTTGGATTGGCCTGTAGATCCCACTATACAGTGGTTTAAATAAATCTGCAGGCCAAACCGAAAAGTAAGAACCATTTTGAAGAATGTACTACAACCGGGAATATAAAACATTTTCAGAAATTATAATATTATACTTTAGGTCCTACACTAGAACCTCACTAACTCGACTATTTGTGGACCCAGAAATTGTTGAGTTTGGAGGTTATGGAGTTATACAGAATAATTTGATTGTATTTAATAAACAGTTGAGTTAAATCCAAACATTGATTAAACATTATCTATACAATGTTAATATTGAATTACATTTCAAATGAAAAACAAGAAATGTGTAATTATTGATAACTACTTTTCATTCTCACTCTGGTGCTTGGCTACTTCGTCTTGCAGTCGCCATAGGAATTAGGTGTTTTTTTGAAAAGTCAGCTGTTGAGTTACACATACTGTCAAGTTACCGGAAGTCGAGTAAGTGTACTTACTTTAGGTACTGTATTTCTGGCTGTATTTCAAAAGATCTCTCTACAGGTGAAAATATAAAGGGGAATTGTAAAAATAAAAAGTAACTACTTGTACAGTAAAAATTATACTACTTTGTACTTTAACAATGTCATACACATTTAAATAGTTAAAATTGAATTATTTAATTTCAAAATAGGCTAGGCCACTGGCTTAGCACCTCAATTGTGTAAACCGCACTAACCAAAGCTTGCGATTGGCAGACTACCCAAGCTACGCAGGTGCCAAGTTCTGAATGCTTCACCAGACAACTGGGAGAACTGACCAGTCAGCAGTTTGAAAACAAAAAATTGAAAAGTTTTACTCATTTTACAACCCATTTTACTCTTTGCCCAAATTTGCCGAGAGGAGAACGCAGAAAAAATCTTAGTATCTAAACTTAATGTTTTCTGTTTCCTTTTGTAATTTCTTGACGAAATACTGATCTTCAAGATTATGTAATTAAAGAAAGTTTGCCTTTGCTAACAGGAGAAAGGAAATCAGCATTTCCAAATGCTAGGCTATAGCTCGCATAATAGATTACTTGGAAAAATTCAGACTATTCCCCCTCTAAAAGAAACTTGAAAACAATAGAAACCGATTTTTCTAATTCAGAGTTTTTGTAGGCTAAACAGCCTTATAACCATAGGCCTAATCATGCATAAAAAGCATGACAACACTTACCTTGGAGTACCATTTGGTAACTTCGGGTATCTCGTTCTGGCGATGAGTCTCGGTCAAGTCTCGGACGATGTCAGGAAACACAGCCATGAAGTCTCGTCTCTCATCCTTACTCACGGCCTGGCTGACAGCCGCAGACGCAAGGTTCCCTTTGTTCCTAACACAATGTTAGAATCGATCAAACGTCCAGTTGCTGGTAGTCAGTTGAATGATAAAATGCCAATTGGAAAAGAACCGTTTGAATTCAATTTACTGTATTTGAAATAACTGTGGACAAATTATCTTTACGTGATTATAATTTTACAGTCTAAAAGTATATCTGGAGTATGGTATGAAAGAAAGTTATCTATGACTGATGCATAATAATGAATAGTTTTCCATGGCTTCTTATAATATTATCAAATAAAGAAATTTACAAAATATGTACAAATTTTACAAAGCAATTCTGCTCAAAACACATATTTTTTAACTAAAAAATATAACTAAGTTAATAAATAATTTGCAAAATTAATTTAAATAATCTTACATAATTACAATTATTAATTAATTAAATTATTAGAAATAATACTTTGTTACAGAATTTACATAATATTTTGTTGTAATATTGAGCCAATTCTGCTCTTGTGGCGGGGATTGTGGCCTAAATTGCTAGGGTTAATGAATTTATGATATTTAGAAGAAGCAACTACTGTAATTAAGTTATGAAAACTAGTCTAAAACCACATACCTTTTTTGAAGGTTTAAAGTGGAAAGCCACGATAGGGAGTCTTGATGTTTGCTTGATTCTGAACTCCATGAACTTGCATTAGACAACGGAAAATTAACCGAACTGATAAAGTTTGTATGAGTTGATGGAATTCCTACAAAGCTGTATCCCAGCTCATTTTTCTTCGTCAAATGTCTCAGGGTTTGACTGAGTTTTAAAGAGCTGAACATGTTGGAAAAACTATTGTTTACGTGGTTATAAACAGATTACGAAGGGTTTTCACGACAATCTAAATTTACTCGTGATGTATCAAAACTCGAATTGTTTGTTGAATATTAACTAGCTAAGTGCAAAATTATTCTCTATTTGATAACACACAAAGAATTGACCATTCCAAGAACCATTGAAAAGTAACACGGACGCACGTACAACACTCCACTGTTTGATTTGACTTGACACTTGGTTTTGGTTGACAGAAAGAAAGCAACAAGACAACAAACCCCAGAGTTGCCACTAAATATAGCGTAAATTATTCATAATACCCAGCTAAAATACTGTATAAAAATGCGCGCGTGAAAACTGGCCCTGCCACAATGAGCGTAAATTATGAAAATAGTTGATATAGTGATGTCAGTTGATACACTATTGCGCTAATTTAATTGATTTGTTTTTTACATTTCCATTCTGGTGGGTAAGTTACACGCTCGGTCCGCCACCCACCAGATATTACACCTCATAACTCATTACTACCACTCATCAAACTCATCCTTCACCACATGTTTACCTTAAAATACCCTCATGAGAGTGATTCTCAAATAGTGATAATTATATAACTAGCGCTCTACATAACTATAAATTATGTATCCCTTTTTATATTTTAATTATATACCCCCAGGTTTTAGGGAATAATTTGTGTTTTCTTTTTTCAGAATACACAACTTTTATATTTGTACATGACCTTACCCTCCAGCGCTACAGCCTGATGTGGGCCTTGGGCCCTTGGCTTCCCTCGTGACTCTTCTCCATTCAACTCTGTTGTTGGCCACCTGGCTCCAATTTCTAATGCCCATAATTTGGGCATTAGGATCCAGCATGACTTTCCCTAGATGAACCTTTGGGTTTCTTTACAGTGTTTTTAACGGTGTAGGTTGTAAGCTCCACGACCATCTCCGTAAGGAGGATTGTGAGTTGCTTTGGCTATCCGGTGTCACGATTCAGCCCACTTCCTGGGACGTGCTTATGCACCAACCAGGTTGCAGCTCAAAGGTTCCTCTTATTCCTCACTTGGTGGACCAACACCCAGCGGCAGGGGGTAGCTCGAGCAGCTTACAAGTGAGAGTTGATGTTTAGGTGTGGACCAGTCTGCCGAACCAACCCCGCATACAAGGTTTGGTCGGAACGGATCGAAAGTCACTCCTCAGACACCCATTACCAGGACTTACGTCCCCAGGGGACTTTTATATTTGTGGTCATCAAAAATGCCGATAAAACAACTTACAAATGGGACGAGATTAGGGCTTGGCCCGCCCCATATATTTGTGAATGGAATATAATTTGTACAAGGATTTAAATATTAATTAATTTTAATTTTAGAATAGGTAGCTTATATATTTGATCATTAAGCCAAAGAGGCCAGCAATCAGCAAAAAAGTGAAATTTCCATGTAGTTGATTTTTATGTATGCCAATGTGTCTTTTTTAAATGATTTAACACTATATAATATATATTTGTTGTATAACAAACTTTTATTTTTACAATCTGTTATTTACATTTGATAACAATAAGTAAAATTTATAATGTGTAATGATATGAAAATTAAGAATTATCCAGTGATAGGCTCAACAAAATTATAACAAACAAAATGATATTTTATAATATATATAGTACCGTTTTCTCAAACATTAATTATTATTTACTCATTGGAATAAAGGTTCAAACGTATGTCCGTCTCGGTCTGACTATAGACGAATAGAATTTCACAGTACAGTTTCAAGTTAAAGATGGTGTCTGAGTGAAGTGTCAGTTTCGGGTATATTGTCGTGTATTATTGTAGAAGTGATCGTATTCGCATTCTAAACTTTGTTGGTTTTTGGATTTATTACTTGAACTACACGGCTGTCAACTGGTAAGCTTTGCATCCTTAATTCATAATTATATAATTCCGAAGATTTCATGAATATTGCCATTATTATGATGCGAAATTTGTAAACACAACTTTGTAGTATGTTTGTGATGTCGATTGCATTATTTTTATTTAGCAGGTCCAGTCAATAAAATAAAATTCATCCAAACGTTTTGCTTGTTATTTATAAACATAGCCATTCTCATTGCTTATTATGTTTGAAGTTTCAATCTGTCAACCCCAATTTAAAATTAGGCCAATGCTCAATTTCATGTGTCCTAGTCCTTGACTATTTTTCCCTCTCTACAAAGTAAGGGTACTTTGTTCTTGTACACTTAATTTGCTAAACATACTTTAGTGTCATGTAGATACTTAAATTGCTCCTCATTTTTCCTGTTCAAAGGGGTCCGGACAGATCCTGAACAGCGTTTTAATGGAATAGATAATTTAACATGAGAAAATTTGCAATTGATGTTTTAGTTAGGTTAGTGAACGAAAACGTGGAATGTTGGCGGGATGTATAACCATGTAGTGTAAGTTGGCAGCCACCACTAACTATTTGTTTATGCCAGGTAACTGTCGAGGTTGAGTGGAAGAGAGAATCTTGTAGTCCTAACTTCACCTTTTTACAAAGACTACCACAGTCCCGTTAATCCGAATTTCTTGTTAATCCAAACTAGCATTTGGGAAAAAAGTTTGAATTTTTCTAGGAATTTTAAGACATTTTTTGTTGACAGAAAGAAGAAACGAAACAAGATATGAACTTTTAGAAAACATTTTAATGAAACAATTTGAATACAAAAAGAGTACAGATAGTTAATTCGTTAAATCGTCAATGAAGCATTGCAACAGTTTGGAGAGTGACTGTGTTGTCGGTGGTTGTGGGGGTAGGTGAGGGTGGGGCTGTAATGCACAGTAAGCGACACAGACGCAACGCGACAGTGCTGTGTACAGTAATACTTCAATAAAAAACCTGAGTAATTATGTAGCATGCTGCCTGACGATGACTACCTAAACGTTGAAGCACTTGTGAAGTAAAAAATCTTTTCCTAATATTGACCTTATTGTAAATTATACATTTACCTACATACATGTCGAATAATTTACTATTGATCTTAATTTGTATAAACGCAAAATAGCTAATTTATTACTAAAGAAATTCGAAGGCAAGATGTGAAGACAGAACTAGGATGTAATTTAACTGTTTACTTTCATTTTATATTTATTTACCTGGAGCAACTTTTGTCAGTGCTATAATGAAAAAAGTTTCTTTGTAGATTGTTATCTTATATCTTGGCAATGTCACCAGATAATACTCAAGTTATATTGACAGTACAAATGTTACAACATGATACTCTGGTCTTTTCTGTACTTAACCTGTCATTAAACACAAGATACAATTTTGGTATCTTTTCTAATTCCATAAAAAGTTAAATAAATAAATTTAGTTTTAAATAATAGTACTGGATGTTTTTATCATAATTTAAATTTATATTTTCCATTCTAAAATTGCACGATAGCCTTAACATTCCTGGCATTAAAAGTACAGTAAAAACTTAAGAATTCAACAATTTCCGTGGTTATTTCTTAGTGACAGAGGAAGAAAGATTTAACACTATTACATAGGCTACCATAGAAATAAATAATGATGTATGCAAGCTATGCTATACAGTAAAGTTGCCTTTTCATGCCGTATAACACTTTACTCATTGAATCAACTGTATTTAGTGTCATTTCCTTGGTTAGTTTGACATTTGGATAGTCAAATTTTTGGTACACTAATTCTACTGTAATAGTTTCTACTGTAGTATATTTAGCAGTTGGAAGGCTAAAATGGCAAAGTAGCGTCATAATCATTCATTATTATGGTCTAAATTTGAAATAAATAAATTACTCATACCATAAAAAATAACAAAGCATGTTCAACAAAAATTCACTAGTTAAGGATCTGCTTTTCTCGTGATCCTTTCCAACATTTTATGATGTGTGCCTTTGAGATACACACCATAGAAGCATGTCCAAAATGCACGAAAGGCACAAAAGTCTAACTAATTAGAGGGTTCACTCGCTCTGAGAAGGCTGGTAGCTGCTTGTAGAGTTGTTTGCTCAGACATCTGCCATCACAGTTCAGATGGTGAATAGAGCACAAGTTTTGTAAGTGATCTCACGGTGGCATATTACACCTGGAGGAGACTCATTATCATATCAAAGTGTTGACAATTTGGAAAGTGAAGCGTACAAGTTTTGTGTTTCCCAAGAAAAACAACCGAATTTGTCATGGACCGACATTCATAGTTTATAAAGTTTGCATTATGTATTAATAAAAATATACAAGTTGTCAAAATTCAAAACTACAATTTATTTAAATAAAAAATATTGTCACAAAAAAGTTTTGATTTTTGTTAAAAATATGGTGATTGTGTGCCACCGTGGTTTAGCATGAGTTTTTCACTAGAATTCTATTTCACGTGTGCATTCTGATTTTTGTTATATTTGATTTTAGTTTCAAGCTATGTATTTATGCAAGTTGTGGCATGATTCAGCATGTGATTTGTGTTGCACTGTTGTTTTAGAGTTTACTATGTGACTGGTTGGAGTTCACTATGAGTAAACGAGTTCAAGACATGCGCAGCACGCTCGCACCTTTTTCATCAGGTTTGTGCCAAACAGTAAATAAAGTTTTGTTTAGTTATTTAGGAACTTGACTGCAGGTACATAATCATCAGGTCAGGGATGTACAGTGGAACCTCAATATAACGAATGTCAAGGGGATATGTAAAAATTCGTTATATCAAAGATTTTGTTAAATCGAGGTTTGTTATATTGAGGTGAAACCAGACACATTTCGTTATATAAGAGGTTTTGCAAACTTTGGTGTTCAACCTCAACATAACGAAATCTATAACAAATACCTCAATATAACGTTCACTATCAATGCTGACTACATCGTTAGATGTATGTAGTTGCCCTACTGGAAATTTTTTAGGCAAGAAGGAAAGTTAAAGATGATAATCGACAAAGCCATGTATCTTTACATAGAGTACATATTTAATAAATTGATACTGTAGAAAGTCTCAGTACATACAAAGGAAAATGATATTTTTACTTTTGTGATGCGTTGTGTGATGTTCCGTCGAAGCTTGACACCTTGCTTATTGATTTGCAGCACTACACTCTCAGAGGGAAATTCGTTATATAGAGGTTCAGAAGGTGGGAGTTCGTTATATAGAGGTGGACTACGTTATGTAGAGGTTAAGAGTTCCTGAATTTCGTTATATATTGAGGTACTGCTTGTGGCTTTTGGGGGACCAAAATTCGTTAAATCGAGGGTCTTCAAAGTGTTTCTTTCGCTATATAGAGGTGAAATTTGCATTGAGTGTTATGGGGAATTGAAGGGGATTTGAAAAAATTTGTTATATCACTGATTTTGTTGTATCGAGGTTCGTTATATCAAGGTTCCACTGTATTTAAGTATCTGTTGCCTCTAGGCCAAAGTTTGCCTGCCCGCCTTTGTCAGCACACTCCCCGATGTCACTAAGAACATCGCATTACCTGCCCCGTCAGCTCATTACGTAGAAAAGTTATCGGAAAATGCTGCATCAACAAATCTAATTACTTTTGGACTCTTATTTACCATTGTTTTTATTGCGCCGTTTTCACATAAAACGGTATTCTAATTTCTGACTGGATCTATGGAATGCAACGTTGTTCAGTTGTATCTTATAAGAAGTCAGAATCGAGTATTGCGGCGTGCAAACTGCACGCAAAAACAACACGGCATGTTTTTTATTACCAAAAACTAGGGCTTTTCACTAAGCACTTTCAGTAAAATTCTCTGGGTGGGCGTTCCAAGTAAACTAAAATTAAGAGGCTGCCGAAAGAACGGCCGTGGGTCTAACTTTGGATGTCGCTTGTAACATGGAGAAAGAAATTCAAACGACGTTTTAAGTTAGTTTATGTACTTAAACGTGATTGTTTTTATCTGGAATCATAAATCCGTTGATGCTATCTGTCTGCATATGAGAACTTTTATTAACAAATGAGTTTTTTATTACAAAGATTAAAACCTAGTGTTTTAATGCATTAATGGTACTATTTTTACAGGAAAACTTTCTTTATCTTGAACATTAACCTACTGAAACCATTAGTTGGACATTTTCACCAAGTTAAAATCGTGATTCCGTTAAAGTGCTCTGCGAGCTTTGTCTGGTTGCCTCTTGACCTATACTTACGTTTCAACTTTCAAAATCAACTTTTACTTAATGTTAATTAAAATGTTTGAAATAGTCGTTTTAATAACTTGCTATTATTTACTAAACCATTACATTTTTTTTCTTATGAGCTATACATCAAAAATAGATTAATTATCCCTAAAGTTTCGCCACCCCAGGCACGCGCCTAATCCGCGTTTTCGGAAATACGCCACTGCATCAGGTTATGGTAAGGTTCGAAAATGTCCTTAGGCAATCATGTTTCGTTCATCACAAATCGTACAAGGATTACTTTAACCTGTTTATGAAAGTAATTATATAGGTTTCCAATGCAAAGTTCGCAACAACAGGCGAACTATGACAGTAACTATGACTCTAAAAGTTAGCCAATATCGAAAAGGACCGATTACAGTGGGACAATTGCTCATATACTGTGGGCAATCGTTGGCTAAAACCAGTAATTTAGTTTTTTAACTGCACTAATTTAGGGGTAATTTCAATAATTTCATGGTAAATCTGAATCTAAACACATGAATTAACATTTACAACCTGCACACTCTGCTTACTACTATTTTAGACTGATTGAGATTATAACAGACTGATAATAACAGAATAACATTTCAAATATTAATTCTTTCAAAAGTTATCAGATGTTTATGCTTAAAACAATTTTAAGTAACTATTAGAACATATTCAAATAATATATAAATCTTTTAATAATATTATGCCCTGAATTTCCAAATTCTAGCTAACAACACAAAGCATAGGCCTGGGATTAATGCTTTTGAAACATTTCTCTGATAATTGAAGTTAGGACAACACCTAAGTAAAATCCTGGGTTTCTTCTAAATTTTAACTGTGTAAATAATATTGTAATAGGATTGCAACGACGTTTGCACATAATCTAATATTGTTTATAACTAGCTCGTTTTAGTTTTGTAAATATTAACATTTCTGAATAAAACTTAACTTCCGCTTTTTGCCCTGGTAACCGTTTCTATCTAGTCGCCGAAGTGAGTATTTCCCACCACTGACCACAGCCTAACATTGACAAACAAAATTTATTACGCTAAAATCAATTAGGTTTTAAAAGTTCTAAATGATATTTATTATTATTAACTTATCATTATTATTTACATGTTTCAGATAAATTTGGTAATGAATTTGGTTTTCTTGAACAAAATCTGTAAACCTAATTTTTTGTACTGTAAACTATCACATAGTCTTCAAAATTCTACAAAACAAACTTTTATTTGTTGACTTTGCCAAGTGATCAACTTGTGTTAATGTTGATTTTACTACTTTTTGAATGTATGTCAGTGATTCAAACAATAAAATATGACTTAAAATAAAAAAAATGAATACATAAATAAATACATTTAATTGAAACCAGTAAAAAACAATTAAAACATAAGTATAATGTAACCTAAATAAAAATTTAGTAAACATTTAAAATGAAAAAATGAAAAGCAAGTCTTTTTTGTAGTTTTGTGTACCAATAAAGGGCACACAATCTGAGACACCCTATATACCAGTAATTATTGACACAAATGGTGACGCTCAATAGCGACACATTCTAATAACGACACAGGTGAATAACGACAGATTCCGATTTGGACACATTGATAAGGCAGCATAACCAACATACGCAAGATACATGAATTATACCTCATAAAATAAACTCCCCACTGCAAGAGGAAGGAATTAAGTACCTTTATCCCAAGAGGGATAAACTAAATACCCCCACAGACCAGATATCACCTATTCAGAGCGGATCTATGGCAGATTGGTATCACGTGTGAGTCCAGACCTCATCTCTCTGCTGGCTCGGGTTCGATCCCCGCAGTCTCCTCTGTCAATTTTGCTTATGTGACTAAGTGGTAACTCTAGGTAAAGGTGTATTTTATAACTTGTACTACTGTAGGTATTTGGTAGTAAACTCTGACGTGTGAGGCCGACGAATATCCTCACAAGTGTATATGTCAGTACACGCAACCCGCTGGCGGAGAACACAAGAACGCAATTTCAAAAATACATCAGATCAGACAAAACTCCCACCACAAAGCGAATAATCCCTTTTAATCTTTACTACAAATACCTCTTTCCCTTTCGAACTAACTTTTAAACACTTTTCTTTCCACAGGTTGGCTAAGCTGCCTTATCAATGTGTCCAAATCGGAATGTGTCGTTATTCACCTGTGTCGTTATTAGAATGTGTTGTTATTGAGCGTCAGCACATAAATAAGTAAATATCAAACGCTATCTCTGCCATATTAACTTGAATAGTAGTATTGTTGCTGCCAGCTAGCGCATTGTGTAAACGTTCGTTTCCAAGTGAAATGTTTTCATTCCATCTAAAAGCTTTATCGAGCGGTCGGTTGAATTACAAGGTGGTCGGTTTGCCGCTTCAACGACTCGCCTCGCCTCAAGTGCTGCTTTGCTGCTTTGAGTTGTGTTTTTAGTTCACTGAGTTTGTCCGACTATCACTTTTACACTGACAGCCTTTATCTCTCAGCTGAATATTCATGACCAATCGTAAGAGTATTAGTGAAATGTGCTATTTATTATAAATACTATGCTTACTCGGATTTAATAATAATTTGTAATTAAATCTTCATGAATAACTTACATGGATTTTTATAACAATACATAGCAGATGTGTAAATAAATAAATAAAAATCCGTTTATTATTGAATGACTTCAAGTAAACACTAAGCATACCCCTAAGCACTACCGTGAATTCTAGGTAATTTCCTGTAATATGGGGTGATTTATATTGGAAGTGGTATCACAAGGGTGGGGTTTCTCCCAAAACATTGGTTTGAATGCTAGACAAACTATATATATACTTATATAACTAACTTATAATCTTATTTTGATAAAAGTTGGTACTAATATACAAATGTATTTTATCATACCCAAAATGTCTATAAAAATCAGCAAAATTCAATCAACCATACCAAGTTGACGGGGGTAATAACATGTTTTGGTGTATTAATTTAACGGGTTTATGAACTGAACTTTGATATTTACAAATGGAAAATTTGCACCAATTTTCATGAGAATTGTACAAAACGTGTGAATTGTAAAATGGTCTCACAAACACAGAAATAAAGAAACAAGTTTTGCCATTTAACTCAGGAGGCTTTGGGAAGCTAAAATATGCAAACGGTTTTGTTCTACGATATTACGTTTTATGTAGCGATTGAAATAAATATTTTCACCTATTTCCTATGGAAATTCACTAATAAGGAAAAGTTGCGTAGATGAGTGCTATATATGTACCATAGGAATTTGTTACTGATTACTCACTAGAAACTTTTATATTTAATCCGAAACCACTTTGACTAAGGTAAACAACAAGTGTTCGTTAACCTTTAAAATAAAATATTATTTTTGCCCGAACTTCTTTAACATGTTTACTATTTTGTCGTCCTCGGTGCAGAATTTGGGTGGGAAACATGTTCTATACGTATCAATCTTATCTGTTAGTCGGTAGATGGTAACGTAAAGCAAGTGTTCACCTGTTGGTGAGGATCTAGAGACTTAGTGTAGGGTAGAGGGGGGAGGAAGGGGTTGTGTCAAGTGTCAAAGTGCTCAACTCCAGTACGCAATGCTTCACCGTGATTGTCACTCCACTCTATCCCTCTCTCCCTCCCTCTCGTCTGTAGATATGTACACTGCTCACGTAACTTATACCTTTCTTCTTTGCTGAGACCCTTACTGGTTAGGATGTGTCATAAAAAAACTATACTATACTCTTTGTTAAAAAGATTGTCAATATTACAATTTTTGGAACTTGGCGGCAGATTTAGACAAGTCCTGCAACATTATCATAAAAAAACTCAGTGACAGAGTAGTACGCTCTATCCTTCAGCCATTTCTTGAGGACCGTATGGAACTGCTTGTCGTCCAAACTTTTAATTGCAGCTGGTAGGTTATTAAAGATTTTTATAGCGAGGACAGGAAACTGTCTCTGGTCTTGCTGAGGCGACAGAATGGAGGTTGATCGCTCCACGTCTCCTGGTACCATAGCTGTGCACCTCCTCCCTTCTTTAAAACTTCTAAATGTTGGTCTTAATGTAGACAGCACAGTCTAAAATATACTGACTGTGGACGGTCAGTATGCCGAGCTTCTTGAAAAGAGGCCTACAGTGGTCCAGCCAACCGCTAGATGTGATAACCCTCACCGCCGCTTTTTGTTGGATCAAGACTCCTGTTTATCAATCAGGATGATTGTCATTTTCAAACTTTTCACAAGATACTGTTCCACCAACACTGCTGGATTTACACTTTTAAAAACTGCTGTGGCACAGTAACAGCTGCAATCTGCTGTCTGTCTGTACCTGATAAGACAAATGAAGCAAATGCACCTTTCTGGCATGCTAAGTGATTAGCAGTTTACATCACTGCAATCCTATACGGTCTGCCGCCTTGCGAAAGCTTAATAGTTTTAACTAGATGGGGTTATATTTGTTGTTTTAAATTTGAAGAGCGCATAAAATAAACTTATTAGAAGTTAGTTAACAACTTATCACAATAACATGAGGATGAGTTGTTATTAACCCAAAGTCAGTCCTGTAGAAATAAAAGTCCAATTTGACCTTTACAGGCAATTACATAGTATATAATGTATAAAGAAAAGAAACATAGCACCCTGTAAAAAGATTTGTATAATTATTACTTCACCCGGTTTCAGCTACTAAGCCATGATCTTGGCGAGTAACAACAAACGGAATATTATTTTCTGAGTATAAACATAATAAATGTATAATAATTACATTGTAATATTAACTAATTTAATTATATTCCTTATTTAAATTAGAAAAGTTACGGAAATTAATTTGTCCTTTACTGTGTGTTTTGTTGAAACTTAGTTTTGAAATCATTAATTTGTTACTAAAATATCACCCATTGCTTTATTAGAGTTGTATCTTTAGATTTGTATTATATTGCTATGTAGAAACAAATTATTTGTAGAAAAAACTACAGTCAAAGTAAGCTAATATTCATAACAAACAATAAGTCAAAGTGAGACGGGAATATGGTGAAGTGCGTGAAGCCCCGACAAGAGAGGGAGTTAATTAAATAAACTCTCGCCTGGGGAGAAAACTAAAAGCCAGTGAATGTTGTGTTGATTGTTTATCTGGGGTCGGCCCCGTTCACACGAGTAGGATTCATCTAACGGAGCAGTGAATATAGGGCTCTAATAGACTCAGAGAGACAATGGAGTTTGTTCAGCAGAGTTACAATTGATAACGTTTAGTTCCAGTTGTTCCCGAAGTTACAATGGTGTATCTCCTGAATAGACTGCTCGATTCACTTCTGTTCTGTTTCAGTTGCCTTCTGTTTATTACTTACAATATTTGGTCTCTTATTTTTGTAGACATTATTTCTAATTTAAAATTAGAGAAAATAAAAACATAAGCCAATACTCTCAAGCAGCCTTTCGCTAGTAAGGCTAGATTTTAAAAATTCGAAAGGCCTCGCAAGTTAAATGCTTAAAAGTATTGGCTAATGTTTTATTTTTTCTAATTTTAAATTTATTCCGATACTATCGCTCAAGTTCTCTATTATTTCTAATGTTGTAATTAATTTGTCTTGTCTAATATCATAACACGATGGTTATTATTTTGTTGGTTCCAGATTGGTTTAGAATATTTCAGATTCTTTAAAACTTGTCAAGTAGTCTGCAGCCACCTTGTAAGATTTATCTAGTGCAGCAAATTGTTTATTGAATTCAACAAGTACATTACATCGTTTTTGAAGTAACTCTTATTAAAATTATAAATAGTTTTGTTAAATTTTGATTACTCTAATAATAGTTAACCAATTAAAACTCAATCCATTATTGGAGTGATTGTAATCCAACAAAATTATTTACATTTTATCGATCTAATTTTAGTTCTGTAATTGATTTGGTCGCTAATTTCTTCCGTGTGATTGGCAGACTTCTTCTAAAAAAAGGTGCTGTGTTTTCACAATTGAATGCTGTATTGGGTAAGGGAGTTTGGGTTGATTGTTTTCATTTTATATTTCTGAAATATGAACTAGCAGTATATTTGTATCAGAGCAGTTGTATTAAATAGTATTTAATTGAATATTAATTATTATAATCTGCGTTTGATCCTGGTAAGACCACGTGACCGGACAAAGTTTAAATTGGACGAGTGGTTAGTTTGCTGCGAACCTGACACCGGTTTGATTTCAGTGTTCGTTACCAGAACACTAGGCGAGGATACTCTGCAGTTGAGTGGACTGCAAGAGTAGGCTACATACCTGGAATACAAAAACCAAACGCCTAAAATGGGGCTCAAGCCCGGAGGCTATTGGATCATATAATTGTAACGACTTACTCATTATTTCTAATACTTTTGATAATTTGAACTGACTTACTGAATCAGGGTCTCTACCAGTCCCGAATAACCCAGAAAAGTTCTGGATTTCAATAGGTCATTCCCGTTTTACCGTATAATATTGGAATTTTGTGCTGTGATCCCTTTTAATTACTTTTACAAAATAAATTTTGTCATCAGTTAAACTAGGTGGTGAAGTTCCGAAAAATTGTTCATTTACTTACTACTAATTTTCTTGTGTTTTTATTTTACTTCTCAGGACTCCTGTTCAAAATTCTGAAGTTATTGATTTTTTACTGTACAATAGTTATTTTCATTTCACATATTGGAGTACATTTATAATTTATAATTTTTGCTAGTATTATACCTTGTAGAAGCAATAACTTGACACAATATTAAAGTTTTTTGATTTTAAAAATTGTTGTCCCCAAAAATGCTTTAGAAGTCCCTGATTTCTATGTTAGGAGGCTGGTAAACACCCTGGAGATACATCTTATTTAATCTATTTCCAAGTTTAGATGAATAATTCCTAATACCTCTCTATAGCGGTGCAGAAGCAACCCTATAGGTAATATATTCTGTGCTGTATAATACATGTGCACAATACGAGCCAGGTGATACTGACAGTACGGCTCTCCTCGTGGCTTCTCACATATTCAAGAGGTCTTATCTCCGACAATGCATGTCTCTCTTGTCGGGAATCATGCTTCCTTCCCTCCCCTTGCCCTTGCACTATTCATCCTGTCTCCTGTCTAGTATCTTCCTCTCAGCCGAGTAATACGGCTACCTTTTCAATTGTTGCTTGTGATTTTAGGAATTCAAAATTAGTTTAAATAAAAGTTTCCCCCGTAAATGAGTTTTTAGGCTAAAAAAATGTATTTTGATGTGATATCAATGGAACTTAGTTTAAACATTTATGTTTCTGTAACCAAACGAGTGCCTAAAATCAGGAAAATCCATTTTTTCCTTTTCTGTTCTAGTCGCTTGGATTTTGTTGATTTTGTGGTACACGTGTTAGGTACGCAAGAAGGGACTTGCGATGCACATTATCCTATGCTTACACAAAATTCGCTGGGATTCACGGTAGCGTTTGTGGCTACGCGTCAGCTACGGACTGGGACTCGTGGCGTGGTCCTGTAATCCAGCTTCATGGAGGTCGGTTTTGAGGATGATATAGGTCTAAAGTGGCTAAGATAGTCTCAGTGATCATCTGATGATACCCGCATCAACTCCCACCATTGTTTAGACATATCAGACAATCACCTGCGTGGTTCGGAAGTCACGTTAAACCGTTGGTCCTTGTATTTCCATTGGTCATTGGGCTATTAATTAATGACCCATTCTAAGGAAGAGTCGGCCTTAGTTTGTAACAAGACTACACCTCATTACTCATTACTACCACTCATCACACTCATCCTTCACCACATATTTGCCTTAAAATACCCTCATGAGGGTGGTCGGCAATCAAATAGTGATTTATGTTTAAAAATCGTTTTATAATGTCAAAGCCCCTAAATTATAAAATAAGTAAATAACCAACTGAGCATCGTTCAAGACTTAACTGTTTTTTCTTTTTGTATATGGATGCCACAGTCAAAATTGTGTATAAGACGTAAGCTACAAAATGGGACAGCAGGAGGAAACGTTGTGTGCTGCAGTTTTCAAATCAGGCTTTCCTTGTCGTATTCAAGAGACTTATGATTCGACAATGCGAGTCTCAGCTGTCTGTCCCCTCAACAGCCTGAGCCCCATTCAGCGTCTTTATCCGCTGTCCTTTGTTGTGTGACAACCTCGCTTCGCAGAAACGCTCAAATCCTCTTCCGATAATGGGTGTAATATTTTGTGTGTTGGTTATTTGAGCATTATTTGCACCGGCTGTTGTTAAATTTTGATAAGAGTTGTAAATCTTTAGTTAAATTATAAAGGAGATTAAGGTTAGTTCAGAGAGTTATATGCTTCAAAGGGAAATTCCCTCTGTCCCAGAGGAAAAACCCAAACAAAGCCCTCAACACCTGCCAAAGTAAGATACCCGAAACAGTGTTGACAAAACCTTTAACACCAACATTAATTTTGACACTGACCCAAGACCCAAAAAACAACTATGAAATAAAGCAAAACCGTGTTTTAGCCCTATTGCCACAGACAAGAACCAGGTACATACTACAATGATAGAACAAACTAAACAATTCTAGTTTTAAACTTGAAAGAAATACAAATGATCCAATAAAACACTTTAATAGTTGGTGAGGCCATAGAGAAAATAAATATTTTTGTGCTAAAATATGTATTTTATCCATGGTGAAGCCTTTCGAGAACCATGTTCCCATCTACAGACCACAACATCTACTGAAGGTTAAATTTAAATTTAACTGATGATGATTATCATATAATAATCAAAACTTTTTGTCTGATCAAATACTGTTTTGCATTGTGGTTAACCCAAAAGTTTTATTTCAATTAAAGGTTAAAAACTTAAAAGATTAACCTTCAGTTGATGGTCTGTAGATGGTAACATGGTTCTTGAAAGGCCTCACCAACTAATTAAGTTTTATTAGATCATTTGTGCTTCTTTCAAGTTTAAAATTATAAATCTAATAAGGAGTTCTTCTAGATGTAAACAATCCTGGTACAAAAATACCAACCAATACAAAACAAATTTTTTTTGTAATTCCAAAAGAAGCCAAACTAAAGACAACTGGAACTGGAGACAACTGAGAAGAAACCATTTGAACAACACCTGAAGACCTGCTACAAGATCAGTCTTCCTTAATGAACTGTATAACTGACACTGTACTTATCCTGATGATAATGATGATAGTAAATAAATATATTTTGACTTCAGCTCTTAAAAATAAACTTTATTTTGCAAAAGTTTAAACAATGCCCAAATACAAGAGGGGCCAAAATAAATCCATATTTTCTGTGATTATATTCTTTACGCAAAAGAAAACTACATTGATGATTCCGTTTATTTTTTCTTATCAAGAAGAAAGATAAAAAAATAAACTACTAAATTCACTTTCAGTTGAATTCAGAGCTGTTCAGCACATTTCACGTGAAGAGATGAAGTTTGTGTTAAACAAGGCAAAGGGTGAGGGGAGGAGTTATTCCAAGTTGTTCTGGTGGTGCGGTACATTTGCTGCCAAGTTTGCGTAGCTACATTAACAAGCTAACAACTTAGATCTATCTTTGCTGATACACCAAACCTGTTTTTGAACGCTGTGGGATTAGAGGGCTTCCGTTGGATTGGGTTAAATCATATTTGATGAACAGAACCCAACAAGTGGCTGTTGAAATTTATTTGTCAACGAAAATAACAGTTGAATATGGTGTTCCTCAGGGCTCCATTTTGGGACCTGTATTTTTTATTCTATATGTAATTTAATGTAGTGATATCGAAAGTAACAACTCTCTAGGAGCCTGTAAATTAATTCAGTACGCTGATGACACCACTTTAAGTTTTAGTTGTAAAAACTACGAGAACTTAGGTGTACTTGCTCAAGAGAAAGTAACCAGTTGTATTAACTACTTTGAGAGCCTAAATTTAAAACTTACTATGAAAAATAATTTTTTATGAGTTTTGAGTTTTCAGATGTAAACGTACCCATTTGTATAAATAATAATACTATTCATGAGGTTCAAAGTTTTAAGTTTCTGGGCTTATTTCTGAACAAAAAACTATGTTGGGATAATCATGTTGATTTTATTTGTAAAAAGGTAACATTTTGTGTCTTTTTATTAAGAAAATTATCATCTTATTGCAAATTAAATGTTTTAAGAACAGCCTGTTTTGGATTAATACATCCTCACATTTTGTATGGCATAGTGTTTTGGGGGAACTGTGCTGAATCTAAAATGTTACGAGTTTTGATTCAACAAAAATCGGCAGTCAGAACGATTTTTGGGCTGCGCTTCAGACAGACCTGTCGTGATGCTTTTGTCTCTTTGGGTATTTTGACCGTTACTTCCCTTTTCATATTTGAAACTCTAATTTTTTGTTTTCCAAAATTGTAATGTTTGCCACCTTCTCATAACTTTGAAATTCGCAATAGGAATATGTTAAAATTTGAATCCCATCGCCTTGAAATGTTTAATAAACTTCCACTTCAGGTTGGAAAAAAATGATTTAACAAACTCTCAATAGATATTAGATCAACCAACAACTTTGTTTCATTTAGAAAAAAAAACTGAAAAATTACCTAATAAACCATCTATTTTACACTTTAGATGAATTTATGAATACCTCTATTTAGTATAAATTATTATAGTTTTAAATTACATAGTTATGGAGTTGGACCTTGTCTTACCAGTGGTAGTAGTCAACACAATTTAATTGTAAAAATGACTACGAATCAATAAATAAACATGTTTCTACACTGTGTAGTGTGTGTAATTATATAGAGTAGGAAATAAACAGTTAAAACATCATTAAAATTTACATTATGTTTCTTTGACAGTAATATTTTTGTTATGCAAAAGATCGGTCATCATTCAATCTTTTCAATGACTATTATAGTTGAATGTTTTGAAATTCAGAGAAGAATTACCTGGGTCCCACTAATTTTATGTCATACATGATGGTTTGGTATCCTTCATCAAAGAGGCAGCCGATTAGAGCTTTGGGGTGGTTTTACCAGCATATAGAATTAACATCGGAAAAGGATACAAATTATATTTTACAAAGGCATTTTTCCTGGAAATATAAAATGTGCTGCAGCATAATATAGTAACAAAACAGCTGTGTTACCAAATAAAATTTTTATTTTAAAATTTAAAGTTCTATGTTATTGTATACTATTATTGCCGTTTATATGCAGCAGTTCAATAGATCTACGCTTGTAGCGTAAATGTTTACATTTAAATACGTAAACTAGTTTAAAACTTCATTTGCTGTTTTTTCTCCATGTTCTATGCTGGGACCCATTGTTGGACACGTGGTTGCTTTATCCAGTCACCTCTTAAGTAATAGGTTTTGGACAAATCTTGCATGCAATTCCTCCAATTCTGCATATGAAATTTTTACCAACAGAAAAACAGAGAGTTGTCTAGCCTCCAGAATTTTCCGTGGTAAATGATATACACATTTTAGACCTGATACTAGATCAAAACTTTGAACATAAGAATCATACACAAACTGTATAAGTTTATTTGTACTAAAAAGACCATCAAAAATTATTAAACCTGAGAAAACGTATTACCATAGTACTTTGGAATCGTTCTAACAAGAAGACCAAAATTAAAAACTAAGAAAGTTTTTTCATGTTTACAAAATATTTCGTGGCAAAAGAGTTAGTAGTGAAGGGAAAATTCAAAATATAATAAATATACAGGGTGTCCCACAAGTAAAGTGGCAAACTCTAAGAAAAGGTTATATGGGTCAAAATGAAGAGAAAATCAAGAATAAAATTGTTTCCAAATATGCTTAGTTAACCGGATATTTGCCATTTTATATTGTTCATTAATTATTTATTATCTCCCAGATAGGTAGTAAAATACGCTACAAAAAGGTATTCTTTACATTTTATCGTAAAACCCACCGTTAGGTGGTGTGGGAGATAATAAATAATCAGTGACACATATAAAATGGCAAATATCTGGTTAAATAAGCGTTTTCGAAAAAAAATTATTCTCAATTTTGTCTTTATTTTGACCCATATAATCTTTTCCCAGAGACCAGAGTCTGGCACTTTACTTATGGGACACTCTGTATAGCTATTGCAAACAGGCATACTTTTCCTGAAATTAAAACGTTGTTATGGATGTTTTTCAGTGTACAAAACTACACGACCTTTCAGGATCTGAAATCTTACCCTGTCTTCTGGTGAAAAGTAATCTAAAACATAATACAAAACATTAGTGAAAGAGCTAGCCAAGAAAAAAGGTTATTTGATGTTGGGTGCTTAGTCCGTTTGCGCTGATTACTTTTAGGCTACGTATAGCTCTTTTCCTTGAGTTATTTTTTAGGTTAATTTGCACCTGAAGACGGGATCAGATTCAGGATTCCAAAACGTCGTTTACTTGTTGTTCACAAACGATGGAAAACGTCTGTAATAATGTTTCAACCTCAGAAATTGTACCGTCGTCAACAACAAACTTCAAACAGAGAAGCATACTGTACTTAAAAATTAGTTAGCGCAAATACGAGTCACCCATAGGGTGTATCGAGTTTGCCGTATTAGTTGAAATATTGTAAAGAAGGGCAAAAGTTGTGGTTGCAAAGTGGTTGTTGTGGTCTGTCACTCGGGTAGATTTGTTAAGCAAGTTCTGACAGCAACATTGAACACAATAACAACTTAGTTGTTCCAACTGCGAGGTATAAATGCAAACCCATTTGTACTGTTCATCCAGTACTGGGAATATCTTCTGCCGGAGTGATAGCTACAACTTTGTACCTGTTCACATTACTGTGCAGTTGACAGGTTTATTGCAATGTACAGGGCGTTTAAAAATGAAAGAACAGATTTAATATTTTTATTATAGACAAACTGTGTTTGATAATGTTATTTTACTTATACAGATACAAAGACAAAGGTCTGTCGAGAGACAAAGTAATTGGAGGGAGCTAGCAGGGCGCTCTCTAGTTGCTTGTTAAAACCTAAACGCACTATTATCAGATTTTTTATATCATATTTAACTGGACATGGCAGTTCAGGTATCATCTACAGAAATCGTGGTTGCGTAATGGTAATAATCTATGTAGACTCTGTGAGCAGTCAGAAGAAACTGTTAGGCACATCCTATTAGACCGTCTCTGGAGATAGGAGAAGGTGCCTACTAGAGGGGTGTGATTGAGATGAAGTTTACTTGCTGAGCTTGGGGTAGTCATCTAATAATAAATATATACCTAGTGAATATACTGTCTGATTAAGCTACTCATCAGTGTGAAGGCAAGATAGCTTACTATCCACTGTATGTGTAACAAACCAAAATAGAATTATGAACACGTACGAACAATATAAAAACCAGTGACATTTTTATTGTTCTGTACAAATATTAAACAACTTTGAATTTAATAAATTTTAAACAATTTCTAAGCTCTAAAATTTAGTCATTATAATCATTTATACAAGAATTTAAGTAATCGAGAACACAAATATTGTGACCGGTGATCGCGAAAAGAATGATTATTACGGTATTAGTTTACACAAATCAAATGTGTAGATTTGACCAAGAAACAGACAAAGACGCAATTCACGTAGACACATTGAAGTTCGTAAAGTTCTTTTTGGAAAATTTGGGCTATCGAGTTTTGTTCATAATTCCGTGAGCTCCAAAATTCGACGTATCAAGGTTTGAGGATCTTTAACACCGAGTTTACGGAGATATCAAGAAGAGATTAAAAAATCAATCTAGTTATCGAGGTATTTGAGTTATCTATTGTATTTTTTCTATTGGTTGATAAACATTTCGACACATCTTAAAAATTAGTTTTGTGAGAGGATTTTGTCATCAACTATAGGAAAATGAAGATAGCGAGCGCATTAGAGTTATATCACACTCAGATGGCAATCGCCGTGTTTTTGTCCAGATATGCCAATAGCAGTATTGAGTAGGTCAAGTGCCGGCGGGCTGACCATGTCCCACGAGTGCCACTATTCAAGAGTGTACTTGACACCACAGGCAACTGGTAACTACCCTCTCTTCTCTACTCTCTATTGTACCCCTGCCTCTGATGCATAACGTATAACGTCAGTATGTAACGACATAACGTCAGTATGTACAGCCTGACGTCACAATAAACGTCATATGATACGTCAGCACGTACAACATGTCTTCATAAGTGACGTCACAACGATACTTCATCACAGTCGCTGTACATACACAATGTTACTACTATACTGTAATAATTATATTTATAACCTTTTTAAAACAGTTTAAAAACATATCAAGTTCTAGGCTTGGCCTTTTTCACTGATGACTATTTTTTCAGGCCATTTTTAGCGAATTTCAATAGGAAATAGAGTTAATAATTTTTCCCACCAAAGAGAAGGACACGTCGTACAATGGTGCGATTTGCAACTTTTTGCTTCTCAACACCTCGTGAGTCATATGGCAAAACTTTATATATATATGTGTGTGAGCACTCTACAGGTTGCATTTTCAGTCCGATTGTCGTGAAATTTGGTACACATGTTCCTTTTGTAAATCTCTAGGCCAAGTCCGTTAACCAGCTAGATCGGATCAGCCGTTTTAAAATGGTGGCCATTCAAAGTATTGTTTTGCCTATAACAATTTTTGTTTTACGATATATGAATTCAAAACTCACCCTGCATAGTAGAATTTTACTTTTTCAATCGATCAAAACAGCTCTGATTTCTGTCGAACTTACCGTTATCAAGTTATTTCATTTAAATTAATGAGTCGGAATTTCTCCACTTTGACATTCAGACCACTGGTCAGAAATTAGTTTTAACTCATTTCTAAACTAGCCAAATCAATTTACTCGCCTAGGTTGCCTAGGATACACAAAGTATTATTATGGTGGTTATCAACAGTTTCCGGAAGTACCCACTAGCCACAATAATTCAACTAAAGAAAGAAAACCCAAGTACGTAAGGGGGATGAAACAACCCATCTTCATGTTCTTCCGGAGATATTGGCACTTGATTAATAGAATTTAATTTAAACAAAAATGTTTGTATTTACTTGTGGAAGAAGCCTGAAGATGATAGCTTGCTATTGAAAGCGCTTGTCCAAAAATAAAATTTTATATATTGGCCTTTTGTTTTAAATTCTATTAACCCATCTTCACTAAAGTTATACGAAATTTTCAAGCACGGTATGAGTCTGAAACTGAACAGAAGTCATATTAAACGTGAAATGAATTTATTTAAATATATTTTATATCCTTTTAAGTATACAGTTTATATTCTAACAGTAGACCTACTACTGTAAATACAATTTTATTTCAATATTGTTTATTTTGGCGCATACTGTATTTGAGGTATGTTTTTCAATCTGAGACCGGAGATGTTGCATGCTGGCAACTTTCCGTGTTACAGAGCAAGATTAGTGTGGAAAGCACAGTATGAGGTTGCAGCCCGAGGTGTACATTCTTGCACTGCCGAGTTTGTAACAAGCTTCTCCATTCTCCAACCCAGGCACAGTTTGTATCCTCGGTTACTCACTCCACAACAAACGCAACCATCCGAGGGGGTCCCCAAACATAACTAGAATTTCATTATAAAAACCACAATTTCTTTTACTGATCAGTATACTCCCCATTTAGTGTAATGCATTTGTTCATTCGATGCTCCCATGGTTTAAAGCACCCCTCATACCTCTATAGTCTGAATGGCTGCACGCTCCATCCTCGTTTGCCTTTTCACTCCTTAATTTTCGTCATAACGGTGATATTTTATGTAATTTTTCATTCTTGAGAACATAAAAAAGTCGCGTGGGCAAGACTTGGTGAATATGGGTCGTGGGGAAGGGTGGCCATGCTGGTATTGGCCAAAAACTAGCGCACTGAGATGGCTACGTGGGCAGGCACATTGTCATGATGAAAGAACCAGTCTCCATATCGCCATAATTTAGGTCTGGAGTGTGTTGAAATTAAGTTTAGCGAATTTCAACAAACTCCAGACAGCAAAGAAGCAATTCTCAATGGTCCTCCGACGGACGTCTTGTAATATTGACGGTTTTTTCTGAACAATTTCACCAGTCCGAGAATTTGAAGGTCGTCCGGGACGAGGCTTGTCTCCAATGGACATGGTGCTATCTGGAATTTGGGAAAAATACTCGTTACACTCTGGTTTTGCTCAAAACCTCGTCTTTGCAAGCTTTTTTAATTACTGCAACAGTTTCTGACACGGTTTTAACGAGAAGAAAGCAAAACCTCACTGCTGAACTTTGTCCATTTAATTACACCATCAAAACAAAACGAAGCAGAACAAAAACTACTTTTAGAAAACCTCACACAGCTCCTCTTCACAGCCTCTCAGACTGGCCACACCGAGTGCACTGAAGTGAGTAGTGACTGAACTCAGGAAGAGTTGCGCTTTCATCCCCTATCGGCCAAAATGTGAACTATGCGCTCCCCACCTCGCCATCGACTGGGACTCGTGGCGTGGTCCTGTAATCCAGCTTCATGGAGGTCAGGTTATGAGGATGATATAGGTCTAAAGCGGCTCAGATAGTATCAGTGATCATCTGATGATACCCGCATCAACTCCCACCATCGTTTAGACATATCAGACCATCACCTGCGTGGTTCGGAAGTCACGTTAAGCTGTTGGTCCTTGTATTTCCATTGGTCATTGGGCTATTAATTAATGACCCATTCTAAGGAAGAGTCGGCCTTAGTTTGTAACAAGACTACACCTCATAACTCATTTCTACCACTCATCACCCTCATCCTTCACCACATATTTGCCTTAAAATATCCTCATGAGAGTGGTCGGCATCTCAAATAGTGATATAGTGATTCTCGATACTTTTGGGTATTTCCTCGTATGTTTATATTTTTTAAATTATGAACAAGAATATCGTTTATTTAATTAAAAGTACATGTTTGAATACAAATATAAATATCGGAGTATAAATACAAATGTTTCGCCTCTTTTTATAACATGAAGAGAGCACTATTTATTATTAGCAATTACTTTGAAGAGAGAAGTGTTCGAAGGGCAAATACTATCAATATACTGAAAAGCGAGTGACAACTGAGAACTGTGGAGGAGTGGACAGCGCATCAATATTGCAGGATCGGCCGGTGACAGTCATTTAGAATAAATGTTTGGGGAGTATGTGTATGTGTCAACATGTCCCACTACACAATTCCAACATCATCAGTCTCTTAACCATACAGTACAGAGTACAACTATAGTTTCTTGTGGTAGACTTGCACGATACTAGAGGCAGGAACAACTACCGAACTGGGAGACACAGGGTAACCAATCCCTGGCCTCTAGACTCCCTAAATTTGACTTCTAACAATCTTGTTTTTGTAAATCTCTACGTTACGTTCGTCAACCAGCAAAATCAATCCACCGGAAGTGACCTTTTTGAGGGCCTCGCCCAAAAAATAGGGTTTCATGCAAGATCCTATTTGAATTTTTTAAATATAAATAAATAACTTGTACTCAGTATAAATATTTATGGTACTGTAGCTAATATTTGTGTACCAAAAATCAATAAAATACTATCAGCCTGACCTAGATGGTGGCGAAAAACTTTCCGCCGGGAAAAGCGCCCCTCTCCCCCGAAAATACACATATGGCGTAAATTATGCTCCGAAACGAGAAATTCCCTAGGATTCACAACAGTACTCGTGGCTGCGCGTCGGTTATGCTTGACTTGTCACAGGGAACTGTTTTTTCTATACAGGGTTAGGCAAAAGTGTGGAAACGCCTTTATAACTTTTTAACCAGTGTTTTCAGCGCAACCAAACTCGGTACACTTTATTAGAGGAAACCAAAGTACCTTTTAGAGCATACTTAAACTTTGCCCCGGTTTTCAAAAGGGGATTGGGGGGAAAGCCCCATAATTTTCATAGGGAAGCCCCATCAAGTGACATCTCATTTTGAATGTCTTAAAAAATGTTGATGAATGCTGCAAATTAGAAGTCTCTATCTTAAACCAGAAAGAAATGGCGTCGATTTGAAGTTACACAGCTTTGTATTAGGCGAAAGTGTGGAAACGAATTTATACATTTTTAACCAGTTTTTTCAGCGTGACCGAAAGGGTACATTTTATTAGAGGAAGCAAAAATACCTTTTAATGCATACTGGCACTTGGCCCCAGTTTTCAAAATGGGGGATTGGGGGGTAGCCCCATAATTTTCATAGGGAAGCCCCATCGAGTGACACCTCATTTTGAAGGTCTCAAAAAATGATGATGAATGCTGAAAACTAGACGTCTCTATCTTAACCCAAAAAGAAATGGCGTCCGTTTTAAGTTACACAAAGTTATAAGTCTACCTCCCCCCCAATCACCCATTTTGAAAACTGAGGCAAAGTGTCGGCATGCATTAAAAGATAGTTTTGATAACTTTAATAATATGTACCAAGTTTGGTTATACTTAAAAAACTGGCTAACAAGTTATGAAGGCGTTTCCACACTTTCGCGCAATAAAAGTCTGTGTTTCTTAAAATGGACGTCATTTCTTTCTGGGTTAAGATAGAGACGTCTAGTTTTCAGCACTCATCAACATTTTCTAAGCCCTTCAAAATAAGGTGTCACTCGATGGGGCTTCCCTATAAAATTATGGGGCTTCCCCCCAATCCCCCATTTTGAAAACTGGAGCAAAGTGTCAGTATGCACTAAAAGGTACTTTGGTTTCCTCTAATAAAGTGTACCGAGTTTGGTTGCGCTGAAAACACTGGTTAAAAAGTTATAAAGGCGTTTCCACACTTTTGCCTAACCCTGTATACCGAAATACAAAGGGCACACCTTTCATTTAGCGTGGAAATTAAAATCTTTTGTTTGAAAATAGAAAAAAAATAAATGTGAATTATCCGGTTATATCTGGTTGGATCAGGTTGACAGCACTTGAACTTGGTGAGGGCTGCGGGTCGGATCGATTGTCATTGTATTGCTATACCTCTACTCTAGCTTCAGTTGCCTGTTCAAATACACAGGCAGACATGATGTAGAGATGTTTGTACATCTAGTGTTATTGTAGGGCTACTGTACAGTACTGTACTGTTTTTCAAGGTTTAGAAATGATAAGGCGCCAGTCAATAATCAATCCATTATTGATTTACAATCTTAATACAGGGTGTCCCATAAGTAAAGCGCCAGACTCTAGGAAAAGATTATATGGGTCAAAATAAAGAGAAATTTAAGAATAAAAAGTTTTCCAAAAACGCTTAGTTAACCAGATATTTGCCATTTTAGATTTTTACTAATTATTTATTATCTCGCACACTTCTTATCGGATTTGACTCAAACATAGCATAAATTTGTACCTAAGTAAGACCACGTATGAAAAAAATTACCAGCTTGATCTAAACGTATCATTTTAAAACGGTGGCTATTTTAGGGTATTTTTAGGGAACTTTTTGCGTTATACCTTAAATAGCGAATAAACGGTGAGTTTAACGATGAAACGAAAAGAATACCGTTTTGTAGAGAATTTCGTTATCTTTCTATTGACACCAAAGTCAAAACAATCGATTAAGAATCAACAAAGTTACAGTGGAAACCGTGGAAAACATCAAGATAATAAGGTGGAAAGTTGTCTGTTTTCAGCCAGAGTTTCCACTAAAGCTTCGTTGTTTCCCAATTGATTTGTATGATTTTGATGTCAATAGATATAGGTAATAAGATTTGCTACAAAACGTTATTCTTTACATCTTCGTTAATTCACTATTTATAAGGTATAACGTCAAAAATTCCCTAAAATTACCTTAAAATAGCCACCGTTTTAAAATAAGTAGTTAGATCATCCTGGAAATTTTCCCATAAATGGTCTTACTTAGATACAAACTTATGTTAAGTTTGAGTCAAATTCGATAATTGGTGTGGGAGATAATAAATAATTAGTGAAAAATATAAAATAGCGAATATCTGGTTAACTAAGCGTTTTTGGAAAAGTTTTTATTCTTGATTTTCTCTTCATTTTGACCCATATAACCTTTTCCCAGAGTCGGGCACTTTACTTATGGGTCACCCTGTATAGTTTACCACACTACAGCCGCTATAGCTTTGCATCTGGCCTTATCGAGGTAAAAATGACAACACTGTTCAAAAATTATCTGCCTCTGGAGTACTATTAAACTTTCTTTAAATTTGGCCACCTTCAACATCAATTTGCCAAGCTAATAGTTTCGATGGCGCCAGAGAATGGAGTGGGGAACATGTTTCCATTTCAAGTTAAAAACTGAATTTTAAAATTCACTAAATCACTATATCACTATTTGAGATGCCGACCACTCTCATGAGGGTATTTTAAGGCAAATACGTGGTGAAGAATGAGTGTGATGAGTGGTAGTAATGAGTTATGAGGTGTAGTCTTGTTACAAACTAAGGCCGACTCTTCCTTAGAATGGGTCATTAATTAATAGCCCAATGACCAATGGCAATACAAGGACCAACGGCTTAACGTGACTTCCGAACCACGCAGGTGATGGTCTGATATGTCTAAACGATGGTGGGAGTTGATGCGGGTATCATCAGATGATCACTGAGACTATCTGTGCCGGCTTAGACCTATATCATCCTCAAAACCTGACCTGCATGAAACTGGATTACAGGACCACGCCACGAGTCCCAGTCGTGGTTTAATTATTATTTATTAAAATTAATAATTCTAGGGTCCTGTGGTCTAGTGGCTACACTATTGAACCCAGCCTGGAGCCTCTCAATGTAAACATTTACATACGGAACATTTGTACCAAATTTCGTAATGACAACAATGAGATTTGTAGAGTGGTCACAGGGGTCAAAACGGCACAATTTTTACCCCGTTGCAACATTGCAAAAGCTCTATAACATAAACTAACTTAGTAATTTAAAGCACAAGAGAGTTCGGTTGACTAAGTTGAACTTGTGTTGTATGGTTTACTAGACTCAAGATGACTAAACCAGTTTCTCCACAACAGCATCATGTCTCGTTATAGTAAGACAGGTTTCACCCACAACACTCTCATCGCATAGAATAGTTTGCATAATAATCGGTACAACAAAGGCAAGGAATACTATCAGGTTGGCAATTACCATACTCACGGGTGTAATGATTAAGGTATAGGAAAAATCTGAAGTTACGTCTTATCAAAGCAGTTTGTGGGAATCCCAGGCCCAGTCTCAGTCTAAATTGAACAACCCTTGTATTAAATAATACTTTTGGTGAAAGTTCTCCCTCGCTGATATACACGTTATACAGGTAAAACGTGTTCTGAGGCTCAGGATTGGTGCTCATTTCATGGTCCCCGGTCTGGGTCTTACCACGCTGACGACATGAATATCTCATTTTTCCAAAGGACATTCGATAAAACGTCCAATATTCACTAGAACCGTTGTTAACCAGACCGAGTGAAACACCTGTGTAACTAGTGAGTTCGGGCATGACTAATCATAGCTCTTGCACAATTAACAGGTCTACAAAATTCAATTCAATTTCAAAATATCTTTATTCATTATTTATACAATACACAATAGTCACAATACAAAATAAACAATACTTTATACATACAAATTCTTGACTAAATATAATTTCATACGAAAATAAAAAACGAATGAATAGTTAGGTACCTCATTTGAACGTGTTGAGGTACCATCACAAACTTTAAGACATACTGTCAAACAATGAAAATAAATATTATTTATAAATAACAGAAAATAATCTTAAATATAGACAAACTAGTTATAAAAATAAACAATCAATGATAAAATTAACGATCTTCCACATGTTAGTAAGAATGGTAAAACAATATCTAGTTTAAGTTCAACTACTGTACACATAGCAATTACAATTACACAACTAAGAAAATAATACCTCCACATCAGGACAACTAAACAGCCACTTCTTTAGTTTGTTCAAATAGAATTTAGAATAATTGCAATTAGAGATATCGTTAGGAAGATAATTAAATGGTTCAGGGGCGAGATAACTGTAGAAACGTTTTGAAAAACTCAAAATGAGGACGAGGAGTAACTACCAAGTTCCTTGTTCTTAGTCTCTCAGAATAAACTTGCTGATTACCTAAAAGATGACCAGATCTAACGAAAAAGATTCTTAGTACTCTAAAAATAAATAAGTGTCTTAATGGAAATATCTTTAAATATCCAAACAATGGAAACGAACTTTCTAGCCTACTTGCGCCCATAATCAACCTAACAATATGTCTTTGAGTTAAAATTATAGGAATAATACTGGAATGATAAACTCCTCCCCAACAAGATATGCCATATTGCAATTTGGAATCTACTATAGAAAAATACACTTTTTTTAAAGACCGATTGAGGACAGCACGATTTTAAAAGATCCAACGTCCTTATATACGAGACCACAGATACTTCTTTTAATTGTCTATGTGAAGCTTCCAGTTAAAATGTTCATCAATTGTGAGACCTAGATATTTGATGTCATGAACTTGCTGAATAACCATACAATCTCTGCACGAACCATTTTACATTTCTAATCTTGTACTGTACTTCAATCTGTTTCAGGTAAGAGACTTCGCACTCTGATGACGTATGCCCGGCGTGAGTTATTATAAAATATGTAATTTTCTTGTTAACAAAAACACCTCTGTAGAAAATAACTTTTGAATACGAGTCTGTATATTTATGTATCACAAATAAACATGTAAACGCGCCAATCTAGTGTTTGGATTCTGCAGGAGTTAATTTGTCCAAAATAGTATATTAATTTTCATCACTAGGTCCTAAAGTGACACTGTTTGACTCTTTCGAGCCGAGTGATGAACGATACTTTTGTCATGATGCGAATAATAATGAGAAATAAATGTCAATAAATGTTTTAATATTATAAACAATAATTAAGTAAATATTGTTTTGTATACTGAGCAGTCTGAATTATAATGTTTTGAAGAATCAGTGTTAAACTGATTAAATATAAGTCAGTTTTAAAATTAAAAACAAACTATTCCAACCAGCTGATGTCCATGCTACAAAAATATCATTAAAGTTATCTTTTTCTCCCTAGGAAGAAAAACATCATCAAAACAATACATTATTTACCTGGGTGTAAAAGTGACACTTTAGCACTGTCAATTCATGTGTCTAAAGCAGCTGTTTTCAGAGCAGAATGACAACACATTATTGGTATATTTCGTAATCTATATATTAAAAGAATTGATGAAAATCTAACGGCAGTCAGTACAACCGTTGTTCTATCAGGCCGATTTTCTTCATTTTTTTTAAATGATAGGTATTTATGCGTAGAATCATCATCAAACATCGAAAATCGCTTAACTTTCGCCCTTCTCAAGTTAAACTCAAATGAGGCTTTTTTTGCCAGGTTTTCTTAGCTTTGTCCTGTCTTATCTCAGGTTCTAATTGAGATAAATTGTTCGTTTTGGTCTAAGAACACTCAGTGAATCATGCTCTTAGAGATATAATTCGACGTATTTAGTTACCTTTAAGACGATTTTCTAGCACTTTTAAGAATATAAACTTGCCTGAGATACAACATATAAGCAAAGTATTAAAAATGCCCAGCTGCTGTAAATGTAAACATCAACAAATAATAACAATAACAGTGTATATGTTTTAACTCTCAAGGAAATATTTTAACTGAAAAGGTGTAGTTATTAGCAAAGTGAATACCCAAACTGAGAGGCCGAAACAAAACCGCGAACGGAACTGAGGCCGCAGGCCGAAGTGGGAGTCTCGGGGCTTTGCCCCCAGCTGGCTGAAGGCTAGTATTATTTGAATTACGTTGACACCTTCTTTAAAAGTTGGCTTTTCTGTGTGCCCATACTTTATTCTTCCTTTTGAAATGAGCATATTTTCTTTAATAAGCGAATTTAGTGTTTCGTTATTATTGTTTCCAAAACACAGGAATTATAGATTTGTTGTTAGATTTTTCGTTTTATTAATGAAGTATTGCAAGCGGCAAAGCAGGCGTTCTTTAAACCATGGTCGAGTATACTCATATTACAAAGTTCAGTATCGCTGGATTCATCGCTGAAGGCTCTGTACAGTTGTACAGATTCACATTTCATATAGTAGATTCCCAATCAAAGCTCTTTCTCTTTGTTCCAAAACAAATTAAAACTCCCGCGCTTTTTCCAGTCTTTGATTTCAAAAGCTTATTGAGAACAAATAACGTTTTTTTACATATACTTCATCCGACGAACAATGGGAATGAGTTTTATATCGGGGATTGTCGATTATGATTCTTGATTTACCACGGTATATTAACATCTTCTAAATTCTTACTACCTACATCGCTACTACAAATGTATTATTTTAACAATGGTTAATTTTACTAGGTTGTCCCAAAATCGGAAGTGCAAAGTCTGTCCGAATGTCGTCTGTAAAAGTCCTTCAGCGTGAGTTCCATACTGCAGTTCGTTGGTGTTACCTGGTAGCCGCAACGAAGTGTTTTTAAAATATGAGCCTTAGTAGGTATTGGCGTAGGAAAACGCGCTATTCATTTCTCTCGCTAAAATGAACGAAACGTTGCAGTCGTCACTAGTTTGTAAATGTAACGCCCATCACACGGGCAAATGAGAACAGACCTTTTTTGTGTTTGGCCACCTTGCGAGACTTTGCATCAAAATGTTGTATATTTCGGAGTTTTAACTTTTATTGCGGACATTTTCCATTGTTAGTGAGCAAGACGATCACGACGTTTCGGGATCTGCAATCTGATCCCGTCTTCCAATAAGAAGTAACCTAAAACAGAATATTAGAAAATGAGCTAGCTTAAAGTATTTAGCGTAAGCTGTCCAGTCAAGCACAACCAAACAACATGTAGCTGTTAAAGTCAAAATACTAAAAAAAAAACTAGCCTAGAAAACCTGAAGACGGGATAATCTTGCTCACTGACGATGGAAAATGTCCGCAATAATAGTTCAAACTCTGACTGAAATTCTCCCATCGTAAACAACAAACTTTAAAAAAAGTTGCGTATTTGTTCTGCTTATTAATAAATAACAGCCTTCATCAATGTGTTTAGTATCAAGAGTGTTTTTTTTTCTTCTTCTAACACAAAAATAAAAAATAATACAGTTATGTGTGGAGGAGTCAAAGGGTAACCTTCTCCTCCACGGCTACGCCCTGGAATAGTTTGCCCCCGAGAAGTTCAGTTGACTAGTTTGTTCAGAAGTTTGTGTATTGTTGCAAGCTGACTAGAACTATCGGTTCATTAAATCACAACACTTGATTCAACTAAGAGTGTTGCTGCACTTCGGTTCTTGATTGATTCCAGTTTGTCTTCGGTCACTGCTCAGAGAGTGGGTCAACTCACTCAATACCATCTGACCTCTGCAAGTGTCTATTGATTGATTTGCAATCCTGCCAGTGGCCGTGTTTGTTTACTGGCCGTTGGAATGTTTAGCTTTACCTCTGGAACGAAAATAATCAGAAATTTATATTTAACGAGGTTTAAGAATGGAGACACTAACTATAGTTAGTGACTAGCTCATCTGGAAGTACCCAAACATTTATGTGAGTGAACGAGTGATTACGCCGTTCTAGCTTTATGGATAGAGATTTTCCATTGTTTTTGTTACGATCTCTATAAAAGATAAGGGGTTGGGTTTAGTGTAACCTATATGAACAACTATAGAGGGTCTTCGACTTGACTCTAGCTTAAAATCTGTTAATATTAGCTAATCAAGATTTGTGGATATTACATACTAAGACCTGAACCTAATGATGTAAAATTATTCTAATTAAATCTGAAAACTAACATGGTTTTAGATAAATGTGAGTCAACTATAACTGCAAAAGTTAAGCAAATAACTTTTGATAAATAAAAAATAAAATCATAAACACTAGACGTTAGGACTCACCTCCCCAGAGGCAACATCGTGAAGGGAGAGCCCCACACAGACATATTCCTAGGCAACTGAACCCGGAGGAGCTTTGCCAATAAACTTTTATTAATGTCACAGCATAACCTTGATTATCAATACAATCTGACCATCATTGTTTTGGTAACAAGGAAGCAGATTTGCAGGCCGCACACAACTTTGCGACTCTATAGTTGTGGGAATGCATTTCTTAATAATCAATAGGCATACTGAAAGTAAAAAAAGTTGTCTTTAAATTAAAATGCAATTTTAAAACCATGAAATAGTTACATATCGTTATAATTAACTTCATAAATTTTCAAAATATTGCTGGTTAATATACCCTATCTATTGGTGTCAAGTAAGAATAGTGTAAAAGCAAAATCTTTTCAGCATTATGATGTTTTATACAAAAAGTTGGTATGGTATGACCAAAGTTGTCACGTCGTGAAACTAGTTTCAGTCTTCTTTAATTGAAAACCACCTGCGAAGAAGCTTTATCTTCGGTAGAACACCTACTAGTAGTCTCTGAAGCGTACGTCACAGCGTCCCTCAGGGTTCCATACTGAGCCCCACAGTTTTGCTTATTTACATCACCAGCCTTCTTCAGCCTCTGAGTGTTATACCTCAGAGAATGTGTTCATGTTAAAGTTCACTGCGTCATGTTTACCTGATGAGCTCAGAAAACCACTCTTTTCTCGACTCAAAGACCCCTTCCCCTCGTCGTTACCGCCTCCTACTTACACTACTCGAGTATTCATCAAAACTTCTCACCGCTGAAATATGCACACGCTTTTGCTGCTATTCTGGTATACCTTACCAACACTATACGTGAGATGAAAACTCGTGCATGTTAACTTTTATTTGAGTTTGATGGTAATTAGCACCCCTTTGATTAAAGTTGGAAATGGAATTTTCTTTTTTTTAGTAAGACTTTTGACCAGGTGAGCAAGGCATTTCTTTCTGCTCAGCCCTAGAACTACTATTGAACTATCTATAATTAATTTGGGAATATACGAGTACTGCTTTTTCTTTTACATACATTAACATGGGCTCAGTTTTGGTATGGCAATATTATGCGATACAATTTCATTATATCTAATATCTATAACAGGCTACGTACCTCGTCACGTTACCTACAGTAAATCTGCTGTTAAATAGTTTCGTCTATCAAATGTAGACATTATTAAAACGTAACACGTTTAAAATCTTCAATAAGGTCACTTGATAATGACTACATTATTGATAGACGAAACTAGTAAACAATAGTTTTACTGATGGAATTGTGATGGCAAAAGTACATAACTTTTGTATTGAGTGCCCATTCGAGAAAGCTTAATCTGGAACGTAGCCAAGATAGCGTCGTCAGACTTTAGACTATACAACAACAATAACATTTGAAGTTTGTCAGTTTTAGTGTATATATTTTATAGTATTATTTTTATTATTTTATAGTATTGTTTTTGTAATATACTGCCTCTTCTTGTTTTCCCAAGTATTATTTCAATCTATTTAATTTGAACTCCTTCTGAAAATACATGACCTAATTAAGTAGAGTTAATTAAACGTGGTATTATTTGAGAGGGTGTCTACTCAGCCTTGTCAATTAAGCCTTGACCTTGAATGGCCTTATAAATACCTGAATTTGGTTATCATACCTGTAAAATCAAGGATATTTAATAGTGTAAAACAACTAAAGAAATTTGAAGACAAAATGTTTGGACCAGACCGGGGCTTGAACCTGGGTCTCTCGCTTGCCGGGCGATTGTGCTGACCACTACACCATCTGGCCTAACTATTTATGCAGTCAAATTTAGAGAAGTACTTAAATCTGAATGTTTATCCGAAACATGTGACTGTCAATAGTGACTTTAAATCAACAAGTTGGAAATATTACAATCACAAGTTAAATACTATGTTAATAACTCTCAGATAAAAATTCAGATTTAAGTACTTGTTTAATTTGAAGGCAAAAATAGTTGGGCCGGATGGTCTAGTTGCCAGCATAATCGCCCGGCAAGCGAGAGACCCAGGTTCAAGTCCCGGTTTGGTCCAAACAGTATGTCTTCAAATTTCTTTAATAATAAATTAGTTATTTAGCGTTTATACAAATTAACGTCCACATTCAAACACATTTTTTTACAAACATGTTTGAAATAAATATTTCTTCCTCGATTAGCACTGTGCAAAAAGGTTTACGTTATCAAGGCACATGTGTATAGGAAATATCAGCAACGACGCCATAATAACCTTGCGAGTCGGTGGGTGTACAAAAGTGACGCCCTAAAAAGAGTTAAACATTTCAGCTTTTAGCCTTAAATGTTTGAAATTTTTAAGAAGGAAGGTCGTCGTCTTTATAATTTTAAAACCTTGCAATTTGTTATTATAATTATAACCAATATTTTAAAAATGAATTTGACTAATTTTCACTTCTGGTTTAAAAATGGCGGTCATATTAAATTTTCTAAGCTTAATAACTCAAACCTCTTAAACTTTATGGTAATACTCAAGACTAACAATAAGTGGCAAATGTTTTTATAAACCTTTTTAAGACCTATAAACTGGTCAACAATGTTAAAGGCGTCTGCGATAAAAAAAATGTCAGACGAATTTTAAATGCCTTGGGCTTGAATTTATTATAGAGTTTTGAAGTTAATTGACGAAGTAACCTTCAGCCTGAGATGGCCAACGTTCATAAATGTTGGTCTTGTGTCGCCAAGTTCGTTAGTCTTCCCTGCCTCTAGATTATAAGAGTGAATGTATGTCTATACCCCTTCACTAAATCACTATTTGAGATGCCGACCAATCTCATGAGGGTATTTTAAGGCAAATATGTGGTGAAGGATGAGTGTGATGAGTGGTAGTAATGAGTTATGAGTTGCAGTCTTTTTACAAACTAAGGCCGACTTTTCCTTAGAATGGGTCATTAATTAATAGCCCAATGACCAATGGAAATACAAGGACCAACGGCTTAACGTGACTTCAGAACCACGCAGGTGATGGTCTGATATGTCTAAACGATGGTGGGAGTTGATGCGGGTATCATCAGATGATCACTGAGACTATCTGAGCCGCTTTAGACATATATCATCCTCAAAACCTGACCTCCATGAAGCTGGATTACAGGACCACGCCACGATCGCAGTCCCATCCCAGTCAAGATCGCACCTTCCCTTGTAAAAATACTTGTTTCTAAAATGTAGTGGTGTCAACAGTCTCAATTTTTTTAAAATTTAAAGGTAATTATTAATTAAAAGTAGTTGGTATTTTCAATCCCCTTTAATAAATTTTGTTTGAAATTGTTCAACAAAATAATGTTTTATAGTATCATGATTTAAAGTTATTTCTCAGGCACGTAAAGATGTTTCCTGTATATTTGAGTAGAATGAAAACACTTACTAGAACATCAAGCAGTTTGCCCTTTGAAGCCATTTCTGTGTGTGCGTGCGAATTTTTCAGTTAGACAAACAAACTTTAAATAATAAACATTCAAAGTTCTGTACAGTAGTTCTAGAATTGTTTCCGACAAGTCTCCTACAGCTGCGCTCTAGCAATCATAACTTTATCTCATAATTGTGCGAGGAATAAAGTTTGTTACGAGTGCTTCTCGATGGAGTTCTGGGCTCTACTCTTCATTATCAGATTCAAGCCAATCAATGACTGTTGGTAAGGTATATTTAAGGTTGTTTGTAAGTATTTTAAAGCTCGCTGTTAGGCACATTTAAGGGTACTTGTAAAGCACATTATAGGCCGTTTGTAGCTATTTGTAGAGGGCATTTAAGGCTATTTGTTAGGCGTATTTAAAACTTGTTGTAAAGCAGTCTGTAAGGCACAATTTGTGCTACTTGGGTATTGTATTTTAAGTTTGTGTGCTCCATGAGGTTTTCAGTATAAATCAACGTATTTATTTTAAATATAGTAAAAACCTTCAGAGTATCGAGCAAATATTACAAAAATATGTTTCAATTTTACAATAACATCACAGTGAACGAATGAGGTGCAGAAAGATTTTGGCCTGCTTTCGTAAGTTACACATAACACATAGGTTTGACAATGCCACCAACTTTAATAGGATGATTACTAAATTAATGTATTATTCATTTATCAAAAAAGAAAATGTTTGATCCTAAACAAGAACTACGAATATCTTGAATTTGTCAGCTTCATTGACAGAATTCTGTTAATATTACTGCACTATGTACGATTCGTTCGCAGGTCTTTTACTACAAAAATTCTTTATTTAAATTTGAGTGTACCGCAATAAATCGATGATAAGATCCCGAGGGAGTGGTGGAGGGGTTGCAAACAGGAGAAAAAGAAATCAGAGAATTGTAAACGAGGAAAAGAGTTGAGAGAGAGAGAGAGAGAGAGAGGAAGATGGAAAAGGCCGGGGGCAATATATGGCAGCGATAAACAACCCCTTCCTCCAACCTTGGATCGTGTGTTACTGTACCTAAACCTCCCCCCCTCGTCATCCTCCGTACTTAGCCCTGATCCAGGGTTAATTGAGGGTGGAATAAAAACATTATTCTACTTGTAAGTAATGGAACTGCGGAACGAGAGTTTTAAGGGTTAAGTTAAGGACTACAACGTTTTATTTTTACCACAAATCTAGGATTTTGCCTGGTGCACCCGCATTGTTGAACAAGAGCCAGTGGCGAATCTTACATGGATTTCTTTTTTCTTAAAGGTTTTAACGTTTCGTGATAAATGAATGGTGTACGAGTATTCCATGAACATTTATGTAAGGATAACGTCAAACTTAACATAGGCTACAATTGTCCGTCAATACACTCAAGAGATTGAACACGGCTTTACTCTGTCTTACATAAATTTATGTCTTCTCTTTCAGCTCTTTTAGGTTAGTGTGTGAGTTTCAATCAGATTTACTAATGGCTCTTTTACCAAAATTTCCTAAAATTAAAGGCTCTTTTACGCCCTGTTCCTTGTAACCTGAAACGCCTTTGTCTTCTCGGCAATTTTCACGAATATGTTAATTTGTCAATTTGTATATTACTTCCTCTTATGCTTCCGCATTATATTTTTAAAATGAGACACAGTTCTAAAACAAAAACATAGCCCACTTCTAACCTCAAGCGCTTCCGTGAGTCCTAGAGAATTTAAAAATAACTGAGGTGGGGCAATTTATCGAAAAATTATATTTTTATGCTGTAACAACTGCATTAAAAAATCTAATTTCAATAAAACTTCAATAAATAAAGTTGCTATTTATTAACATGTGACTAACACGAAAACCCCAATGAAGTATATTTCCAACAATTATTGTATTCCTTATTTCAAAACTAAAACTACTTCCTCGCTCGACTGGCCAAAACGTACATCAACATAATAATTACCAGCAAAATAAAATCGGCGATCAAAGACTTCACTATATAAAAGTGATCGATGCCCCATCCTCTAATGGTTATGCTGCGATAACTCTCCACAGCCATGACGAAGGGGCTGTAGCGCAGGATGTGGTAGATGATCCAGTGAGAGCCCTCTATGGGCCAGAACATGCCGCAGGATAGGAAGAGGATGATGACGGTGCCGATGGAAGCGTACGTGACGTTGCGGTCATGGTCGCACAAGGTGCCGAGGAAGAAGCCGTACAACATGCCCTGCACCTGGGCGATCAGCACGAAGAAGAAGGCGAGCATGGGGCTGCCTTTCATCGGCAGTTGGAACACTCCGTACGCGATCGTGAACATGATGGCGTTCTGGCCTGGAACATGATTGGACGTTTTATAGCTACTCGGAACTCGTGCTTACAAAGGTTAACCTGAAAGTAAGTGTCTGATTACCTGCTAATATGATGACTTGAATGACGGTGTAGGCCAGCATCACTTCAGTTTGTCGGACTCCAGAGATCAAGCACCTTTCTAGAAATCCGTTGATCTTCTCGCTGACGATGGAAGAGGCTGCGAAAAACGACGTGATGAAAAATGTAAACGGGATGATGAAGCCGGCCAGAGCTGTGTGGATGAACTTTGGGGATTTGTCGCCAAATATTGGCTCTTCGAATATGAGCATCGGCTCGCTAGCTCGGACATTCCAGCCACATTCGGAAAAAATAAAGTTAGCCAATTCTCCAAAGCACTCAGTCATGTCTTGTCTGATTTTCGTACCGATGGTCATTTCCGACATGTCCACATTGGCGTCGATGCTGCAGTTCTCGATGAACTCTGCTTTAGACGAGATCCCTTCTGTCATGAGCCGCAGCATGGATGCCGTGTACTCTTTGTTGAAGCGCAGCAGGGCACGTGCCGTACCGTCTACGAGGGCTTGTCGGCCTTCCTCGTAGTTTTGGTACTCTTTGGTCTCGTAGAGCCTGTCTCGGACAAACTTCACGAAGCGGCAGCTGAAGCGGGATTCTGACGAACAAGAGGGAGGAGTCACAGAGTCACAAGAGTCGGGGAGGACCTCTTCCAGGACAAATGCTATCTGGACGCCGTAAAGATTGTCCGTGTAGACATAGCAGAAGATGAACATCACGATGGCAGGCAGCAACAGGATAAACAAAGTCATGGGCACGTTCCTCTTCGTCCAACGCAGATTCTTGTATATCTGCGCTCCTATCCTGTGCCCGTTGTAGAGTGCACCGAGCTCGATAGCAGGTGCGATACTTTTCCTCTTTTTCGGCAGTGTTTCCTTTTCCTCCTCAGCATTCTGTTTTTCACTCAGCAACAAGAACGCTGCCTCTAAGGACGAGTGGTGCTTGAGTAACTGGCCAGGAGATGTTTCCGCAAGCAAGATTCCGTTCCTCATCAAACCGATAGTGTCGGCCCTCCGCGTCTCTTCTATATAGTGAGTAGTGATGATGATGGTCTTGTCTTCCTTTTTGGTAATAAATGTAAAGTAATCCCAAAGATCACTTATTAACACCGGGTCAAGGCCGACTGTAGGTTCGTCCAGAATCAGGAGGACGGGCTCGTGCAAGAGCGCTACCGCCAAGGACACTCGCCTTTGCTGCCCTCCGCTCATGCTGTTGATACTCCTCTTCCAAAATCTATCAGGGTCCAAATCCAACAGGTGGAGAAGCTCTCGCCCTCTCTCTCTGATCAGTTTATGCTTCATCCCGTTCACTTTGCCAAAGTACTGCAGCATCTCCGAGACGGAGAAGAGTTCTATGAGGGCCACATCTTGAGGCATGTATCCTAGCTGCTTTCTCGACGTCAAGTGCACCTTGATACTTCCACCGTCTAGCCTCTTGTAGCCAGTCATGCTGACTAGTAGAGTAGTCTTGCCACAGCCGCTCGGGCCTAGCAGACCGTAGATCGTGCCTCTCTTCACCGTCATGTTCAGACCACATAGAATTCCGTGTTTGGAAGTATATCGCTTGTAAGCTGCCCTCACCTCTACGATGCTGTCCATTTTCTGTGTTTCAAAAGAATTCTATAACAGTATATAGTGGGTTGGTCGTTGTGAATAACTATAATCAATTATTGCAAAGTTTGTACAATTTAGCAGTGTTGTTGTCAATATTTTAATGACCTGTGTGTTTAAATCAAACATGTGTTTTGAGAATTTAATACATCATGTAGTACCAACATACAACCGTAGGTTTACATTTCGTTTTGTTGATCATATGCAACATTAACTAAACATGTAGTTATTAGGCTCATAGTTTGTTCCTAAAGCTAAACTTGGTGTCAGAATATTCTCTTCTCCGCGGAAAGTATATGGACAAATCTTGTTTCTGGTAAAGATTTATACACTTTCAGGCCTATATAAAACTACATAGTGAGAAGTACCTTTATTTAATGGGTCAACTTGGGTTACATACAAAAGTTATAATTTTAAGATCAACACAAAAAAGGATCATCACAAAAATAAAACTGCTACAATTGAAACTATTAATCTCATTTTCGTGCTTAGTTTACAACATTATAAAGTGAAATTATATAATTTAAATTAGAGTTCCATAATGCAGAAAACTAGTTTAATGGGTTATAATTTTCAACTTGACCCCCCGATATGTTGATGAAATACGAGATATCCCTACGGGCGCCCTTAAGAAGACCATTATATTCAATGTATGAATATTTGGTGGCATCTCATCTTCTTCTAATAATACTCAATTTTCATAGAGAAACAATTATTATAATTCGAGTATTATCAATACTCATCTTTAGATGATAATACTAGAAACTAGCTGGGGGGCTTCGCCCCCAGGCCCCTGGCACGCTCGCTCGCTCGCCAAGCACCTTGGCCTGCGGCCTCGGTGCCCGCTTTGTGCCCCCCAAATCCATATATTGTGCCCCCCGAACCCCAAAATCAGTAGGGGTCTTTTGGGTTAATGGTATACAACTATGTGTCGAGTTTCAAACAAATCCGTTGATATTTACATATAAATATTTACTAAAAAAAAGAAATATAACATGGGGAATTGGGGACCTCAAAACCCCATAAAAATAAAAAATCTATATAATTTTATTCGTTTCCCCACCCTCCACACACTAAGGACCATTTCTATTCAAACAATTCTGAATTACCCCAGCCAGATTCCGAGATCTCAACACTCCGGACAACCCTAACCGAAATACTAATTAGTATAGATTTAATAATAGTTTCTCTATGAAAATTGAGTATTATTAGAAGAAGATGAGATGCAACCAAATATTTATACAATGAATCCATCTTCACCAAGACCATCATACCCAAATTATATTCAATGTGTAAGACACATAGCGGATCCGTGGCGGATTGGTATCGCGCGCGACTCCGAAGCTTATCACTCCGGTGGCGCGGGTTCGATCCCCGCAGTCACCACTTACAATTTGTAATGTGACTAATACGGTGACGCTAGGTAAAGGTCAAGGTTGAGTGGACTTAGTAGTCCTAACTTCGCCTCGTTAAACAAGACAAATTTTACCTTTTTTACCTTTACACATAACTGGTTACCGGTTACCTGGTTAACAGTTGTCAAACTCAATAATCAGATTTAATTGGGATATGTTCTTGGATAAATCTTTTATCTCAAGTTGAGTTACCGATGCGGTACGTGTTTCCTTCAGGCTGAATTAGGAGCTGATCAGTTTAATCAACTTAATAATGAGGTTATACGAGAGTTATTAACGAAGTTACATCGTTAAAAATGTACGTAAAGTACTAGAGTCGTAATGTTTTGGCCAAGGAAAGTATATTAATTAAGTTTTACAAGCAGTCCCTTGTCAAACAGTCATTTATTTGAAGTTGCAGTACGAAATTATGTAGAAGGTGGGATATTTAGTGTTATTTCGTGGTGGGTGACTGGTCAGTGGCCAGCTTGTACTGATAACTTTTATGCTAGATCATTTCCTAATGTTCTGTGTTATTTTTTAGGTCACTTTACACCTGAAGACGGTTTTACATTACAGATCCCGAAACGTCGTGTTCTTTTTGTTCACTCATAAACTATGGAAAACGTCCGAAAATAATATTTCAATGTAGTTCAAAGCGTGTCGTGGCATTTCGTCAAGTGGCGTTTCGGAAAACCACTCAACCTTACCATTAGGGGAATTGAGGATTAGTAACTACCTACCTACCTGCGCACCCGTGGCGTTTCGTCAAGTCGAACATTTGACAGGTCTACAATACAACTAATTGGGTGTTCAGATAAGAAGTAAACCCCGTTGTTAACCCAATGGATCTGTTTTGCTCATAGTTTTCCTAATATCGAAGGTTTTGCGTACAAGTTGTCTGACCAAGTATCCTACGCAATCTGAGTGTAGCAAAACATTTTGGCTACATTTTTCCGTAACATTTAATAACCTAAGTACTGATAGTACGGATTGGGAAGCGTAAAGAGTCGCTATACTGACAGTAATGTGTTGCATTTTATTTACATGAAGTAGGTTATATTAAACCGAAGTTTCTAGCATATTGCTCGCTTCGCTTGCCTCTCTTTATTCTCACATTTCGCCCATCTCGTTCTCTTTTATCAACATACCCCCTCAAAACATAACTTCGGACATAATTGAAATTCATTGGTTTGACAATTTTTTTAGGTTAAGGAGAGTTTCGAATGTTTTTTCTTTAATAATGTTTATGTTAATTCTGTATCTTTACAAGTGCTTGTGGCTAATCTGGATTGGTATCCTGAAATTTCGACGTGAAAGTACAGACAATAATAATTTAAGTTTATTACAAAAGACCACATCAGAATCGACTATCGGATTTTTTAAAATAGTTTGGCTCACTTCAAAGTTTAGTAACTCGCTCCAAAAAATGATAAAATACTGCCGAAAACAAGATACTTTTACAATTTTCTCAACGACAACAATGTACCTTCACCGGTCAGTGACATCACCGCCTACCTGCTCCCCGCTGGCTACCTGTGTCGTAATTCCCGACCCTCGTCAAAATTTCGGTTTGACAAAACGCCACTTCATTAGTTTGTTCATTTGTGCGTAAAGTAATTTTGGGTAGATTTAAGCTCTTCTCTAGGGATTGACGAAACGCCACTTGACGAAATGATACGTAACCGTTCAAAGTTCTACACTTTCCTAGTTAGCGTCCAGTCTCCTTGTGACCTGAGAATCTCTTGACAATTAAATATGCAGCCGTAAAAAACTCCAGTTGCTATGTAAACATGCCTGTCAAACCCCAACGTTGCCCACTTTTGTATTTAACAGCCAGATCTAGGAGGTTGTTTTACTGTTCAGTTTTCAGCCTATTTTAACGGAGGTGGGCCTACCCTTGATGTCGGGAGAGATGAGATGGAAAGTTATGAAGTGTTCGTGCCGGAATTTCACTAATTGTACAAGTCGGAATTCAGTTCCTAGCGTCGGAACTCGTGCATTACTTCTTTCACCGAATGTGAACCTGATGTTACTTGTATTCTGGGGTTCTTTTGAAGAGCAAAAGAACAATTTACAAATAATTTCTTCCCCATTTATTGGACTCGTACATCCATTCGTTGTGGGTCGTCTGATTTGGCTAGTTCGTCGTACACAATTTTGTGGAGGATTTTCTTAGAGTTGCGTTCTAGAAAGGATGTGCTCAATCTTTTCCAAACAACCTTTAAATCTTACTCTTTGCAGTTTGACATTTGGAGGAGTCAAATTTGGTCTTGGTAGATTGTTTATTGGATCTGAAACCGATGTTCTTTTCAATTAATCTCCATGTCGTTTGTCGATGTATCTGTTGTTAAACGTTATTCTGTAGTGTAAAGAACCAAGTTGTAACAGTATTTTCCGAACTTCCATCCATCGATTGTATTTACTCATACTCTCTCTCATTTTGTTTGAGCGGGAGAAATTCTAATCTAGTAAGAAAATTGTTATATTTACAATATAAAGGTAAACAATAATAATATTTATTGTCTGACAAATAAAGGTTTGCATGGACAAGGAAAAGCAAACATAATACACGTTAAAAACTACACATTTTGAGATATAACATCCGATGTCGATGATAAATCCTCTTAAAAAATCCTCCATAGAATAAAATGTTTTTAACAGCATATTGTTTTGAATTTTTCTTGAATTGCTTTATGTTATTTACTATTTCATCCCATTTGGTAATTTATTTTGCAGTTTGATCATGTTGTAGATTGGAAATCTTTTGAAGAAACTCGTTCGGTAGTCAGGAATTTTAAATTGGTTACAAGTCTTCAATGTACATACAAATTTTCAATAATTAATCATGTGTGTAAACATTTGATATTTGACAAACACTGAACATAGGCCTATACTACAAACACAGATTATAAATATTAAATGCGACAACAGATTTGTTAGGGCAGATTTAATCGACTTGACATGAATTTTCCACTTGTTTATTATGTGTTTGTAACCACAAAATAAATTGTTAGGATTGCAGCTCTTAGACCTCAGTTGATTTTTTTTAGCCTTGTTTATATTATGGTGGAAATATCTCTCATGGTGTGGATGAAGTTCTTTCCACGGACCTCGATCTTCTGCCATATCTATCCCTACTTCTTCTTGGATCGCACGAGTTCCGTCCCATTACAAGTAGCTGGACAAGTGTGTGAAATTTTAAATAAGATTTGAAGATTGTTCGGAAAAGATGCCCATCCTTTCCAGAACGCAACTCCAAGAAAATCCTCCCTAGACATCCTCCCCCTCTATTACTGGTAGGAGGGGAGGGACTCTTTACTTTCCTTCAGTTTTTAACTCAATGTCAAATTGTAAACAAAACACAGATAACGATTCACAACAAACATCTACCTAGTATTTTGATTAGTAATCTGTAAGGAATTATGGTTGATTTGGCTTGAATGTCAATGGGGGATTTTAAGTTTTGAAGAGAACTAGTCAAAAGTCCTTTGTTTGACGTTTATTGTTGATCATGGTACAATTTTTGATATTGATAACTGATTACGGACGTTCCCCATCGTTTTGAGTAAAAACCCAAAAAACACGACGTTTCTTGATTTGGAATCTGATCTCGTCCTCAGGTGAAAGTAACCTAAAACATAACACAATGTATTAGGAAATGAGCTAGCCTATAAGTACTGTAGTTACCACAAGTTGACCAGTCACCCAACCACCAAATAAGATTAATTTCCCCCCTTTTTCCGTAACAGATAACAAAATTCGAGACTGGAAAACTGCAGTGAGGAGAGCAGAGCAGTGGATAGAGCTGGCTGCACAGAGAGTAGGTAGTAAGGACGGGATGACTCGTGAGATTGCGTTTTGTTCCGCCGAATGTCACGTCTTTGCAAAACCGGAAGTTAACGGCGGGAATCGCACTGTTCTGCATTCCGTCCAACTACGCGGTGCCTCTAGAAGCGTTATCGGACGATACATGTTTAACGTTCGATCGGTTACCTTCACCGCGCGCGAGACAGTTAAGGGTGCGCCTCAGCTGTGCAGCGACGCTTAATGCAAGACTCAGCAATAATCAGATAAATCACTAAATCACTATTTGAGATGCCGACCACTCTCATGAGGGTATTTTAAGGCAAAAATGTGGGAAGGATGAGTGTGATGAGTGGTAGTAATGGGTTATGAGGTGTAGTCTTGTCACAAACTAAGGCCGACTCTTCCTTAGAATGGGTCATTAATTCATAGCCCAATGACCAATGGAAATACAAGGACCAACGGCTTAACGTGACTTCCGAACCACGCAGGTGATGTCGTCTGATATGTCTAAACGATGGTGGAAGTTGATGCGGGAATCATCAGATGATGACTTTGATGATGACTAAGACTACCTGAGCCGCTTTAATACACCGCCCCCGGGGCGGCCGCCGGGGGACTATTAATTAATGACCTATTCTAAGGAAGAGTCGGCCTTAGTTTGTAACAAGACTACACCTCATAACGCATTACTACCACTCATCACACTCATCCCTCACCACATATTTGCCTTAAAATACCCTCGTGAGAGTGGTCGGTATCTCAAATAGTGATTTATGACTTGGACAAGTCCGAAGTTTAGGCCTATTTGTGAAATTATTGAACAAATTATAAGAAATCGAGCTTAACGTGTCGGGAAAATAATCTATTTTCTAAATATATCATGTTTATTAATGTAAAATTTATTTCGAAAGGTTAAATACGAGCCGCTGTAAACCTTTCCAGGTGCTTGGTTCGACAGTTAGGCCGCATCAGTTGAAAGAAGGACCGTTGTTCCATGGTGTAATAAGTAACCATGCGTTGTTCAGCCAGTTGTTAACGTACACGGTGTCGCGTATTCCTTGGCCGGACGAATTCAGCCTTTCTCTGAGGTGGACCCTTAACATACTTTTATATATTTCCCATGTTATAATCCCAGTCCTGTCAAAACGCCTCGGGCTCACAGCCACTCCAGGAAACGTATATTCAACAGACACAGCTGCTGCGGATATGGAATCCAATAATCGATCAGCTGACTGTCAACCATCTATCAGCTTTAACTGTCAACACTTCAACACGCCGTCTGCAGGACAGATTTGCCCTTTCCCCCTTCTACAGAACACTCGGGCTTAGTTAGACTAAAGAAGTGGATTTATAACTTTGAACAAACGTATAAACTGTTTTTAACTCTTAGGCTTTCGCGGCCGGCTAATCTCCACACGACTTCAAGAGCACATACGGCACATGGAACAAAAAGACATAGAAAAGTCGGCAATAGCAGAACACTGCTACAAGACAAAGAATGGTATTGATTTTGACAAAACCAAGTCTTGGCAAACATTTCATACCATTATCCAAGGAAAAGGAGAGAAACCATAGAAATAATCAAGCATGAAGACAACTTTAACAAAGAAGACAGCATAAAATTATCAACAACTTGGCAGCCAGTTCTTCAGAAGTCCTATTGAAGCCAGCCAATCCAGTTCGACAACGAGCAACAGGCTCCGCCCACTTCGGCCAATCAGATGACAGGCCCTACCCTCCACCCCTGGGGTATATAAGAAGACGCCACGGCCGGCCAATCCACTGAATCCAGTCTACAAGCTACTGAGGATGACTCTCCACAGCGAGGTCGAAACGTTTAGCAGTAATTATATTTCAACTGTGACGCGGTGTAAACCGGAAGCCTTAGATCTTAGTATAAACTGTTCATTCAACTAGTATCTGTAAACCTTAAGCTTGAAATATTTCAGTCTCGCTGTGTGTAGCCTTTAGTCACTGATTGGTTGAAACTGAGCTGCTTGCTGTCTCACAGGGCTTGGTCACAGGGCTGCCAACGGTCGGTTGGAACAGGGATGCCAACTTTAAATGTTCTTATTGGCTGTGGCACTATCAAAAAGACTTAATTAGAACGGTTGCTAGCTTCTGGGAAGTTTAATGGTTAGTTTAACGGGTAGTTTAATGGTAGCTTCTGGGAAGTTCTTCACTTCAGTTATTGTCATTTTTTATTATCTCATTGGTTCTCGGATGACTCTCTGGTTCATAAGTATGACACACATAAAAATTGAGGTTTGACGAGCGCACATAAACGAGAGGGGAGAGAGAGATATATATATATTAGTCACAGAATCAGTGTTGTCACCAATCATTGAATAAGTAACGCAATCAAATCACTCCGGGATGCATCGGGTTGCAGTAGCAAATTAACTTGTGACATCGTTTTAATTTACAACAGATGTTTGAAACTTCAGTATTGTTGATTGTAATTTGTAACAAACTATCGTACTTCAAAATGGCGGTCAAAAAATTGACTTTTGCTATAACAGCGGATCAAAAGGTCCTACTTCAATGAAGTTTGAAATGTGCTATTGCTTCAAGACTAGTAATAAAACTTACAGTAAAAGAACATGTAAGTCTGGGGCCGAAATCCGAAGCGATGCTGTGAGTGGGTGAGTTTCAACTCCTCCACCAAAAAGTGAAAGTGATAGGGCATTCCAACTCCTCCACCGTAGAGAGAGAGGAAATAGATTATTAAGAACGCTTGGGCACACCAGTTGACACGCTTCCCTCAAAGCTATCGCAAAGGGTGGGAGGAGGGGTGAGTGCATTGGCCGTACTTTTGAACAATTAACATAAAACTATTAAGTAAATACTTTCCGCCATGTCATGATATTTGTATGGTTCTTAACCCCTGTGTTTAAACAAAGCAAATTGAAACAACAATCATAATAGTTTACAGTATTTTATTTATATGCCATCAAATGTTGTAAAACATTAATTCATAGGCCCTAATCTATAATATAAAAATGAATCGCAAAATGTGTTGCTAAGCGCATAACTCAACAACGCCTGGACCAATTTGGCCAAATTTTTTTAAATGTTCGTTGGAGTTCAAGTATGGTTTTTACGGCGAGAAAAATTCGAATAATTGCCGGAAACCCCCTTAAAACAGCTCTTTTCTTTTTCTCATACAAACGTTTTCTAACTAAAACGTAAACAATTTGATCTTTATTGCTATTCGTTGCCAGCTGATATCCCTATTTTACAGACATAAAACATATGTACGGAACAAAAATCTGCCACATTACAAATCTTTTTGACAGGACGAAGTCTGTCGGGTCCGCTAGTCTATAATATAAAAATGAATCGCAAAATGTGTTGGTAAGCGCATAACTCAACAACGCCTGGACCAATTTGGCCAAATCTTTTTTTAAATGTTCGTTGGAGTTCAAGGATGTTTTTTACCGCGAGAAAAAATCGAAAAATTGCCGGAAAACCCCTTAAAACGTAGTAGTTTTTAACTAAAACGTAGTCAATTTGAGCTTTATTGCTATTCGTTGTCAGCTGATATCCCTATTTTACAAACATAAAACATATGTTTTTTCTTCAAATATCAGAGTGACGGTTCTGTTCAGGAGAATTTTTGCCCCGACTATAGGAACAAAAACTGCCACATTACAACTCTTTTTGACAGGACGAAGTCTGTCGGGTCCACTAGTTATTTCAATAAATGTTTGCTGATTGTTTGCTGAAACAAGTAAACAACTTAAACAAGATGCGGCGGAAAACAATACGCACGGATCAATAGGGGGTTTGCCGAGCTCCAAAGGTAACAGCCGGGGATTCCCCGGTCAAACACTTCCAGGGTCGGGTCCAAGAGCTGCCAGGGTGCTTGTCAACTGGTGTGCCCAAGCGTTCGTAATTCTTTCCTCTCTCTCTCTACGGTGGAGGAGTTGGAATGCCCTATCACTTTCACTTTTTGGTGGAGGAGTTGGAACCCACCCGCTATGAGTGTAGCGAACACCCCCAAATTCTGTTTACTCCTTGTTCACAGCCTACTCACGTCACATCTGGGGACACTTATCGTATCGTGGTAGGTTCCTTTGTCGACTCTACAGTCTTGTGTGTCGTGAGTGAGACAGAGCCGACACACAACGGCGCTGATAGGCTGATACCAGAGTATCAGGTTACCCATTAGCCGTTGTTAGATAAGCCGCTGCACAATTACCGGTTATTTCATTAGCGCTATCTTCATCGCTCCGCTCGCCGATATTCGCTCTTATATCTAGTCTGTTCCGCACAAGTAGTGAGGGTATATTGTCCTTGAGTGTACAGTGGGCAGGTAGAGAGGACCATCAGAGTCAGAATCAGAAGGAATGTTTAGTGGAAGTTAATTGATGATGATGGGAGAAATTCTGAAGTTGAAATATTATTGTGGTCGTGAATCACGCTGTCCATAGTTTTTTTAGATAACAAGAAGAACATGACGTTTCGGGATCTGATCCCGTTTTAAGGTGAAAGTAACCTAAAACATTTGGGAACTTTTCACCTGAAGACGGGATTAGTTTTCAGAACCCGAAAAGTTTGTTCTTCTTGGTCACTAAAAAACTATCGACACGTCCGGAATAATAATTTAACATCGGATGTGTAGCTTAGATACTTGGCTTTCCTACAGAAGAATCGATTTGGTTCTCAAATTTGTTGGAATTTGTTTAGTTTTAGTTGGTTGTTCTCATTAACAAATTTCCACGGAAAATAGAGCTATTGATTTCTACCGCCTTGTAGAACAAAATGGAAAGCAGTTTTGAGCTTCCCGACACCACTGATTACTAATCTACTCAATTGATTAGATTAGTACTACCCACCGGTTTTTGGGTAGGGGTGAGTGACGCAAAGTACGTCAGAAAGAACTTCAGAGTCCAATAAAAGCATTCTCTAATTCTAAAGGGGTTTAAAAAATATTCCCTTTTTCAAAACCTAGGGTTGGGGTGGGGGACATATAAAACTCACCCTGTTTATACGATTATATCATAAGCAAACGTTCATCTTCATAAAATGGCAATCGTCGCTTCTGTGGAAACCATAGCTGAAAGCTCATAAAAATAATTGAAAAAATAGACGATTGAATTGATAAAAAAGGTTAAAGTTATAAAGCGCAATGGACCATTTGGTAATAATAGAAAACGTGCAACCACACTCCCGGTTTAATTTGGACAGAAAAGGCTGATGTGTATTAAAGACTGGAATAGATAGAAATCAAAGTTAAACAGACCCGGGTGGTGATTGGGCTATTATTAGCGGATAGTACGTGTGGGGATGGGGGTTCTGAGGGGATGGTCAGGGGGGTTGAGGTAGGTGCTGCGAGGTGATATTATCGATGCTACCAGCAGAAGGGTGGTGTGAGCATGCGCCGAAGGTTCGACTCTCGATGGCTTACAGCATCGAATGCTCGGTTGTGCGACTTGATCGAATCACGAGACAATGCTGGGCGGACAATTTCTACTCGGTGATCGTTGAGAAGCATGCAAGTCTGGTCTTGGAAATAATAACTACAGATGATCTTTCTGTAAAATTGTCTGGCTAAATGAAAAGTAATAATTTTACTTGTTTATTTGTTTTTTGAGTTTTTTTTACGTAAAGTAAACCCAACCTTAGTGTTTTGTATAAGTACATAGGAAATATGTCTATATACAAAAACTCCCAATTTTGTCTACTTCCCAAGAGTTCTACTTCCGCTCGCCAATTTCATAAGCAATTCCGTTAAAATAGTGCGACTCTCGAAAAATCTATAAGAAAACAAAAGGGGAAATACAACTCTTGGGGGATATACTGGAGAAATTTCCTCTCTCGGAGGACATAATGGGAGAAATTACGACTCTTAAAGGACGTATGGGAGAAGTTACGACTCTCGGAGGACATACGGGAGAAATTACGACTTTCTGAGGACACGTGGGAGAAGCTCCGACTCTTGGAGGACATATGGGAGAAATTACGACTCTAGGAGGTTACGTGGGAGAAGCTTCGACTCTTGGAGGACATATGGGAGAAATTACTACTCTAGGAGGACACGTGGGAGAAGCTCCGACTCTTGGAGGACATATGGGAGAAATAACGACTCTAGGAGGACACGTGGGAGAAGCTCCGACTTTTGGAGGACATATGGGAGAAATTACTACTCTAGAAGGACACGTGGGAGAAGCTCCGACTCTTGGAGGACATATGGGAGAAATTACGACTCTCGGAGGACACACGGGAGAAATTACGACTTTCTGAGGACACGTGGGAGAAGCTCCGACTCTTGGAGGACATATGGGAGAAATTACGGCTCTAGGAGGACACGTGGGAGAAGTTACGACTCTCGGAGGACACACGGGAGAAATTACGACTTTCTGAGGACACGTGGGAGAAGCTCCGACTTTTGGAGGACATATTTCATTTCAAATCATTTTCAAATCGTTTATTTGCATACAAATTTAAATATAATGCAATACAGTGTGTTTCTTACCCCTCTAGCATGAGCTATTTGAGGGGAGAACTATAAATATTTACTCATTCTTTTAACATATATTTGAATAGATAGTAACATATAATAATTAGTCAACTACAGTATTATTTTTTTATCTCTACTTATAAGCTATTTTTATACATTTGAATAGATTAATATGAATAGATTAGAGTAATTAATAATAACGATAAAATTTAGTAAAGTAATAACAAATAATAGAAATATAATACATTATTAAATATGGGAGAAATTACGACTCTAGGAGGACACGTGGGAGAAGCTCCGACTCTTGAAGGATATATGGGAGACATTAAGACTCTCGGAGGAATTACGGGAGAAATTACGACTCTCGGAGGACATACGGGATAAATTACGACTTTCGGAGGACACGTTGGAGAAGCTCCGACTCTTGGGTGACATATGGGAGAAATTACGACTTTGGGAGGACACGAGGAAGAAGCTCCGACTCTTGGAGGACATACGGGAGGAATTACGACTTTCGGAGGACACGTGGGAGAGACTCTGACTCTTGGAGGACATATGGGAGAAATTACGATTCTCGGAAGCCACGTCGGAGAAATTAACACTCTTGGAGGACACATTAGAAAAATTACGTCTCTTGGCGTAGAATTTTTGTAGAGAACTCACAAACATATAATTATCTATTCTTAAACGATTTTTTGTTCTACGTGGTAATATAAATTAATAGCACTGTTTCCTGTCAAAATTCACTACAAACTTAATAAAACCTCAGACCCAAACTATACATTAAACTAATGACGTATCGATTATATCTATATCGAGTGTTAAGTGCGAGTATCGACTTGGTCTCGCTACAGGTGGGCCCAGTTAGTCCGGTTTCAACCCTGGTGTACAGAGCCGACTTTTCACGGTACGTCTCTCTTACATATGTACTTTTCTTCCCTAAATTGGTATTTTGTAATAATAATTATTTTATAGACTATATTTGTATCTGGAGAACCAGTTTTGTTCGTTCTGGTGAATATTAAAAAATTGCTTGCTTGGATTGTACATTTTGTCTATTTAATATACTCTGGTTTAATATTTGTATGCTACGGGTTGGTAGCACACAAATATTAATTTGTGTATTTTCATCCGCAGTTTCAAGTTTTAAATATTAATAGAACTATGTCCAGCACATTTAATTGGTAAAACAAATTATAAAAAAATCAGTTTTATTTATTTAGACTTCGTTTATGGCGCTATTTCAGCGTATTTGGGTGGTTTCAAAACCGCCGTGCTAGGAAGGTTAGACAATAATATACAAAAAGGTTTTATTATGTCCAGTGGGTGATTTTCATCATATACAATTAATAAATAATATCCAATAAAATAATAGTCTATTAAATTGAAGACCTGATGTGAATGTAAAATTTAAATTTTGTTAAAAAAGAAACTTTTTCCACCGAATACATTTGCCGCAATTTATTTAATTGTTAGTAATTTTGCCTAACTTCGAGTTTCATTATAAAATTAGATATTTTAGCCTGCAAAATTACTTTGATTTATTTGGCCATAGAATATCAACCTTCATTCCTTAGTATCTGAATTTATGTGAGTGATCTTCTTTACTCCGAAATCTGTATGTTTAGAAATTCTCAAATAAACCCAATTAATCGATATGCGAAAGATAATCACAAAACAGGGATACTTTAAGTAGAGGAAACACCCTAGATACAATAACAAAACCCATGATATAACGGGTGCTATACTATTACACTCACGTCTAAATTACTCATGTATACGATGAAAAAACACACGCAAGAGAAATGGCATTCTTGTAGTGTAGATGGATAAATTACAATACAGCTAATCAAAATTATATAAACTTTTCCTTGTCCAAACTTGAGAATAACAGTAAAGCTAATGTTCGCATTAGAGATGAGTATTGCAAGATATAACCTGTATGTTGACCAAAATTAACCTAAAAACCTTGTCCAAATTTGATTTTCTTTGAACTGCATACAGACTTATACACCCTATTCTTCCTTACGCATAATAATAATGTTCTCAAGCATTTTGGAGATGAGTATTCGATGCAAGAGCTGTTGACCTTATACGACCAAATTTCTCTATTATGGAATGGACCTCATTTGTCTTATGAATTTATTTTGGGGTACCTGAAAAAATTAATCCCCAGAAAACTCATTTGGACCATCGTGTAGAATTATTTTTCAAAATTCTTAATCTCACTTCATTTTGAAAACGGTATATTATTTTGTGTTTCAAAATGTAATTTTAACAAGATATACATTGATACAGCTCAAATTCTTTTTAGACAAGAACAACATGAGAGATGCCGATGCACAACACATTTCCAACGAGATCAAATGTTTTGAACTGCATCAAAAGGAAACTAAAAGAATATATTTTGTTTTGGACTTATACACCCTATTCTTTCTTACGCAATAATACTGTATACCATGGCATAAGCCCAGGTAATTCACCTCTCATTTCACCAATATTGTATCATCTCCATTTTCTCAACACAAAAGACTTTCTAAATTAAAAAATTTATTTGTACTACAAAAAGAAGCTATACAAAATATCGGAAATATCCATTCGCAAGAATCCTGCTGAGAACTATTCAAAATTCTTGATATTCTAACATTACCCTCTATTTATATAATGGAAACTTCACTTTTACAAATTCAAATCAAACCTACTTACTGGAACAGTTATTCATAGTTACGGGACAAGATCCAACAAAAAATTTAGAAGAAGGCAACATAACAAAGAAATGTATGAATCATTGGTGCCCGAAAGACGAAGCAAAGTTTTAAATAAACTAACAAATAATATTAAAAACGAAACCATTCAAAAACTACTTAAATAAAAAATAAGCGCATGTTTAATATCAAAGCCCTTCTACGCTATGGAAGAATTTTATGAAGAGACATGGAATATGAAGAATTATTTAGAATTAGATGTCAAATTATTTTTGTTAACTTTTGCAACACATTTTAATATACAGAAAATAAATTATTATTATTATTACACTTTTGCATTTAGATAAACTTAAGCAGTTCCGCAGTTGGCAGTTGTATAAACTTAAGCAGTTCCGGATTTATGTTTCCGTTGTGCAGCTGGAGCAAACGGAGGTTTCAATTATTCAGATCACGTTTCAAAGGTCACTTCTTGGTAGGTAGATCTCGGCCAGTTTCTTCGTGGAAATACTTCTTTTCCACCTCTACATTTCTATAGTACTAGCTGAGAGTTCCCGTGCTTCGCCTCGGGGCTTCATTAACATAGCTGTGTATATATCTTAAAAAATTGCAAATTTAAAGTAAAAAAAAAAATAGTTTCCTTTATATCCTTAGAAAACCATTTAGTTCACTATCTTCTCCATATAAGTGTTAGCTCCCTTGTGAGAGTCATAGCTATTTCTTCCGTTCCGAACGTTTTTAGAGCCCGCTTTGGTTTTTTGCAAATTATTTTGAGTAAGTTATATGGACTTCAAATATAGCTAAAGACACACTGTGTAATTAGCTAAACCCTTTAATGAAGTTTCACCGCTATAGCTTCAGCCGACTTTGGGTTATAAGCGGTCCAATATGCCTTAAAAACGTTACAGACAGACAGATGGACAGGAATTTGTTGATGCCAGTTTCGGTCTTTACAAAGTATATAAACACCAGATAATAAAAACCCGATGTATTCATTGCAATGTACAGACCAGCTTACATTAACCTATTTTAGTTATATTGACTTTTTCCGGTTTTCTATAATTTCAAGTTACAGTATTGGGCTTATAAATTTTCATATGTGATGAGGTCTTGTCAACAACCGCCATCTTGAACATGTATAAATTATCAAACATATGTATAGCCTATGTGTTGGCCAGGTATATAAGCCACATTCCTGTAAAATTTAATCAAATTTGGTCCAGTGGTATTTGCGTGATCGAGGAACAGACAGACAACACACACCATCTCATTTTTATACAGGCCTATTAGTAAGAATAAGCGTTGGCTACCTTGTGAGAGTCATAGTAACTCCCGCCTATAACCGTCATCTTGTAAATATTAAGTCATCAAACATGTTTAGAGCCTATGTGTTGGCCAGGTATATAAGCCACATTCCTGTAAAATTTAATCCAATTTTGGTCAGTGGTATTTGCGTGATTGAGGAACAGACAGACAAACAGACACACACCATCTCATTTTTATTTATTAGTAAGGATAAGTAGTATGTTCTAATGTCCTATGTAAGTTGGGTTTGTTAAATAGTACGAAAGATTTGTTTCTTTTCTCACTATGATGAATATTATAAAAATACATTCAAGGTTTTAAAGGGATGATGAACTCAAATTGTATTTACAACAAACATTACCAGTAGTTTTGCCAGCAGTCGACCTCGAGGCTCATTTGAAATGGACCAATTTTTAATTAATTTTGAGTGTAATTATAGTGAAGTACAATAGCAGCAATTGATATAGAATACTTTCCTCAAAAATTCGAAAGGAACCTAATAAACCAATAGAAAATACAATTTATAACACACATTAAGTATATCTGTATATTATAATCAATTATTCATAAATTATAATATTAACATAACAATTTACAACATTAAGCCCACTTCTGCCACGGTAGGAGATTATTTGTAACTAGCTGACAGTATTTTAATATTAAATTTTTGCGATTATATTAACCTAAATGATTCTAAAAAAATTAATGTTTGTGTTGTTTGGAAAATTATACTGTTCCCCTGCCAGTTCGACATTTTGTAATTTTAGTACATAACCAGGCCGACACGCAGCTTAGCGCTAAAGCGCCGCTGTCATGAATAAATCGAATTTCATTTGCAATATGTTACACTAATTCACTAACTCTAGTTCACTCCGCTTACAACCTTGCTTTATTTAACCTTGCCTTTGGCCTCTCAACCTTTCGTGCTCTATTACCACGGGCGTTTAAAGGCTTTTCGCTACGCTGAAAGTTACACTGCTTATCATGAAAGGAAAACGAATTAAACCCACTTCTGCTATGGTAGGAGATCATTTGTTATTATACAGTATATATATGTGCAAATGCATGTAAAATAGTTACAACCGGCCTGCCCTTCAAGTCCTTTTTGGACAGGTCAAGCTTGTAGTAAACTGAAATAAATAAATAAATCACTACTAAATCAATATTTGAGATGCCGACCACTTTCATGAGGGTATTTTAAGGCAAATATGTGGTGAAGGATGAGTGTGATGAGTGGTATAGTAATGAGTTAAGGTGGGTGGGGGGCATATAAAACTCACCCTGTATATATTTACAAGAAAAACATTTGTAGTAAATTTCATGAAAACTGGGAAAAAATTCGAGTTTCTGAAGAGTGGTCACAAGGACCGAAAAACGGCACTTTGAGAGTAACTTTTATCCCGTTACGGGAAATTCGCTAGCGCTTGCTGCGGCGCGTCGGCGATGTTTGAATTTCGCCTCTCTCAGTTAATTACAATTACCAAAAAAGGTCATAGGCTCTACTAAAATAACTTGACAGTTTCAAACATCCCTTGAGCTGGCTGTACCTTGTGTATTGCTACAGGTTTGTTTAGCGTGACGGGCGGGGCGCGGCGGTATGTATAGCGCGGAAGCCCGGCAAATGTAGCGATGATTGACTTTTTGTCGTTTGTCAGCTTACAAGTATCACCTGCTGACGTCATTCTGTCAGTAGAAACGTCGAGCCAGCGTCTTCTTTGACAAGTGTAACGCCAATTTACAAAATTTTACTTGAAAAAAATGTCAGTTTTCTTTGATTAAAAATGATATTAAATGTTTAGACCATTGTCCAACCAGACACCTTCTTACATAGGCTTACTAATGGGGCTTCTAAGAGACACCGTCTTATACTGCATGTATGGGTGGAACATACAGTTTTAGTTGGTTCTAAATGTCCTGTTCATTTCCATCAACTGTTTAATAAGATTGATGCTAACAGTTGGGAATGTTTTGACATTGTTACTGTAGCGTCATCATGGATTGTTATTTGACCAACGATCAACGGAAGTGGGCTTTGAAAGAATATTGGAAGACGGAAACTGAGAAAGACATGGAGTGAAGAGGTTGTTACGCATCCACCACATAGATTAGGGATAGGTTCCACCAAAGATAATGTTATGATATGTAGATTGCGCATAGATTCCACATTTTTGAGGCAGCAACATCAACATAGTTCGGCAGCTCAAGCACAGATAGCGCTGCGAGGAAATTCTGTTGAAAGTCTCGAGTATATACAGGGTGTCCCATAAGTAAAGTGCCAAACTCTGGAAAAGGTTATACGGGTTAAAATAAAGAGAAAATCAAGAATAAAAATTATTCCAAAAATGCTTAGTTAACCTGATATTTGCCGTTTTATATTTTCACTAATTATTTATTAGCTTTTAAACCATTTATCGGACTTAACTCAAACTTAACATAAATTTGTATCTAAATAAGACCATTTAGGGAAACAAATTACCAGCATGATCTAACTTATCATTTAAAAATGGTGGCTATTTTATGGTATTTTTATGGAATTTTTGGTGTTACACCTTAAATAGCAAATAAACGGTGAGTTTTACGATGAAATGTAAAGAATACCGTTTTGTAGCAAATCTTATTACCTATTTAGTGACACCAAATTCAAAGAAATTGATTAAGAATCAACAAAGTTATAGTGGAAACTCTGGCTGAAAACAGACAACTTTCCACCTTATTATCGTGTTGTTAGCCACAGTTTCCACTATAACTTTGTTGATTCTTTATCGATTTCTTCGTCCTTGATATCAATAGTTAAGTAATAAAATTTTCTACAAAACGGCAGTCGTTACATTTTATCGTTAAACTCACCGTTTATTCGCTATTTAAGGTGTAACGCCAAAATGCCCTACAAATACCATAAAATAGCCACCGTTTTAAAATGATAAGTTAGATTATGCTGGTAATTTTCCCTAAATGATCTTACTTAGATACAAATGTATGTTAAGTTTGAGTCAAATCCGATAGATGGCATGGGACATAATAAACAATAATATTAGTGAAAAATATAAAATGGCAAATATCTGGTTAACTAAGCACTTTCGGAAAAATTTGTATTCTAATTTTCTCTTTATTTTGACTCATATAACCTTTTCCCAGACTTGGGCACTTTACTTATGAAACACTCTGTATATTAATTTGTAGCGTGACTATAATAAACAGTGTGATAGTAGACACAGTAGAGACTGGAGAGTATGTAAAGCGGGATTGTATGAACAACAGTACAGTACAGAGTAGAGACACAGTTGTATGCGCGGTGACAGTGAGGCGATTGTTCTGATATCACAATGATAACAACTCGCAGCCTCAATGGAAACAATGGTCTCGTTGATGAACTCACAATCCGGCGAATTTATTCCCTGTCCGCGCTGCACAGTGCACATACAGAGTTTCTTCCACTACGTACAGGGTGTCCCATAAGTAAAGTGCCAGACTCTGAGGAAAGGTTATATGAGTCAAAATTAAGAGAATTTTTGCCATTTTATTTGTTCACTAATTATTTATCATCTCCCACACTACTTCTTGGATTTGACTCAAACTTAGCATAAATGTGTACCTAAGTAAGACCATTTATGGAAAAATTACCAGCATGATCTAACGTATCATTTTAAAATGGTGGCTATTTTATGGTATTTTTAGGGCGTTTTGGGAAAAATATTTTATTTATTTTAAACCATCTGATGTATCTCCTGTTTTGTTTTGTAATTGTTGTTTTGCAAATTAGGTTAGGCAATTTTATGTATATCAACGAGAAGATGGGCTCAGTCCCAAACCGTTAACAAATTAAAAATGTTAAAAAGGGTACTATTCTGTTCACTTCTTTTTGCCTATTTATCTATATATCAGGTTCAAATGAGTAAATTAGTTGTGAAACTTTATTCTCATGTCATGTACAAATTATGAATAAAGAACTTTTTGACTTTGATTCTAGTAAAGCCATCCACGATTGACACTTTTTTTACCTAGGCTTCTGCCTCGGCTGAATCAAGTACTTATCTACACATAAACAAAACGCAATTTTTATTACAGGCGCCGAAAATATTCCAACTTCATGGACAAGACATGATTGTGACCCTGTATATTCACACTGCCCGTTTGTTCACACGGGACGTGGCCTTGACTTATGCACTTTCACGGGGAGTATATACCGGGTACATAACTAAATAGTAGTTCGATAGATTTTTAGAACGTCCCAGCGATTTCCCGATGAGTTATAGTATAACTTCCAGTAAAAAAACATGAATCTGAAGCCGAAGGCGGAAGCGAGATTGTGAGCGCAACGACTAGCCTCGTAACCTTGCCCGTAACGCTTCGTCATAAGATAATACAAATATCTGAGACCGATGTTCGAAGCGAAGCTGTGATTGGAGTGAATTACAGTAACAAATTGCAAAAAAATTCGATGCCAGCGGCGCTTTAGGGCTTAGCTGCATGTCGGCCTGGTGTCTTTTTAAATTGATTGTTCTGGTTAGTACTGTTTGTATTACACTTGCAATGTAAACAGGTTTTAAGTTACACTGTTGGGCAAACATTCACTTAAACCAACCAGCGTCTGCACTGGTTTTAAATTTTTATTGTAACAGCTTACAAAAAGGTAAAAAACTGTTTTTTTTTCTCGTGAACTGTGAGTTTATAGACGTAAATTTAACAATGAATTATTCAAGTTAATTGGACTTTTAATTGCAAATCGATCTCATCGTTAGTTCAATTATCCTAATTGGGGCGTTCACAGTAATCTTGTCATTTGAACACTTCCAATAGAAGTTGTATTAATTCATTAAATCGTATAAAACGGCAATTTTTTTCTTTAGCTGTGTTGTTCTGAAAGGTTTGTCATTTACTTATCAAGGGTCATATCGTAGCTTTTCACGATTTCATAACACCCTTGATGCTTCTTGTAAGCGAATTTTTAATAGAGCTATTAATTTCTATTGACATGTAATATAACAAAACATCAATTCATAGAAACAATTTAACAATTTATTTATTAGTCAGTTTACAAAAGAATTGTGTTGACTATAAAAACAAACAATAAACAAACTATAAATAATAATTAATGTAACAAAAATTATAAACATGTGATAAAACCTATGGTACAAGACAGGCTGAGTTGAGGTGTAATATTGTAAGTTGTAATATCAAATCAAATTGTATTACGTTTGAAAGTCATGCATAAATTCACTCACACTGTAAAATGATTTATTAATTAAATATGATTTTAATTTTCGTTTGAAAATACCCAAATTAGGTTCAGTTTTTATGTTTTCAGGTAATTTGTCATATAATTTAACTCCAGCTTGACAAGGGAGTTGGTCATAAACCCGAAGCCTGTGATAATTATTTCTCAATACATTAGAATACCTTGTATTATGTACATGGAAGTTAGCTCCAGTTTCTAAATTACATTTAATCAGACATAGAACAACTGCTTCAAAAATGTACATACAAGGTAGTGTTAATATGTTCAGTGTTTTAAAAATGTCTCTACAAGTTTCTCGAAATCTAGCTTTAGATACAATTGTACAGCCTTTTTTGGAAGTATAAAAAGGCCCATAAACCTCTGTTTGGAGCATGCTCCCCATAAAGCAATGCCATAATTTAAATGAGGATGAATTGAACCGAAATAAGCAGTTCTCAAAAAAATAGTTTTACAATAATCGGATAAGTTTCAAAGAAGAAAAATTCCAGATGCAATTTTAGTGCACACGCTCTTGACCTGAGAGCCCCAAGATAAATCTTTATCAACATGGATTCCAAGAAATTTAACACTTGTCAACTCTTCAAGGATTTTGTTGTTTATCATTATCAGGGGGCTGTTTTATTGATACTGTATAATCAAACCGATGATTCAGTCTATAATGTAGGTAATTTGACTTTAATAGACTAGTTTTAAATTTAATTTATCAAAATATTGGACACAAGTATTCAACTGTTCAAAGCATGATATTTCTAAATCTTTGATATCATTGTTATTAAATGTGAGTGAAGTATCATCAGCATATAAAATAGTACTCTCAGGATTCATAAACTTGTCTATGTCATTTATATAAATTAGAAATAGTATTGGTCCTAGTATTGATCCTTGAGGCACACCAAATCTCAAAGAGACTGAGCTTGAAAGAATACCACTAACTTAAACTTGCTGTGTTCTGTTAGATAAGTATGATTTTATCCAATTATAAGGAACCCCACGAATACCATATGCATACAGTTTATCAAATAATATACCATGATTGACACAATCAAATGTTTTAGAATAAAATCGGTGAGCAGTTTTGAGGGTCCCAACACCTACTGAGGGGAATAGCAACACTATATATTTATAATATAAACACAGTATTTCTAGATGAGAACGATGGCTTAAGCTGCCGTAGTCACGACTATAATCTAAAGCTTCTGGTACAGACCGCGTCAATAAACCACTTACAATATGAGTATTTACAGTGCAAAACGTTTCGCTCATTTTGCAATCGAGCATACTCAGTGGACTTGCTCAGACTGGTTCAGGTAGCCGTAGCCTGAGTAGATGAGGCTAATGCCTCTGTATCAAGCATCTGGGCTGGTGTGCCCAATGGCTTATGGTACGCTAGCGTGGCGACCGAAACCGTCCCCCTGCTGAAATAGAGAGTCGAGCTCTCAAAAGAGCTCTGCGATCTGCACTAGTGTGCAGTAAGCTCTTTTCTTTTTAATTTTAGATGGTGGAGGGGGGATTTAGGTTTGGTTATGGGCGGGCGTGGTATAGGCAAATTTGTATAGACATTTTGTTAAGTCCTCTTTTATGGGGGTGTCGTTTCCCTCCTAAAATGAGGTTTCTAAACTATAAACATTGTATTTATTTCCTGATTTCGACAAAACTCTTTTTAACAATATTTATAAAGAAAAAATAATTAAAAATATCAGAAAAGTAGGAATAGACGAGGCCTTTATCTTCAGGTCTGCACAAATCTTTTTTGTGGACTTCAAGATAAAGGCTTTGCCTTTGAAAGGCCTTGTCCATTTCAAAGTATTAAATATTGGTTTTGATATTTCAAATTATATTTTCTTTGTACAGTTTGTCCAATATTGAACACCTTCCGCCTTCAACAATATTTATGTTACCGTAAGCAAAGTATGTACAAAAAATCAGCAAAATCCATTCAGCCAACCTAAGATGACAGGAGAAAATAGTTTTCCTTGGTCTGGCCGAACTGAAAAATATCAACAGTTTTTTGCTGCTGGTTTTGATACACATGTTAACTACAGCTACGTAAATGTTTATAACGTATTTAATTAAAACCAGGTTGTAAATACAGTTTTTTGCCCAAAATCAACACTTTTGGGAAAACTTCCTTAAAAGGTAGTTGCAGTGTAAATTATCCACTGGTTTTCAAGAAATTCGTTCGGCTATGTATAATTTATTACGATTGAGTTCTCTTAAGAGAGTTTTGTATCCCTTGGTGTTCCATACAGTACTACGCAACTCCTGATAGCAGGACCTTGATGTTTTCCTCCAATCAGTAAATTTAATATGTTTACAATCGGTAAAATATTACTTTTTTCATACGCTCCTTTAGTTTGAATGATAACGGCTTCGCCCCTTGTGGGTTTATTTATTCTGTTCGATCATACAATGAATTTCAGCAGTCAGTAATGCCAATGCAACAACTGTAAACGTTGAATTAAGAACCGACTTTGCAGTCACGCCAACTTCTGTTTGCTAAATGCCCCTGAGTAATCCACTTCACTTTATATAATCCAGCTGCCAATACAGTTTTGCATGTTTTACTTATAATAAAAGTTGACAACCAGAAAAGTCGTTGCGACTTTGTCTATGTTTAATTGTTTATGCTTGATGTGATATTTTTATAATATGCTTTGGAATTAGGAAGTAGACATATCACTAAATCACTATTTGAGATGCCGACCACTCTCATGAGGGTATTTTTAGGCAAATATGTGGTGAAGGATGAGTGTGATAAGTGGTAGTAATGAGTCACGAGGTGTAGTCTTGTTAGTTGTTACAAACTAAGGCTGACTCTTCCTTAGAATGGGTCATAATTAATAGCCCAATGACAATGAAAATACAAGGACCAACGGCTTAACCTGACTTCCGAACCACGCAGGTGATGGTCTGATATGGCTAAACGATGGTGGCAGTTGATGCTGGGTTGATGATGAGTTGATGATGGGAGTATCTTCAGATGATCACTGAGACTATCTGAGCCGCTTTAGACCTATATCATCCTCAAAACCTGACCTCCATGAAGCTGGATTACAAGACCACGCCACGAGTCCCAGTCATAGCTAAGCTTTTGTTAATGCAGACCGTGTACACTGAAGAAGGACACTTAAGAAGGACGCAGCGGGCTAAGGGAGTTTGGGGGTCATGGAATATCCTCAAGTTGAGAGGGGGGTCAGGGGTCTCCCCCAGAAATCCTTATCATTTCAAAGTTGATTTTGTTGCTCATTTTTAGAAGGATAACTTAAGTAGTTAACAATATCTAGCAGTTATAATCACTACAGTATTTTGGCTTTATCTTTGACTGTGTTGGGTAAACTAATTCTAAACTATTTAAACTTAAGTCACCAAGTCTAAAACTACTGTACTTAAAAAACTAGCTAAATCTGCTTAGGCAGTGCAAATAAAAAACATTTATTACGTAACGAACTATTAATCAAATATGGCATCAATGTGAGTTTGAACTTGTTCATCTCGTGATTTGCATTCACATCATCATTTTGAATCTAAATGACCATAATAAAAAAAATCTGATAGTTGTTAAAAGTTAAAAAAAAATACTGAAAACACTTTAATACAAGATGATTTTTCCTTGGAAGGGAGGGGTGACATGGAAGATGTGGACGAGAGATCGGAATCACAACAGATTTATCAGCTGAGTTCAATCTTTCTCACTGTTTTCCTGACGTTGGAATTCATCTTGATCTTCCTTTCCTCATAACTTCACTTTTTGGCAAATTTCCATAGGAAATAGACTTATTTATATCTACCTCTGTATAGAATTAACGCGTGGAACAAATCCAAAAGCACAGTAACACAAACTGAAACAAATGACAGAACTTTATATTTTATGTCATATTTTTTAGTTATCATACTTCACGTCGCATTTTGTCTGATTTTCACGCAATTTGGTACTAAATAATGTTCCTTTTAAAATCTCTTGGTTAAGCTTGTTAACCAGCAAAATCGTTCAGCCGGAAATAACCTTAAGGGGGGCTTGCTTTAATAAAACTGTGTTTGTGATCCCATTCAATGAAGCTTGGTATGAACACTTATGTCACCGTACCCGATATTTGTCAATAAATAAGCAAAATCCATCCAACCAGACAAAGATGTCGGCAGAAAGTAGTTTTGTTATTTGCAAGGATTCGTAGTTGCTTTTGGCTATGAGTCAGCTTTACTTTTCCTACAGTAGCTGGAACAAATTAAATCTTGTTGTTTGGTTATCAACTTAAATTTCCTCTAAGATTTAGACACTTTGGCATCGTTCACATTTAGAAGTATTGCAACGTCCACTGTGGAGTGATGATATTGCAAGGTCGTGTTCAATCTATTTTGATAGGCACTTCGTTTGATACGGTAGAACTTTATGCCTAGTCGTCCAAACTCCACCAAATTTAGGCTTTCATAATTTTGCCTCTTGGCTATGTAAACAATTCCCTGAGATATTGTTAAAAAATTAAAACCAAGGAACAGTTCTGTCTATGAAGACCAAATGGACTCTCATTAGGACTATTGAGCCTTTATGAAGACTTAAAATGGGACATCTAGGAAACATTAGATAGTTTCTATGTGGTTAATCGGTAGATTAACAATTATGTTTCAATTATAAATGTGTTCATAAAAATATCAAAACTTTTATCGCGCTAACAATTTTTAAAATAAAAAAAATTTAAAAAAGATGAGGTTTGTGAGAATTTTAAATTTTTGTTATTTGAGTCGCAATTATGAACGAATTCACTGTCACATTCAACAATGCCCAACACATTTCACTTTTGCACATTTACAACAACACACTAATTAGAAACATTTAATTGAAATCAGTTGGAACACATTTCCTAATGCCAGGCTTGACAAGTTATCAAGGAGGGAGTTTGCTCTCAATTCATCACAGTCTACAGTTACTCAAAGGTCCTAATTAAACCTCTCTGGGCAAAGATTCACTCTGGTAAAATCACACTAGCTTCTTCATTTCAAGAATTTCAAGGCACTTTTAAAGCAAAATCAAAACTACACACAGATTAAAGGACTCTAATGAAATCATAGTGTTGTGTTCAAATATTGTACAGACAGTTTAGTGTGGAAAAACCTTGAACTCAGTTTGTGTGTGGAAATGTATGTTTTGGAGTCTCTGAACCTATCTATCGTGAACGCGAATGTTTTGATTTGTATGTGTATAGTGTATACATACATGCACTTATGACACTGAGATGGAATTCTAACAAAATGAAAGTGAAATTTAGCTCAAAAACGTATTGGTCTCGGGAAGTTTTCATCCCAAAGTTTAATTTGCCCCCATTTTCCCTTTTAAAACCCTTAAAAACAAAAATATATGAAGATTAAAACAGGAAATGATTTATTTATAGCCACTGGCACATATAGTGCATACATAGACATTACAAAAAAGGGTTACAATAAAATATCATAAAATATAAAGACATAATATTATTTTCCAAAAAGTGCTTGATGCTGTAATAAAATTTTTGTACTAAAAGGTTCTGAATGTTCGTTTGAATTTTTTTATGTTGTCTTCTTTCTTGATGTTAAATGGTATTCTGTTGTAAATTTTTAACATGTTGTAGTATCTTGAAAAGTGAGCTCTAATATTGGATTAATAAGAAGAAACTAATTTGAAAACAATAACCAATATTTAAAAATTTTATTATTAGAAAATTTTTAAATATTGGTTATTGTTTTCAAATTAGTTTCTTCTTATGTTGTAGTATGTTGGTTTTTTATAAAAGCTTGTATTAAAGTTCAATATTACTAAATTTTCTGAATTTCTTAAACTTTTTTTGAACGTTGATTTAAATTTAAACTATAGCTTCTATCTAAGCTTTACAGCAAATTGGTATCATTCTTAGCTGAAACAATTAAATTAGAGTCATCAGCATACAAAATTAATTTACTTTTAGTAAAATTAATAACCTTCAACATCCATGGCATCCCCTGAATATAGCATAAAAATAACAGCGGCCCAAGAATTGACCCTTGTTGAACCTTGAATTGAGCCATAAAAAGTAAAGCGAGAAACAAAAGGGAGTGTGAGGAAAAACTTTAATTTTGATTTTGTCTGTTTCTTGAACACATATGTACATACTTTGGTCCAGATTCGTATCCTGCTCATGGTTTATTGTACCTAATGTCTGTGTGTGTGTGTTGTTGCAGATGAGTGTGAGTGCGGGGAGGAGAGTGACGAGGACGTGATTACCGACTACTTGGCCCCTATGGAGGCCTCTACACACAACCCCTCACCCCTCGTACCCATCATCAGCGTCACCCCCCACTCCCCCGCCGGCAAGAACTACCCCGTCCTAGGTAAGGCACCTTTCTCACTGTTCTGTCAAGATCAGTTTCCCTGCTGTGGAATTCAACATAATGGATTTTGTTACATTATTATTTCAAATATTAAGCGAAATTTTACCATGCTCACTCATAAAGTGCTCGTTTGCTACAAGATAAAATAAAACTAATTTCTAACAATACCTGAGGAAAATTTGGAAGTACATTTATTACTACACCTCTCAACAAGCTAAATGAATCAACTTTGTACAAATTGATGTACAAGAAAATCCAATTTGAAAGTTGAGGGTTTGAAAGATTATATTGCAGATTTATTTATTTATTTTATTTTACATCCTTACAATACAGATTAAAATCCAATTACATTGTAGCATTATAATACAAATATATTTGGAACTAGCAAGCAAGTAGTCTTTCTTCATGCACTTTCACTTAAAAATTGACATGCACAACAAATAGTGTATAATTAACAGCGGATATAAAAATAAATTAATATTACAAAGAGTTAACAGTTATAAATAGACAACAGAACATTTACTTTACATCAATAATTTACTCATGGCACTAAATTTAGACAGTAAATATAATTTAACAGACAATAAATATAGACATCCAAATAAATAAACAATATGCAATTGAATTGAGCTCCCCGGACCAAGGCACTCAAGCGTTCCTGGGCTGGACGCCAATACAGACGCTGCCTTCAAATAAAAGGCAGCCGGCTTTTCGCCAGCCCTGAATAACCAAGGACCGGAGAAGGAAGCCCAAAGCCAACAAATCAAAAACTCCCACAATCACGAACAAAGAAAACAGTTTGCAACCATCCTTCTAAAATGTATCAAGGTTGAAGACTGAAGTGCATCACTATGTTAATTGGTGAATTTGCACCCAAAGCAGAAAGAGAAAAATGAGGAGTAAAAAGAACTCTGACTCTGGACGAAGGTCGGGGAATCAAAAAGTTGAGCTTTACAAGCATGTCACTACAATAAACCTCACCAGTTATTATTTTTCCAAAAAAACATAACAATCCCAAATGATCATTTCAAATGATCTAGTACAAATGATCTACGGTGGCGCAAACTTTTAATTTCAAATAAAGCCAATGACTGTACTGCGGTGGTGTGTTGCAGATGATAACCTGCAACAGCTCCATGAGATCCAGGAGAGTATCCAGCAGATGCGAGACGTTTCGACGGCGCAGGCACTCAGCACTCAGGTACTTAACACTCATATTCTTGTTGCTGCAGAGCGCCCACACAGAGTAGGCGTCAAATCCGTTACCAAGCGCAGTTGCAGACTGCAGAGTGTTGTGCGGGAGAGCAGGACGGGTTGTAGTAGGTCCTGTAGGAGCAAGATATGGCAGTTGTGCTCGGCAATAAATTCATTGTTTGAACTTGTCTTTTCTTTATAACAAAGAAATAGACCTCAAAGCTCAAAGAGAAAATAAAACAAAAACCAATACTTATAATTATTCAACTTGCTTGTACTGGTTTTTGTTTTATTTTCTCTAACTTTGAAATTTAGTCCAATACTATGGCTCAAGCTTTCTATTCTAAAGAAATAGACATTTGTAGATAGTTTCTGTGGTTGAATTTTGTGCACTATGAAGACAGGTCTGAACCTTTTGCAAGAAATCGGTGGAACGCAAGAAGAAATTCCATGTACATTGTTGGTGAAATGAAGATTTTTTGATTGACTGACTATAGATTGACTATTTCAGAAGGTAATTGATTTTTTGTCATTTTGATCTAAAAATGGCTGCTTTAGATCAAAGCTATAGTTGCACTTTTATTCCCAAGGAATAAATTCTCAGACTGCTCAAACGGGAGCCAAAGTTGCGATTTTGTTACAGAAGCTATTGGGATACTTGAGATGGCTATCGTATTCTACAAATAACGTTTTTCTAACCAACCTGAGTAGGAGTAACTATGTCTTTAGATAACATTGTTAACTATGTCCCGTACCATTGTCTTTAGATAACATTGTTAACTATGTCTCGTACCACTGTCTTTAGATAACATTGTTAACTATGTCTCGTACCACTGTCTTTAGATAACATTGTTAACTATGTCTCGTACCACTGTCTTTAGATAACATTTCAGTGGGTTTTGTCAATTGAAATGTGAGTTGAAGCAGAATAGCAATGTACCCTAAAACCTGTACCCGGAAAATGCTGGTATATGTAGGAATGTTTTTTTGCTTGAACGCTGGACACCTGGTGACGCACATTGTTATGTACTTTTGGTTCACAGATCCTGAAGCTGAGTGAGCAGTACGCTCGACTGAGTGCCTCTTGTCCGTCGCTCAACGCTCAGGGTTCTGACCCGACCTGGTGGCGAGTGTCGAGACATCTCCCTCTCACAACCACCCGCACGCCAGCCTCATCGCCCCCGGCCTCTCCCACCTGCTCACCAACAAACGTACGTACTGGCATCTTGTATACACAGTGCATAGGTGATTGTGTTGACCACAGATTAATGCAAGTTGATGCACTTTAAGTTAGAACAATTGTGTTGTTCCATACCTAGTTTTGAGACAAACTAGCAAATAAAAAACAACACGTAGGATTTTTGAGTTAAAAGTAAATTTAACTACTTGATCTATTCATTCATCTAAACATAACTTTGCTTTTACACTCTTAAGACAATTTTTCTTGTCAAGCAACAAAAGTTCTTGCCTGATAGGAAGAATCCAATCCACTCCATCCCCTCAAGAAATAAAAGTAGACTAGTTTGACATGTTAAGCAATTCATTATAAGACATTTTTATAAAACATTTTCCTATACATATTAGTTTTGTTATGCTTTCAAAAGTCTTATTGCTCTGCAAAACTACCCTTTTCAATATTATAATGCACTACGACAGGTGGCTAATGTTGTTATTGATTTTAAAGTTTGTTGTGGAAGTTGTGTCATAAGCACTTAAGTCATTATTCAATCATGATTCAGTTGAACCCGGCCAAACTTAGTTTTGATTTTTGACGCAGGTTTCCTTCTAGATCCCTTGCAAGTTTGGCTTCATTACTTAATTACAATCGGTAGAGCCACAAGTTCTGAGGAGTTAGGAATTTCTTTACAAATATTAAAATCACAAAAGTATGGCAGGAATTTTCCAAAACAGTATTTTCCAGCTGAGCGTATTTTTAATAATCTTTTGCCAACAATAGGTAATTTAAAGAGAGATTTTTAGGGTAAATGTTATATAATTTATTTAGTCCACCCAAAAATAATATTTGAACTTTTTGAACCATTTACTATAAAATATAAATACATTATGATTTTGATTCTGCATGAAAAGATCCCGAAAGTCAAACAAGAAGAAGAATTTCTCGCCCAAAAAGAAAAATCCAATCCTGCCCTCGTCTACATATTAGTTAGTTTTGAAACAAACCCCAAAGTACATGTAATTAGCATACATACTTTATCACAGGTGGGTCGGCGGACTGGCAGATCAGGGGCACGCTGGAGGTGGAGAGTGCGAGGAGGAGGAGTTGGGCGGCACTTGAGGATCTGACCAATGGCAAGGACCTACGGAAACCTCATGACCGCCAACGAAGGTATCTTCAGTTCCGTTTCTTAGTTTAAACCAATCTTTTGCAAGGTAGGGGCAAAACTTGAACTGTGATTTAAAGAGTTTTTAAGAAGTTAACTGTGAAAATTAAGAATAAAATGAGATACACCTAGTAGCGCATCCTGGTAACAAATAATTTTTCCTTTTTGCAAAGGAAGGCAAAAAATCTGGTCCACATTCTAGGAATATGTGGGGTTACCACTGATGTTAGTTGTGCCTTCTTCTCGTTATTTCTTCTCTGACTGCCACTAAAAAATCTCGTTGTTCTTCGCTACCCATTTTTTATCCTGGTCAAGGGACCACCTAAAACCATTACTGCCTGAGAACCATGACCAGATGGGTTTCTTAGCCTCTCAGGTAACAAACACTGGAATAAACTTGGTACTAACCACTCATCCCAATTCAAACACCGACCAGTCGTGTGATCCTACAGGGCCCTTCCGTTTTATATCATAGCTAAAACGCCAATCTTTGTAGCTCTAAAAAGGTAAGAAATGTCAAGCAATGTTCTTTTGAAAACGTACAGACTAAAGTGAGTCATATTCTTATTACAGCAGTTGGTGTTCGAGCATAAGCCTGAGTAGTCTGGAGTCGGAGAATGATGACCCGTTCTCGGCGAGCACGGCTAACCTTCTGGGTGGTGAGAAGCGCAGGGGCAGTGCCAGAGCAGTGCGCACGGGCAGGCCTCAGGGCACGTCCTCTACACACTCGCTCAACGAAGCTGATCTCCAGGTAATCTACATTGGGTGACATCAAGCAACGTGTGTCGTTTATGATCTTGCTTCTTGTCAGGGGTCGTGAAGTCCTGAGGGATCTGAAAATTCCATACAAAAATTGGAATCTTGAAATTGGACAGGAATTCTCTAATTACAGAATTTTTAGTCAAAAGGGATTTTCAGGGAATTTTTGGTGAACAGGGTAATTTGCAGGGATTTTTGGCAGATATGGTAAATTCCAAATGTTATGTATCAAATTTCAAATGTATCATATTTTAGTTTTCTTTTACTCTTATCCCTGACCGATTTTTGAGGTAAATTCTTATTGAAAAAAACTCTAATCACTAAACAAATTTCAAAAAAAATTGTTAAACTAAATTTAAATTTGTTAAACTAATTGTTAAACTAAACTTAAATTTTTACATATTTTAAGGAGTAAATGCTAGTAATTTTTTCAACCCTTTTTGAAATTTTCTTGCCCGAACCCTGCCCTAAAGCAAAAACCAATCCCATCCCCCTCTATTCCTTGAAGAACATTTCTGACCCTTGCTCCCATTGCTAATAATTCCTTATTACACAACATCCCTAAAGCTCTGAACCTTGAACCAATTGATTGAAATCCACCCTATGTACTGTTCATGTGTACAGAATGACTTCAACAAGCTGTTGGCGAAGCGGGAGGCAGAGTCGAGATTGCTGGCGGCTCGGCTGCCGTTGCAGAAGTCGGTGTCGACCCCGAGTATCCTAGCGGCGAGGGAGCTGGCCTCCGTCACGCAGGGTCACGACCCGGCCGCTCCTGCCACCCTGCCTGTGTAAGTGACTTGCGAGTCGTCCACATACACACTGCGTCAGACAAGTTGTGAAGTAAACACTGAGGGCTAGTACTAGGCTCCAACAAATCTTAACACGTAGGCTTGTTTAAAAGCCACTTACGTTTCAAAAAAATCTGGATTATTGTACTAAACCACTTTTGATTGACACCTCCTCACTGTTAGTGTGTAACTAATACTATGGAGACATCATCTCTGTTTGTTTGCTACAAGTACTTTAGTACTATGATGATGAGATTAACCTCAAAATGGTCATCTTATACTAGACTATCATTGATTTTTTGCCACTAGCGTTCGACCCTCAAAAAATGGTGAATAAAAAAGGATGAATAAACCGTAAACATCTTTCAAGTACTGATTTAAAAAATCTCTCTGGGTTGGCCCCAGTGATTCATTAAATGGTTTTTAAATATGATTGCCTATTTATCAGCTTATCTTTGCAGTTCTTTAGTTCTTTACCTCATTAACATACCGTATTTAACAGTAACTTTTGATAATGAAATTACAATTGGTTCTAAATTGATATCGAAGTCCTCAGTGTTTACTTGACATTTCTCATAGACCAGCACTTCTGTACAGGCGGCACAATAAACCTTGTGCATCACAGGGTTACTTTGTGCATGCTGTACACTTCCTCACCGTAGGCACACTCTCTCAGTTGAATATTTGATCAGGGTGAAGATCTTGGTAAAATCTTAATCTTGTGCACAAACTTAGATTTTGTATTTCAAACTATGGTGATAGTAGAATAAACATTTTTAAAATATACATCAAGTTTGCTAGTCACACAACTACTTAAATTAGAGAGCACTCTTTTTGAAATGTTTCCGAAAGTAAAAGACAACTATTTACTGATAACGAAGTGTTTTGATTTTGTCTCTGTTAAACAGTATAGTTTTATAGTAACTCAAAGCAGTGAGCTACTACGTTAAAACAACATATTTCTAAAGGTATTTTTTATAATCAATATAAAAAAAGAACAAAATCCCTTTGTGTAGTTGTAGAGCTCAGATTTGATAGTTCGTACGTCCCAAATCATGCAAGATATTTTGATAAACTTAAACTAGTTTTTATCCATATAGGGAACATCCAGTTGTTTTCATGGGTCACTTTTTTACACCAGTGATGAACATTTTTTGTAACTTGTATCACATGAGGAAGTTATCTATTTTTCCATATGCTTAAGCTTTAGATGTGCTGAGCTACTTTTTATTCTGAGCATTGTGAGTCCTTTGTGTTTTTTCTTTTGATTGTTTAAGGGAAGTAATTTCTTTTTGTTTCAAGTGTATTATATTATTCAAGTGTTTTGAATTATTCAAGATTGAGTAATTTAGTTGCAACAGTTTGCGTATTGAGTATTTTTGATACAAATAAAAGTTATTATTAATAAAATCTTTAAAATGTAAACTTCAAGTAATTTTGAAACAGAGAAAAATCCTCAATTGTAGTTAGCAGGGTAGGCCAGTTGGTGACGTTTCATTGACTTGATCTTCCTTGGTGATTTTTTTATTAAATTAAATCACCATGGTATTTTCTACTCAAGAGACAGTATACGAGGTCTGTCCAATAAGTTTGCGAACTAGTTCAATATCGCGGCCTTGAGACAACGTAAAGGTCCGTCCACTACATCACGTGACTACTGGACATCCAATGAAGCGTCAGTGCTCGTGTGACAGTCGAGCTGGATCTATCAAGCTGACAGTGTCAGTTTATATTTTATTTGTTTTTGCTGTTTGTCAAAAAATGGTGATTGATGAAATCACTGAACAACGAATCATTATCAAGTGATGCCCTCTCGTCACCATTTTGCTAAAACCCATGATTCATCTCCAGTGATGACTCTCTGTAAGAACTCACCTTCGTTTCCGTCACCTTCGGGACCGTTCCCCCCAAGATTATGGCAAGCCTCTCCTGAAGTCGCGGTCTAACCTGCTGCCGCATCCCCCTAAAATGATATCTGATCGAACCTCCCCTGGTGGGGAACGGAGCGTGTTCAATATCTGGACAACTACAAAGCTGCCCAGTATTTTTGTGAACAACTCTTTTTTTATGTACCCCAGTATAAAGTAATCTGAGCAGGTACTAACCAGATAGATACTGACTGGGGGGAAATTGTCTGCAATCATTCTAACAGTTTTCCGACGGTCATCAGACACTAGTGCTCACACACGAACAATGTTTTCACCTAAACATGAGGTTGAAGGTCGTCTTGCATTGCATCATCTTTAGCGTCTTCGCGGCCATCTTTGAAACGTTTGATCCACTTGAAAATGGACTTTTTCTTCAAGGCATTATCTCCGTAAACAGCCCTCAACATATCTGTAATTTCTTGAGAACCTTTCCCTAGTTTCACTAAACACTTGATGCTGATTTTTTGCTTTGTGATTTCATCAATCTCTACATTTTTTGACAAACAGCAAAAACTAATAACACATAAACTGACACTGGCAGATTGATAGGCACTGTTTGACTTTCAAACGAGTATTAACGCTTCTTTAGATGTCTAGTAGTCACATGATGTAGTGGGCAGAGCTTTACGTCGCCTCAAGGCCGCCATATTGAACCAGTTCGCAAACTTATTGGTTAGACCTCGTATGGTTTTAAATTTGTGTGGTGGACAATTCATTGCACTGTTAACCCTTAAGAACTCTCTTTTCAACTATAAGCTATATTTTTAAACAATGTTCTATTTAGAAATTGACTTAAATGGATAATTCGCTTTATTTTTAAAAATAAATTAGAAAAGATCAAGTTTGCTATATTAAACACAGTGATGTTATGTAACTAACCTCTTAAATTGACCAAAACAGACGTAAAGCATTGTTCTCGGTTAAGTTTTATATTGTGGATTTGCTGAACCATTCCTCTGAGGGGTTGGTAAATTCCCAACAAAAATTGCATCAATCCTAAAAAACGGGTGAGAATTCCCTACAAACAGAATTTTGCTGGGCTAGACTTTTTGAAGCATTTTTGGTAGATATGATAAGTTAGTGAGATTTTTCAACAATCTATCACTTGTTGATAATTTTACTCTGATTGCTGATCGGTTCTTGAGGCAAATTCATGTTAAAAGTTACCCTAATCACTTAAGAAATTCTCACGACAGCCACCATCACTTGCTAAAAGCACTCGAAAAGAGTGATACGTCACCAGTAGGCTACCAGTGCAGTGCAGTGTGAGTGCAGTAGGTGTAGATAGATAGTGGCTTGTGCATGGCTTGTTGTGTTGGCTGCAGTGGACGTCCCAGCGGCACCGAGAGTGAGACGGAGGAGGAGGTGTTGACGGCACTGCTCGACTCCAACAAGCACGGCATCCCTTACCAGGCACTCCTCAACGAGTAAGTAGCCCACGTTTGTGTACCCCCACCACTCTCCCGCGGCCTCGTGGTGTTCGACTAAACTTGATTTACCCAACAGAATTTTTTTTAGTTTACTACGTTTGCTGCCCTCCGCCGCAAATAGCTTTCCCTCAGACCAGACCCACATGTAGTTCACCTCAACCCACAAGTAAAATTCATTTGTGTCTGTTATAGCTTGATATATTTCAAATTGATCCTGATAAAATGGATTCTACTATGTTTTTTACAGTATTTATTTGACTTGTTTTCTCAAGTGCTGCAGATGTGCGGCACTAGGTCTATACCTATCGTAAATAGTAGGTATAGTTTACCATCAAAGTACATCTGTAATCTAATTCTTCCGGTTCACATTGCGTCAAAACACCATAATAATTACCTTGATATATTTCGGTCTCGCTGTGGAGTGCCATCTTCAGTCACTGATTGGCTGAAACTCAGTTAGTGTTTAAAGTCCTACTATTGATCAGTTTCAGCCAATCAGTGACCGAAGATGGTAATCAACAACAAGACCAAAATATCTGAAGCTAATTACTATTATGTTTTGACGCCCTGAACCGGGAGTACTAGATTACAGCTGTGACACCAACTGCGAAAGCCTAAGATTTAAGTTTATAAGTACATCTGGGATTCAGAAACTATTATTATAACTTTATCATTGCAACGAAAAATTAAATTAATTGAATACTGTACCTACACTATTCTTATCAATATGAACTAAAAATGCATTACACATGGCCCTAAGTGTAGCGTGAAATTTAGTCAACTGTCTTGTGATATCAGAAGATATTCAACCCGCAGACCAAGCAACTTACTCCGCCTTCCTGTAGCCTCAATCAAAACTACAAAAGCTTCTCCACTAAGCACATTTTTCAGCTTTTTGCTTCCCGGTTGTTTTTAGCTGGTATAGCTCATTCGTGAAGACAAGAGGAGTAGAACGTGACGGGTAATGAGAGGGAAAGAGTGAGAAGGTCTCTGACATTGACTGCCGCCTGGCCCGATGTTTCACTTATTCTTACTTCACCTTCTTTATTTCAGATAAAAGATACTCTAAAGTAATACAGTATTTAGAAACAGTTTGGCTACTTTTTTTTAGCAAAATCAGTAGCGTTATAAAGTAGAAATCATATGTTTTTAGTGGAGTTTCAGCGACTGTTCAGCACTGTTTTTTGGTGGATATTTTGAATGAATCGGTGGCACAGTTTAGATCCATAGTGCATCCATAGTTGATTAGTTTTGTAGATTGTACATAAATTATTAGTTCAGTAGTTTAGTTTTTGTAGCATCCCACGTTTTCTTTGTTGCTCCTACATGTAGCTTTGCTGGCTCTATGTATTGCTGGCTGTGAGTGCTACTTTGTATACATTCAAGTGCAACCTAAATCAAAGAGTTGCATCTCTAAATCTCCATTCAAATTATATACATTGAAATAGTGCCACAACAGAAACTGAACATTTCGTACATGTAACCTCCAAAATGTTTTTTTCTTTTCCAGGTGTTAATTTAAACAATCATATTTATTCATTTGGTTGTTTTTATTTTAGATACATGTTGTCAGAGAACGAAGATTGTTTATTTGACTTTTAAACTAGCCAGAAAATATAATAGATTATTTGACCGAAAACCTTTTTATCTGCATGGATTTTATCTTTTACTAAAGTATTAATACCCGATTTTTAAGGAGAAGTATATTGTTAGTAAAATTGTTGATTCTATTTCAGCACTGTCTATGACGATCATTCAGAAAAGCGAACGAAAAGGGGAAGTCTTTTCTTTAGAAAGAAAAAGGTTAGTATATTTAAATTAAAAAAAATGAAATGTAGTTTTTTGTGGTTTTTATTTTATTAGTAGTGCTCTCCTTATCAGAACTCTGTAATTTCTGAAATAATTTGATTCCAATGGGAAGTTTTGGAAACAAATTCATCTACCACCATTGTTTTATACAGGTTGTTTCAAACCAAACAGGATCATTACAGGAAGTTGTGAACTTTAAATGCCAAGAAGGATTAAAATAATAACTCATTTACTATTTGAAAAGATGTTAACATTTAAACATAACTTTAAAATTGTCATTTGTATTTGTCTTGTAACTAGGGGAAATTTTAACAGGAGTTCACCTAGAAAACTGATCATTGATCAGAGTAAAATGATAAAAAATGAGATTGTTTAAAAATCGTCTCAAATTATAAGACCTGCCAAAAATTCCCTTTAAACTTCCATTTATGCCATAAAATCCCAACTGCTCAGAAAAATCCCAAAAATCCCTCCTGCCGCTAAAATTCTATTTTTAGGCAATTCCCTCTCGATTTTCAGAATTTAATTTTTTTTGGAATTTCCCAATTTTTGGGTCTTGTCCACCCTAACTTTAATTATTATAATCTTTAATAAATGTTAAATTTGTTGTGTTATATTTTATGAGCTAATGATATTTAAAGAGCAACCTCAACTCATAAAACAACCACCGCAATAAGCAATAATTATCTAAACTAGTTGCATTACAATATTTGTTTTGTTGATTTCAAAACTGAACTCCAGCTTGTGTTGAATGTAGGTGAGACACTTACCCAACCTTATCACACAAATCACTACCACCACACACACAAAGTATTGCAAATCAAGGCCGAAACTCTGCCGGGTAAGTGAACATGTATCAGTCTCGGGGGAATCTTAGTGTTAGTTTTGAAACATGTAGGTATATTGAAAACCTTATGTAAGTATTTGTTAAAATGAACTCAATTCATCGATAGAATTAAAATAAAAAAGGGATATTTTGTGTTCTTGGTTGGATGATTCCATTACAGTTTAAATATTTTGTTAAGGTTTTTTCCTTTTTATAATGCAACTTCAACCTCCCGAACATTAGAATCCAGTATTAAATATTTCTTTACAAATTTTGTACAAATTTTATTATATCCAGTTTCAAGGCCTATATGAATTAATATAGTAAATACTGTTGGGTGCCTGTAGACCTTGTTGAGAGATTTAGAAGTCCCGATGTACATTTATAGCGTGCATCTTCTGGGGAGGTGGGTTACTGTTTACATAAGCACTTTTTACACACTATTTACACTATACTTAAAATGCCACGACGACAAAGTGACTAGTTTTAAGTATAGTGTAAATACTATGTAAACAGTAACCCACCCCAGAAGATGCGACAAACGTCGCGAAATGTACATCGGGACTTCTAAATCTCTCAACAAGGTCTACAGGCACCCAACAGGTATTTACTATATTAATAAATTTCTTACACATAAAAACACATCACAGCTACAAAATTATAGCAGATGCGGTACAGATCTTGAATTATACCAGAGCGTGCCAGGGTTGGAATCGAACCCACGACTGAGGAGACCTTGGCTGAGAGCTTTCCAGTGGCTTAGTGGAACATATGCTGGCTGTTACACCCTGAGCAGCCAGGAACAATAGTGTAGTTACAATTATGCCATGACTCCTGTCATAATCCTGGAGAATATTTGCTGCAAATCCAACCCAAAAAGATTTTGACTTCTCGCTTGAAAGATTGTACTACCATAATGTACTAGATGAGAATGTTCTAAGCATATGACTGAATGTGCTGATAAGATATTTATTAGTACTGTCGGTCCACAGCCCTCTGCAGAGCTGATAGTTTACTAAGCAATTTATAAAAAAATTTATTAACATTGCAAAGATTTTTATTTTTTTAGTTCAATTTAGGTAAGTTTTGAGTTTGGTTTAAGTCACTTTAATGATTGGAATTGTCAAGTTATGAAGCCTGACACGAAGAGTCAAGGGTGTGATGACTGTACGTTTGCAGGACAAGTCAAAGAAGGCGGCGCACCACTGGGTTTCGGCGTGCTACGGTTCGCCGCAGATCTGCGACTGGTGTTCCAAGTCACTCACCAACAAACCCGCCCTCTACTGTGAGAGTAAGTAAAGTCTGTACGTCGTCTGCTTACATAATCCTACTTCCATCAGCTCTTATTTATCTCTAATGTCTTATGGTTGTGATGCTTGGGTGGATCCTTGTTTGCATTAAGTATTGTCATTGTACAGAATCGAGCTACACAAACAAACCACGCGTGAACCTTTACCTTTGAAACTTTGAGTTGTTTTTAAGCAGTTAAATCTTTCCGTCTCTCTAGATTAAGGGTGCTCTGTAGCAGAGTTTATCATTTGCTCAATTACCATAATGTAGAATATGTAATAAAGTAAATGTAGTCATTAGAAAATAGAGTTAGCTATTTAGAACTGAATCTAGAAAAAAAATCTGGTCATAGATTTTCATCTGGGGCATTGTTTGACTACGTCCCAAAGGGAAAACGTACCAAGTACTGATACTTGCTTCCTTCCATGTGTAAAAGCATTCTTTTCAGACAAGGAACTCTACAATGTACAGGAGATCTTTTCTGACTGGTACACAGTGATTGCTTCAAAATATTTATCCTTTCTCAGCTAATTTTCAATATTTATTTCTATTAGCTAGACATTATTACCCAAATTTGATGAACTTTATTACCCTAGTGTATAGAATGTTATTTTATGATAATAATTATTAACTAGTATTTATTTATTTCCAAGTTTAAGACCGTTTGACTGAAATAGAATTTAAATTTTGATAATATGCAAATAAATTGCATTGGCTAGTTAATAGGAAGTCAAAGACTATTAACACTTTAACAGTATAGTTAAGTAACAATATCATTTGGTCATGTAAGAAGTATCCAAGAATTAAATTTAAAGCACGTACCAATTCCTTCAGTAATCCATAAATCACTAAGGTGACATTTTGTTTCCAGACTGCACGATAACGGTTCACCAAAACTCGTGCAAGGAGCACATACTGGAGTGCTCCAAGTCGAAAGTAACCAAGGTAAGTGACGGCTCGGTGTGTTTGTGTGAGTTACGTACGACAGATAAGAGACTTGAGTGGCAGTCTTACTCAGGGCCAGCTGACTACTGATAACAACTCACCTCTGTGCCACTGCCACTGTTTTGTGTGTGATTTGTACTGTATGTATTCACGAATATGTTCACCGATTTTTTGGGGAGCAGTATCTTTGACAATGAGGATTTCGAAGAGGTAATTAATTGATTGTTGGTATTTCTTATTCAAATTTTGTTGGGGCTTTTACTGGTTAATTTTAAAGCTGTATTTCTTGCATTGAATTAAAAATGAACTGGTGTTTTATAGCCCATAATATTATTAGATAAAATTAATACAAGTGAAAATACTTAAGAAGTTACTTACCCTTGAAAGATTTGACTTCACCTTACGACTGGTCTTGAGCCTCAGGTACCCTCAAAGCATACCGTCCAAAATGCTCACTAGGTTAACAAGAACCTATTACCCTCTGTTTGATCACGAATATTACCAAGATGGGCGAACAGTTAAACATTTATGTTTTTGGAATCGATTTATCCGTGAAGCAAATTAAAACATGTACTGACTCAGAAAAATCCAAATAAAATATTCTGTAATTTATTTAATAGTTATTTGGCTTTAGATTTTCTTACTTCCTTACAGATAAAACTATTTTAGTATTTTGCCACATAAATACAAATTGTTGTTAATTTTCTCGGCACTCTGACTTTGTATGAAGTAATTACAGATTTCAGTTCTCTCTCTTGGCCTTACGCCTCAAAGATTCACTTCTTTATCACCAATCGATGTTTTTACCTTTCAACCTCAAGCTTCAGCATTACATCCCGTTGTTACAGGCTAATGTTTCCTTCCTCGGCCCTTGGCCTCTGTAACATTTATAAATCTGTTCCTCGTTTTTGGCCTTGCCTTTTTTATTCAACCTAATACTTACAAATTTTCATAATGTTAATTGCTCAAAACAAACCTGATTATATTTCAAGTTTAAACTAATCTTTCTCTTTTTTTAACTGACAGAATTTACCAAAGTCGAGCAGCCAGAGCAAAGCTGCTGCGAAGAGATCGAATCAACAGTCACAAAACCAATGTTCCTCGCCTAGCAGGTCAGTTCTACACATTCTGTCCGGCAACGTTCTCTTATCATTCGCTTTTCATTAAGCACACAAATTGTTTTCAGCGTTTGCTTAGATTTTACCTTTGATTCACATTTCAAATATTAAAATGATTTGTGTACGATTTCAATGTTGATCAAGCGTAGCAAGCGGAGTTTGTTTGTGAACATTTTCTTTACTCAAGTAAAAATATTGCAGATTTTGTTGCAAATTATTTTTTGCAACTTTTATTTTTTTTAACAGAAACACCATTGTGTTTTTACAATGGTAACAATGAAGAAAAGTCCTCAAATAGGTTACAAGAGGGTTGATTGTCTAAATGATAACCGAGAGGAAAATTTTTTCTTGAGTGCTAAATAAACAATATAAAATAAAGTATTTGAATTGACAAAAATGACAAAATTTGAAATTGATTAACAAGGTGAAAAACATTAATAGATAACTGTTATTACAAATCAAAGTCCTTTTAGTTTTTTGCCACATAAATACAAATTATTGTTAATTTTCTCAGCAGTTATCTTTTTGTAAATAGATAAATTGATTTATGAGTATGTAATGAATATTGTAGTTCAGCCTCTTGAGTTTAATTAAAACTTGTTCAACTGAATCGCATTATTCAAAAACTATTTGATAAGCTGAAAAAAAGTTTATTCTTAAAATTAATAATCAACTTTTCTTTAATCCTAAGTCCTGACCGTTTGATATTTTTTTAATCGTAAAAAAGTTCATGTATAGTTTTAACTTTTCGAGCTATTCATAAGTATCCTGATTTAAAAATACAATGATGTATAATTTGTAATGTACATTATTTACCATGTGAATGCTTAACTCTTTTTGTAACAATGTCATTATTACAAGTTGTGTCTTGAGTAGTGTTGACAATGTCAATAGATAGTTATTACAGCATTTTTGTCTAATGCATGATTTTTGTGTTATTGTAAAACTCTGCTCTTAAATAATGGGTTGAAATAAATAATGAAGATGATTTAAAAAAAGGAAGTATTACATTGTTTGTGTTGTAAATGGCAATGTTTGATGCTGTTTGTGTTCGGATTGTATCAAGTGTGTTGTTTTGAAACTTAAGCATGGGTTTTAGGTCAGTTATATTTTACAGTTTGTTTCAGTAATTTGACTAGTTTGACTTTTTTCACTAAAAAAGAAGTATAACGCTTACTAATTACATCAATCTGTCTGGATCAACATTCAAATGTCATTCAATATAGAACTGTCATTTCAAAAATAAAATCTTGTCTCAGACCGATCGAATGATATTGAAGCAACTAAAAACTACTATATCCAGTTATTTTCTTTTTCACTTTATTAAAATAAGCCTTAACAAGGGATTTGAGGCTTAGGATTAATAAAAAAACAGGACATTTCTTGTCACTAGCTACTGACTGACATGATTAAAAGCATCAAAATACGAGGGTCATCCAGAAAGTAAGGAACGTTTTGGCATAGCCAAATAAAAAATAAAGTTATCAACACAAAACTTTATTTACAAGTGCATAGAACCTTCCTCTACTTTTTTACACAGTCGCCATGGATTTCAAGACACTAGTTGTAACGTGGGACCAGTTTTTCCATACCCATGTTCCACTCATTTGCCGCCAAAACATGAGCCAGGATTTTTTACATAGCAAACTGTTTTTTATCCAAAAAATCCTTGAGCTTTGGGACTAAGTGATATTCACTTGGCACAAAGTCAGGGCTGTAAGGTGGATGACTAAAAATTTCCCAACGTAGACGATGAGGTTCGTGACGCGTTCTTGCAGATGCATGAGATCAGATGCGTTGTCAGCAACACTTTTTCTGACAGCATTATTCCTCTCTTGTTTTGGATAATGCGTCGAAGTTGTTGGAGGGTTTCACAGTAGGCTTTTGAGTTAATCGTTTCTTTCTTGGCATGAATTCGGCATGGATTAAGCCCTTCCGGTCCCAAAAAACAGTTGCCATGACTTTCCGAGTGTTTAAATTTCACACTTTACATTTAGCGGGGTTTTCAATTGTCGATGCCATAATTAATCACTGTGGAAACAAGAGGCGTAATCACACAGCAACGAACCTATACTCAAACTGAAGAAGAAGAATGTAGCTAGCAGCTGCACGCGCCCTCATAGTGCGGAGAGGTGTGCGGCGTGATGCGCAATCGTTCACACTTTCTGGATGACCCTCGTATAGTTTCAAAACTTGACTGAAAAACTACTCATTTCAATTATTTTTCAGTCTTGATATAACATTACCCTACTTGACATTACCTAATTTTATGAGATTTTTACAAATAGTTCTGATTACTTACAGTCAGCGTCAATTTGCTTGACTCCAAACTCAAGTTTCTGTGAAATACTCTACTACAACTGAGAAAAATGTCAATTGCACACCTTTATGTCATAGCCTACAATATTCTCTGATAAATGTCAATACATATTGTGAACGCTAATTACTTTAGGTTGTTTTTAGATACTTAATGTTCACTCTTGCTGTACTTTAATTTAATTAATTGAACAATTAAACCATATTAGTGAAAATTAAAAATATTCAGTATTGATTTATTAAACTCCAAAGAAATGAATTAAATGTTAGTATGTAAGTATCTACTGTTTGATTTTAGAAATTCCGATATCCATAACAAATTATATTTTGGTTTTAGTTGTTTGTTCGTCTGTATATGCATGTTTTTTATTGACATTAAGTTTTTCATTGTAGAAATTGGGACAAATAATGGCTGTAAACATTTAAAATTGATTTTGAATGTTTTCCTACAGTTATTTTAGCTTTCATTAGGAACAACAAACAATGTCCAATGTATTCATAAATGTATGCAACTTGTTAATGAAGTGAAACGCTTGAGTTTGTCTGTAATAGGAAACTTTTAAACGGATAAATTTATGAATATATTAATTTGTTGTTGGTAGTCTTCATATTGATCTCATGGATCTCGACTAAAAATATTGTGCCTTATGGTATCTCTCATGAACGTAATAAACTAATAGTTTAGTGTACAATTTTCCCAAAATATCTACAGTAAAACTTCTGTCAAGGTGTCCATTCACAACTGTGAAACTATGAATCCAGTTCATTCAATCATGACTATCTAGGAAAGGATTAGTTATGAATTTCTACAGGAAAAAGTTACTTTTCGAGAGTCATAGTTACTCTCACCAATTGGATCTGCGTTAGTTAAACGGTTTTGTAATTTTTGTCACATGTCCGGATAAAATAATATTTCATATGGTTTTGTTGAACGGAGGAAAATATTTTACAACTCGAACAACTTTCTATCCTATCGTCAAAAAGAAAAGGATTTAAGAAAAGAGTAAAACAACAATTGGAATCGATATCGAGATCCCAACCGTATCCGGAATCGACCAAAACAAGTGGCAGGAGTAACTATGACTATTCAAAAGTGTATAAGATAAGTACATTTTCATTTTTCTTAACCTAAAATCTAATATGTTAGACCGTGAAAAATCTTGAAAAACCCGTGAACTTCATTTTTTGTTGTGAAGTTCCGTGAAAACCTTGTCTTTTAACCGACCAAACCTTTGACTAATAGACAAAATTTCTAACATCAAAGTAAATTGTTTAATATTTTTCAAAATAAGGTGCAAAAAATATAAATTGCGGATGTTTTACTGAGCAATAAGTAATTATTTATCTTGTATACAATTATGTTAATCTAATCATGCAGTTATCAGTATAAAGATTGAATAAATGTATTTGATTACATTTGTCAAAGTGTTCTGCTTTTCAATGTTGTTGTGAAGTGATACAATACTTTTCAAATAACTATATGGAATAACATTTAAAAATAAATAAACTATAATGTGATTCAAATGCTTGGAATGTTTAGTTAAGGTGTTTTGCATGAATTAACTTTTGTTTACTTGTATATGTCTTGAATCTAAAAGCCTCCATGCATTGTAAAGAACAGTATTACTTTTCAATACAAAATAGCTCCTGTAACATGTATAATTAATAGGGATGGGTCGGTTCCGGTTCTCGGTTAAACTTGCCAGAACCGATAACCGATTATCGACGGCAAAACATCGGTTCCTGGAACCGATGATTCGCTTGATATTTTTAGGTCCAGGTTTTAATTAATTTGAGATTTTTCGATCCGAAAGCGGTAGAGCTGTGCGGGATCCTGGATTTTCGTACTGGGACGGGATTGAGATCATTTCCCGATCCCTTCCCCCTAGTACCGAAATTTCGGGACGGGAAGTAAAAACTGCTGGTGTTTTGTCGTGAGTGTGTACATCTGGGGAAGATAAAATAAGGAACTAGTGGCCGAGCAGTTCTAAGTAAACAACCTCTCTCCCCCACTTGCGTGCTAAGTGCATTTTCAATGGAGGCCGGCAGCCTTCCTTATCTTCGTGTTGTTGACCCTTGTTTGTTAATTTGATAATCATTCCAAACCCAACATTTTTCTTGCTGCGGGAGGGGCAGTGGTGGACATAGCAGGGCGGGGGATGGGAGGAGGAAAGCAAGCGTGATGCATTCTTTGTTCTGCTTTTACCTCTTGACAGCTGCAGCTGGCAATTACGTCACTTTTTTAGATATGAATCAGTACCGATAACCAGTAACCGAAATGGCTAGAGAACCGATTACCGGGAAAAAATTGGAACCGACCCATCCCTAATAATAATTAATAATCTGAATCAGACCACGTTTTTTATCATGTCTTTAAGGGTGAAGTGGTGAAGAATAAAAATGTCTAGTCAACCAGAGTTTTAACCTTTTATATTAATTATTTTCCAATATTTAAAAGCCTGATTTATACTCCAAGAGTTTAACTTTTCAGCATGTCCATGGCCTTAAAACTTAGATAAATATAGACATAAACTCTACCACTAATTGCAGCATAAATCACTGCATCAAGTATTCAACCTGATAAAGTATTCTTATACAGTAACGTGAGGTAAAGGTTGAGGTTGGAGCAGTAAAGAGAACCTTGTAGTCCTAACTTCACTTTGTTAAATAAGACAAACTATACCTTATTTTACAACCAGAAAGTTTTAATTTTGTTCTTAGTTTCATTTGCAAGGATCTCATTCTCAAGGCATCCTTTAGTAATCACTACAGTATTCTTTTCCATAACAATGAAACGCAATGTAAATACAGTGTTAAGATGCATGGAGTTATGTAAAAATATAAAGTTTATTTGGAAGTTATATATTAATATATTGTTATATTATGTTTGGAAAATCATGCTATGTAGATATTGAATGAGATTTGGGATTGGAAAGAAGATTTTGGCATGTTAAAATAAGCATTACTATGTTTTTGCCATGCCGATACTGCTTGGCTATGTTTTTGGCATGCCGATATGGCTTGGTTATGTTTTTGGCATGCCGATATGGCTTGGTTACAGTTTCGGCATGCTATGATGGTTTAGCTGTGTGCAACTACAATCTAGAGTTGCCAAAGTTCAAACACAGACTCAACCAGACTTCTAACCACCAACCCTCGTCAAGTCTCTGAGGGTGAACCCGTGTTTCTAACCGCAGAGTTTCTGTTTATGTTACTGTATTCTGTTACAATCGTCTATAACTTATCATACGTCTTGTAATAAGTTAAGTTTTAATCTGATGCAGCAAACAATAATTTTTAATTCAATAATGAACATTTTTCTGTAACACAGTTTTATTGGCTTTAGTTTTAACAATACCTGATGCTTTCAATAAATAAATTGTTGTGAATTGTTTGGTTATAAGTAAAAATTAAATTAATTATAGTGAAGAAAAATCATGAATACTTCCATATACTAAATACCAGCTTTAGTTATGGGTTTCTTTAAGTTTAGCAGGACTGAAAGGCCTATATATGTCCTAATAGCTTATGCAAATTGAAAATAATGAGAAACCAACACCTAGTGGCAAACTAGGAGTACGTTTACCTTCATTAGTATGAGTTTAATATTTTGTCGGTTTAAAACTGTAATCTTTACCCAAATTTCATAAAATACTGTTACAAGGTCTTCATATTTCATATAGGTAAATTTAAACAATTTCTAATAGTTAAAAATTATTTTAGTAATTTAAATGTTTTTATAAAAAGTTATTTTTAGTTTAGTGTTGTATCTAATTGATAAGATATATTTTGACTAATTTTCAAGTCCTTTTTTGTTTACTAATGAATAATTTATATAACTAGATTAGGTTGATAGTTTTGTTTTCTTTAGTGAATAAAGCAAAAGTTCCAACCTGTAAATATAATTATAACAAATTGTTTAATTTGACTTACAGTGACTTAAATGGTATGAAAACAAACCAAGGTGGGTTTATACAGGGTGAGTTTTATATGTCCCCCCACCTTAACTTTTGAAAGAGGAAAAATTATGACAAACCCTTTAGGGAATGTTTTAAAAACCGGGGGGGACCCCTAATTTTTTAACATACGAACCCCTTTGTGACATCTTATTCGAAAGGATATAAAAAACTCAACTCATTGATACCACTAAAAAAAATTTACAACGTTTAAAGCTTTTAAAAACTGCCCCTTTTTTCAAAATTTGTCAATTTTCAAAAGTTTGTAAAAATTAAATTTATCTTGTAACATATTATTTTAAAGCTTTGAGTACCCAAAGACTACATTTGTAATTTTTTTCTAAATTTTGAAAAGTATAGTGACAGGGTCTATTTATCTGTTTAAAAAATGAAAAAGTTTTGAGCCTCTATTTTGTACAGAAACATCGTAAAATTTTTTGATGGTATCAATGAGTTAGTGTTTTTTACCCTTTCAACTGAGGTGTCACAAGGGGGGTTTGTATTTAAAATAATTCAGGGGGCCCTCCTCCCGGTTTTGGGTAAGGGGTGGGTAAAGAAAAGTACGTCAAAAGAAACTTCAGGACCCTTTAAAAACATTCCCCAAAGGTTTTTTCAAATTTTTCCTCTTTCAAAAGTTAAGCTGGGGGGACATATAAAACTCACCCTGTATATATCATTTCACTACTACGCAATTATGGGTTAAATTAAACTTTATTTAGCCCCTGAGACTTAGGTTTCGAGTATGATACGGATCTATTATTGCAAAAGATCCAAAAGCAGCTTCAAAGTATCAGGCTATCTGACTATTAAAAATTAAAAGTGGTGGCTAGGTCATCTCTTGATGAAAAATAGGAAAAACCTGCCCAAAATTTAAATTAGTTTGAATTTTTACTGTTTAAAAACTAGTTTTTTGTGCTAATTATAGTTTTTTTACTCAACATTATAAACATTAATCATCTAAAAATGTTAAGTCGGAAATTGAGAGCGACAAATAGAGCAAAACACCAGTTTTCTTCAGTCTTAAACTGTGTTAATTTTTAAACAGCGTCAGGTACATACCATTCCCATGGTTAAATTGAGAGAGGGGTTCTAATCCTATCTCACCTAGCTTACACCACTCGGGTGGTTGTCGCTCTCGCGTATCATCCTCGAAGCCTCTGTCGGGGCGGGTCGGTTGGGTCTGTGCTGATCGGGTGCTGGTTGCTGTCTAATCTTGATTGCTTTGGCTGAACCCCTTGCCTTAGGAGGACCACTCTGTGCTACTCTCCGTGGCGCCGTGTCGCTACCAAACTGGGCGTCAAGTAAGTCTCTCCGTCCTTCCCTCGGCTTGCCCCCTTCGCCCTTCACCTCTCACCCTTCGCCCCGCCTCGCCTCGGGGTAGTCTCTATCATCATCTGTAATCTAGTTTCTAACTGACGTCGCTAACGTTCTTGAGCTTTGAATGGAGACCATCGTTAAGTTATTTATACTAGTACCTAAAGTGTTGTATTTACCTGAGCAGATAACCACAGCATGAGACAGGGTTTCAAGAATTGAACCGGTGACTTCTAAGCTAACTGGGTGGGAGCCCTCTTCGTTCCCGCCATAGAAGGCAGGGTGACCAGCCAAACTGGCATATAACTCTACGACTTGAGCCAATCTTTGGTGAAGGAGCACAGAGACCGACCCTTGTGCCCTGTGCCGACAAAACATAATAATAATAAAATATTTTATTGCAAACAATACAAAACATTTTGCATTGCAATCGTTAAAAAACAATAACAATAACGTTTAATGTCAAAATGATACAAATACAATTTTTTTTTACAATAAAATATACCACAAGTAAGACCTTGAATCGTAATTAAATAGTATTAGTATAGCTTTAAATATTCATAAATTCCGCAACACTATAAAATGAATTTTGAGCAAGGAATCTTTTAAGGTTTGTTTTGAATTTTGTCGTACAGTAATTTTTAACATTGTCAGGAAGTAGAATTGTCATAAGAATCTAGCATCCTCAGTTTAGAGGGTGAATTGAGGAACGAAAAATAGACAATCATCTCACTGTGACAATTCAAAAACAAGTTAAAATTTCCCTGGTTAAACAAATTTTGGGGCAATATTAGTAGCTAAAAGGCCAAAACCTATAGAGCAATCTTTTACGTTTTCATAGCCTTGGATGTTATTTGCAGACTAGTTTGTACAATACTTGAAGTCAAATGCTTAACACTGTACAAAGTGTGAATAATGAAACAAAACGATGGTCTACACCTGAGGTTCTGGGACAGTAACTAATGATAGTGTTGAGATTTTGGCCGTTGCATATTTTCAAGAGGTTTGAAAATTCCTGAATAGTTTCATGTGGAATCCTTTTTGACTAATTCGTTTTGTTAAAACTACATCACCAAATGCATTCGTTTAAAGAGTTTTAGCTTAAATTTTGATTTTGAAGTTGACTAAATCAAACTGTGGGTGGTCTAGAAAGCTTCCTGTGATTGAAGATAACAAGGAACAGTTTGTGTGTGTCAAAGTCAAAAGGGGATTCCTACATAACAAGGAGTTTTCAAGCTGCTTTCCAAAAATTGCTTAAGGTTGTGCAGTACATGTGGTAGAAAGTAGCGATACAGAGCGTCTTTTTTGCCAACAAAACTTTTTGAGACAAATTTTTTGCACAGTTTTCAAAATAGTGTTGTAGACTACAATTTTTTAGTCTACTGTTGTTTGTTTATTAAATTTGGAAGCCTTAATTGAAAGGTCAATATATTTCATAAACTCGCTTAGAAGTTAGGTTTTAAAATTATTTTTCTTTTTGAGTTGAGAATCGTGCATTTATTTGAAAACTATTTTAGATACAGTTCTAGAAAGCTAGAGCTACACTTGAAAATAAACAACTAAAACCTCCAACCTTGTTTATGCAATCTATATTGACCTTTTTTTAAGGTTTTCAAACTTAAAATTGAACATATGATAACAACACTGTTTTGATAATTGCAAATAAAGGGACTAAAAACGTGTGGAAACTATTGTCAGAAGATTTTTTAGATTTTAGCTGCTTGAAAACATGTAATTGTTTTATACCTGTAACATTCATTGAGGGATCAGATTATACAGGGTGTTTTTTTCAAACGCAACCCATTTTCAAACTATAGTAAGTTGCGCTTTACAAACAATTTACGTTCATAAGTTTGTTGGTTTCAAAACCTATTAACTGGTCTCTATGTTAAATCGTGGTTTTGATTTCCTTATCTGATGTTATTGTTGAACAAACGCAATCATGGTTTTTAGCAAAGGTCAATTGCTGAAGAATTCCTAAGAACAAGATCATTTTATTTGTGGCAAGAGGCGTTTGAGGCCAATTTTGTAGATGTGAGAAGGCTTTTTGCTTTTGTTGTTTCAAAATTCTTCAAGAGTTTTAGGGGAATTTTCCAAACTAAAGCTAACATCTTCCAACATATTTTCATTCAGGACAGTCCACATTCTGCTATGTTTTCTGTTCCCTACAGGCTACAGAATATGTTTCCATAAACTCTTCAACAAGTATGTGAGTGCTAGATTTGTTTGGAATACTCACACCTGCATAGTTGTCCTCAAATACCTGTTGACAAAAAGAAAATTATCTTGTTTTTAGGTATTTTTCAGCAATAAACATTCTTTGATCTTAGCCAAAAACCATGATTGCGTTTGTTTAACAATACCATTTATCGTTGTATCATTTTCATCTTTTGTCAACACATTTTTGTATTGTAAATTGATAAATAAATCAAAAAAAATCAAATTAGGAAATGATACAATACTACCGCAATAATATTGACAGTTAATAGATATTGAAGCAAATAAACTAGTAATGCAAACTTATCAATATATATTCATTGTAAAGAATGACTTACTATAGTTTGAAAATTGAATTGCAAAAAAACACACTGTATGTTCAGTTTTACCGCCTATACTGCGCACCCGGAGAATAAATCTTAGTTGAAATTTTAAAATTTTAGCAAACAAAAATACATTAGTCAAGTTTTTAATCTTAGCGGCTCTTGCAGCCAAGTTCGACAACTGATTTCTAATGCATCATCTTACTTGATCTCCTACAATATCCATCATGATCACATCCAGGGGTCAATCATACAGATACCAACTTTCATCATCCAATCTGTCTATTGTTCCTCTGTGTAGACAACTATATTCTTGTCTGTTTCTTGTGCATATTTCTCTCTGTCAAGTGAATGGCTTCCTAGATTCTATGTATTAGATTTAGAAATAAGTATTTATAAACAATTACATTCGTGTATGAAGCTTATAAATGTTAATGATAAATTCGCTTATTTAAGAAATATTGTTAATTTTTGTACATTTAGTACCTTTAATTTTGTTCAGTTGCACAGTTATAAAGACATTTCGTGTTGTTATTGCTGCAATTTTTATATTCATACTTATTTTCTGTAAAAACAACATTAACATAAGAGTTAATTTTTATGTGATTTATTAAAAATATTTAAAACTGCAAGTATACGTCTTAGTATGCAACTTTGCCTAAAAATTAAATTTGTACAAATAAATAATGATTAAATATAAGTAATCTGTAGTTGTGATTGTGGCTAGGTAATATGTTAAATCGTGTGCACAGTTAACGTGCACAGGCACCAAGCGTCGCCTGTCGCTGTTAGATTACGTGACTGACAAGCACACTGTGAATTCTTGTGTGCCTTTGCATAAGTAGTGGATCGCTGTTAGTTCTACATCTCGATGGTGTTTGCATACCTACCCGTGCTGTGTGCTACTTCCACAAGCATTCTAGGTCAACACTGCTTCCCTCCGCTGGACTATGGTGCTCTTTTACTTCCTTCCGTCGAGCGCACGCAAATGGTGAATCAAGGGAGCTTCTTGTTTTGTTATTTTTATAGGTTGTTTGAAGTGGTGAAAATGAAAACAATATGACTGCGGTGATAATGTCAGATAACTGTCTGAGCGTGATGAAATTTTTAAATTACCGATTTAAGTTTTATTTATAATTTTTACAATCCTTATACTTATGAGAAAACATGCATGCACCAACAACTAAATATTAGTATGAAATAACTTTTAATACAGAAAACATAAATGTAGGAAATGGAAAAGATGTAGATATTTTTGTTGTATTGAAATGTTTCCATCTAGGCTTTAAAAGGAATACAAATAATAATCTATTAGAAAATAGAAATATTTAGGAATATTACAGGCAGGAAAAGGCAGCAAATTTACCTACTTTTGAGAGAAATGAGAATTATAAAGGAAATACTAAATTATTGATGTTTCCATGTTTTGTTGATGTTATTTTACTTTTAGACTCGATGTTTACACTCAATTCAGGTTTAAGCTTTGATCTTCCTGCTAAAAGATAGGCAACTGCCCTAATCTGATTTTAAACAAACATAATGTAAAGTGTTGTATCACAACTTCCTGAACTCACCAGGTCAGGAAGTTACATGTTATATTACAACCAAACCTCCGTTGTCTTATTTTTCTACCCGAACCAATAATTTTCAGACTGAAAGCATTCAACAAATGTCGGCTCGAAAAGTAAATAGCAACCATAGTCCGGAGCCGAATGTTTCTGTTTCCTCTTCATTACTTGCCCCTGTTTTGCATCTGTGGCTGTTGTGTCGTGACTGGCTTGTGCTTAGCGTTGTCTCTCCTCGTACTGGCACTGGTCTCACTCGCTTCTCTGTGTTACAGTCAGATCATCAGCGAAGACAAGGAAGACGGCCACTCCCATCACCACCACGACCCTATCAAGTAAGTCTGCATCAGAGCACAAGCGCTGGACACACAGGGTGCCTGCTTAGTGCTTACACGCTTATTTATGTTATTTCCCGGAGATTAATCGATATTAAGGGTCCACCTCAGTGGTCACTTCAGGGAAAGTCTGAATTCGTCCGCACAAGGAATGCATGACAACAACGAAGTAACAATTGGCTAAATAACAGGCCCTCTTTCAACCGATGTCTTTCTAACTGCCAAATCAAGCGTTTACAAAACAAAGCGTTTTCAACCTTTCAAAATAATTTTTAAACTTACAAACTTATTACTTTTTGAAACTAGGAGAGATTTCCTACTCTTGTATGGAATCTGTTTGGATGAGTATCATACTATTTTTAAAAATTGTACTAAGAAAGTTAAGTTTTTTATGTTTTTGACTCCAGATTGTAGGTTGCTTAGGTACAATTTCAAGAAAAATGCTCGTACACGTTTACAAAGGTTATCAACCTTTCAAACGTTTTCAGGTGATAGTTTTATGGTTAGTATAAATACTCAATTTTAGCTTTCAAAGTGACAACGTGTTTCAGGCTCTAGAAGACCCTTGTATAAGTCGTAGTTGGGACACTGAGGCGGACACTTAAAGTTGTAACTTAACTGAAACTGATAAATCAATGAGTTTTATGTTTTGTTAAAGTTTTACGTGTAATGTACGTTTGTAAGTTTTGATCAGGCATTGTGGGGAGTTTTTCGCTTTTTAATATTTTTGAGACATAGTTTTTTTAGTGAAATATTTGACTTACCAGAAATATGAAACTTTCATTGCTTGCCCATGAATTTTTGATTGTTCATCAAGTGTGGATGCTGCATTTGCGTGTCCGTTGCATCGCTTCTTTATCAAATATTAATTAGCATAAAAGCATGGGTTTGAATTAAATTTCTATTCATAAATAATAATTTATTGAAGATAAAGTCAGAAACTTTTACTTGACCTACAAAAGTCCCTGACTCTTAAGAACCAGAAAAAGTGTGTGAAATTTTTGACTCCTACTAGTCGGCAGACAAGATAAAAATGTAGGCATAATCCTTGAGATTTTCTGAAAACTCAGTTTGTACAACTTGGAACGATCCATAAAAACCTGGGAAATTTGGCTTCCAAACTCTGTAGACTCTTCTTAATGGCTGATGATATTACGTTACTTGCTGATTGGGCACATTCAATCCTGGCTGAGTTTTCGTCTTGTAGAAGAACCTCTTTCATACATTTTTCATGTAGGTAATATAATTGTAATAAAAACAAACTTTTTCATTAGGGGTAACTTATTCAATGGGTGAAATCCTTTAATACACCATACATCAATACATAATACACTGGGACATGAATACACATGAACTGGCGCAAGGTTTCACCCATAAAATTGGAACTTTTTTGTTCAAATGATGCTTGTTCTTCAAAATATAATGTATTTTTTTCATCCAAAAAATTTTCATAATTTAATGTGTTTTAAAATTTTATTGTGAGAAATGTTAGAGCAAAGCTAAAATAATTGAAACATTTGTTTATTTCATGAAATGCATTTATAAATTTAAATACAAGGAGAACTAAACTGAAATGTGACTTTGTTTTTCAGTTATCCTGATGATGTACCTTTAGTTCCTCTAGAATTCCTGGATGAAAGTGAGTATAGTTTTCTTCATAAAGCATTTTGATTTTTGAGTTAACCTATCAGTATTTTTTCAACTTGAATTAATTTTGAAACTTCTTCATCAATAATTTTAAGTTATTAAGTATCATTTTTTAAACTATTAAAAAAGAAAGTGAAATAAAAATATTACACTTATTAGCAGACTTGGGAAAGTTAACAAAAAAATTAACTGGTTAAAGTTAGTTTCCAAAAAATGTAACTGATTAAAGTTAAAACAAATCAAAAGTAACTGATTGAAAGTTAAAAGTGAATTTTTGGTGACTTTTATCAAATTGTAATAATTTGTAGTGATCCTACAAATACTAATTTTGTTAACCTCTTACTTTGTTTTCACTGCTTACTTATTTTAAAATAGTGTAAATAAATTGAAATATAATATTAAAGTCGATTTTTAATGTCGTAAAGGATTATCACTAGATCTTAATGTAAATTCAAATTGTTCAATACATGTCAAACAAAATGGACAAACACTACAAAAATGAAACTTTTGAGTTAACCACTGGAAAGGTATATATTTTAATAAAAATACAAAACGCCTAAATGTTTGCCTAATTTGTTGACATGCCGCAAACATAATAATTACTCTGCGCCCCAGTCCCCAATAGCCTACCTTCATACGTATTTTTAATTCGACGCCGATAGTGTAGACGCCTTTTGGTATTATTCCCCAGCACACAATCAAGACACTGGGATGAGTAATTTAAAAAGTCATCTTAGGTTTGTTTGAACATATGACTTGTCCCGGCTATTGCAACTCCATTGTTATGGACAACGAGAACAAAACTATTGATCACTACACAGTACGCACACGTCACCACATCTTATTCACTAACACTATACTTACTACAAAAATCATAAAAATTTGGTGTAGATCTAACCGGACACTTGTCAGTTTCTTGACTGACCACTACCACTTGCAACTAAGAGCCAATACGCAACCTCTTCTGCTATTGGTTCGTGCCTAGTTCGTGCGATGTGCAACATACAAACAAAACAAAAGACAACTCGCACGCTGGCGGGGCATTTACTTTGGAAATCCCCATCGGCTCGGAAGCCTTTTGTGTTCCAGTCAGTCAACCTGTTTCACTCCCTAACGACACCATTTTTAGCGGGCCCTTTACAATCCTTGGCACTCGGACACAATAAGAGTGAGGCATAAATATCTGGTTTCAATATTCCGGGTTCGACTGGGCCTGGACAGGAAAACGAAACTAGACATAATTAGGTTCTGGCATGGTTCTCGAAAAGGTAACTGCCGTTAATTTTAATCATTAATGAAAATTTTAACGATTAACAGTTAAAAGTTAAATGTTTTAAAAAGTAACGGATTAAAGTTAAAAATTAATGAAAAGTTAACGATTAAAATTAATTGTCAATTTTTTTAATATATATTCACAACTCTGCTTATTAGTAGGCCTATATTAAAACAAAGCTTCTTTATTCACACAAACATAGAGTATGGTAATGGTGTCAACCACCTTATTAACCCCTTAGTATATTTATTCAATAACAATACCAGCTGCACAAATGTATAATGATTGGTTGATCCGAAGGTCCGATTACTGCCAATGACCTGGACACTGATCCGTTCCTTGGACTGCAAGATGAAGAGCCGGACTCCTGGACACCCACTGTGGGCAAAGAAGTGAGTTTCTTACTTTCTGCTTCTTGTCATCTTACTCTTAAAAAGATTTCATTTACTAGACATGTTTTTGTACCAATCAATCAAATGGAACATTTGCTTTCTAAACAGGCTGGTTTAAGTTAACAATTATGTTTCTTCAGCTCAAATTTTTAAACTTCTGCTTTTAATAATGTAGTTTTAACTTTTTTAGTTTAAAGAACCAGGATTTTGCTTCCGTTAGTTTTGGTTTCTCTAATTTTTGTGCTGAATTAAATTTGAATTGAAAGAAGTGACAGTCAATTAGTTTTATATTAACTTGACAGCAAGTTGTAAAACCGTAGTTAGTATAGATAATGTTTTTTCATTAAATTTGTACTAATTTCATTATGCATACACAGCGAGGAAAGTTTAAAATGCATTACTCATTTTACAGATAACAAAGAAGCTAAAAGACAAAGAGATAAAAAGACAGGAGCACATCTACGAATTCATTCTGACAGAGAAACACCACTGTCTGACATTAAGGGTGATGCAGAAAGTGTTCGTCGATGGCTTGCAAAAATACTTTCATTTAGGTGAGTGAAACTAGTTCTAGTTCAAAGTTTAACAGTGATGATTATAATCTATTCAGAGCCTCTAACTCTGCCTGCCTCATCACCGAATTTTTGGCCAAACTAAAAAATTACTGGAAAATAGATACAAGAGTGCAAATTGTCATTAAATATTGTTTAATTTACTGTACCTTGTTTAAAAAAAGCAATATTTAAAAAAACTAATCAGGACTTAATCACAAGGTAACACTAAGTTAAGTTACTGTTTACAGTTTGGATAAATATTAGCAGTGTCCACTGGTTTGGACGCAGAAAATCTGTTTTCTCCTTTTACAGTTTTTGCTCCCAACTATTAGAATACTCCCATTGGTGTTTCTACCTACTGATTGGGCCCTGCTTCATCCGTAAGCAACATTCTGCTTTTACTAGTGTTCCTCGCCATCATTCAGCCTCTGTTATTTCCCACAAACTAACTACTGATCTGATCTTGTTTTCACCCATAGCTTAATTCCATGCTCCCCATCTTTCATGACTAACCTTCAGCTCTAGTTATGCTCAAAACAGTCGGCTCTCAGCTTCAAACATTTATTTCAAGAGCTCCGTGTGCTAGCTATTTTCAACCAACCTGAAAATACTCAGTTCCAGTCAGAAGGTGAGATTTAAATAAAAAAAAACTGTCACCCAAACTTGTTGTATCTTGTTATTGTGGCAGGGTAACAAAATGACTTGTAAATTAAGTCTTAAGATGTGAAAAGAAAACTCACTCATCCGATATAATATCACTTAACACAACTGGTTTTAACCATCTCAAATGCTAAATAAAAATAGTAAGAGAAAAAATCAGGAAATTTCACAATATGAGTCCAGTGTACATTAAATCAAATATATTTACCCTCAATAGTGAAACGTTAGTAGCCTACCACAGTTAGGTGAAAGTGACTTACGTTCAACCCCACTGCTTAACCATCCAGCAGCTGATCCAACCACAACCGAATTGGAGTGACTCATCAAGTACTGTCTTGTATGTTCCAGGGCCGAACGTAGGCGGTATGTTCCCGCGACTGACAGACTTGACAGACATACACCTGCGGTTCCTACACCGGCTGCGTGCGAGGCAGCGACAAGCACCCGTGGTCGACTGTCTGGGCGACGTGCTACTCGAGCAATTCTCCGGACAAGAGGCCGAGAGACTGAAGGCAGCTTACGGCGAGTTCTGCAGTCGACACCGCGACGCTGTAGACATCTACAAGTACTACCTCAACCACGACAGGCGCTTCGAGGAGTTCGTCAAACACTGTCAGGTAGGTTTTCAAGCCTGTGTCAATCACCTGTCCTAAGTGCTTTATATCTGTATAGTCTATACTATATTAATCTCTAGTCAATTATGCAAATGCTAGTGCTAACAAGCTCGGGTGCAACAACACACAATTTACAGTTTTTCTTTAGAATTATACATCTTAAAGTAAAACTATTCTTTTCCTAATAGGTTTTGAGAACCTACTAGGAGTATTTTATGCAGTTTTACACAAAACAAGTCAGTTTTGAAAACAGGGCGACCTCGAACAAGCTGAAAAGGACTGCTTCTCGCACCTTCTCATCATTTTCTGGTGTACGGACTGTTTTAGAACTTCCACAGATTTTCGTTTGTGTAATAGCAGTATTTCTGAATAAACTTAGCCAGTTTGTAATTGTTTTACGACTAAAAACATTTCCGTATCAATGGACGTAAAAGTGGAATAAACTTTGGTTTAAAAAAGCTTGACTCTAAAACTTCATTTCAGCTAAAATGGCAGAACTTTATTATAAACATTATAGACAAACTGTTTATAGTTATAAACAGAGCTAATAATTCATTGTTACCATTAACCATAAGTGAGCATAAACAATTATTGTAACGTTCTGATTGGTTCACTGTGTACTATTTTTTAAAATACAAAATACAATAACAGTTAAATATAAAGCATTTATAAAACTACTAGATATCATTTACTTATGCGAAAATAATAACAAGCTGCAGCGCTAAATAATGATAGTAAAGGCTAATAATTCCTGGCGGGTGCAACGACACACAATTTACCAATTACCAAATTTTTTTAGAATTATACATCTTACAGTAAAACTATTCTTTTCCTAATAGGTTTTGAGGACCTACTCAGGTTTATCAACACCTTAAAGCATTTATAAAACTGTTAAAAAATATTATTTATCTAATTTCAGATTTCAGTTTATAAATATGAGAATTTGAAATGTTCTGTATAAAAATGACATAAACTATGTATGTATGTGTGAGTGTAATCCAAACACAACATTCAAACGTTAAACAACTATTATAATAATTGGCTCACTAGTGTAAAAAATTACAATTTTAGTTATAAAAATATAAAATTTGATTAAAAAAGAAAGAAATTGAAAGTTTAATAGTTTGAAACTGTGTAATGTTTGTTTCAGCTGAACCCCTTGTTGAAGAAGAAAGGAATCCCCGAGTGTATATTATTCGTAACACAACGACTGACCAAGTACCCCCTCCTCATCGAACCATTAATCAAAACCTCCAAAGAAAATAAACTAGAACAGGAGAAACTGTCAAAAGCTTTAGCTCTCGTAAAGGTATGTTCTGGTTTTAACTAATTAGTATTGTAATCATACTTTAAGAATAAGAATGCTTTATTGTAATTAAACATGAAATGCAATAGACATAGTCAGAGTTACAAAATTTTACAAATACTTGCTGAACATTAAAGTATTACAGTAAAAAATTCTTGAATAGTGTACAGTGGATGGTTTAACAAACACTCTGTCAAACATACTTTAAATCTAGATATAGGCTTAATATTTCTTAAAGCTAATGGTAACTTATCGATCATTTTAATACCTAGAATTTTGTAACTTTTAGTTGCCTTACTCAGCCTACAATAAGGAACATCCAGTTTAACTTGATTCCTAGTATTGTGCATATGTACATCGGACCTAACAATGAGACTAGGAATACTTTTCTTAATTTTTATTAAAACATTTAGAACGAATAAGCTATGTACAGTTAGTTAATACTTTTTCTTGAACAAAAAGAGGTTTACAGTGGTCTCTAAATTGTGCGCCTGCTAAGACCCTTACTGCGCTCTTTTGAATGATCAAAATGTCACTCACCCCACTTGAATTTCCCCACAGACATAATTATGCCATACAGTATAATACTCTGAAAGAAGCTGTTATATGCTACTTTCAAGTAAGTTTTAGGTACATTTGTGCTTAAGGCCCTTAACAGATAAACTACCCTAGATAACTTATTACAAATGTAGTTTGTTTGTCCTTTCCAGGTAAGTTTTTTGTCTAGGACTACCCCAAGAAGTTTAACATCAGGCCATGTTTCAGTTGGATGTGGGCTGATCGGCCCTAATGTTTTGTTACTAAAGATAATTGATTGTGTTTTTTCCTTGTTTAGTGATAACCCATTCACTTTGAACCATACGGAAGCGTGATCAAAAGAATCTTTACAGTCATTTATTAAATTATTTATATTGACATTTGAGTTACATAGAGTTGTATAATCTGCAAAACAAGTGACATTACAAGGAACATTACAGCTAATATCATTCATCATTATCACAAAGAGGAGAGGGCCTATTACAGAACCTTGGGGCACGCCCCAGCCTACATTTGAGCAATCTGAAAGAAGGCCGTTGACTGAGACTATAAATATTTTAACCTAATCTTTGGCTTAGTAGAAAGGATTTGATTTGCCACACAACTTAGCCGAAGGTTTATTTAGCTTTTAAGTTGTTTAGTTTATAACTGGCTAGAAAAGTTAAGAGTGTATGACTTTGTTTCAGGAAATATTAGTGGAAGTGGACGCTCAAGTGGCAGAGAAAGAGAAGGAGGATCGAAAGTTGGAAATTTACCATAGGATAGAAGCCAAGTCTTTCACAACACATCGTGGTGCCAAATTCAAGAAGTCTGACATTCTTTCCGACAACAGAAGACTGAGGTTAGTGTTTTCAGCGTAAAATTTGTTTCTGAAACATTCTAAGCTAGTCAAGACCTCGTTGAGATACATACAAACCTAATGTGGCTCGTTTCGTAGTTTATGGTTCATCATCGTCGGATAAAGAAGGTGAATTTTAAAACTCATCTACTAAATAATTTAAAACATCCTTTTATCAATAAAATTATCTTTTTTCAAGACAGTTAACATTCCAATCGTGTACATATATTTTGAGAGTTTGGAATTGTAATAAATACTATCATTTCATTAGGGACATTAGAAAAAGTTAACTTTTAGAAGGATTCTTCATTTGTTTGCAAATTATGTATTTAATTGATACTTGAGGTTTTGAATAGATATAGTAATTTAAACTCATTGTTTTGTCTTAATCCTACTGTAAAAACAAGAAATACAGGGACAGGGTGTAAAATGCCAAACCTACTATTTTAGTAAAAACGTATAATAATATGATAAAAATGCCACTATTTGGAAATATAACATTTTAAAATTATATATTATTGGTAGTGTATTCCTGTAAGGCTCTTGACTTATTACAAAATCTGCCAAGTTTTAAAGAATCGGTTGAGTAGAACAAAACAACCGAGCTGGTGAGGGGTGAGCCCACCATTTTTACAAAAAGTGTTATTCTTGATTGTTCCTTTATTTTGACCCACTGAATCATTTACGTACGTTTGGCACATTACTAATGAGACACCCTATCCAAAATATTGTTGTTTAAATTACCATCGGGCCTACTTGATTTTGATATTTATAGAAAACCTACCCAAAATTATCGTTCAATACCTGCTGACTCGTATCACCCTCTAGACCAAAAAAGAGCAGCATATAATTCTTTAGTCCACCGATTAGTTAACACTCCCTTATAAGAAGACAACTACAAAAAAGAAGTAAACCAAATCAAAGAAATTGCAAGTTTCAATGGATGCAAGTTCAAATGATTGACAATATAATAAACAAGAAAAAACAGAGGCAAATTAAAAATTCGAGATCAACCCTTTTGCAAAACAATTATGACCCCAAAAATACACGGAAAAGCTGTAACTACGGTCCTTTATCTGAAGAAATAAGAAAAAGTTTCAAAAAACATTCAAATATTAATTTATCTTTTTCCAATAAAAATAAGTTAAAATCTATACTTGGCAGCCCTAAAGACAAAATTCAAAATGAAGACAAATCAGGAATATATGAAATACCATAACTGCGACTGCAAATACATCGGACAAACCAAAAGGAAAATTAAAGTAAGATTAAAAGAACACACATACAATTTTAAATATAATAAAGAAGATAAATCCGCCATTGCAAAACACTCTTTAGAATCAGGACATCATTTTTCAAAAATTAATCTATTAAAGAAGTTCAAAATCCAAAATTATTAGATGCATACGAATCATAGTTAATGAAGAAGAATCAAAATTATTTAGTGAACAACGAGCCTGGAGCGTTTTAAAATTCCCTGTTTCTCATATAGTATCAAGACCAATAACAACTAATATTATTCTTTTATTTAATTTGAATCATTTTGTAGTTTGTAACATGTGTTAATTAGTTTAAAATCATTGTTTCCTTCAGTTGCTGGGAGTCTCTGACTATGAATGCCATTTGAAAGGCCTCAGGATTAAACAATTTTCATTCTTTATTAGACAGTTTGTTTTTAAATTATATATATATATATATATATATTGTTGTTTACTCATATTTAACTTGTTGTTCTCGCACACAGGTTCGAGGGAGTGGCGACACTGATGCAAGGCCGAGGCAAGATGCAAGTTGTCCTGGTCATTGTGCTCTCCGATGTTTTATTCTTCCTCCTGGAAAACAACCACAAATACACATTCTTCACCCCCGATAATAAGGTAATGTGGTGTGGAACATGACTATTTGATCTGACCCAAAAGTAAAAGTAAATGTACCTGAAGTCCTTAAATAGTTGAAACAGAAGAGGTCATCAAATTTCAAGTCTTCTTTGTATTCAGATTTGTTATCAGATTGTTAAGATAGACTTTAAAAAGTGTACATTTCAAGCTCATAGCGTGGGAATTTTTTAAAGACTATGCATCTTTAATCATTATGAAAAGTATAATTTGTGACGTGTCTTAATTTAATAAGTATGGGTTTTGAATATTGTTTGGACTTGGAGTAATTCCAATTTTACTTCTTGAAAATTTACTAATTGTAGTTTTCTTACAGGCTGGTGTTGTTTCGTTGCAAAAACTATTAGTGAGAGAAAAGGCTGGCCAGGAATCTAGAGGGATCTATTTGATATCTTCTAATCCAGCAGAACCGGAAATGTTTGAACTCAAAGTTCAAAATCCTCGCAATAAACAGACTTGGATTCAAGCAATAAGGTACAACAAAGTTATTTTAATTAGGGAGGGGTAGGTTTTGGCTATTGATTCTACCAGTTCTGGCTATCGGTTCTACCAGTTCTTGCTGGAAGCAATAGCCCCAGCAAGGATGACTGACAAGGGTAAACATCAGTTCCCTAGAACGCAAGATTCACTTGATATTTTAGGTAAAGGTTTAAAATTATATGTGATTTTTTTTTATTCTTAGCTACCTAAACACGGTACTCAAAAGTCAGGCGGGGTTTTCTAGTAGATTAAAACACTGCCTGGTTTTAAATCTCATTAATCCCAGTAAAATAAACCGTAATTGTCGATTTAGAAACGCAGAGTTTTGCTTACTGTGACATCATCGGGCTTGTAGTCATTGTGTCGGATGCAATGGGGTGTGACTTACCATTGGTTTTGACCATTTCGATCTTTTTCACTGTCCTCCGTTGTGCAGTAAACGTATCAATGGCCAAAGTCAAGAGTTTTGACTTTCGATTCATCGCAAACATTTCAAGCTGATCACATAATGCTGCTTACGGTTCCCACCCCAGCTGTCGTCCGTCAGTGTCAGATAACCAACACTTCGCTTCGTCAGTCATACTTATGCTATGAAATGATCAATGCCTAAACCACCAATGGTTGACTTAATAGTTAATACTAATAAAATTATTTTTGAAATCTTTAAAACTGTCTAATTATTCTAATTGGTTTTGTTTGTCAGATCTGCGGTTCAGAACTGCCCCGAAGATGATGATGATACAAGTGCTCTTAGTTCAGAAGAAAGACAGAAGATATTTGAAGCCAAGCAAAGTCAAATTCGCCAAATAGTCGGTAAGCATTATTCACAACAATTCTAGCTTCTGATATTCAAAGAGCTTTACCCTGAATCAAAGTACATTGGGGAGAAATCTAAACAGTGTACTGAATAGTTTTACTGAATGATTAAGATACCAAATAAGTGTAATTAAATACTAGGGGTGGACGGGATTGGATTTTTCTCTTCAGGCGGGAATCGGGCAAAAAATGTTTTTCTTGCTTCATTTTGGGGCAGGATTAAAAGTTTATTTCAGTCATCACAAGTTAAAAAGAAAAGTTGTACAGTTTTGTTGTACATGTACCCTACAAATCCCAATCTTGTGTTCCATTTGGGAGTTTTAAAAGAAATGTGATCGGTACAGCATGATTGTCCTTTGATTTGATATTAACTTATAATTAAACTTTGTAATAATTACAAGGAATTATGAATATTAAAAAGTCAAAACCATTAAAATAATATAACTCATTTACTTATTGAAAAAATGTAAATATTTTAACATAATTTTAACATTTTATTTGTATTTGTGTTGTAATTGGGGAAATATTTAAGACAAATTCACCTAAAAACTGATCATTGATCAGAGTAAAGTGATAAAAAAATAATATTGTTTAGAAATCCCTTCAAATTATAAGATCTGCCAAAAATTCCCTTTAAACTTCCATTTTCTCCAAAATATCCAACTTGCTCGGAAAAATACCCAAAAAATATCAACCCATCTCAAAGATTCCCCAAAAAGTCCCTTCAGCCCCAAACATACCTAAAAAATCCCTCTTGCCCTGAACATTTCCCAAAAAATTCTGTTTTAGGGAGTTCCCGCCTGATTTTGGTAATTTCAATTTTGGTTAGGAATTTCCTTTTTTTTACATGGGTCTCGTCCACCCTTATTAAATACCGACAAAGCCATCTAATGATGGGATGGCTACCTTTTAAATTAATTAAAAGTAATTGTTTTAGTTTTTTGTAGCTACTCATTCTAAGCTAATATGAATTATACAGTAACTTTTATAAATAATATTTTGTAATATTATATAGCAAAATTAATCAAATATGTAGGAGTTTTAAAGAAATATCAGAAGTAAATAAGAAAACATTGTTGAATGAAAAATGACTGAATTAAGTATAAGACAATCATAAAACAATGGAGAATAATGAATATACAGATAACTCTATTTGTATCCTTACTACGATTATTCCCTTGAAAAAACTGTCCCTAAGTGTTGAATGTTAAAAAATAAGTCTACCTCAATCAACAAATATATTCAAGGGAATATATTTTTACACACTGTGAAATGTGATTTTTTGATGATATATGTGATATTTAACTCATCATAAAACATTCCTTAGGAAAAAATTAGGAGTTTTTGATCTACAAAATATCAACACAAATTAAGTTCAAGTAAATTGCTTAGGATATTAAGTTTTTAAAGAATACCCCAATTTGATCAGAAAAATTGTGATTTTGCACTGATATTGGTCCTAGGAATATTGGGACTGTAGCACCCAAAAGTGGTCTGGGATCCCAAATCCCAAGGTTGGAATTCTTTGGCAGGAGTCACTTTTACAATGTTTTTGAGCCAGTTTTCAACTCAAAAATGTATTTATGTATATTTCTTGGCATATACTATACCTATCACAATTCATAAGATTTAGAGTGTTTCAAATTTACAAAATACTCTCCCGAAGTCAACAAGAAGAGCCTCCACCCTTGCATTTCTCCTTACCCACTCCTTATTTCTCCTTGTCTTTCATCATCTGATCCCTCCAACTCTGTCTTCCTATTCATTGTCTGCCTGACTGTACTCATTGCAAAGTTAACGCTTAAAAGAAGGGTTAAAAATTTTAAAATTATTTTTGAATCAACATTGGTTCACAAACTATTTTTGCTACCTTACATGAGTCTTACGAGGTCTGACCAATAAGTTCGTGAACTGGTTCAATATAGCGGCCTTGAGGTAGCGTAAAGCTCCGCCAACTACATCACATGACTACTGGACATCCAATGAAGCGTCAGTGCTCGTTTGACAGTCAAGCTGTGCCTATTAAGCTGTCAGTGTCAGTTTATATTTTACTTGTTTTTGCTGTACGTCGAAAAATGGAGATTGATGAAATCAAAACAACGCATTAACATCAAGTTGATCCAGTGATGCCCTCGCATCGCCATTTTGCATTTTGGGAAAAGGAAAAAGTCACATCGGGCAATATCTGGCGAATAGAGTGGGTGGTCAAGGAGGGTGATAGAATTTTCTGCCAAAAATTCACGAACGATCAAAGCAGAATGTGCAGGGGCGTTGTCATGGTGAAGGATCCATGCATCGCTTTGACACAAAATCGGCCTCACACAACGCACACGATCTCTCAAGTGCCTAAAGACCTAAATTAAGTATGTCTGCAATCATTCTAACAGGTTTCTGACGATCATCAGATACCAGGGCTCGCACACGATCAATGTTTTCATCCAAACATGAGGTTGAAGGTCGTCCCTATCTTGAAACATCTTAAGCGCCTTAGCGGTCATCTTTGAAACGTTTAATCCACTTGAAAATGGACTTTTTCTTTAAGGCATTATCTCCGTAAACAGCCCTCAAAATATCTGTAATTTCATGAGAGCTTTTCTCTAGTTTCGCTAAAAACTTGATTTTGATTTGTTGTTCAGTGATTTCATCAATCTTGATTTTTTGACGAACAGCAAAAACAAGAAAAATATAAACTGACAATGACAGCTTCATAGGCACAGCTCGACTGTCAAACGAGCACTGATGCTTCATTGGATGTCTAGTAGTCACGTGATGTAGTGGGCTAAGCTCATAGTCGCCTCAAGGTCGCTATATTGAACCAGTTCGCGAACTTATTGGACAGACCTCGTAGCCTCCATGCCTATCTTTTCACAACAACAAAATCTTGAATATATTTGTTGAGTGGTAAGTGTTGCTTGGTTGTGAATGCTGGTGTATTTTTCTGTCCGGCCGAAAGCATTGGACTCCAGTGTAGGATTCGAAGGTACTGTCGCAATGCATGTTGGTTCCCACTCCTATGATCTTGGGAATGCAGATTTCGTCCATAGGGAATGTATTTTGCATCTCTGCTTCCACATCAAAATTCTCCCCCCTCGTTCTCCTTATTTTTTAAATTTTCTTTACTGAAAGTTTAGTATTTTCAAGAATGATATTGAGGTAGAATTCGTCCTTATGGTTATTTGATTCTTGGTTATTTCTATTTAGAAACATTTGTCTACACAAAATTGCAATTTTCTTTTTTGAATTTCCTTGATACACAAACTTTTAGTAGTTACGAGGGTTCTCCGGAGAATTTGAAACATATTTTTATTAAGTGATGGGGATAACTCACTTACCATTAAGAAGTCTGTTGATTAAATTTTACTAGCCTATGTATAGTTATATTTTAAATAACCACCTTCACTTTAAATTTAAGACCATATGCTGTAGTGGCTTGTAGTTTTTTTAAACTAAGTATCGTATTTTGTCATACCAACACAAACAAATTTGTAAATTGATAAATAAATAAATATTTATTTGCACACAATTTGTAGAAACTTAATACTAGTCATATAAGGAAGCATACTAATTTAAACTATAGCTTGACATATTCAGATTTGGAATCTAAGAACTTATCAACCTACTTATCGAAGAGTTTATCAAGGCACACACTTTTCTACGCCTTGTGTGAAGTTCTGCCTCCAGTGACCAAAATGAAAAGCAGACGCAGTCTGGTCTAAAACCTGCTTTAGTTCGTATGGTGCTGGGTTACACGTAAATATTTCTAACTACCGGAATATGTTTGGCAAAACTATTTTGTTATAAAGTTTAGATTACAAACACTCAGCATATCAACCAACTAAACAACAACGGAACTTACTCTCCGGGTAGCCTCGTACAAACCAAACGGTTTTACTTGAAATCACTTATTTTACTTTGTTTTATTGGTTTTTTTAATACTTCTTTTATAATAAATTTTACCAAACATAAACCACATTTTAAATACTAGTAGACTATCTCCCTTTCTGAACTTGGTATGTTTGGATGGCCACTTGTGCATGAGTGTGTGTGTGGCTGTTTGCTTTATCTTTACCAGGGATAAAAGCGGTCAAATCTTAGCTTAGCTCGATAGTGTTCTGAGTAAACGCAAAACGCTCTTAGTTTTTTTCTGTTCGGTCTGTAAATATTTTTGTTTAGTCTTTGCTGTCTTTTTCAATTCAAATGTTAAGACTTAAGAGACAATGGTTTTGTCTTTAAAAGTATGTGTGAGAGGGGTTTATTTTTAGAAGTGTCCAATAAAACAATTTAAACTCTTGGGATTGTTGCATTTTCTAACACAAAACTGGTACTGATATTTTATTTTGAAGATGATATTTTCAAACCATATTTATTGGTTTGTTATTTGTGGGCAAAATTAGCTTTGGTTGGTTTTTTATATTAATTTTTTTACAATCTGTTGTAAATGCGGAGTGTATTATCAGATCAACCTATGATCTACACGTTGAGAAGAGTCTGTGTGATGATGTTGATGCTCGGTTGACAGGTATCCTGAGGCAGAAGGACGTGGAGCAAGCGTTGATACTGGAGGAGAAGATGGCGCTACAGTTGCGACTGTTGGCTGCGGCCGGAGTGTCTAACGTGCCCGAGCCGCCGACGTACTGTCACCTGGTCACCGAGGAGTCTGACACCAACCGCATGTGCAAGGAGGTGCTGTCAGCCGTACAGGTAACAAGCGCCTTAAGTATATTCGCCAATTAAGCCACATAGAACAAATTAAATCATTTTTCTATTAATCACAAGTAGAAATTTTGGCAACAAAAACGTTTTTCTTGCTTAATTTTTGGAAATTTTCGGCTGGGATTAAAAGTTTATTTTATTTATTACAAATTAAAAAGAAATAGTTAAACATTCAACAGATTTTTTGGATAGTTAATATAAATAAGTGCATTTTCCATACATATTGCAAATTTGTGTTAAAATGTTAATAAGTTTGAATTAATTATTTGGATTTGTTAATAATCAAGGTAATTTTTAACACGAATTTGCCTTGAAAACTAAGTTTTAATTATCTTCCTCTGGCAATATTAGTAATGATATTGGCAATTGATAGTAATGATTTAAAAACAGTAGGCCAATGTAATAACTTTTATTATAAAACACTGTATAAAATTATTATATTGACCTTTTGTTTTTAAATCACTACTAACTTTTAATTGGTTAGAATGAAATTATTTAAAACAAATCTCCAATTGTATTAAAGTCCCCTTATAATACTGCATCTGTAAAAAATTGTCTTTAATCTACATTTCTTGCTGAAAGTTTCAGCAAATTACCTTTTTGCCAGAAATTCTCTCTCACCTGAAAAAATCCTGGATTTAGATAGTTTCTACCTGGTTTTGGGATTAAAATTACTATTGGGAATTTTCTGATCCCTCAGAACCGACCATTCTACCAACCCTTTATAATAATTAATAAACTAGTAAGGTAGATTTAAACTTTAAAGCCATCCCCTACTTTGTATAACTTGACGCCAACTCTTGTGTGTTGTAGAAAGTGAACCAGCTGGCAAGTTCTCTGTACGCATCTGGCACGAGTCTGTCGCGGAGTGTAAGCTCGGTGGGTGAGCACCAGAGTGAAACCTACGTGTCACCGACACTGCCCAAGCGAGCCGAGACCTTCGGTGGCTTCGACAATGCCAACAAGGACCCGGGGGCTCTCAACAAAGGTGTGTAGCTGGTGCAGCCAGGATTATTTAGATCTTTATTTCTTTACCATTTGTATTGAGGAGTTTTTAACCCTTGGTGCACTCTGCTCTCAAGCCAACAGTCACCGCTCAGTGAGTAAGGCTACTTTTCGGTTAGAGGCCTTCATGAATCAGGGATCTATAAACAAAACTACATAGGAAATACAGCTATTAATTTGTACCGTTATATAGAAACATTGTAGAAAAAAATAGTTTTAAGCTTCCCAACACCTACTGCTTGTTAAATGGTAAATCTATATATTTGTGTGTGCAACCACTCTACAAATCACATTTTTGTCAGATTTTCACAAAATTTGCTTCAGATAATGTTCTGTTTAAAACTCCTTCAGCAAGTCCAAAAAGCAACAGAAAATTATGTTATAAAATTATATATATATATATATTATTAACCCTTTGAAGGCCAACAAGTTATATGTCGCGGTACACCCAAAACGGCCGTGGGCTAAATCAGCAAATTGACAAGCATTCAGTGAATGTTACATAACTCTGGTATTTGTAAACCATTTCATTGATCTTTTCTTTAATGTTCTTTGTTACTATGATACCATTAGTAGGATTTGGTTGTCAAAAGTATTTTGTGTGTGAAATTTATTCAAAAAGTTAGTAACAAATTTTGGTTTTTTTGTCTTTGGCCTGTTTGAAAGGGATTAAATCAAAAAAAATGTGTACGTAAAAAACGAGTTTATGTATTAAACATCCTTAATATGTTCTATTTCTTATACAATCTATTTCCTTCCTTTATACAAAACCAAGAACATATTTATAATTTATATCCTTGTTTGTACATTATTATAATAAAATTATTTTATACCTGTGTTTATTATGAATAAAATGTAATATCCAACGTATGTTTAAAAATTCAGTCACTTATATAAAATAAAAATAGGTGGAAAAAAATTGGCGCGAGAATCAGGCTTCTCCCGCACTGTACTGCAACAGCCGATTCCCGCGCAACGTGACATACACGCCTGTGTTATCTGTGTGTAGGCACACCCCAAAGTGGTATAAAAAGCAAAATACCACAGAATATGATTGTATTGACTCTCTGCAAACCTTTTATAGACAATATTCTTTATTCACATATTCATGGAGAACAGTACATGCGTCAAAAAATTATTGTGGTAAAACTGCTTTAAACGCTATAACGGGGTACAAAATAAATAAAAATAACAGGTGTCCGATGGATCGGACGTTGAGTCTTTTCACGCAAACCCCGACGTCCGATACATCCTTCAAAGGGTTAAAAAAAATTGGATAAGGTTAAAAGTTAGGTTCTGTGTTGTAGGTTTGCTGAAAAAGCAGTACCAGCAGCAGATGCAACAGCTGCAACACTTGCAGCAACAACAGATGCAGCAGTTGCAGAGTCAGTTGCAGTTGCAGGCGCATCAGTTGCACCAGATGCAGCAGCAGACGACGCATCCGAGCAGTAGGGAGCCTTCGGTCAGCTCGAGTCCGGTGCTGACGCCTGACACCGGCAAGGGCTCGCCGAAACTCTCCCTGGTGCTGCAGGTGAGTTCAATCAGCATTATTATTCCTGATTAATTCTATAATAGGAAGAACCTTCTGTTTCCGCTATAGTTATCCAATCAACCAGCGAATCTGTTGCGTCAACTTTCATGACATTCTCAGATCTGTCAAAAGTTAGAGAAGTCTCAAAGACACATAGAAAAGGCTTGACGTTCCACTTACACTCGCACATTTAACTGGCACAACTTACTTTCGAGTATATATGGTGAGTGTATACACAATTGTCATTCAACTATCAATTGTCACGCTACTATCTTTTGACATTGTTACGAAGCATTCGTGTGACTGAATCGCAGCGTACATCGTTGACCAGAATAACAATGACTTCCTTGTGGTCAAAACCTGTCCTGCCCCAAAAGTTTTTAAACATTTTTCTATCGAAAACAATTTTCTTTTATCAAAAAAATGTTTATTGGTTTGACAAATCTCAATTTCTTAAGCACACACCCATTCTGTTGTTTTTGTACAGGAGCCATGGCTCGGCAGCAACAGTGACCTGCCGGCGCTACTGAGCCTGGGCCATGAACAGCAGATGGTGGCGCTACAACTGTCTCATCACGTATACACACTCAGCTGCTACATCTCCCAGCAGATGACGTCCATTAACAAGTCAGTACATCCTTTCCCAGGTTCATCACTTTTCATAATGTTTACAATCACTGATGCACACAACTTTTCATTTATATAAAGTAGTTTGGTCTTTAAAGGTCAAAAGTTATTATACATAGAAGTGGCAATTTTCAAGAATATTCAAGTACATAGTTGGATCGATAATTATTTGATATTTCTAAAGTAGTCAGTTTACTAAAGGTGTTGAAGCATGTCGTCAAGTATGAAGAGTGAAAAGTCACGTTTGTTTTGACAGCCTACAAGCACAGCTGGCGGCCTGCAAGTCACAGCTGAGCGGTGAAGACGGGAGAGACAAGAGGCCGGTGTACAGGCACAACCATCAGCTGGAGGAGTTGCGCAACCTGCAAGACAGACTGACACAGGAGAAGCAGACGTGGCAACGTGAGAAGGAGGCGGAGGAGAGGGACCTGGAGGAGAGGAAAGAACAGCTGCTTAGGTTACAGGTAAGAAAAGTTACTGAGTGTTGGGAAAGATCAATCAATTGGCTACAGATTGGGCAAAGATCTCATCCTACGCAATTGTTTGCAACTATCTTAAATTCCTCATCAGCGTCAAAGGCTCAAAGCTTTCTTTTACTCTCTTGAAAGCATCGCATTGCAATAACTTCTCAGCTCTTCTTAAGGTCTTCTAGTGTAAAACAGAACTGTTTTTGAGATGTGTCACTAAACACACCCTAGCAACTTAAGTTTTAAGAACCTTTATACCAAATATTAAACATAGCTAATGTGTAGCGATCAGCAATATTGTGAATTTCTGCTAATTCCCAGTACCTGATCGTTTCCCCAAAAAATGGGGTTTTCACTATAAATACTGCTCTTATCTTGGGTCCGATTTTGATAAAATTTGCTATTCACTTTTATTTTATTGTGTTGTTTTTTTATGTTGTTCTTTTAACTGTTGTCAGTCTATTAGAGTAGTGCTAAAAATTAAATTTAGACACAATTTTAACTTAGACTATATTTGAGATTTATTTACAAGAATTCAAATTCAAATTTTAACTATTCCTTCGATTGACCCACGCTAATTAATGTATCAATGTAAAATTTTCTATTCAGGTGCAAAATGCTATCTTGAATGATTGGTATTTCAGGAACAAGTGAGGACGGACAAGGCCGATGTGACGGAACAACGGGAGAGGTTATTCCGCAAGTTGGAGACACTCGCGAGTCAAGGCATCTTGATCTCCCCTAACCTCAACGTGGTCTCTAGTCCAAGCCCTGGTGAGTAGACAATAGACATCATCTGTAACCTACTGAAGTTAATAATGACATAAGTTGTAAAAAACTAACGTTATCAGGTTGCATCTTCCGGTTCAGGATCAAATTTTTGTTAAGTAGTATTTTTAACGACGAATAAGTTCTGACAACAAATAAAGATAATATAATCATTTTACACTACAAGCTTCTCAGTTGCAGTTTCTCTTATATCGAGAAGTAGAAATGGCACAGGTACATCGTGGAAGTTGCGGTGAGAGAAATGTTGACTGTCTGTTCTGTAGGTGAGGAGCCAGTGTCAGTGCCGGTGTTTGACAACGAGCCGTTAGTGTTGCCGGTGTGTTCACCCACGGACCCGCCACGACGCAAGGCGGACACGGCCAAGTGGAAACAACAACACAAAGAGAAGGCGAGCACCCTGCCTCTCAACCTGATCAGCGCCACCAACCAACAGAAGGTACGTACCGGCTAGCATGCTTGCTATGAGCAGAGGAAAGTGTCACCGCAAGTGGAGCAGATCTGTGGCCAGGGGAAGGGGGCTAGTAGTACATTTTAAATAGTATATTACATAATTAGGTCTTAAAGTGAAGCTTTTTGATACAAGCTCAACATTTAGGGCACGGCCGAGGAAGTTATAGCTGTTTTAAGCGCAAAATTTCCTCTGAGTACTTATCAATCCATTTAATATTGCATACTACGCTAGACCCTCAGAGCAGAATAAATTTGATTGTTTTTGGAACAAACCTTTAAAGTTCTAAAGTTATTACTTTTCGTAAGCTGTAACCCAAAACATATTATTAAAAGAGGTAACTTCTTTATTGTCACTATCAGGTGCTGCCGAACGTCCAGATCAAGCAGCAATTGCCACTTAAGCTGGCCACAAAGCTGGGCAGCGGCAGCAGCACACTACCAGCGGGGGTGGGGAGCGGGGCCGGACCTACACAGATCCTGCCTATGAAGCTGAGCTCGATGACGGGGCCTAGCCCCGGGGGTCCAGGGGACAGGCGGAGCACGGGGGCGTATCAGAGACTCAGCAGTCCCCCGGAGGGCCCCCAGCTCCCAGCCACACCCGCACAGGCTCCAGCCCCGCCATGATGCAGAACGTGCAGGTAAGCAGTGCAAAAATTTGGTATTAACTCAAGCAGACACATAAAATAAGTGATAGGTTCACAAATTGTACATCTTTAAATTGTTTCTCAATATGTTTTTAGTTCCATGTTTGTTTCGTGATGTCTTAACTTCGTATGGGTTCAATAACTTCAAATTTGAAACATTATTATCACATCTGTAAAAAATGGTAATGAGGAAAACATTAAACATAACACTACCAGTCAAAAAGTATGTTATTTGAAAATTTCTCCTGACGTGATTTGGACTTTCATGATCACAGTCACAACTACAAGAGTACAATAGTTGTGGCAATAAACTCCAAGACATAGCACATTAGGAAAACAAAATATTATTGCCCATAGGTGATTTGTTTTATGTTTTCTTACTACCATCACCTCATTTCTTCTTCATCAAATCAAACTGTTTATTGATCATTAAACATATACAATGCAATAGATCTTGTCAGCTTTTACAATACATATAATATATGTATATTATACTCAAATATTCAATAAATACCATAACAAACAATGAAATAAATTTGAGGTCTCTTTTTTTAGAATTTATTTTATCTTCCACTTTACCTGCAAGTAATATACAGAAGTGTATACTCATATACTTAAAACATAAAATAAAAAATTATGTAACATTAAAACCTTTTTATTTAAAATTTATTTTTTTAGTAAATGACTACAAAATTGGTAGTGTTGACACAGTACAGTGTAAATTGTTAATACTGAAATTGTAAATTAGTTCTGTCTACTTATTTTCTTCCCACATAATCATCCCTTTTATTTTCCATTTGTAATTTTTAGTTTATCATTATTGTTAAATCAAATAAAAATTAAAAACTAAACATCAATATTTTTACAACAATGATTCTTTTCAACAACATTATGCATTTCAACAAAAAACAACTACTTTCCACAAACAAATTTTGTCTTTAAAAAATTACACATTTCTTACTTTTAGAAAATGTGTAAAAGTGGTGAAATTCAAATAAATGTTTACATAACAAACTAATTGTGTTGTGTCTGTTAAAAAGCGTATGTCAGGAAATGGATCCGTCTGATAAAGTCAGCGGTAAGATGAGTTTGTTAAAAGCATCTTGACAAACGTAATGTTTGTTTTGTTGCATTTGAGCACAGGTTTATGACTGCCCCCTGAGAATCAAGTGCACTGTGAACAGTACTTCATTTATTTTGATCAATGTTACTCTCAAGTAAATACACTGGAAAACTTAGGACTGGTCCTTTAAAATTTAAAAGAAACTTGTTAAAAAACGACCTATGCACGTTTTGTTCAACTGGTGTGTTTATTGGTTATGCAGTCTTGTTTTTAGTGTGACCAGGGTTAAAATTTCACCATCATATTACATTTCCTCGTTCACTAATATTGTCATTTTCCATACCTTACTTTCCAATCAACGGAGATTAACTTGTGTTGTGAGCAACTTAAGTGATTTTGAACACAGGAATTCTAGTCTTTCCTGATATATTCTCCTAGTCTATTTTGTTGAGATTTACTTCTAACATACAATGGAGGGAAAAAACCTTTATATCTTTTCAGAGGATTGTTTCATAACCTTTTGTGATATTATAAAACTCCCAATAAACAAACTGATGGAAGTTGAAGGAAAATTATTAGGGGTGTGCGAGTACTCGATTATCGATTCGAGTTTGAGTATTTACCGATACTAGCTAGTCAACTTAGCTGAGAGTCTCAGCCAGTCAACCAGCTACTGAGGATGACTCTCCACAGCGAGGTCGAAACGTTTAGCAGTATTTGTATTTCAACTGTGACGTGGTGTAAACCGGAAGCCTTAGATATTAATGAACACCGGCCGCGAAAGCTTAAGAATTAAAATTTCAATATGTTTAACGTTTTGAGCATTTAGAAAAACAACGACACTTTGCACTTCACATTTAGCGGGGTTTTCATTTGTCGATGCCTTTATTAATCTCTATGGACACGAGACGCATAATCACACAGCAACGCACCTACACTCAAACTGAAGAGGAAGGATGGAGTTAGCAGCTGCACGCACGCTCGTAGTGGAGAAGGGTCTGCGCGGCGCGTGATGTGCAATCGTTCCTTACTTTCTGGATGACCTTCGTACTCGACTCGATTCAAAACTTTTTTTAAAAAACTCGATTTGACTCGACTCAAACTAAAAAATGTGACTCGCACACCCCTAAAAATTATTACTCATACAATAAAAATAGAGCAATAGAAAATAGAAAGCATGTTTTCTGCAATGTGCATGCTCGCTTTAAAGCAAGCAATGGGCAAAGAGCTTCTGCGCTTTATTCTATAATATAATGTGTGTACATTGTCATGATGTCTTGCTTCATTTTGAAACCGTGCAAATGGCAGGTAATAGTATAAATCATTAATCAAGCATGATGAAATACTAGTAAAAATCCAATTAATTTGTTCAATTTATACAGAGATGAATTACTGTGAAGTATCAATAAATACATGAACATTTATAGTTGTAAGTTGCTAGTCAGATCTAGATAACAAAAATCTAGGTACAGCTCAAGTCCAAGTCATAACACATTACATCATCCATTACCAGTATGTTTGTATTTTAGAACCTACAATGCACGCTAAGACTGGATCTTACAGTAAACAGAAATGCGGATACAAGTCTGAAACGAGCGTTTTAGATTATTTCTGGGAAGATCCATGGCATTTTGTACCCGCTGTACTCCTAGCATTTTTCTATTCCTAAAAAGTTTGTCTCCAAATCAGCTTCTGCATCCATAGCGTATCTAACTTACCACACGCTAAACTTTTGTGTAATCTGACTGCCGTTGTTTGCAGGCTGGAGAGGGTCGCACGGGGAACAAGGCGGGTCGCACCAACACCTACCCTAAGCTGCCGGAGCGGTTCCGCGTACGCAGCCCCGAGACGCAGCCTCAAGCTGCGGAGGAAGAGGTGATATTCTTCTGAGCAGCAGCCCTGCTCTACAGCCCATGTGCAGCCTGTTGTCTCTTGTAACATACCTACCTACCATTTGTTTGTTTGTTCACTCCAGGACTTGTAGCCAGTCAGTCCTTTGATATTGGACTTTAGCGGAATCGTTGGCAGTGCCAGCAACCCTGGAGCTCATACCTTTGGTGGCGTGAGTTCGGTTCCCGCAATTTCAGTCAGGTTACTCTGCGGGGATGCCAGATAAGGGTCAAGAGGACTATGCAGTCCAAACTTTGCTTCGTTAAACAAGACAAACTTTGTCTTTTCTTTAATATCCTAATCTGGGAAAAAATCCCTGGGAACCATCTTTTTGGGATTAGTGTTGAAATTCTCCTTTGTCCTAATTTACTTTGAAACTAGTAAAGTTTATCCAGAGCTTTGTAACCGGGAACTGGCTTTTCAGCTATGAACTTCACACTGAAATATTTCAAATCAATAAGCTATTCACACGAGATTCTGTGTCACTTTTACCGTAGAGAAAAGCTACAAGTCCTGGCATTTGTTCAGTCTGTCACTCGTGTCAGATTCATGGCTCTAACATTGGCTGTGTCTCATTCAGTTGGTAATCAATCTGTTCAAAGTTGATTACCGTGTCTAGACTAATGTTGATTACTAACTTTAATCCTTTGCGTGCTGCCGTCACTATCTTCCTTTTTACAAGTTACTTTGAGATAGTTGATTTGATGACTCTCAACTAACCAGTTTTATTTCAACTTTATACTTAAATTTAGTGTATTATTTTTACTATTTTTGCATCTTATTCTGTACTTTTGTCTCTTTTGAGTCATAAGACTTTATGTTTAATTCTTAGAATGTTTTCATTTCTCGGTTCAACTTGCTTTGAATTCATTGACGATACAAGGTGCTATACAATCATTAAATACTTTAGTAACTGATTAAATAATACTTTAATGATAAATTGAATTGTTAATCTTATTAAATGGATCTATAGATCTTTTGATCAGCTTATCTAATCATGTTTGTAATGTTGTTACACCTGAAAATGTTATAAAATGTTGTTTGATAATATGTTTTAATGTAAATTATTTTGCCGACAAAACACCTTAACGTTTCAAATATCTCATGAAAATCATTTCAATGTAAATGATGATAAAGTGTTCACCTAACATTATTTGTACAAGTATAGTTGGATCAGTTTTAAATATTGAACTCTTGCTGATTATACGGTAAAAATTTTCAAACATTTGCCTTGTTAAATAGTTACATTAAAAAATATGTACTTACAGGTAATCAAAAAAATGTAAAAACTTGATTATTTCTCGTGTCAAAATAAATCAACCTTTCTACTTCATTCCTGAATGATAATCAAATTGTATAGTTTTATTCACTATTAGGACCAGGGCTCGATTTGAGAAGGAATATCACCTCAAAAGTTTAACTGAACCTTTTGTATAGTTGGAAACTGTAAACATTGTGTACACTTCTAGGCTAACCTAAACCTAGCTTTACATTGTTCAAGATTTTTGCAGTGTTCACATACAGTAATATTATTTTGAGTACAGTAAAAAAAAATAGAAAAAACCCAAGTAGATTTTATTACACAGATGTACTTGGATGGTGAACCGAAAAGGTAAGACCATTACATTACCTTTTACATTATAAACATTGCCTTGCACAGATGCAGTACTTGAGAAAATGAATAAAACCTGTAAAAACAGATTAAAATAATCTTTAGCATGAATTGATTTATTAAATAAACTGCAATGGCATATAATCAATTTTTACCCGTGATCTGTGGCAAACGTCGTAGATTTTATGCCTGGTCTGTGAGGTGGTACAGGCTAAAGCTGTGGTAATTTCCCGGTTCGGCGGTAGCTAACAAACAAAACCTGTGTTATTTATGCTCTATCAGCTAAATTCCAGTTTCTGAGCAGATCCCTAGACAGTGCACAGTTCTGGTAACAGTTGTTTGCAAATCGAGCCCTGACTAGGACAATCATCGTGATAGGATAATCTACTAGCTAATACGAATCTATGTGTTCTTCTAGCTGAGTTGGTCTTCTGTATTAGTTGTAGACGAGGCGAGTACGGTAGGCGGAACTGTTGACTGTAGGCTAGAGTGTTAAATGTTGTTATTGTTGTTAAGAAGGCTGCACACGGGCTTCGTGTTTTCTTGTTAGTGTTTGGCTGTTACTTATTGTTGTTATTGACAAATGTTACTTCCATCTTGTAATTGTTACTTAGGCTATCTATCCTGACATCTTGTTGACATTCCTCCTTTTGTACAATCTTACGAGTCGTAATTTACCTTCCATTAGTGTAGACTTACCTCCCTTGATACGTGATAATAACTGATTAATAGGTTGTTGTGATTTTAATCAGAAGGAAATGTGATTTCAATCAGATTAAAATGATTTAATAAATATAGCTGACACGTAGCTACTTAGTATGCATCGTAGTTATTAATTAATTTCCTATAACGGTGGGAGAGGAACAATTTACCCAAAATTAATGTGTTAATGCTATAAAAATTGCATTTATTATAAACTTCCAATAAAACTTGATATACACATTTATGTCAACGTAACCTACATGCATACCAAAAATCAACAATCTTCAATCAGCCAAACCAAGATGGCGGCAAAAAACAATTTTCTAACCGAAGAGATTCTGTTGACTTTTGGTGCACATGTTGGGCGCAGTACGATAAATGTTTATAAATCAATTTAATCGGATCATAAATACAACCTAGAGTACAATAAGTTAATAACCCGTTTTTGGGGAGAAGCTCTTCCCAAAAGGCACTTCTAGTGCACAGATTTTGTTATTTAACAAACTTAGTTAAATAACTTAATTATTTTAGGTAGAAATACCTAAAAGGTAAGTTTGTTTAAATTCTTACACATTAGTTTCCCCCTTTACCTTGTTATAAATTATACTATCAAATAGGAATAAAAAGGAGAGCAGGCTCACCTAGATACGAGGTCTGTCCAATAAGTTCGCGAACTGGTTCAATATAGCGACCTTGAGGCGCCGTAGAGCTCCACCCACTACATCACGTGACTATTAGACATCCAATGAAGCGTCAGTGTTCGTTTGACAGTCGAGCTGTGCCTATCAAGCTGTCAGTGTCAGTTTATACTTTTCTTGTTTTTGCTGTTTGTCAAAAAATGGAGACTGATAAAATCACTGAATGACGAATCAACGTCAAGTTTTAAGCAAAACTAGGTAAAAGCTCTCATGAAATGTTTTAATGTATACAATTTAATTAGAAGTTACCAGATTTTTAATGTTAACAACAACAGTTTTTAATGTTATTGTAATGACTGTTACTTTCAAATAATCATTACTTAATTTATTGTAAAAGCACATGTACATCAAGAGCATAATCAAAAATGTAAAATTGACATAGCCTATTGTACTGTATGTATTTAATGGCCAAATAAATGACTTATTGAAATTACAGATATGTTGAGGGCTGTTTACGGAGATAATGCCTTAAAGAAAAAGTCCATTTTCAAGTGGATTAAACCTTTCAAAGATGGCCGCTAAGGCTTAAGATGATGCAAAGCGACCTTAGCCTCATGTTTGGATGAAAACATTGATCGTGTGCGAGCCCTGGTGTCTGATGATCGTCGGAAAAGGGTTAGAATGATTGCAGACAAACTTAATTTAGGTTCTTAGGTGCTTGAGATATCGCGTGGGTCGTGTGAGGCCAGTTTTGTGTCAAGGCGGTGGATGGAATCTTCATCACGACAACGCCCCTGCACATTCTGCTTTGATCGTTCGTGAATTTTAGGCAGAAAATTCTATCACCCTCCTTGACCTCCTACTCTATTCGCCAGATATTGCCCCCAATGACTTTTCCTTTTTCCAAAATGCAAAATGGTGATGCGAGGGCATCACTGGATCAACTTGATGTTGATTTCATCAATCTCCATTTTTCGAACAGCAAAAACAAGGAAAATATAAACTGACACTGACAGCTTGATAGGTACAGCTCGACTGTCCCACGAGCACTGACGCTTCATTGAATGTCCAGTAGTCACGTGATGTAGTGGGCGGACCTCTACGTCACCTCAAGGCCGCTATATTGGACCAGTTCGCGAACTTATTGGACATACCTCGTAAAGTAGAAACACATAAGAGAAGATAAACTGTTAAAGATGTGTTAAAAGTTATAATTAAAGTGAGATTATTAAGTTATTTACAAATAGTTTCCTTAGAAAAAGCCCATTAGATATGATTAATCATTCCTGATATGTTTTAGTTTTTATGTGACAGTTAAAATAAATCATTTGTCATCCAAACGTTCCACCTGATTAAAATCACAAAAACACTGTTTCTATGACTAACGTGTTTTGTAATAATATGACAATAATCAAGTCTTGTCTGGAGGGTCAGGGGTTGAATCAAGGTACAAATTCTCCTCCATCACTTCGGCATTTCGTCTTCTAGCCGATACCAATACGTACCTCTACGGTAGCTATTCACTTGTAAGTAGTAGCATACTTTATCATCGTCTAGCGGTAGGCTGTTTTGTACATACAATTTATTCTCATTCCATGTTACTATTTTTATGGTATTTAAATTTTATTATTATCAATCTAAAGTATTTATAAGGTAAGATAGTATAAAGTCTATATTTGTATAGGAAGTATTTTATGACTTTTCTTGGTATTTATTTGTTTCTTGTGTAATAAATAGAAATAAACCATTCCTATCTCTTTTAGTGTCGGTGTTTTGCTTTAGACAATGCGTTGTTTCTGTCGTACTCAGTTCCCTGACGAGTGAAGGTCTGTGCAATAACTTTGTTTATTGTTTAGCATAAAATAGTTTGTCAGAGAACTCAGATCTGCGTTGAATACTTGTTTTTGGGTTTGAAAAGTTAGTTGGTAAATTTTAGGTCCAGTATTTTCTGAGGTGAGATCTAGTTCTTACTTGACAGTCTAACTTTGAGTCTTGTTTACAGTTCAAACTAAAAACAGTGTTTACATTCTGCTCGGTTGATGAAGTTTTATTAAACTGGGAAATTTGTGTCAGACATTTTTCTGTGCCACGATATTGTTAACACCTTTTATGAGTTTGAATTGATCTTTTACCGTTAAGTAGAATAAATTTTTGTTCATAATAAAAATTATCGTAAGTAAGTTGATACAATAGATTATGTTATATATATAATTATTTTAAAAAATGTCATAAAAAAGTGTTTATTTACGTTGGTGGTAAAGAAAACTGAGGGAAAAACATTAGTATTTGACAGAAACAATAGAATTTATGTATTATAGACAGTATTATTGTATTTTAACAATAGACATGGTAACTATTGTTGGATTGTAAGTAAATCATCTACGTAATGACGTTTATTGTTCGCTTTTTAAAAGTGTTATTATTTGCTGCCTTAATTGTTATTTATTTATTATTATTAGTTTTAAGTTTTATACTATCAAACTCAATAAATGGTAAATAAAAAAGCAAATCATTTACTGTGATATTAAATAATATCATGTAATATTAACTGTTTGGAATTGTTTTATTTATATGTTAATACACTACAAAGACTAAAAAAATTATTTTGTCAAGAGAATTTGATCAGTTTTTAATTTTTACATAAATAGTTTTTATATTTTATTTAAATATTATGTAAAAACATTCCTCGAGTGGTGATACTTGATTGAAAAAACCGGGTTTAAGGCAATCATTGTATAATTTCCTGGTTTGCGTTTTCAAAGTGGAATGAGAGCTTTTCTAGAACTGTATGCATTTTAATAAACTAAATTAAAGACAAAACTCTTAGTTTATTAAATTGTTTACAATATTACTAATGTAATACATTTTGGGGGATTGAGCAAATAGGATATTTTAATTGATTTTCCAAAAGTGTTTTTAACAGTTTTTTATGTATACCTACTTGTATTCTAGGTGTATTATGGTTTTAAATCAGATCTGTATAAAGTTTATTCTATAGAATATTACACTTTGGCTACAGGGTCTGGACTTGGATAAAAATTAAGCTTTTCAACTTAAATTGTTATGTTTAGTATACAGTATTAAGAATGTCTAATTTATTATTTTAGTAATGGTCTTTCTGTCTTTTGTTTGTATAAGTTCTTTATAATAAAAGTTAATTGGAATAGTATTTTTAAAAAGGTCTACTCTCAAACTGATACGGGGTAGTTGGCCATTTCATTTTTCTTCAGTTCATACAACTTTAAAGTGTCTAAGTAAATCTATTTTTGTAAATGATTCAGAGATTAAACCATCTAGAAATTCTAAAATGGTTTGCAATGTACTATTAAAGTTACGAAGAAAGAACCCCAACAAATTTCAGTATTACGTAAGCATTCCTACTTAAAAATAATGTGCATTATTCAAATGTGGTGTTAGAACATTTCATTGTGTTTATAGTTTCTCAAATCATGAGACAGTTTTGTACCTGGCTTAAAAAGTTCAATTATTGTTGATATTCGATTCCGCAGCTGTTTAATTGAAACTGTTATTTACACATGTGACGTAGAAATCTATTTACGCCTATAGTTTAAATAGTTAGATTTTATTTTATTAACCTCTTTCATGGTAAATTCTTAAGGTTGCCTTACCTTTTAATCTGTAAGTATTACTCCATTAAATAGAAAATTAAAAAGAATCTTACACTGTTGAAATGTTTTTTATTTGTTCCTATAATTTTTGGGAAGTGTAGAACAAACTTGCCGCTGGTTTGGGCAAGTAAAACTATTAAAAGATTGTTATCCATTAGTTGTATCGACTTGCAGAATTTGTGCACATTGAAAAGCCTACTTATCAACAATGTAGCCTGTTATTGTAATTACTTTTCAAACTTGGTAAAATGGATTCAAGGAGTTTAATATTAGAAAATTAGCTGAGGTGCCGACAACTTTTGGGAGGAGGAAGCTCGAATAGATGCATTTACAAACCATCCCTCTTGTGACACCTCAAAAGAAAGAATCACATACAATTTATTTTGAAAGAGAGAGAGAGAGATATATATGCTTTATTACATCAGCGTAGAGCTTAGAAATAGTGTCAACAATCAAAATATTTAAATATCTAATAACAAGAACTAAAATAAATAAATTAATGTGTTATGATGAAGTGCATAACATGTTTATGATGTGTTGCCAAGGTGCCTTCTTCTGCATCGGATAATGAATTCCTCCATGTTGTAGATAGGTTCCTCAGCCATCCATTGTTGTAGTCTTCTTAACCCTAGAGGGTTATTCGCTGTCTAATCCACCGGGGTGTAGGTTTTTTCTATATAGCTTTTAAACGTAGTGCAATGATGCGGCCTACCTTCACATACCTTCTAATTGACTCACCCATTGAACATCTGTCTGCTAGCCACTCTCCCAGCTCCAGTTCTGATTTGAAGTGTGTTACACGTCACTACTTGTGGATTACACCGCTGCCTCGGACGCTTTGTTAAAAATAATTTCTTTTTGATTGTATGTGTTGTTATTTTGTGGTTTATGATGTCCTGAAGTGAAGAAGAAAGACTTTTACAGCTACTCAATTGTGTTGAAAGAGAAGAGACAAGTTAATCCTGGCGCCGTAAGAAGGCATTGGTTTTGGATGAACTCATTAAGTGCGGCACCTGTTGAAGGAGGTTTAGACCTCGACGACGTAAGAAGAGGATCTGTTTCTGTTCAGAAAGAAGACAGTGGTTCAGAAGAGTCTGTTTGTTTTTTTTTTTTGCTGTATTAGTCTTTTCTGTAAAATTTAACAAGTTGTACATTAAAAACTATGGTTTTGAATCATATTTTTGATTTTTTGTAAACCTGGTGGATTCCACCGTCGAAAGATTTTGACGACCCTCTAGGGTTAAGTTGTCTTTGTGTCGCTGCATTTGATTCCTGCTGGAAGCATATTGAACAAAGCAGCTCGGCATACGATGGCTTCTTGGAGAATCTTGCCGTCTTGTGTACTGGAAGGTTGTAGTCAGCCACCCCTTGTGTTGTTTCCATGAACATCAGCATTTTTCAGCAGTCTCTGGCCAGAAGAGAAGATGATGACTTCACAAATGTAATTTTCTTGAAATGAAGATTATTGGCAATAGTAACAAAATATTTCAATACAACAAGGAATAAAGAGTAATATTTTTTATTCCACAAAATATTATTATAAAAATTATTACTCTTTATTGGCCTTGTTGTATTGAAATATTTTGTTTCACAAATGTAGATAGCTGCTACTGGTAAGATTTTGAAAACTTCTCTGCAGCTGTCTTGTTGTTGTAGACCTCCCAAAATCCTCACCGCTTCTGAAGAACAAAGACTCGCTGGATGTTTTCTTTGGTGGAGTTCCCCAGAGGGTTATCCCATATCTGATGTGAGATTCTACAAGTGCACGATATGCTGCTAGCGAAGGCCGGAAGTTGCAACGCTGTCAATTCTTCTCAGTGCAAATATTGAAGAGCTAAGCTTTGACAGAGCTGACTGACATGGACGTCCCCAGCGAAGCTCTTGGTCCAGAATCAGTCCAAGATGTTTTGTGAACTCAGTTGGCTGAATGCCAAGGGGACAAGTGATGTCATTTTATGCTTTCCAAAGATGACCTGCTGAGTTTTACTCATTGAAAACAAGGTCGTTATTGGCACAGTACTCCATGGCTTTACTGATCGAGATGAAGTTGTTTATCTCCAATGCCTGAGATTCCTTATCTCTGGTCAGAAGTACTGATCATGCAACATTACAGTAAGACTGTAAATACTCATGTACATAGGCAGATCAGCAGAAAATAGCGCAAAAGGACCGGGCCCAGCATCGAACCTTGAGGGACACCTCTAGAGATGTCCATGAGCTCTGACTTGATTGTGCTAGTTTTCCTTACAAATTAAAATTCACAACTAGTTGACTGATTTCAACTAGTTGACGCCTGCCGGTGAGGTAAGATTTGAACCATTCTAGCGCAGTACCCCGATGCTGAATGTTTGAAGTTTTCCGAAAAAATCAGCTGGTGGTCGAGGCAATCAAACGCTTCTTGCTAAGTTCTAAGAAGACTGCGCTGACTGTTTCAGCTACCCCACTTCCAAGGAATCTACGATGTGCTCTACAATTTCCGCTGCTGCAGTGATTGCATGATTGCGCCTTCCTGATCATTGACGCTTAGATCAAGTTGTTTTGTAGGGACATATTGCATCCAACACGGCAGTAAGACTATGCATCATTCCTGAGAATGCTTCATTTACATCGTCCTTTGAAGGGTTGCATCCCACGATTCTTCCGCCAATTGTACTTTTAGCTGCAAAGATTGCGCCGCTTTGATTTCTATGGAAAGAGCTTGGCTGGGTTTTGGTCTTGGATGGTATGTCTAACGTGGAGAGTTGTCCTGTGTGGCCTGAGATGTGCTCATTAACCACTATGACGTTAACTTTAGTTGGATGAAGATTACTGCAGACTACGTCAATAGATGATTGAGATGTCCAAGTGATTCTCGTTGGTGGCAAAACTACTCTATGCATATTAAAAGATGCAAGAAGTTCATTTATTGCCTCGTTTTTAGCTTTAGATTTGTTGAGACTATCAACGTTAAGGTCACCAACCATACAAATCAACGTATTACTGCTTGGAAAAGTATCCAGGACATTTGTCATCCGGGTTGAATGACACATTTGTCTTGAAAATCCTCTGAGGGAAACATTACAACCCTATAACATAATCCCATAGAGTATTTTGGAGATAAATGTGTCATTCCCGTTTTTGGGTGGGGGTGGGTGACACAAAGTACGTCAAAACAAATTTTAGGACCCTATAAAAACATTCACACAAGGAATTTTCTAAATATTTCCTTATTTGTTTATTTCATTTAAAACCCACATCTATAAAGAAAATACCTATAAAAAACATTTCTTAAACAAATTATGTATTTGATATCTTCTCGAATACAATTATTACTTTCTAAAATTAACTTACGTTTTCTCATATAAGACTGGAAAATGTTGAGTTTAACAAAATATTGTTAATATACTGCTTTCACTAAAACTATTTTTAGTTTTAGTAGAGTGCAGCAGCTACTTGAAAACTGATTCGAATAATACTGCTTTCACCTAAACTCGTTGTTAGTTTCAGTTTTACCTGCTAGAGTGCAGCAGCTACTTGACAATCTTGTTTACCACATGAAATAGAAATTAGTTTAAATTTTGTGTTTAAATTCTTCCATGGCGGCAGTTTCGGTACTAACTCTGCTTGAAGGGGAACGTGTATTGATATGTGCTGCAGTCTGGTGGCAGTGTTTCTGTACTAACACTTTTAGAAAATGAACTTTAAATATCAAAAAAATTTAAGTCAATGTGAACGTTCCCCGATTAGTCCTGATGAGCACAAAATATAAAAGTTGTACTATCACTGATTAAAGAAAATACAAGAACCTCTGGATTTTCTGTGGTTTTTATATTCTCAAAGCCCAAATTATGCAATAAATTCCGATACAAAATAATATTCCATTTACAACAACAAAACTAACAGTGGTGGGCTAAGCGTAGTATAGTACACCCTGAAATTGATATTTTTGCTGATTGCCGGCTTTGTTGATGAGCACAAAATATAAAAGTTGTATATTCTGATGGCATCAATTATGCACTACATAATTGACTTTAAATAAACATTTAAAATTAATGACTACATCTTAATACAAATTGTATTTCGTTCCCGAATGGTCGCAATCTGAGCGTGCGCATTCAACATTTAAAATCAATGGCGTGAGGCTGGCCCGTCAAAAAAAGTGTGTAGAAAAACAATCGAGCACAAAACTTTAAATTGGTATAAATTGAAAGCACAAAATAACCACTAAATTTGTACTATTTTCATAATTTGTGCTCGATGTAGTAGGCCAGTTTCACGCACATCAAGAAGGGTTTTGGTGACATTTTGTTATAGTACGCAGATGAACTGTATATTTTTTAGATTAGTGACCATTTTGATCATATGACTGACTGGATGTCTGCAGCATCTGCAGTTTGTTGTTTTTGCAACGTCTTCTGCCAGTTCCAAGCCAGTGAGTGAGAAGTGTCAAGTCAATTTGTTGTATATTTACTAAACAAAGTGTGATGAATAGTACTTACTTTTTAATATTTTACTAAAATGTATTTTGCTTTGGGTTGGCCCAAAGTAGTTAGCATACCTCACTTAAATAATTGCTCAATTAGAAAAATAATTTGCAACAGAGACAAAATCTTCTTTGCCATTCTTTCCGATGACACTTTATCAATATTCTTTTGCAAGGTAAGCTTACCCAGTTTGCTAATTAAATTAATTTCCTTTCAATACAGTATTATCCAATGCGTGCATCAAAATTGAAATTCATCAAGACAATCTTGCCTGCTTGTGTAACTTTCTAGCTTAGCCTGGTTTTCATTTTAGCCTGTCTAATAATTTGTTTGGACGTAATACAGAAAATAGTCCTTACAAATCAAATCAAAACATCTTTATTCATCATGCATTTACATACATATTTAAATAGTGTCATTAACTATACTTATTATTATAGAAAATATTATTACAATGTAAACAACTGATGAGGTTGAAGCAGGACTAGGTCCTAGTGATTTGTATCAACCTAATGGCTAAAAGCCTAATAATACCACTTATAGGTCTGTACAAGTAAGGCTTATTACCCAGACATCTTTTCAGCTTAGACGTAACAATTTACAATGTATGACAATGAAATCTTTGTAAAGTGTAGTTATTTGTTTGTGATCTTTTTCACAAGTCCAAGACTGATGGATGATTTTACTTTTACAAATATACTTATTTCATTGTTGTTAATTATTTATACCTATTTATTTATGTGAATTATTATACTTATTTATTGTTATTAATTACTATACTTTGTTAATTATGTTAATTTATCAGTGGAGATTCAAACTATTGTATTTTACTCATATTACCCAAGATAGTATTTAGAGTCCAGTTGCATGTTTGGCTTGACCCTTAGCATTTAAGCCCATCCTAATTATTTATGTAGTTCTATAACGAAATGTATATGTTGAAATTGGTTTCCGACCGTTGAAAGAAAATAAATAAATAAGGCCAATACAGGTTAAATTTCCTATTGAACAAGCGCTTTCAGAGTTCAAGACCTTTATTGGCCTCGAAATTTAACCTGTATTGGCCTTATTGGTAAAAGTAAAATTATCCATCATATCTGCCAATATCTCCTTTAGAAGACTAAGTGTAAAGGTTGTTATTTTAATCGGCTAACTAAATTACTCATTATCCAAAAAATAACTCATCGTCTATATGCCCAAGCATAGCACTCAGTTGTGATCAATAGCCTAATCTTTTATTAGGCCTGATATCCGTTACAACTGACAGCAGAACTAAAGCAAGTGGTGTTGAACCTAAGCAATTCTCGACTAAGTCTTTATTAAGAACATTTTGGAAAGGCTAGTAAGATCCTCGCATATTTTTACTAAATGAGGCCGCACACAATCTATATTTAATGTAAAGGTAATGTGGTACAACTATATGTGACTAAAGGAGCCTTTTTTACTGAACCCAAAATAATTTCACAGGTTAAAGTAATTCAGAGCTTAAATAACAAAGATATAAGTTGGACTGTCTTAGAATTTGTAAATTGCTTCAAACTGTTTCCAGGAACAAACTTTTGGAAACTTATTGGAAAAAGTGAGGTTTGGGACATATTAGCCCATCATTTGAACAACTTTACTGCAGAATTACTTAGTACTTGATACTTGAAGTGATCCTAGCCTTAATCTTAAATAGCATGTTTGCTTGTTCTTACAGATGTACCTTGACCCTTTACTACCAAAATAGTCTTAACTTCTGTCCCCTGTTGTTAGTTTCACTATTATGTTTAATGCTTTTTTTCAGCCTTGCCTTCCAATCGTGCTTCACAGGAGAAGTCATGAATCAGTTGAAGATATTGGCATGAACGAGAGTGTACAATGGAAACCAGACTCGAGCATGCTTGTTGTGGCTGTGAGTTGAATTGTTTTGCATATTTACAGGTTATCTTTAGGTTTCCTACTTACCGGCTGTTTGATTTAAATTGAATTTTCAAATGATTCTTCACTATTTGATAAATAGGCCATCATTAGGTAATTTGGAAATATACAATTATAATGATAATTCAACTTTTAATTGCATCAATGGTTAAATTTTGCTAGAAAAATTAAAATTTGTTATGGATTTATCCCTAAAATGTGTTTAATTATAGGAGGCAGCTAGTGTAGTAATTATGGTGAATATAGGTAATTTAACAAAACGTGAACCCACTGGAAGAACTTGTGTGAGTGAGACAGAGATAGCGGTGGGGAAGTGAGCTTCCTTCACACCGCATTCTCGCCAGGCCCTCCTCCTACCCCCAATAGGGAGGGAAGCAATTAGATGAGCAGAGTGTGCACAAGTCTAGGATCGAGCTTCTGGAGCAAGGGGCACCATTCACTTCCGCTCAGTGTCCGGATATATTCCGCGCAGGATCCCGTGCTACAAGTCTATTTATAGTTAAAAGAAGTTCAGGCCTCCCAGAGATCCTTGATCTTCTCCTCCTAATTTAAATAAATGACTTGCCATCATGAGTGACACCACCACTATCCTCTTTGGTGATGACACATCCTATTTAAATGTATTAATGAACTTATTGACAAAAATAACTTTGGTTCAAAGCAAATTTTACAATTGTATAAAACTCAAAGTAAGGCTGAAATAGAAATAATTAAATAGATCAGGGCACTTAAAGAATATGTTAAAGCGAACATTTATAATAAAAACACATGAGAAAAAAAATTTGATTGGAAAGTTGTTCAGAGGGAAGTTACTAAAAGGAGAGATGTAGCCTGGAGTGATGATAGAAAAACAGATCAAACTGGAAGAATGGAGCAAGTCTGGACACAAAGTAAAACCAACTTTTCAATACAGCACTATCCAACTGGCCCCATACGAGAATAATAATGGAAAAGAAAAGAGCTTCAAGAGTTTTCACTTGGTTTTATTCTTTGGCTGATTATGACACTGTCTTTACTAAGTTTGTAGCAAATAAATATTACTATTGGGCTGGCAAACCTGGTGAAAATGGCAAACATTGTATCACTTTTAGAATTAAAAGCAATTGGTGAAATGAAATTTGGAAACAAACTAAAAGAATGATATGCGGAGGTTAACTGGTTGCTGTGTCTAGAAAGAAAGAAAAGGTGGGATAAAGAACACAGATGTGGTGGAAGGTTAACGTATGGTGTGTTGGTTTCAGACGTCGGGAGGGTTCCTTGTGTATTACCACTTGACTGTGGACACGTCTACGAAGGGTTTGTATCAACAAGTGGACTCACCACAACCCAACCTACGGAGAGACAGTGCGGAGCTGTTTGTCAAAGAAGTAGTGCCGTCTTTACAGCTCAGTTTGGTGAGTAGGAACTGTGGGTGGATTTCCCATTCAAGCAGGAAACGAATATTGTTCTGAGAATTTTGTGTGTACATTGAACACTATACAATAATGAAGAAGACCCTCAAAAAGTTTGGTACAATATTTACGTTGTTACGGCAGGCATTCGAGGTGGCAGTTGGAGGAGGCATCCTGAGCATGGTTTGCATCCGAGACGAGCTGATGGTGTCTACCACGCGTGGCCACATTCTGCGCTACCGCTGGGACGCTACGCAGAACCGTGACTACTGCCTCGACCTGCGCAGGATACCATTCTGTATCGACCAACAGGTCTCCAAAGGTAACAACAACTCTGACATTGTGTAAAAAAATAATTTGATCATAAACTAATAGTACAATATGAAAAAGTTACTGAAGTTTATATATAAATCAAAATTGTTATTTACAAACATCAAAAACATTGTGTATCAAAACAAAAATTTAAACAGCTGTCATACCAACAAAAAGCGTTATGTAACATAATTTAATTTTGAAACTACCTATATCATTCTTTAATCTGGTTGTATGAAAAAACTTCACATATTTGAAAGTTCTATCACAGGTCATTCTGATCTCTCTGTATCATGCTCGGCTATTTCCCAATTATTATCGTTAGTTCTTGTTATGTTGAAGCGGTCGACAGCTGATGAATGTTTACGTAGGGATCCTAACACACCATTGTCCATCAGTTTACAAATGGTTTCTGTCGCAGCTGTGCCGATTGTTCAGCAGAACACATTCATCACGGATATCGAATACTCTCCTCTGATTGGAGGATTTGCTGTGGTCTTCAATGACGGCAAAGCTGCTTTTCTCACTGCCTCTTCTCTAAAATTTGATCCAAACGTAAGTTACCTAGACACTGTTGGTGATGAAAAAGAGTTCTCTAAGGTGTATAAATGACTTATTTGTTATTTTTAAATAATTTATGTGGCATCCAATAATTTTACTTTGAAACAATTCGTCTGAATGGTAACAGGATGATAATTATATGCAGTAAACATTTCAAATAATATTATTTTAATCATAAGAGTTAATGTGGTTGACATTATTTTTATGATTCTTTGTTCAAATAACATTTTGTAATATCTTCAATATCATTCATGATTAGTGTTGTAGCTATATTTGGCTACTCCCGATTTATTTATATTGTGCCTTAATTTAGATTAAGGTTAAAAATTGTCTTTAATATTGCCAGAGATTTATTATTAAAAATGGTGCCAAACGTATTTACTTAAATAATAACCTAAAAGTTACTAACTCATCTATGAAAATCAAAGGAAATTGTGGAGGAGTCAGGGGTGAGATTTAAAGCAATATCTGAAGTAATTTGCTTGAGTAAAATTCAGCTTGGAGTTGTTTGGTTTACTTATTGCTGCAATCTAATGTAGACATTTAATAAGTAGCTTACTGTAATGGAATACTTATGTGTGTTAAACTGAGGTGTTAGTAGTTTTAGGTTGTATTTTGTGTTTGAGATAAAGCCGAATTTACATTATATAGACTGGTTTTACGCATTCCGGTTTCAGGGTACCTCAGGCCAGCATTTTTATTTAGCGTGGAATTTTAGTTTTCATACTGTGGTCTTGGGCCAAAAATTACTAGCCTTATCAATAATATTAAGATTAATGTCTGAAACCTTTACAATATAAATTCTTTTTGAGGTAAAATTTCCTATCTACCACATAGTCCTAATTAGATAACTTTGGTAATAAAGTTTTTTAAATCCATCAACTTTTTACCACTATAAAACAAATTTTGGGGAAGGTAGTTTTGAGGTTTGTTTTAAATTTCTTTGTACAGTAACTTTTCGTTGTTGGGAAGTTAATTGTATGGTTTTCTACCGGCTCCAACAAGAACTTGATCACATAATTGAAGCCTGAGGTAGTTTGGTGGGATTTAATTTCAATACCTTGTGCTTTATTGAATACATGGTGATTGGTGTTCACTCGACCGTAAAAACCGAGAACAAGCTGTGAATTTCTGCATAAAACTGGGGAAAAGAGTAATAGTTACTCCCACCGGTGGGATTTGCAGGAATAAAATGCTTGGTTAATAGAATTTCTCCTGTAGGCTATAGTTTTGACTCTCCTCTAAAATTATTAGCCCTCCAAGCTCCCTTGCTTATACCTTGACTTATAAGTTTCATTACAACACCAATCTTTTGTCACAAGATAGTAAAAAAACAGCAAAAATACAGGTTGTTGAGCTATTATTTGGTCTGTTGACTATCTACTTAAATTGTACAAACAGCAGCTGAGGCATTTTGTTTATAGTTTCAGTTTTGCTAAAATTGTGTCAATTAATAAAACAAAAATAAGTTTTTTCATTACTTTTCAATGAACATGTTTAAGATATAAAACTTTGAGAAAGTTAAATTAATTGTAACTGTTACCTTTATAACTAAATTAGCATGGCTACTTGATTGGCATTGGACATTTTGAAGTGGGATCTGTTATTGTTTATTTAACCCTGGTTGTTTCAGCAAACGAAGGGGATTTGGGCGCCTAACGTAGACGACGCTACGTGTGCTACAGTGAACCACAAGTACAGGCTCATAACCTACGGGCGCAAAAAGTAAGTTGCAAATCATCAATTTTGTTATCTGTTGAACAATCAATTAGTTTAAAATTTTAATGGTTTCATTTTAATAAACATTGTTAAATATATAATAACATGATTATTTATTTATATTAAAATTGTTCATACCTCTTTATACTAATATGATGGAGCTGGAAATAGTTTTAAACTTTCTGACCAGTGAATTCAAAATGGCAGCCATTTTAGGCTTTGAACAACTGTAGCTCAAAATTAGAGCCACATTTTGTGGAAAAGGTTAATGTTAGGCAACCATCAGGAAGCTTTAATTGGTGCATACAAAAGAAAATCAGAAGCATCAACTTTTTTTTTTAAATCTACTTGCAAATAATTGGGCATCATTTGAAATTGGCTCACAAATGACGGTAAGTCGGTAATGTAGTATAGACTGTGGTTGTGTGCTGATTATAATGTCAAAAAAATGGGAAACCCATGTTTTCTAACGTTCGACATTTTGTATAGTTATTGGCTTATAAAAAAGAACTTAAAAGTATTTGGGCCAAGTTTGACCACACCCTGTTTAAGACAGTTTCTGTTCAACCGGAAGATGCTTGTGGTAGACTGGATGTAACTCGTGAAATGTCAGTTCGCAGGGTGCCGTGTACTGCATAGATGAGAGTAGTGGAGGTCTAGAACTCACACATCAACTCTCCCTCTCCAGTCAGGTGAGCAGCACTGGTACTTGGTGTAGTTTGACGAATAATTACACTTTAAACTAGTTTCTATAGATAATTTTACCTGGTAACACAATAGGTTCCCATTGAGTCCGCGTTGAGTCCTTATTTCCTGGTCCTGCAACTCATCCTCATCCTTCACCACATAGTCCATAGAGTTAAATCTCATGGAGGTCAGGTTTAGAGGATGATATAGGTGTTTTGCAGCATTTCAGGAGTCACCGTTGAAATGGCTCGTTGATTCGAGTGCTGTAGTCTCAGTGATCATCTGTTGATAACCGCCATTGATTAGTTTCAACTCCATTATTTGCACCATTGGGTCAATTTTAGTTTCCCATACATATCAGACAGTAGTAGTGCTTTTATTATGTATATAGATAGTTTGTAATATTGTCACTTTCTGCGTGGTTCGAAGTCACGCTAAGCCGTCAGATGGTCCTTGTATTTCCATTGGTCATTGAGCTATTCCAAAATTAATGTCCCATTCTAAGGAAGAGTCATTTTTGATAATTTACTCAGCTATGTTATCTGTGATTTACTCAATTTGTAAGCGGTCAAGATGTTCCTACATGTTTTCCATAGAGGTGTTAAATGAAGAAAATCAAAGAAGAAATAAGCGTCAAATCAAGATTAGGTGGCTACAAAACAGGACCATTCCTCATCACACTTATCCTTCACCACATATTTGCCTTAAAATACCCTCATGAGAGTGGTCGGCATCTCAAATAGTGATATATAGTGAAGGTTTCCTACAGGATTCTTCAAGTCAGTTTTGCCGTATTGTTATGGTGATTACTACCATAATTGGTATGGTTTTATGGGGTTGTCACAATGTAACAACTAATTAACTAATACAGAATGTCCACTCACTTTCTCACTTACATGATATCGGGTATTTTAGGAAAGCCAGAAAGTATTTTGCAATATGAGGAGTCCACTAGCATTAATTTAGTTACATGGACGCCAAAAACGTTAATGCAAACGAAACCTTAAGTCTGAGAGACCTCCATAAAGTCATAAACATACGCTAGGGAGTGCTACACGTGCAACATGCATAGAATTATGAAATCGTTCAACCAGTTCTCATATGTTACTAAAACTTAAGAAAAAATATTTTTTCTAGGTAGTAAAAGAGGTAGGAAGAAAGGAATTATGTTTCCACAAAAATGTCCAATGGTCCATGAGACCGTGTGTCGGTTAGAGTAAGAAATAGGTAAAGTATGTCTCATTTAACGAGGCAAAGTTAGGACTGCAAAGTTCTCTTAACCACTCAACCTCGACCTTTACCTAACGTCACTGTAAAGTCACTTAACAAATTGTTAATGAAACTATGTTGGCGTGTTTGCAGGTGTACCCGGGTCAGGTGGGGGCGGTGTGTTGTGTGCGCTGGACACCAGACGGGTGCGCACTAGCCATGGCTTGGAGTGGAGGAGGTTACTCTGTGTGGAGCACGTTCGGAGCTCTGCTCATGTGCAGCCTGGGCTGGGACTACGGTCTACACGTGGATCTGGCCAGACACAACCCTCTCAACATCACCGACATGGTTAGTGTTGGTAGAGAAACATTCTTAATGCAGATTTTATACGGTTATTTCACTTATTTGTACCCAAAAACCCACAAAACATTACAAATACAACAACTATTCAGTTTGGCCCAAGGATTCAAGATTGGTTAAATTTATAATAGATATCTCGTCAAGCAATCCTGAATGGAGATATTTATCTACGAATTTCAATACTAACTAACCGTCATCTGAATGATCTTGCAGATCTATCAGTCATCTGGTGTCGTCAAAACTTCATACTTTCGTGTTATATGTGTTAGAATAAAGTTTCTAACAACGCCAGATGGCTGATAGATCTACAAGATCATCTAGATGATGGTTCATTAGTTATAATTTTAATATATCAAATTCAAGTATGTGGAGAATATTCTACAACCTCTTCTAGAACTCTAGAAGATGCTAAAAGCTGCGGCTTCGGCTCAAAGAGAATGTTAATAGCCCTGTGATTCTAGTTCCTTGATTAAACTGCAGTTGACTTATTAGACTTATAGTAGAATTATTCAATGACAATCTGTTCTCCCAATTTTAAGTTCCTCCTTCAATACAATTAATCCATTCTAACGTCTTGAAAAGTAATATTAGGTCTGTATTAGGTTGGTTTTTAAAGATTTTACTCAAGTTGTGATGTGTTATTGCATTGTTGTTACAGGAATGGTCGGCTGAAGGCTATCAGCTGTGGATGGTGAAGAGGTATGATCCGGGGGGAAACAACAACGGAGACCCGGAGTCCCAAGATACGGTCATTCAGATGGGCTTTGTCAAAAGTGCCTTAACTGTCAACCCTTGCATGGTAAATAGACGTATCTGATAAATTAATACAAATAAATAAACCTTTTATTGTATACAAATAAAATCTAGTTGTAGAATGAACAATCTATAAATTTTATTTCCTGGTGAGGCCTTTCAGAAACAATGTTTCTATCTTCGATCAAATACCAAATTTGTGTTAAGGTCAGTATTGGATCATCTTCTCCATGTTTGGTCCGAAGAGAAACATTGTTTCTGAAAGGCCTCGCCAGAAAATGAAAATGTATTGGATTGTTAGTTCTACAAGTTGGAATTTATTTTGAAAAATCCAATAAGAAGCTGTTCCTGATAACTTGTACTGTATATAAAATTTTACATGCATGGCAATGGTCAATCGGTATTATACTAGAGTTCACTCTCAGTAAAAATTAACATACATAAATAAATACATTGACACAGCTCATTCATTCGAATTTTCTCCACTTTAGTCCCGATGTATTCTAAAACCAACATCTTAAGAGTTTGTCTTCTAAAAGTCTAAAACGTTCTTGCAGTCAAGTGCCATAAACTTGTCAATGCTGTAGAATGCTTTTTTAAATGTCATGGGCATTGAATCGCTCTGGGTCTTACCACATCATGAATATACCATTTTTTCCTAAGGAAGTTTGCTAATTATATGAAATCTTGAGTCTTGTTTACGTTAACTACAACCTCCTCTCTCTTCCTATTTTCGACAACAATCTCTTAGCTCTTTTTTGAGTTTGATTGCAAAGCTTTTTCAAGAAATTTGAGTATTGCTAAACCGTTTTTACCTAACCTTGTACAAGAGACTTTTCCTTACTGTGTAAGGGACTAACAAACACATTCACTAACACTGACCTGCTGGAATGATGTGAACAGAGTCACCAGACGCACCTGTACCTGCAAGGGGAGGACAGACTGTACGTGAACCTGAGCCCTGGTCTGACCAAAGTGTACGAGATGCGCAGGCCTACCCTAGACGACGCGGAGCCCTCACCTCACCTCAAGGTGACGTCGGCACTCGTAGAGAGCAAGCAGTGGCTCGTCATCCTGCTGCCCTCCACCTACTCCAGCACCAACTGGCCGATACGGGTAAATAAACTACATTTCACGATAGTAATCAGTAATCTGTCGAATCAATTTGGTTAACCTCTCAGAACAGAAATGTTCTCAGTTTATTCAAAGTAATACAAAATTCAGATATGAAGTTAGCTTTGAAACTACTTTTAGTGTTTGGAACTTTGGATGACAAATCATCCCAACCTGCATTAATGGACTGCTGGTATGTTTACAAAGTAAATACCAAGAGTATTTCTGATGTTATCAAGTCACTTACAATACTCCTTAAAAAGAGTAAGGCATTTCAAAGGTGGACAACATTGCTCACCTGATTTTTTAAAACTGTAATTTTAAGTCAACTTTGGGATGCTAAAATTTGAGGTTATCAGCCCCAGTATCTTTTAGAATGAAAATATTAAAAGATTATTTAACACTATAAGAAGAAACTTAAACTTCAAGGGTGTCTTATTAATTGGTTTTGCACCTTTAATTATTTCACAGATGTAAAACAAATTAAATTTTACTTTGCAAGTTTGTGATAATTGCAGTACACTGCAGTTGACGCGGAAGGCAGTCACATAGCTGTGGCCGGGCGCACCGGACTGGCTCACTACTCGCTCTCTACAAAACGCTGGAAACTGTTCGGCAACGAGACTCAGGAGAAAGACATGATTGTGACCGGCGGACTGTTGTGGTGGAGGCAGTACATCATTGCCGGCTGCTACAGGTGCGTAACCCTTGCTTGATTGACTTGACAAAGCTACCACAACTTGGGTTGGACATGTGATGAAACTAGAATATTTTGTTGTTGTTTTCCTAACCATCCAAACAAATGTACCTACGACAATCAGAGCGGTTGATAAAGTAAATATGACTCTAGAAGCGTAAGTAGGGAACTTGAAAAGGAGCAGGAGTAACCATGACTACTGAAAGTACAGTACAGTCTCTATAATCCGGCCGTTCACCACTCCGACACGTCCAGTAATCCGGCGCTGTAACGTCAACTAGCCACCTATTTTCTAGTCTCCACTTGTCTGTGAACTCAGTGAAGCGCATGACATAGGCCGTCTGTATCGATTTCTTCAGTTCACTGCTGCAGAGACAAGTGCATTGTTACGACTTTTGCGCCATAGATACGGCCCGGAATACTTTATCCAAGGAATTTAACATCAACAGATGAAACATTCATGCACACAAGGAAGAAAAATAATGAAATTGAATCATCCTTCAACGTAAGAAGGATTATTTCTGGCAAATTGAGCCCTTTTAGGCCTCCACTAATCCGCATTTCTGCTAATCCTGCGCTTCCGATCCCAATATAGGGCCGGATTAGTGAGATCGTACTGTACTGAAGTTATCTTTTAATCTTGAAAGTTAGACTTACAGGCAGTGAAAACCTTGAGTAACTGTACAGTTATTTTTACCCTTGAGTGCCCTAGCGACACGCATTTTATGGTTTTTGTAAATAAATTGTTTTAAACCATTATTTTATTCAAAATGAAATAATTTGTATGTATGAAATGTGAAATTGTATCAATTTAGGGGAAGTTGTACAACAATTTGTACAATAAGTTTGTGTTAATCCAATATATGGGCTTGTTAATATATTTTGGCTTTCAGAGGGAGACTTCAGAGAGGTTTATCTGTTTTGAACAATCATGAGTTTTATTTGTGATTGTGCAAAAATAATCAAATAAAAGGATACTGTCTGAAAGGGTATAAATTTCATAATTCACATCTTCTCGTATTTTCGGCTGATTTAATTATATTTTCTTTAGAATTAGACAGTATTTTATTTACAAAACTATTCTTTTAATGTTGGATTATTTTAACGTTACACTTTTGTTTATAATTTTGTGTTTAGTCATAGTGAAAATATCCCAAACATCAATCAATTGCTTGTTTCCGTTCTTTTCCATTCTAATCCCTGAAGCTTGACAACTACTGCTCTTGTTTGAACGCCAGTGATTGGTTCTTTTGTGTGACAGCTTACCGGACGACCAGGACCAGATCCGCATCTACCCACGAGACCTGCGGCTGGCTAACGACCACATGACAATGGCTCAGCTCTCTGCGCAGATACTGCTGCTGGACTGTCTGCGTGACCGGATACTGGTGTTCACCGCAGACGGCCAGATCAACATCTTCACGCTGGTCGAGATTGACAACTCTAGCACAGGTATTGCCAGCTGGTAGATGTGTTGCCGGGGGTTGACAGGAGCCTGAATAAACAGGATACCGGGTGGATGGAAGGAAAATGGGTTTTTGAGTAGCACCAACCCCCAAGCTACCTCAAGCGGAATTTGCTCAGATAGTCTGTGATCATCTGATGATACCGCATCAACTCCCACCATCGCTTAGACATATCGGACCATCATCTGCGTGGTTTCGGAAGTCACGTTAAGCCGTTGGTCCTTGTATTTCCATTGGTCATTGCGCTATTAATTTTGACCCATTCTAAGGAAGAGTCGGCCTTAGTTTGTAACAAGACTACACCTCATAACTCATTACTACCACTCATCACACTCATCCTTCACCACATATTTGCCATAAAATACCCTCATGAGAGTGGTCGGCATCTTAAATAGTGATTTAGTGAAGCTTGAACTTAGGAACCCCTATACAGGACTTTTTTGAGTTGGGTGATCAGCCCGTGACCTGGTTACAACCTAGGCAAAAGTAATTCTAGATGCCTTTAACACTTTAAGAAAAAGATTTAACAACAATATGACCGCCTGTTATGTTTTGTTCAAGGGACAAATGTTGGTATCCGATGTATCCAGAGTATAGACATGAATGCTCTGCTGGTTCATCCTGCGTGTGTGGTCTCAGTGACACTGACTGCGCTGCGCACTGAGCCGACGCGGCGCGATCCCAATGCCAAGGACAGTTTCTTGATCAACATCAGCGGTCGCCTACTCATGGTCAACCAGAACACTAACAATAATCAGGTGTGGATAGTTATTTTATGTTTTGTTCTCCTTGGGCAGACCTGTCCTTTTACAAGACTTACACACAGCGTAAGGGAATTCTACACCAACAGTGGGAGATTTGGGAATGCGAAATACTTGTGCCATAGATAGTAAATTATAGCGATTTATTCTGATTTTGCTACAGACGCTAAAGAGTTCGTAGATAGTTATAAATTTGCTCTTTTTGTCCCGACCCTTATTGGGAGTCCATAGAGTGTGGTGGTTAACCAGTTATGCACTTTTATTGAGGCCACCAATGGGGATTAAATATAGTTAAGAGTAGTAGCTGAGGTTTGATTTCATTACAGACATTCACAGTGACTTGTATGTGACTATTCCAGTGCCAAAAGTAGCGGAAGAAATTAGAAGTAATTCACGCTGGATAAAGGCTTTGATTGTAACACGCTGACGATAAACTAATAGAAATAACTATTAAGAAATAGTGTTGTTACTTCCTTAACTACAAAAAAGTAGCATGATACTAGTCAACACTAGTTGTTTATACCTCAAAACATTACATCCTAACATAAGATTTTTTATATATTTGACCTGCAATCTCCGGTTGACAGGTTCTGGCTGCTCCGACAGTGTTGGCGTCGTGTGTAGAGAACGTATGGGTGCCTAACAAGTTCCACCGGTTGAAGCCGCACCTGACGGAAGCGCTGTGGCTATTCTGCGGTGCTCACGGCATGCGCGTCTGGCTCCCTCTCTTCCCCAAGGATGGAGACAAGTCTCACACGTTCATGTCTAAACGGATCATGCTGCCGTTCCAACTCAGGATATACCCACTAGGTAATTCCACTTATGTATTTAAATCCTTAGGTTTCGATTTTAGAGTGGGATTCGGAAGCTACGTTTAGCCGGTCCATGTACATAGGTTGTTGAACTGAAATTAGTACCCAATCCAAGGAACAGTCGACCTAGTTTGTAACAAGACATCTCACCATCCATCAAAACACTCATCATTCATTCCGTATTCACTTTAAAACACCCTAGGGGTGTGCGAGTACTCGATTATCGAGTCGAGTTTGAGTATTTACTGATACTTGAAACTCGGATCGACCTGATCGGTAAAGCTCGAAATTTGGTCGCGAATGGCATCAAAGTTGTGATTTCGTCATGGGCGCTAGCGGAAGTCAAGAGATCGCCGTGAACTGTATCGAAGTCATGATTTCAACGAGGGCGTTAGCAGGAGTCAAGTCCTCGAACGGTATTGAAGTCGTGATTTTGTCACGAAAGTCAAGAGATCGTCTAGAATGGTATCAAAGTCATGATTTCAACGCAGAAGACAAGAGATCACCTCGAACAGTATTGAAGTTGTGGTTTCATCGCGGGAGCTAGCGGGAGTCAAGAGTTCCTCGCAAATGGTATCAGTCGTGATTTCGTCACGGGCCCTAGAGGGAGTCAGAGATGGCTGTGAACGGTATCACCTGGGGATAAAACTGCAGAAAATATAGCAGAAAGTGATAAAGTTAAGTAAATCCCCTGACAAATCCCGTATTTTTCTGGGTACTTTTTGTAGATTTCTGGTATTAGGGCGCAGTATTATTAGGCTTCAGTTAACATTTAAGTTTGAAAAAAATGAAGAAGAAGAAGAAATGATATCTCGAGAGTCATAGTTACTCCCGCCTGTCTCGGCAGCGATATCTAGACTCATGTTAGCGCCTATGATGAAATCACGACTATTGTTGGCGTCCGTGACAAAATGACAACTATCGTTGGCGATCTCTATACTACCGTTAACTTAGCGCCTACGACAAAATCACAACTTTCACTACCGTTCTCGGCGATTCCCTTTAGGGCCTGCAAATAATTAAATACCTTTCACGACCTCCCTTCTCAAAGTTTCCTAGTTTAAGGGCAACATTCCTGACTTTCATGAAAATTCCTGCATAATTTCAATACCCTCTAACCGAGTGGTCTATGTGTCAAGCTAAGAATCAAGATAGCAGGCAATCCTGAGACAACTTAGCAAAAGGGGGCATAGCCTGTGTTTCAAAATCAACTAGTAATTCATTAAAATTACAATATTTTAAGTTAGGCTTAATTATACCTAATCTGGACCTATCGAACTGGCTGTGATTTCAGTAAAGTGTTTTTAGGACTGAGAAAAAGGAAAATTGGCCCATGGAGCCTGACCACCGATATTAAGTTGTGGTTAGTTGAAGTCAACGCATTTCTGGGGCCCTAAGGCTAAAATATTGCCCTTTCAGGACTGACAAATTTTAGTTAGTAAAGCAGAAATTTCAGTTGCGGTATATTCAATTTAATGAATTTGAAAATGTTCATTAAATTATTTATTGTTGCTGAATCTTTTCTAAGAAGTTTTCTGAAAAGGTGGTTATAGAACAAGTAGTATAAATATTATTGAAACGATACAGTTTAATATGAAGGTGAATTCTGTTACAGCCATTTTGTTTGAAGAAGCTATCCTCCTAGGCGCAGAAAATGACACCATGCTGTACACATCTGATACGAACTCTCCATTTTCATTACCCTTTTGTACTTTAGAAAGAACGGTAAGTCAATGTTTTAGTTTCAAACTGGTTAATGGAAATTATATTTTAGATCATCACATGCTTTCTGTTGAGGGATTTTTATGGGGTTAGTTGAATTAAAAGTACACCTGAGAAAAATTGTCTGTGATGATTGCTGGTGAGGGGCTTGGGAAATTGATTGACACACGGTGAATTGAAGTCGCTCAACCGATGATGATGGTGGTGGTGACTGTCGGGGATGAACCCGGGTCCCAGACCAATCAGATTTACAGAGCAGTGCTAACCCTACTTTCAGCTCTGATTAAGACTATATAATTTCTAATAGGGTTAGTAATGTAGATGTATAACAAACAAAAATTATTTGGACGTTACTTCAAAGGGGTCGTAATACGATTCGCCTGACTGCCTAGCATTTATAACTCTAGGGTGAGCTGCAAATTTATGTGCAAACAGCCTACCAATGCAATATCTGGAGCTATATCTTTTCATTGGTTTGTCAAAAACCATTTTTAGCTATTGAATTGTTTACAGAGCCAAGTGTACTTGCATCAAATCCTACGTCAGCTGATTCGGCGTAACCTAGGATTCCATGCTTGGGAGATCGCGCGAGGCTGCGCAGCTCTGCCATACTTCTCCCATTCGCTTGAGCTGTTGCTCCACGAGGTAAGAGAGCAACGAGAAATTCTCAGCAAAGAGAAATTACAGGAGTAATTTAGATAACACAACACAAAGGCTTCAGTGGCTACCGCTTTGTTTTTCAGCACGTTTGGTGGGCTACGGCTCCGTCTTTCAGCACGGTTGATCTAGGTTGAACTACTGGCCTTGAGCCTTTAAAATGGAAGTGCCAAGTAGGCAAATTCTTCATACAGAGTTCTCATAATGAACTTTTTACCCTAATTTTTCATCAAACAGATGTAAAATCTGCACTAGCTCTTAAATTGATAATCCCTTAGTATTTTCAAAATATTTGGGAGTATCACCACATATTTCTAACCAGCAGTAGTAGGGGGTGGCTTAACAATTTTCCGCCAACTCCAATCATATGAATCTTATAGATCAAGCGTAATGATGGCAAAACAAATAAAAGAGGGAACAATTATAAGAAGGGTCTAGCCCATTACCGATTCTCCTGCAAGTAATTTCAATTAGATATTCTGAGGTTAATAAGATCACTACACGAAAAGTATCTTTGGTTTCCAGTCCTCTGTGGTGATCTTAAGAATTCATTAAGATAGACCTAAAGCATTTCACTATTGTGCTGCAGGTGCTGGAAGAGGAGGCGACAAGCAAGGAGCCAATCCCGGATGCGCAGCTGCCGAGCGTGGTGGAGTTCATCCACGAGTTCCCGGTGTATCTGCAGACGATAGTGCAGTGCGCTCGCAAGACAGAGATCGCGCTCTGGCCCTACCTCTTCTCCGCGGCCGGCAAACCCAAGGATCTCTTCCAGGAGTGTCTTAGTCAGAAACAGCTGGACACTGCCGCCTCCTACCTCATCATCCTGCAGGTATGATAGGCTGCAAAAGTGTATAAATGACTGTTTAGGCCAATATTAGGGTCAAAAATATTTATTACTATATTACAAGAGTAATCATTACTATAGGAGCTTCATAGAGGCTTTTACAATTTACTAGAAATCTTAAAAAAAATGAAAATGTCATTTAGCATCAGGGTCATTGGTAAAACGTTAATTATTGTATGTGCCTCTGGAGTTTTGATGTTATTAAGTGTGTGCAACCAGAATTCAGGTCTCTATAATTGTTTTAAGTAACCCATGAATGAGATTTGGAATCTGGGACCGTCAGTAGAAGTAGCCAGTCTCCACTGTGGTGGCAAAGAATTATTTTCCCATTCAAAACAAAGTTTTATCCTTCTTGGCGTATTATTAGTTGAAACTAACTAAAACTAAAGATTTCAGGACTTCTCTATGAAAGCCAGTGGAACTAAAGAATTCAGTGACTTTTCTAGCTAGTGGTCCACAGACCATATCATTCTACATATTGCAGTCTCTAAAAATTAGAGCTGTGTGGGATCCTGGATTTCCGGTACCTGGACGGGATTGAGGTAATTTCCCGATCCCCTCCCCCTAGTACCGAAATTTTGGGACAGGAAGTAAAAACTACTGGTGTTTTTGTTGTGAGTGTGTACTGTACTTCTGGTGAAGATAAGATAAGGAACTAGTGGGAAGCAGTTCTAAGTAAACAACCCCTCCCCTACTTCGGCTGAGTGCATTTTCAATGGAAGCCGGCAGCCATTATCAGGTTGGCTGAACACGATCTCAGAACCAAACATCCATTTTGTACTAGATCCAATTCTAGATCCAATTCTAGCTGCTTGCAATATCTATTTTATTGTACTAAAACTTGGAGCCAGTGAACTGAAACCGAAAGAAAATTTAGAATTCACCGTTTATTGGCTATTTTGACATTGACTAAATGACACATTCAGTCTTGTCAGACGACAGTTCTAGCTAGTGCCCACAGACCATACCATTCACATATTGCAGTCTCTATTAGAGCTGGACTTGGGCTGTGAATGACAGTCGGCAATACTGTGTCCTGATTCCCAATGCAATCCGTACCGGACAGAGTTGGGATTGAGGTAATTCTTCTATGCCCCAACCGATAATAATACAGTGCAGTAAATCAACCCATTTTCGACCCCTAGTTTCTATTTGAAAGGACATTAACAATCAGTCTTACAGTACCCAAAATTTTGGGACGGGAAGAATACAACAAACTCATAGTCTCTGATAAAACTACTGGTAGGCTCTAAAAATAAGGGTTTTTACTGTGAGTATGACTAGGCCACGAGAGGTGTGTACTGGTACCTCTGGTGAAGATAGAAGAAGGAACAAGGAGATAATGGATCTAAAGCAAACACTAGTGGTGGAAGCAGTTCTAAGTAAACAACCCCTCTCCCTACTCTGCTGAGTGCATTTTCAATGGAGCCAGGTCTTATCAGGTTGAGCTGTCAACCATCTCAGACAGAACCAAACATCCATTTTGTACTTGTACTAGATCCAATTCTAGCTGGCATCTATTTTTATTGTACTAAAGGTGGTACTGGCGATCACCTTTGCAATTTAACTGGTGCAATTTTGCTGTAAAAAACTAGTATAAAAACATTATTTGTCAAATGAAATTAATCATTGAGTAAGTGGAGATGAGATAAGGAAATAACAAATGCACACTACACTCTCCTCAAAGCTCGATCTCACTATATCACAAGCATACAGAGAAAATGCTGTGATTGGCTATGCACCTGCCCTATATGGTTGCCTAGCAACAGCTAATGACATAGTAGACAGCTGATAAGGGTGCAGCTGTCCCACACTGACAACCCAGCACCTGCCTTCCCCCTCCTGCACACACACCCTGCAGCTGCTGTCTTCCCTCTCTGCTTCTCTTCCCTTTATCCTTCCACCTGTCATCTGCCTTCTTCACCCCTCATCTCTGTGTGCTGGTAGCTGACAGTCTGATTCCTTCTCTCTCACTCCTTACATTAGCAGCAACCTCATTGTGATTTACAATCCTTTTGTGATTCATACTCCCAACTCTCCCCAACTGTTTTGCAATGTTTGGGCTAAGTAAGTCAGTGTTATTCATTATAAATGGGTGAGGGTGAGTGGGTTCTGTAATAGTTGTGATGTACTTTGAGATTTTTATTTTAAAACTGCATGGTGTTGTAAGCCATTGATCATAAACAAAATAATTTGATTGAAGAAACTCAATTTTATTTAATATTTCTTTAATATGTCTATTTGCCAACTTTTCCCGCTTCCTGATTTTTAAAACCTCCGACTCAAAATTCCTGCTCCCGCACAGCTCTACTAAAAAATAACCCCTTTTAAGCACTGTAGTTCATGGTTTGTTGTACAGCGTTATGTTCTCATGAAGCTCGCAACAAGATGACTGGTTTGGAAATCATATCTTAAGTCAAAAAGTGATTTTGTTCATAATAGCTCAATAGTTCTTAATACTTTTAGAAAAGTGTTGTAAATTAATCCCCAACATTTATTGTTTTCCAGAACATGGAATCGTCACAGTTAGTACAGCACGCCACGATGCTGTTGGATTCAACTTTGGACAACGGCAAGTGGAGCTGTCTAAAGATCTGGTGCGTTCCTCAAAGCAATTGGTAAGGTATAGAGCATGTATGTGCTTGTTCTGTTTCATGTAAATTGGAATAGCCGCCGAGGCTGACAAAATTCATTGTCCAACCAATGAAGATTTTCTTTAGATTTTAGAATCAAACCTGTAAACCCTAACTTAAAAAGGGTAAGGCTGTTATGAAAAAGGGAAAAGGGTTAGGTTGCAGTCCTAACTTTGCCTTATTGACTAAGACAAACTTTGCCTTTTTTGATACTTTACCTCGTTTCATTTCTTGGTAGTCTTTTTGAACAAATATTTCCTTTGTACAGGGCTTCAAACTTCCATCATCAACTAACTACTTTATGTATAGCAGAATGTATTGTCAGTCTGTAATGGGCATTGAGCAACTAACATATGCTTAAACAGGAACATGTGTGTTATTGTAATTACCCTGATATTTATTATTTTTGAAATTTTTATCAATTCTATTATATACAAGTTCTGATTGTGTATTTCAAATACTTTGTTGAAAATATTAATTTTAAACCTATTTATATGGAGTAAAACGAGTCTTTTAGGTTGTTGGGGAATTCTTCCACTGTTTAATTAGCAAGAAGTTTTCCACATTTTGTAAATTGCTTAAAACACAACAGAGAGATTAGAAAATAAATGAGCTGCCCAAAAGTAATTATCATAAGCAAGCTAACTTGTATCATACAAACAAACAATATAGCTGGTTATGAAAAGAATACTAGTAAAAGATTTGAAAACTATTCCCTGTTAACAAAACCATGCCCCAACTTAAAAGAAACATTCTAGAACCAGAAATATGCTAAAACCCAATCTACAACTGTGAGACCTAAACACTGACATTATAAGGTTGCTTTTCACTTAAAGTCGGACTCGGATCCAGAAACTAAAAATGGAAAAGTGTGCAACACCTTTTTCAACCTCTGCTATACTCATTAACAAACTAAACCCGAGGAGTGAAAAGAGTTGAATTTGTGTGTTCAAGATCCCAACGATGTGGAGTCACCTCGAGCAAGTTTCATTTACCCAAACAAGTATGAGTTCCTCAGACTCCTCCCGTCAGTCCTAATGAAGAAGATCTCTCCCTGGTTCTTGGAACCATGCAGGTAAACAGATAGTTTGGTTGCAGCTGAAAGTTTAAACGAAAATCCACTTTTGTGGTGGAATGTTTCTTGTTGTGGGAATTATGAAGAACTAATAATCAATATTAGTAATGTTATTTTGTAATTTCTTATAGTGTTTCCTTATGTCTCTCATTTTACTAAATCATACATATCTAATACTATAACTCAATACGCTATCCCATCTTTTTAATCGATCTGCCTCATGGTTGCAACGTGCATTTTGGTCTGACTTAGTTAGTGTTTTCAAATAACTGTCGCCTACTTGCTTTTAGAAAAGAAATCCATCATCATTTCCTAGTGGTTTGAATCCGTTGACTTGGATGTTGCAGGTGTCTCGAGGTCGGAGTTTCAGTACAACTGTGAACCCGGCTGCATGGTGGAGCCGAGTCACGCGGCTGACGCAAGTCTGCGCAGGAAGAAGTCTGTTCCTACATCGAGCTGACAACCGTGAGTCGCCCAGCTAGTGGGCATGTTTGCTGAACACTCTGAACTGTTTAAAGTTAAGTGTGCAGCTGAACTACTGATTGAAGATCGGTAACTGTTCAAGTAATCATTTGCTAGCTTGTCCTTTGTGTTTGCCGGATGAGCTGCATGCCATCCAAACTCTAGGAATAAAACCTGTCATAGCCTCTACATCCGGAGGTGGTCCTACATATTGATACCAAGAATTTTCAAATAGGAAGAACATTCACACTTAAAACACATACCTTGCCTCTTGCCTAAACACAGAATGATACTATTTGAGAAAAGCCTCTCATACATTAGATAGAAGTTGCCCAAGAGCTTCAGTGATGGGTCACCAATTGCAAAATAACTGAACAGCTTCCTTTGGATTTGACTAATACACACCATTGGTGAACTTTTATTAGATGATTAGACTGTTTTGTTGAAAGTGACAACATCCATTTCCTGAAAATACTGGATAAGCTATAAAAAATATTTGATGAATACCAACTACTGAGTAACTCACAAATCATACACCATCATTGTCCAATCGTCTATATCCATCATGTAACACTTGTTTAATCCTGTATGATTGTTTTAGAGAGGCTAGGAGGGAGCGGAGGAGTTCTTCATGGACGTTATGGTGCAGAGACACGGAGGAGGCTACTCTGGCGACCACCGGCTGGGTGACCTGGGCTCTCAGCACATTTGGACTTTCCACTGGTCGGGTGGCTGGGCCGGAGCGGACCGGGCCGCCGGATCGACCACTTTGTCACGCCCTGAAGGACCTTCATGCAGGCTTCACGGGCTTTTACCCCCACCTTATCAACTCAGCCAGCCTCTTCGCGACAGCGCAAGACATCCGCCACTTCAGGTGATTAACCAAAACCATTTAAAATAAACAACCGTCGACACCCTAATGAAGTAGATGGAAAACAAAATACTATCACCACTGCAATTTAGGTTCAAACAATTCAAGCTAGGCTATTAAGCACTTCATTAATTTAAAACTGAACTGTATGCAATAAATGATTGTTTTACTGATTAGTGGACTTTGCAGTGTCTAGCGCAATGTCATCGCCGACGCTGGACGAGAGGATTCGCTGGCTGAGTCTGGAAGTGCCGATGAACGGAAGCCGAAGTTGGAGACAGCGGCTACATGAGTCAGGACCTCCATGCGCCCATTGATACCAACGCACTCATGGGCCTTCCTCAACTCGCCGTAAGAAGGCAAAGTCATAGTTGTGTGTCTCAAACTGATAAAAACAATGTTGTGTATCTAAAAAAATCTGTTAACTTATTTCCATAGAAAGTATTTCCATTTGTATAGTCTCCTTCATGTACAGACACTTTCTAAGAGTCAATCCTAAGTAAGTATGGACAGGTCCCTAAATGTTCAGGAATTTGACTGAGAAACTTAGTTTTCTGACAGAAGAGTTGTATTTGAAACTCCTGATCCTTTCATAAAAATTAACTGGGATAATTTAAGAGAATTTTGTCAAATAGACTTATGTTATTATAATACCAATCCTCGTGTCAGGTTAGATCTTATGAGGAAACAAAATTCATGAATGATTTGATGTTAGTAAATATATTTTGGGAATGAGCTTTTTTGAAATATAGACATGAGGACCTTCCTATATCAACTAAAAATTTTGTGCCTAACCAATTAGGATCGTAGAGGTTATTTCTTGACAGGTTTTGATGGATGACGTGAATGTGTTGTACAGCAGATGAGCAGTATACTGAGTGAGGAGAGTTGGTTCTACGGAGAGGACTCGAGCAATGCACGCAGTGACAGTTGAGCGATATACCGAAAAGCTCAACTGTTAGAGCAGATCTCACACGGCGTCGGCCAGCAGCTGCTCCAACAAGGCTGAAGTGCAGCTCAGGTTAGCACATGTTGAAGTGCAATGAAATATGTCTTCTTCAACCCAACTACAATAGTACTCATTACTTAACCACAGTTTAACAAAGCAAACATTTAAACTAACTGAGATCATTGAATTGTAGCTTCGATTGAGGGTATAAATTATTTTTAATGAGAATGCACCACCAGCTGAGATGGTTTATTTTGTATTTGCAGTGAAAGGAATGCAGGGGTCAAAAGCTGCTCCATAACATTGAAAATTTTCAGCTTATTTTGAAAGGCGCCATGTGATGTCATTGATGCTGATGTTACCAAAGACTACATCAACATATTTTCTGTCCGAGTAATGATAGGAGTGTGGGAAAGCCAGTTCAATCTCACCAGTCTTCAACCAATGTTCTGACAAACAAACTACATCAACTTTTTATTTATTAAAAACTATCTAGAGTGGAAATTTTTTGAGACCTTGGAAATTTAAATATAATACATTCAAGCTATTAAATAACTGGCAGAACTTATTTTGAGAAGACCTATCACTTAAACTAAAGACACAACGGTGAACCACTTTCACTTGAACTTATTAGACTTGAAACATCAACAACACTAGAAATTGATTTTTCATGGCTATACAATTGCACTGACGGGTTGTTGGTGTGATGGTCGCTGTCGGTGATGTTTCAGCTCCGCTGTCATCTCGCCTGCTGGGAACCGTGTGGGCGCCTAGGCAGTGGTAGTTTCCTGGGCATCATTGGGCTTGTCTTTAGGGCTAGTTGTGGAGAGTTAGGTTTGGTACTGCTTGGAGTTGAGAATGATTGATGATGGTTGTGTTGGGTTTTGGATAGTTCAGTATTTTCCACATGAACTTATGATGGCTCAGACCATTTCTAAGGACTCTTCTAGCTGATTGGAAGTAGTTAACAAGGTAGATATATCTCTAGATATGTCCTAAAAAACTTTTAATATAGTTTTGCAAAGTTGAAGTTTCAAGGTTGATATACCTGTTTTATCTGAAGCCATGTCTGAGATGAAAGTCATGCACAAGATAGCGTTCAGATTGTTTACCATCTGCCGCTAAATGTGATGAGTATGTATGTTGTTGCAGGTATCTACTGCAGATATTCATGGAGGCCGGGTGTCTCGAGTGGTCACTGCTGATATCTGTGTTAGCGAGACGATGGCTGTTCACAGAACCACCAACGCCAAGAAGATCCACGGAACACTCGTACGAGTCTGTCCTCAGGCTCAAAGAGGGCTTCCTTGCGCTCCACTACTGGAGTAACACGGAATGGTATGCCCCTTTCTTTCTAAACCGATTTAGTTTTAGCTTTTCCCCCCAATTAGCAATAGCTAGAAGGGATAAAATGTTAATTGCAATGCATGTATAAATATGAGTTTAATAAAGAAATTAAAAATTGAAGTAGTAGTACTTACTAACTTAGGGTTATTACTACTAGGGTAGTAGTTGTTTAATATACTCAGTAATACGATTGACCATTTTAGGGTAGGATTTCTCTGCCCATTTATTTAGCAGAGGTTGTGCAGGAAACTATATGTTAGCAGAATGCAATAGGCAGCCAAAACACAACAAATAATTTAAACACAACCTTTGAACTGTTTTTAAAAATTCATTGGATTATTTAAGAGTGTTGTGTTTTTTTGTAGCCTTGGGTACAGGCTTTATGGTGGCCATCTACAACCAAGTGGTGGTGATGTCGGCTGGAGCAAGCAGCTTAAGGCACCACCCCAGTCAGTCCTCCACCCCGCCAGAGCCCAGGGGTAATCCCCGTCGACTCTTTTATAATGTCAACAGCTAGAGGCGCCAGCTGGCGGCACCAGGTAAGCTAACAGCACAAAAAATGTGACCCTTAAGGCTCTTCAAAATGAAAGTCATGTCTTCTTTTATGACCTAAAGGTGTCAACAAGCAAGTTATTATAACACTTCTAAAGAGAAGGCACAATTAAAAATGGTTTCAGACTAGCAAACGACGTTAAGACCTGCCAGCTTCTTAAGGCTGTTTTCAAAATCCAGACAGTTTATTTTGAATTAGTCGAAAATTTTTTATTTTGCCAAAACATTTCTAAAGGCAAGTATTGCCAAGTTTTTCTTGTTTGAAGGTTTTATCCCATTGTGTCTATCCCTTGACAATCCTCTTCACCAATGCTTGACTCTAGGTCTCGCACACAAGTGGAAGTCATGATCCGCCCAGCTGCACTCGGACACACTGACAGAGCCAACACGCTGGAGGGAGCGGAGGAGGGGGGAGGAAGAGGAGGGGAGGAGGGGAGTGGGCGAGTTTCCCCACCCTCTCACAAGCCAGCAGCAACACCGAGCAGTCCTCTTTGCCGCGGTCGTGGAACGATGCTTGTCTGCGCTGATCACCTGAACACTCACCTTTTAGTCCTGGGCCTGAAAATCAATCGAAACAAGTGTAAAAGTTGGTTAAGGCAAATTGCTGATACAGAAAACGCCTTCTAGCCAGGCTTTGGTTAGATAGGCGTTCATCTTTCTGTTACCAAAAAAAGGGTAAAGTTCTGACCTACTTGCCTAGTGTGTTTATAATGTGTTTTGGAAATAGATCATTCTGCAGTTCTTTATGCTTCCGTGCAGATGACCGTTCACTAGGTGTGTCTACTTATAAAAAGAATCAAAGGTTTTTTCTCATTACTTTGGCTGTTCGAGCTGGAGGATCGGTTCTAAGTGGCGACTAGACCACTACTGTGTTGATATATTACAACAACATTATCAATAACTATGTGAATCTAATAAATTTCATCAAGCATTTAACAAAGAAACATTATCAATGTTAGCATAGCAACAGTTGTGCTAATGAAAAGTCATTATTTGTTACATTGTGGGTGTTCAGGTTTCGCCTGTGTTAGTTTAGTAAAGCTAACCCCACCAAACCAGCTGGAAACATTTCAAGTAAGGTTTAGCATGATTATTAACATTTGTTCACAAAAAAGGTTCATCTAAGATTAAAACTGTACATTTTCATACAAAACTGCATTCAAAGCTTTTATTTAGTGTCTTATTTTTTATAAAACATAGGAACATACACCTACAAGAACTTTAAATACTCTTATCACTTTTAATTTCGTCTAGTTTTGACAAAGGCCTCTCAAGTTGTCTTAGACATTCTTTAAAAGAAATGGTTTTGGCTGGTTTCGTGGTCAGGATTAGAATTCTCATTCGTCCAGAATTTCTCTACCACCAAAGATCTTGCTCATCCCGGTGGCTCATTCAGTGTGTCGCCTTGTATTTGTAAAGTGTAAGATTTATGTACATAAGAAATGATAGAAACTTCATGCCCACTGTTGTGTGATATTTTAACATGTTATAGTACAGTATATAATTGATTATTGAATTCTCACTTTTTCAAAATTAGTTTAGTGGAATAATAATTGGGATTCTAAATCATTTTGTTTGACACTTTTTCAAAATTGATGTTTTAGTGGAATAACGCTCTAATTGGGATGAAACGGTAAATGTTTGTTCATAATATCATAAATTGCTGGTTGAAATCGAGTATCGTAACCATAAATGGTGCTCGAATGCTCAGATAGAAATTCAGTGTGAAGTAAAGGAAAGCGAATTCTGACAACCATATTTTGTATTTGTAAAAGAGTAAGCTTTATCTACATTGAAATCTTCCATTCGCGCAGTCAGCCTACAGTAGCTGCATTAACGTTATCTAAGCTGGTATGCTATAACACATACAGTAGCGTGTCTGTTCTTTCATTACATAAAAGTACATAACCAGCTAGTTAATGATAGCCTACCTATATTAGAATAACGCTCTAAGTTTAACAGTGTAGAATATTATTAGCCTAACGCATAGAACGCCCTTTTTGAACTCAGTTAGAGTTATTGTATCTAACTGTAAACTAATATTTTAACTCGCTTTTTGACAAAATAAGATACGAATTTTACTAAGAATAAGAAGATATTTTACACGTTTAAATAGAAACTATAACAATATTAGTTTACACAGTTTAAAATATATTGTCCAATATTATTTAGTAGTTTTTGTCAGGAATATATATATAATTATTGTTCATCTGCATTTATTTCAACACTTTATGAAACATTTTTTATAAAGTAACTATTCTGAAGTGTGAGCTGTACTGATAAGGTTGGTTTTAATTTATGAAAAATGTATGTATTTAGATAAGTAATAATTTGCAATCAAATTAGTCCCACTGGTTAAGTTATGTACATAATATTTTCGCTTAGCTGAAGATAAACTTATGAATATATATGATCTACAACTATAAAAATTATAATATTGTCAATTCAATTCTTTGTGAATAGAGTTTTATGAAGCAACAACAAAACCTTTGAATTAAATAATTAAAATTTAACTGAAGACTATTGAATTTGGTTGTAAAAATAGTATTCTTTTACAGGGTTTGCAAAATCTGACAGATTTTTTATTGCAAATAAAGATTTGTATGGTGGGTAATTTTGCATATTTACGGTCAAAGCTGAAACTAGATTCCTGCCATAGTGGGGCAATAACATCAAATGATAACCATACGAGCAATGTTTAAAAACAACCGATAACTTTAGGTACAGTGTTTAATGTTTTAATAACTGGTTGAATAAATTACTAGTGTAAAGTGTTGTCATGCACTGTATAATGTTGAAGGGTAGATTGTGATACTGATAGTTTAGTGTTAGATTTTATATTCCGTTAGCCGATTATGTGAATTGTGCATTTGGGTAAATGTGTTCTTGTGAGTCCAGTAGTTACAAAATCCAGAAACAGCATTGAACATTTGGTTATTTAACTGCTGTTAGAAATTCGTTGATGAATTTTTTTAAAATATAGACTGTACATCCCAATTTTTGGTTGAGTAGGCTACATGCGGATGGTTTATTTTAGTGATATCCTTCATAATATACTTCTCCCATTAAGCTTCAGTATAGCACTGACTATCCATATACTTCAGTACTTAGCTAGAGCTGCTAAGACTTTACATCTGGCCTTGCCAACATATTAATGAAAATGATAACATAGTTTAACAATCGTGCTACCTCTGAAATGAAGATAATATCAAAACAAGATCACCAAAGTCATAATCATTTGGTCAAATTTGAAGAACTTTAATTTAATTTTGCCAAGCTTTAGAAGGCAGATTAAAATTATCTTTTTAAAGGTACACTGAAAAAAGTTAAGAGTTTCAAATGTGTAAAAATCAACGTAGGAAAGATTTTTACACTGCAAAACTACCCATAACTTTGGGTTGTTTTAAAATCCTTGCACATTTATGAAATGAGGTTGAATTTGATAATATAGGCCTGTCACATGTGATTAGTAGCTGCTTCTAACCATGTGTGTGAAGTTTTCGACATGTCAACATTGAAAATATCAGCTTATTCAATGTTGACTTGCTGAACTTCACATACATGGCTAGAAGCAGCTACTAAGTCGCAATGACAGACCCTTATCGGTGTAGTTAAAGCGAGAGCAGTTCCAGGAGGAAAACTTCAGGGCATTCTGTTACCGAGTCGGGCACAAGCCAGCCTTCCTCTAGACGAGAGTCTATTCTCAGGGTTTACCGGCGCTGTATCTGTTTCTTACACATCTCCTAGTTTAAGAGTCCAACTCATCTTCAAGATACTGTTGCTGCCTTAATAAGTTAATATGTAGATGGATATCAATGCTTTACTGAACACAAGTAATATTTGACCTGATGGATTTTTAAAAACAATAGACAATATTCTTTGTTTACATATTCATGGAGAACAGTACATGCGTCAAAATGATTTTAAGAAAAAATATGTTATACAATGCAATTTATGTATTTGTCATATGTTGCTGTTCTGAAGTGTTGGTCAGGAAGTCTTTCTCTGAGTAGAAGGGTCTCTCCTGGAGCCACAAAGTCAGCTGTCTCTTGAGATGTTGTCTTTTGAGACAAAGTCGACCAAATTAGATAACTCAATAATTGTTTTGTGACTTACTGGATGTATCTTAAGTATTTATTTGGTTATACATTTTAATTGTGCTGAGGTTTTTGGGGATTACATAATAATACTCATTACTTGTTTTTATGGTAAGCTCATACATTTAACATTCCAGGTTGCACTTTAGTCAATTTAGATTTTAAATAGTATAATTGTAGTTCTTCCAATTTAATAATACATTATATTAGAATATATCTTTGTTATTAACTAGGGTCTGTTAGTTTATGGAGTAAGTATTTTAATAACCTTTACTAAGTAATCCAATAGATAAATTATTTATCATCCATGTAAAGATATTCCGCTCATGGTTAACTTTTGATCAAATTGATATTTATTTTAATCGATTGAATTAACAACAGATTTAATTAATCCAATATTATCACAAACCGTAGTATAAAAGCTTTTACTATTTTCATTCAACAGAACTTTCAACGAAACATAATTTGAATCAATTGTAATATTGCTAAGTTTACTTTGTTTTCAGTTTCAAAACTTTAAATTACTTAGAAACAATTCAAAGGTGCCAAAATGCCAACCGCAGTATCGGTTGTAATGATTGGACTTTAAGTTTGTGAATATAGGTTGTGTCCCATTGCATGCTGACTTTTAAGTATACATCTCTTAAATTTAAAAATCCATTTAAATTATTGCTGTCTATGACTTAAAAGTCGCTGACTTAAAACACTGATCTGTGCCATAATGTATATTTTCCTTTCTTTAATCAAAATTAAAACTTACTAAGAATTGAAATCCTTGGGGACTTTAATTGGGGTTTTAATTGAATACTGTATGATTTTAATATTCTACTTGTAATAAGGTGTAAGTTTACAATGTTATGTTGGGTTTACAGTTAAATATATTGTAAGCATACTTTGCCATGACTGTGTTATTATTATCTTTATAAATATTTATCTATGACAATTATCTTAATGAGAATATGTTATAAAGTTCCTCTTTGGTCTTCCTTTTGATGAGTTATTGTGGGTGAAATATGCCTTCGGTTGGGAAAATAAAAGCGAAATAAGTTTATTCATTTTCCTCAGGTATAAAAATGATTTAATGATTTATACTGTTGTTTTATTACACTAATAAGATCTAATTGTTTCTAGGTTAGCATTCAGTGGTTTTTAAACTATTCAGTTTTAAATTGTTTTAAAACAAGGTATTAACTAGCTTTTGCAGTTTACCAGAAGTATTACGCTACACTCTATTAGTTATTTTAATATTCATCTTATTGAACAGCTGAATGTTTCAATTAATAGTAATGATCAGATGTTCCGTAAAATGTTAAAGTTTACATTTAGCTAAAACCATAGAAAAAGTTCACTGCTATATTACAGCCGATGATGTAGTAGACAAAACCAACTTTTGACATGTTGTTTATTTTAGTTGTCAAATCTGATTTACGTATATAGTAATGGACAAGCTAGACTTTTGTTTACAAAAAATATGTGTCACCTGGCGAGAAAACCTTTAACTAGTTTTCACCGCTACTTTACGCCCACTGTTTTCTAGGAAACCACTCTCATCTGATAACATTGAAAACAAACTCACCGTCATATTACGGCCGTAATGTAGCGGTCACCGCTTAGGAAACCATAGCTTTATGCAGTAATATTTCTGGTAAGCTGCAAAATCTCTACTTTAAGTATTGCTTTGGCTGTTTTCCTGTGCACCAACTAATTTCCTATTTCAAAAAAATTATTAATACTACTGCAATAAAATGTAATGCATAATATTTTAGAAAAGTCATCATTGTAACTATTGCAATAAAATTTGTTAGTAAAATTTAAAGTTTGTTTTGACCTGACTAAATATAATTTCTTGAGTACTCACCACACCTGAAATCATTGGCTAAGAGAGTAAGGGGAGGGGTGTTGAGGTGAATTGCACTGGATTCTCTGAGCACGGGGTAGCGCCATGTCTGTCCAGAGGTAACGGTAAGAAAGCCCAGAGCAGAAGAAGTTCTGGTAGAGTAACCAGTAACGAACAATACACTATGTCATCTACTCAACTTCCATACAAACAATTTACGACTTTTGAGTTCATAAACATTTCTATATTCCTCATCTATATAATAATGTGCAACTAATTTTAAATATTTCTTATAGCTGTCTATAATGTTCAAGCTTCTACCTGGATCACCTATATAAACCTCTCTGCCTTTATCTACTGCTAGAAGTAACCATTTCATTAATGTACGGCTGAAGTCCTCATTGTAAAACATGTCACCAAGGAAGATGCTACAGTTATCTCCAAACTTATTTGTTGATTGTAACAAATCTTCTGTTGAAATGTAGATGCTGTTGGGTTTCAACTTGTTCAACTCTGCTGAGTTCAACAGCTACAGCAGCGACTGAAACATTTTACAGTTTAAGTTGACGAGTCCGAAATGGGCAAAGACTCCTCGCCTGTGTATGTAAAAATATGATGACGGTGCTTTTGCTTAAATTCGCTGGAGTCTGCCGGATCAGTCAATTGGCCTAGAAGTTTCTGCAGCCAGTCCCAAGCAATTAAAATTAGTGCAATTGCGAACTTTTGGTTAAACACCTCCAATTTTCAAAATACAACACTTATCAACATAATTTTTTCCATTTTGCAAAACCTCCGCTATAACATCGAGCCAAAATTAAAACTGTTTCACGGAATTTTAAAGTTGTTCCAATGATATTTGAAGTCAGTGGTTTGATTAAAATAAGTCTCCTCAGTGGTTTAGATGTCCTAAGTAGCCCTCAATCTTGCTACAATTTTAGTTATGCTGTACTAGCTACGGTCTTTTCAAAAGTAGTTGTCTAAAATGTTCATACCCAGACAAGGTAGTGTAACATGTAGATGACCAGGGACCAAGAGGTTGAGCAATTTTAAAAATGTTGATAGTTTTAGTCAGTTAAGGTTTTTCATTAATTTTAGGACTCAGTTTTAGCTTTGTTAGAGTGGAAAGATGTGCCAATCTTGTGACAAACGGAAGAAAGGATCTTCTATCGGTTTTGAGCTATTGGGTTCCACGCTTGTGGACCCTTAGTACCGCCATATGTATAATATGTAACATACTTAATACGTTAGTAGCATCATTACCCACAGATTCTCTGTGAATGTATGTACTTCAGACAAACTCATAGATAAAATAAACATAGATGGATATTTGAATTAAAAATGAAAATTCGCTATTGTAAATTTAATTATTTTTAACTTGTTAAATTATTAACTTTCCTAGACGCTTTCAGGTTTGATGGCCACATTCAAGATTTCAAGACTGGACATTCTGTTACAAGTTTACTGGTGACTGTCTACTCACTAGGGTCGATCGCTCACGTTACAGAAGATGAAGTCTGGACCAGGGCTGCTGCAATGGCTAAAGAACCACAGCCACATCCCAAATCCAACACTTGTCTACCTCGAACCAACTGGGGTTGTCCAATAAATATCTGAAAGGGCAGGGAAACAAACTCAGATATGTTCCTTTTGATACAGTCTTTAGTTTGACGACAGAATGTGCCTTGTGAAAACTCAGTACAGTGACTCTTCAAAGGTCAGATACGGAAATACAAATACAATGAGGATATAAGAAATATTCAAGTTTTGTTACAGAGTGTAAAGGAGCAATACTACTTGTATTAGCTTACCCAAAGAAACTTCCAGTAGTCCAACTTTGCTGGCTATTGAACTTGACCAACATTTTACAAACAGAACATTTAAGGCCAAATTTCATGAAAATTGGACCAAAATGTGTTCTATAGAGCTTATGCATAGAGATCAAAGTATATATATAAAGTTTGTATATAGTTTTTTGAAAATGCTCAAAAGTGTGCTGGGGGTTGGTATTGGTCCTCATTACATGGTCTCGGGCCTTGGTCCTACCATACTGATGGCATGAACATCTAATTTTTCAAAGGAAAAATTGATTATAACTTTTTAATCCACCCTACTTTACAGTACTGGTCTGTTTTCCTAGATTTTGGTGGTGACCTATGATAAATAAAAGCATAAAATCAAGGTTCATGTTATGGAATAATTACACACAACTGTTAGTGTAATAGTCACCTGGTAAGAGCTTCCACCCGCCAATAGAAAGCCCAGAAAGGTTCTGAAATGGGCTTTCCTCCCACCTGACTTCCAGAGTCTACAGTTCGAGTCAACAGACGGCGTAAGTTCGGGCGCAAAACATGCTTAGTGACAACCTCTGTCATCTCTTCAATCGGTTTTCTCACATTTTTTGAAAAACGTATCGGGTTGAGATTTCTTGCTTTTAGAAGTTTATCCATTTGCTAAACAAATAAAAAATTATAATTGAATATTAAATTTAAGTAAATCTAGATATTTAAGCATGTGCACATAACAATTTTATTTTTTTAAGTAAACAAGTGCTGGTAAAGATTCTTATTGGCTGCAAAGCAGAACAACTGGTGATACCAAGATATTGCAGAAGAATTTAAATAAACCTGCAGAAAGAATCTTAGAGTTATTTGCAAAGCAAAGTTACACTCACCAACCCCCACATACGAAAATCATATGCTAACTAGTGCGACAACAGCAGATTTTCACAGTGGTAAACAACTTTTACCCTGTTTAATTATAAATAATATACATGAAATATGCACATTATATTTTAATGTTGGTCTGTACGATAGACTGTTGTAATTTAAAGCTTAAATATTGTTGTGGTATCTGGGCAATAACTGTATGATTTATCGGCAGGGTGGGTTAGATTTTTTTACCAAAAGCCGATATGAATAATCAGGAGAAACAGGTATTTATTGCTGATTAAAAACAAACATTTGCTGACATACTACAGCCGACACCAAGGCCTAGCGGACACCGCTTCCTCTGTAGATTGTATCAGAGTCTTTGTTATCTGGGATGCTCTCGGTGCCAATTGCCTCGAATATTTAGGATTGTACTGAACCCAATAATATTGAGAGCTTCTTGTATTTTCAATAGGTTAGGAAATTTGTTTGTAAAACTTTTAAGAGTTTCAGTTGAGTAAGTTACAATGAACTGTATTCATTCTATTATCCAGGGTTAATAAAAGGATTTATTTACCTTGTTTAAATTAACCTCAACGTTTATGATAGTTAACTGTGCTATCAAATATCGTCAGACATCTGCTAAATTATTGTTCAGAAAGGTCAAGCCTATTATTCGCAATCAAGAAGCGGGATAACATAAATAAATTGTTTGTCAAAATATACACAAAAATATTGTTTTTGACATAAAAGATAGATTTACTGCCACTATTCGGACTCAAGTAACGAAAACATCAACGATGTACAACGAACATAATGTTTTATTAGTTGATTCGATGCAAACAATTTACTCAACACCAATATTCAAACTCAAATAAAAAATAAAGTAGTAAAATTGTTTTGGTAACATAATTATTATTATACACATTAAACAAGAAGGTAAACAACAATCATATTTGGTTAGGCCTGGTTCATACGGTGAGTCGGTGACAGAGCAGTGGCCAATGTGCCAAAAAGTTAACTGTCATACTGACTTGTCATCGTGTGAAACGCTCCTAAGATGTAGCCGAGAACCAAATTGACCATAGATAAAATTAATACGTCTGCTAAACCGGTACCGGCCGGCAATACCATATAAAACTACAGTAGCGCCGTAATATAATAGCAATATTAAGGTTACATTATGAGGTAGTTCATCGATGTCGTGTGTTTCCAGCGTACTTTGAGATCGTGGTCTTGAACATATGTTTACTCACATAAGCTGGCTGGCCCCTGCCACCATGGTCCACAACCTTTGGGGGGAGGGATGTTCGCCGCAATGAACCGCACAAAACTCAATGACGGAAGTACTAAATAACTATACTATAGATAGAAGGTTCGGATGGTGTAGTGGTAAATAACAGGATTCAATCCCGGTCGGTCTATACAAATGTATTCAATAAAATTATGTTATTTAGAATAGATAATTTTAAGGAATGTCGCATTAACCTTAGCTTTTGAGTACACACGTATTTTCTGTCGAATGTAACTTAAATTCCCATTTCAATCTAATTCCACGTCTAAAATCCGTTCACTCAAAAATTAAGTGTGATATGACATTTGATGTAGGCTATAACATTTGACCAAAATGTACTAATATCAGTATAATAATGGTTTTGGAACTTCTCCGTATTTGTCTGGTTGAGCTATGAGAAGTTCGTTTCGTGATGAGCGGCAAAACTATTCATTTTTCATATAAAAAGCGAGATAAAAGGAATTCTTTCGAAAGAGTTATTCTTGTAGAGTGTTCGTTTTACTACAATATGGAGTTTATTTCAGTCTTCTATGTATTACCTTTGATGAGTTATGCAGCAATGCACTCTTCCTCAATCAGTGTTGGCTGTTGATTTTCCCAACCCCCATGTTGTCGACCTGGGAAGGTAACCCATGTTGTCGATCATCTGTTCAACTTAAATTATGCTCAACCCTCGACGTTTGTGTCCTGAGGTAACAACATCAGGACCACAGGCAGTATAGAAATTCCAACCGGGATAGAGCGACTCGTGTTTGTCTTGAGGACCCGGCAAGGTGGCGGTGCCCACAATATTTGGGGCGTTCAAATTTTTATAGAGAGAGGGGGGTAAAGACTTTGAAATAAAACTCAGAACACAAAGGGCATATTTTGATTTTATTGATTAATTATGGAAAGGGTTCAACATATATGTCAAGCAAGCGTGAGTATGCTCAAGCCCCCTCGAAAACAATTCCCACGTTTGTGCTCTTTTATCTAAGAGTTGAGCATTGATTATTTGTATTAGTTGTGAGGGTCAAGGTGCCTGGATTAAGGCAGGACAATACCGATTTAAACGAACTGAAAAGAACGCTCAGGACCACAGGTATAATTTTAAAACAGTATAGAAATCTGTTAACACTAAGCCAACTTTATAACTCTTTCGTTATTTAGGAAATTTCAAAAAATCTAGCCCCAGATTCCCTTTGGGGCGGGATGATCTTGTAGGAGCGTTGGTTGTAATGTTTGTAGGGTGAACCATGGTGGGGTGAACTGTGCACGAGTCAGAGGTGGTAGTAACCAAGAAATGTCATATTATCTGATTCATGACATAATGACGACTACATTATAACAATAATTAAAAAATCACATACAACTTCATTTGTCACCAATTTATATTATGGGTGTACTTTATTACATGAGTTACAACAAACCAACATTAGTTTGATTTGGTCAAACGGAATCTATACATATTGTGGAGAAATAAATTAATTCTGATATTAATTAATATAGAGTTCACTTATTAACTTTGATAGTAAATAAATTTTGTTTATAAATAAATAAATGTTTTCTTATTTTAAACCCTCAGTTTTATATACAGTATACTAAAATCAACATTACAAATTTAAATAACTAAAACACTCTTAATGTTTGCTAATTAACAGTTACTTTATAATACATATTAATAATTAAAAAAGATTATCTGATTATGTGGCCAGTTTCATTCTTCCGATCTGTCTGCAACCACTAATCTGCGGCCCGTAACTGAAACCAGCTGATCGATGGTGAGTCATTGTCGTTATCATTTTATCAATATTATCCTTGACAAGTAAAATGTGCGGTATTACGTAGTGCGGGAGTGTTTTGTGCAAAAGTGCGATATGTGTCATGTGTAATATGATTTATTTGGATATTGGGTAAGTGTTTAATTTGTTAGTAAGTTCTAATATAATAATGTTATCTCTAGCCTTGGTGGCTGATCGATATTCACGAGATTCGCTGTTGATTGAACGGTGCATAAATTAATTTACATTCTGTCGTGAAATCATGCTGGCTTTTATTGTTCTGTAATTAATTACGGTAAGCTAAGTAAGTTATTGTCACCTTTCGATAAAAGAATCGCTGTGCACCTAAATTTTGACATTTATTGTGCTGGTAAAATCAACCTGTTCACATATTATCCACAGTTGATGAAATAACTGTACAGCCTATTTATTTGCTACAGATTTTAGTGTTTATATTTATTGTTATTGAATCCGACTTAAATTTGTTGTTTGAGTTATTACGCGTACATAACATTATACCAGCTCTTTTGATCTAGGCTACATAACCTTTAACAGCTAACTATAATCATATTACTATTATAGTTTGGTAAGACATACGTTATACAATACTATACTTGACTGGGACTCGTGGCGTGGTCCTGTAATCCAGCTTCATGGAGGTCAGGTTTTGAGGATGATATAGGTCTAAAGCGGCTCAGATAGTCTCAGTGATCATCTGATGATACCCGCATCAACTCCCACAACCGTTTAGACATATCAGACCATCACCTTCTTGGTTCGGAAGTCACGTTAAGCCGTTGGTCCATGTATTTCCATTGGTAATTGGGCTATTAATTAATGACCCATTCTAAGGAAGAGTCGGCCTTAGTTTGTAACAAGACTACACCTCATAACTCATTACTACCACTCATCACACTCATCCTTCACCACATATTTGCCTTAAAATACCCTCATGAGAGTGGTCGGCATCTCAAATAGTGATTTAGTGAATCATAATCAGCGCAGTAGGTTTAACAAATTTCTATTTAACACAGAAGGGTAACATTATGACAAATAAACAATTCCGTTAGCACTCTTGCACTGCCAGAGCTATGCTAACTAGCCTTGACGAGACAACCTTATTTCATATAAGCCTATAGGTTCAATTACCAAATAAACTGTGGCCTTTGACTTGCCACTTGAAACAATTTAACTGACAATTTCGTTTACTTGGGCTACCGAATATACTATCGTTAACCTTAAAAAGTACTTTTGTAATTATTTAGCTTAGGCATAATATACGTGTTAAATTGTATGCAATCAGCTTGTTGCAGAAAGAGGTCGGAGGCAGGGGCGCAGTCAAATGCATTATATATTAGAAAAAATGCTGAGAACGTGTTCTGTATGGGTTAGGTTTGGTTTCGTGGTACCGGGTCGGGTCTTACCGTGCTGACGGCATACATATTTCATTCGCTCAAGAGTAGGCTACAACTCAGAACAAAACTTACGTTTCGACGTCGAGCCGCAGAGGCTTTATTTTAGGTTAAGTGAAACATAATGATATCGCTCTGTGTATAATTAAATAGCCCACAACATAGTATCTTTGACAAGTCTCGAACTCTTCACAGATTTTAAAGAACTAGAACAACAAGTAGCCATGCGAAAGCGTACCAGCGTTTATAGTACTCGCGTAGAATGTTGTAGGATATATTTACAGTGCAGTGAACATTTCAGTTGCACCAAAGATAATGTTATGGTAAGCAGATTGCACGTATAGATGCCACATGGTTGAGACAGCAAAATCAACATAGTTCGGAAGCCTAAGCACAGATAGCGCTGCTGTCTCTCGCCGTCTTTCTTCCCTCTCGGCTCCACATCCTCGAGTTTGTCCGATGTCGACCAATCGTGCTATTTTCGAGAAAACACGAATTTGCGCATGCCGGTGGCTCTATTTGAGACTTACTCTAAAGAATTACCTTGCAGAACTTGAGCTGCTGCAACTATGTTGATTTTCCTGCCTCAGCCATCCGGCACCTTTGCCCTATCAACATTATCTGTGGTTGTACCCATACGAAATACTAATTTCCCACCAGTTAAAAGGTAAAATGTTCAGGTTGTGAATAAACTAAAGTATAACAATAACTTACACAAAGCTAAGGGTAATAAAAAGGTAAAGTTTGTCTTGTTTAATGAGGCGAAGTTAGGACTACAAAGTCCTCTCTACCACTCAACCTCGACCTTTACCTAGCGTCACCGTATATTCACATTACACATTGTAAGAGGTGACTGCAGGGATCGAACCCGCGCCACCGGAGTGATGAGCTCCGGAGTCGTGCGCGATACCAATCCGCCACGGATCCGCTTATACTGTGTGTTAAGGTAAACTTCTACTCATTTATACTCTCTTCATGTATTGTACTTTATATGTAAATATTCGAAAACTAATAACAAATACGATAATGTCACGCAAACTAGCAAAACCATGTTATTCCCCACCTCCAACTAGGAAAGGTTAATTTTAATACCTCAATTAACTAAGGCATAAAGTTAATCTGTTTAAAAACAAGTGATATAATTCCTGCACAAATTTCCGTACTATCAAAACTACTTCCACTTGCTTATTGTGTTCCAACAAAGATAGAAATACTTCAACATTATATTCAACCTTGAAAAAATACAATTGAGCTTTAACCTTTTTGCGTCAAAGCCAGAGGAGGCCCCATTAAAAGAAAATCCCTCTTTCGAGAGAAAGACAATTTTAATACAAGTGTAACGACGTAAATAAACATTTTTTATCTCAACTAGGTTTTTGTAATACCATTTAAAGATTACAAGAAATCAGGTTTAAAATGCTACATTTTACATCCAATTATTTTGTAATGACAATTTTTCTTAAATTGTCTATGGATTATGTTATAGGGTTGTAGTTTCCCTCAAACAAATGTCAGATGAAATTTGTCATAAAAAATTGTATGTAAAATGTGGTATTTAAAGCTGATTTCTTGCAATCTTTAAATAAATATTACAAAAAATCAAGTCAAGATAAAAAATGTTTTGCGTCTTTTAATTTGTATTAAAATTCCCTTTATTTTGAGATGCCACAAAGGGAGGGGGTTTGCATTTAAAAATTTTGGGGTCCTCCTCTCCCCGACTTTTGGTTGGGGGTTGAGTGACGCAAATTACGCCAAAACAAACTTCAGAATCCTACAAAACATCCCCTAAAGATTTAAAAAAAATATTTCCATTTCAAAAGTTAAAGAGGGGGGGGGCATTTAAAACTCACCCTGTATGTGGATTTAATTTATCCTGTAACGTCAAAGAAACAAATTCAATGTGATAGCAGCAGAGGATTGTGTTGGTGCAAACAATGTGTTTGTTGCGCGGCCCCGGGTCTCACAAAGCCAGTTTCAGTTTGGCTTGGCGTGTTACAAAACCAATAAGTGTGAGCCAATCAGACAACATCTGTGTGAGTCCGGACACATTCAACACACATTGTTCTATCTGACCTCACACTAGACACACTAGTCTGCTAGTGTGCCTTGCTTGTACTCGTATACACTCAGTGGTAAAGCGTCATTGTCTTGCGTTTTAAGACGTACTGTAAGATTATATTGCACTATGTATTATTAAACTATTCTTTAAATCAATCAATTATCACTATCACGATTTGAGATGCCGACCACTCTCATGAGGGTATTTTAAGGCAAATATGTGGTGAAGGATGAGTGTGATGAGTGGTAGTAATGAGTTATGAGGTGTAGTCTTGTTACAAACTAAGGCCGACTCTTCCTTAGAATGGGTCATTAATTAATAGCCCAATGACCAATGGAAATACAAGGACCAAAGGCTTAACGTGACTTCCGAACCACGCAGGTGATGGTATGATATGTCTAAACGATAGTGGGAGTTGATGCGGGTATCATCAGATGATCACTGAGACTATCTGAGCCGCTTTAGACCTATATAATCCTCAAAACCTGACCTCTATGAAGCTGGATTACAGGACCACGCCACGAGTACCAGTCAATACAAAGCCTAGCACTAAACCTAAAGTACAAACAAAATAAAATGAACGAAAACGTACCCTACCAGCAATCTTATCTCGGCTCGTTCAAAGGCCATGTAGCCGATGCCCATGCAAACACCAAACACACCCAACACCTGTCTACCACCTTCCAAGACCACTCTGCCTCCCATCCCATGACCTTAACACTACTTATACAGGGTGTTATTATACAAATGTGTAGCGCAAAATGCAGAACCAGATTCTGCAAAATAAGTCGAAAATGTCAAGTGAATTTTTTATTTCGGCTTAGTTTAGCCTTAATCCGCCATTTGGAAAATATTTGAAAATAACTAACAACTCAAAAACCTATGAGATATTGATGTGAAACTTGATATAAACCTTAATCGTTTTCCTAAAAACATTTTTCCAAAAATATTATTTATCTTAATTATTGATTTCAAAATAACGGTCATTTAAAAATTTCAAAGTCAAATTGAATAAAATTGAGAGTTTTACTTTGAAATTTTAAAATGGCCGCCAATTTGAAGTTTGATAAGTTAGACAAAATAATTTCTAAAATGTTATTAGGAAAACAATTAAGGTTTATACCAAGTTTCACAAAAATATTTCAAAATGTTTTGAATTAATAGGTATTTCAAAAGTGTACAAAATGGTGGATTACGGCTAAACTATGCCGAAATCAAAACAAAGTTACTGGCCATTTTCGACTTACTTTTGTAGTTAGAATCTGGTTCTGCACATTTTGTGACACCCTGTATATTGGTGAACTAAGCCTTGAGACATCTAGACAAGGCTGGCTTAGAACACCAAACTATTTCAAACATCTAGCACTGCTACAAGGTTCCACACGCTATCTTTTTACAATATACGATTGTATATACCTGTTTTTAAATGTAAAAATACAATTTAGGTTATAAATTAAAAATCTATTTCAAATCATCATTAAAAGGCCTGGCACAAATGATGTAGGTGAATTTTCTTTCTGTACCGCCTTACTAATTCTTTTGAAGTAAATAACTTCTTGCCTTTGCACCGTCTGTCTTTTCTATTAGCCGCGTCTCTATTTCGTGAAGCCACTCTCTTCCCTCTTACACATGACTCACTGCAGTTTCCACAGCCACAACGAAATCCATGCCATTTTTTTTATCCTTGAGTATTTTCGATGCTTCCTTTGAACTATTGCCTCTGCTGCTGCTCCAGCAAGATGACCATTTTGCTGTACGTAACTCTTGGCATAGGTGTCAGCACATGGTCCCAGACTAAACGTCTCCCTAGCTTCCAGGGAATAACTGGCAGGCCTTTTCCCGTCAGTTGTGCTGGAACGTTCTATCCAATCCAACAGGCTCCAATTGTGCTGGAACGTCTGCACTAATCAATGCTTTCATAACAATGGTAGTTGGCTCTTGCGTGTCTAAAATATCTGCATAAAATAATATTCTGCATGTTTTGAAGATGAAAGAGGATGAATATCTTTCTTGACGATGGTTGCTCCACATATACCTATATCAGAATCCTCGACACAGTTCACAGCCCAAGCTAAGTTCTATGGCAACTTGTAAACTCCGGTCATTAAAGAATGACCAACGTTCTTTTACGGAAAGGTTTGCAACCATGCTCCAGCTTGTCGGTTCTTGAGAGCGTTTAGTCTAGTAGTTGTAATTCGCTTTCTCTTCTTGATTACAATTTTATCCCATTAATTGTATATATACAATTTTATTTTAATAACTAATTAAATGCCGTAATAAAAATTTAAGTAATAGTTAAAAGTTTAAGACAAAAAAGCTAGGGCAAGAACACATTTTCCAATCAGGGTACACCTTTGAAGAATTAAGTAACTAGTTCAGTCTTTTGATTGCATCTTTGACAGACGAAACGATGAACTGATTAGTTACAATAATAACACAACATTTTAGTATTTTGTAATGAATACCTCAACGAAATAAGTCCTAGCTTTGCTCGTGTTACTACCAAAGCTAAGAACGAGTACCGGTTAAGGGTCCGCCCCAGTAGTCACCACAGAGAAAGGCTGAATTCGTCCGCACAAGGAACACAAGACAGCGCGTACGTAACAACTGGCTGTAAACAACGGGTCTTATTTTTACTGATGCCACCCAACTGTGAAACCTAGCGCTTGCAAGGGTTTCGTAGAAAGTAGATAGTGCTCTGTTATGAAGTTTAAATTCGGATATGTTAATTTTTATGGAAAAGAAAGAGTTTATCCGTGTTTACCTGTTTTCAGTTTTCATAAACCTAGCTTCTAAATAAAGTCTGAAAACACTTCTAACTTTAACCACTAATTGCATAAAACCATATTGAATAATGAAAAACAGGCATACCTAGATAATATGTGTATCTGTCATTCAAGAGTTATTTTGTCAAACTAGCATTGATAATAACGTCTCATTTTATTTCACTCATACCTATGCTACAACGCTCTTCCAAGCTAGTAGAAGGAATGAGTGAACTGTGGACTCCAGGTTCACCTTAAGCTAATGGATGATTAACTGTAGGCCTTAGTAACCGTACCCTAGGGAGACATTTGCTAGCCAAGGGATAATATACAGGGTGGCTATCATATCACTAGCCATAGGGATTCCGATGTTATCCTGTGCCACATGTCTGAGCAGCACGTAAAACTTGGTACAAAATCAAACTTTGGCATCCTTATACTAAATAAGTTTTGTCATTCAGCTCCGAAAACAGCTGCTTTAGACCATGCATTGACAGTGCTAAAGTGTCACTTATTAACCCAGGTAAATAAAGGATTGTTTTGATGATATTTTTCCCTAGGGAGATAAAGATCATTTTTAATGATCTTTTCGTGGCATGGACATCAGCTGGTCCAATGGTTTTGTTGAAATTGAATGAATTGTTCGGTTATTGTTCATAGTCGATACAACGACTAAACTGTGAATATCAATCTAAATCGCAGGTAATTTAACTTTAGATTGAGTGCGATGTGTCGATTTAATTCAAAACCATATATTTACACTGCTGAGTTCAAAACAATGTTTACACAATGAAAAGTATCTGTAGCGTTTGACATCATACGAGAATATTTTAAAACAGCTTTTTACGGACATGAACTAACTAACCATTTTAACTACTCCTTTATTTGCATCATGACAAAAGTATCGTTCATCACTCGTCCCTAAAGTCTTTTGACCCTCGGTCATTTAACGTCTCGACTGCTCCTCGGACGTTAAATTGACCTCGTGTCGAAAAGTGTCACTTTAGGACCTAGTGATGAAAATACTATTACTTGATATTCATTCTGACAATTTTAGGCAAATGCGTAACGGCTCAGATATTCATATATGACTCGTCCTATGACATGTCAAATGTAATCTACAATGACACATAAATTGAACACCACCAGTGCTAAAATGTAACTAAATAAAACTTTCACCGTAAACAGTAAATAAAGTATATGTCTAATCACGAAGTTAAAGACAACCAGTGCCACTGAAAATACCAAATAAGCCCACTATTACATTATTCCCTAGGTATACTAGGTCTCAAAAAAAGATCATTTAAGATCATAAGCCGAACTTTACTTACGTGATAAAGTAAAACGGTTCTGTACAAGCTAAGATATTAATATAATTCAATTATACAAATTATTTTGTTGCACACCTTGTGATATTGTATTCAATAAATAATACGGTACATACTAAGTTTCTCTCAATGCGAGTGCTAAAGGGTGAGTAGTAGTTCAAATACACTACATTCTTTTAAAAATTAAAGATATTAGAAAATGATTCTTGAACATTATAATACCGATTCCACGTTATCCAATTACGAGACGGACACTGTTGTTGTTTTGATGGGATTTCGCGCGAATATGTCCTTTGAGCCTTAAGCCTTACTGCAGGCTCAAACAGTGTTTGAATAACGAATCTTCTAAGCCTTCAGTAGCCTTTGAGCCACGCTTCAAAACATCCAGGGCTTAATCATCTCTTGAAACATTCAAAACACATTAGAATTATTTATGACAGTGGCACCTTTTAGAAGTATAAAAATTACTCGCGATTCTTATGTCTATTTGTCTGTATGTCTTATGTCTGTTTGTATCAGTTTGAAATTTACAGGGTGAGTTTTAAACACCCCTCCCACCTTAACTTTTGAAACAAAGGAAATATTTTTAAAAACCCTCTGGGGAATGTTTTTACTGGATTCTGAAGTTTGTTTTTACATACTTTTCGATACCCACCTCCACCCAAAAACCGGTGGGGGGGGGGTGAGTGGGGGAGGGCACTGTATAAAAAAGGGAGTTTTAATACAAATTCAACGACGCAAAGAAACACTTTTATCTTGACTAGTTTTTTTGATATCCGTTTAAATATTACAAGAAATCAGGTAAAAAATGCTTCAACTAACTTAAAAAGACTTTTACGACACATTTGTCTTTAAAATACTCTATGGGATTATGTTTTATGTGTTGTTTCCCTCAAAGGATTCAGAGGATTTCAAGAACAATTCTTCAAAAAATTTTAGTGAAATATGACCTAATTTCTTATAATTTTTAAATAAGAACTAGGCCTACACAAAAACAAGTCAAAATAAAATTTTTTTTAAATTCTAAGAAATGCATTGTTAAATTTGTATTAAAACTCTTTTTCTTATAAAGTGCCACAAGAGAAATAAGAAAAAAAATATTTTATTTTCTTGAAATAGATACAAACCACAAGGAAGTGGTTTGTATTTAAAAAATTTGGGCCCCCGGTTTTTGTATTGGGGTGGGTGACGCAAAGTACGTCAAAAAACAAGCTTCAAAACCCTTTAAAAACATTCCCTAAAGGGTATCAAAAATCTTTCTTTGTTCAAAAGTTAAGGTGGGGGAGGATATTACAACTAACCCTATATATATAAGTAAACTTGTACTAGCACAAGAACTAAATTTGTTTTAAATATATTTTTCAGCGAACTTCTGCAGGACATGGAGTTATTTACTTTCATCGCCAGATTAATGAAAACGCCCTAGAACAAAACGGTAAGAAGTTTAAGCTTCTCAACACTTCCTGACTCAATTAGCCTAACCTAACTTAACCTAACCTAACCTGACTCAATTAATATATATAATATATGAGTATATGCACTATTATTTAAGGAAATACCTCTACATAAAAGGTGGTAGTTTAGTTGATGTTGTTGAGGACACAGATGACTAAGTTGCCACTTTAGTTTAAATGTTTCAACTGGTGTTATAGAAATACAGATATAATCTCGCAAGAACCGCGCCATAATGACAGTTTTGACTTGAAGTGTAAACTAATACTCTTCAAGCTGAACGTTTTCTTTATACGAGAATATTTTCAAAACATTGGCGTTAGATAAATGGTAAAGTAAAACACCAAAACTGATTTCCCGAGAGAGGTTATAGATTTATTCCCGTCTTCGTCCCAGCCATGCATACAGTCCATTCAAATGTTTAAAACTGCTATTGCTTATAAGATACTCACAACTATGTCGCTTTTCTTAATATCATGTTCTTAGCTCTCAAGGCACTGTTATTTCTACCACTCATCACACTCATCCTTCACCACTTATTTGCCTTAAAATATCCTCATGAGAGTGGTCGACATCTCAAATAGTGATAGTGATTATTTTTCACTGTAGATATCTTCAACCTCTACAAATTCAGGGTGCGCAGTCGTGGCTGTGACCTTGAATTGTGTCCCATAAGAGCAATTTAAAAACATGCATTTTCTTAGGAAACTTCACGCATACAGTTTCCAACGGATTTTTATGAAGTTAATTTGGTTTTAAGGTGTTTTAAATGTTTTATCGGCTCTGCTGAGCCAAATGTCTATTTTCTCACTCATGAAACCGTGACATACATCCAAAAAGTGATGAAATTTTGTATTTGAATTGCTTGTTTTGCTATTAAACTAATAACATTGACAAAAAAGGCCAGCGGATTCACTGCAGTAGACAGTTATCTTTAAAATAAACCCTGTTTCAAAACGATCTGATGAAAATGGCAGGCGTGAAGCGTCTCAAGAAATTGCTTGTTTTACTTTTTCTTATGGGACAAAACAAAATGGCCGACAAGTACTGTGCACTATTAAAGCAGCATCGTAAAGTTAAGAGTCGTAAAGAGTCAAAATACCCTTACTATTGAGAGACCTTATTGGGATTCCAATTTCATATACAACTAAATTTTATGATTATATTTTTTACAGTTTTATACTACTATTTTACACTTCTATTTTATAAATTATCGTCCAATATTTAACTTTACAAAAATACTTAAAATGTTACGTCTTGGATGTTGTTCAATTTAAGTGTGCTTAGTATCTGTCGGCCATTTTGTGTTTTGTCCCATAAGAACTATGTAAAAACAGGCGTTTTCTTGAGACCCTTCATGCCTGCAATTTCCATCAGATCTTTTGGAATAGCTTTTATTTGAAAGATGACAATGTAATGCAGTGACTCCGTTGATCACATTATTGAAATTTTATTGGTAAAAACAAAAAATTCAAATACAAAGTGTCTTCAATATTTGGACTTTTTCACGGTTTTATAAAAGATAAAATGAAAATTCGGCTCAGCAGAGTCACTAAAACAGTTAATGCACTTTTAAACAAAGTTCATTTAATCACAATTGGATAAAAATGTAGGCGTAAAGTGTTTCAAGAAAATGCGTGTTTTTAAATTGCTTTTATGGGACGAAATTTAAGGTCACAACCAATACTGCGCACTCTTAAGAAAACAACCCAAACAACTTCAAAATAAAAGTTCGGGCTTGATTTAAATTGGTTCAACCACAGCCAAACAAGCGGTTTTACGGTGGTTATTATTTCGATAGTAAGTTCGATAAACCATTTCAAGTCAACTCAAATAAATACTAAACTGTAGGAAACTCAATAGTCTCGCTAAGTTGGGGCATGAAATGATCCGCAACCGCAGTGATTGGTGGTTAAGCATTACGAAGTAAGTTTTGACGAGGCAACTTTTAAACCGTTGCTTTTAAACTTTTAGAGACCACTTATACTTTTATGCTCGCCTTCATGCTCAAGATTTACCGAGATTAAATGCACACTTTACCCCCGGAGTTAAAACCCTTGCAGTTTTTTTACTCGTTCCTGTAATCACAAGTACACAAGACATTTCTGCCGGGTATTGAGGTCTTGTTTTGAAATAGTAATTACTAAGTTCAAGTTCATAAGATTACATTACACCACAAGTAGGCTACAAATACAAAATCATGTTCAAATACAAAATACATACAAATGTTGGAGTCGGTGCTGTTTCTTCTTTGTTAATATTGCTTCAACAGCACCGACTACTATATTTTTTTAACGTCACTAAAGCCTATAACAACTCCTACATTTTGGTTCACAATATGGCAAATATTGTTTGCCTATGATGGTATTATAATATGTAATAGCATATTAATATATTTAATATTAGTTACCATGAAATGAGTACAGGTGTAATATTTTACTGTACCGTAATGGATAAATTATAGTCTGTACGCGTAAAACATCAGACACTCATTGTTTATAAATGTAGCATGTAAAGCAATACAAAATTGCATTACCCAATTATTTTAAACTTTTTTTATTATTTTACTGTAGGGTTGTTTTGAAGTCGGTTCAATTTTTTGTTAAAAGTTTTATTGGTACAATTTGATGATAATTAACAGTGATAAACACTTCAGTTGACTCTTCCTGTCATCAATCTTCAATGAAAAAGAACATTGTGAGTACCAAGAAAGTATTAATAAATTTACTCTTTTAAATTGTTTTATATTGATTTGATTTTCTTATTTTAGTAGAACCCTCAGTGATGACATAAATGTTTTTCAACATATTAGCTCTTCAGTACAGGGTGACACACGGGAACTCATTTATTAGCCCAGTCCGGTTGTGGTGGGGGTGAAGAACGACGTCTATGAATCAATACGACGCCATTTTAGTTCATGGAAAGTGAAATCGCATGTGGACGTTGTGAAGAAATATTTCATGAGGCAATTTTCATTTGAATGGGACTTACCAAGAAAGTATTAATAAATTTACTCTTTTAATATTGTTTTATTTATTTGTGATTTTGATTTTCTTATCCCATGCGACTATTAGAAGTCCCAGAACTCCTTGTTAGAACCCTTGCTTTATTAGGTTTAAGGTCCTATACGACATAAATGATTTTCAGTTTTTCAACATATTAGCTCTTAACTTATTGACCGTGTACTAGAACATTTTGTTGTGAATGGGTAACTGAAAGCACTTCAAAATAGCATCCTTAGGTTAATTATTTAGCAAAGTAGAAAACTGACGGTGGTTACAACTAATGGAATATTTTTGGTTTGAAAAGAAATAGTCCTAATTGTACGCTAAATATGTATGTGTGTATTTGTACGCTAACAATTTTGTTATGGTAGGATTTTAATGAAAACTAAACTGAAACCGTAGGCTTTATATTTTTTCTGCTGACATTCTTAAAGCTGGTAAAGTTCTGGACTGTGAACAGATGGGGCTATGGACTTCCGGTTTCAATATGTGCACAGTGTCTGATATTATTATTACTCCGACTAAAACTAAGAAACGTCGCGTCAACCTTGTATGCGTGACTTGTAGTGCCACTAGAAAGGTTAGCATTTCGTCAAATAACGTTTTCATGACATGAAGTTTTATATTGAATGCGAAAGAGTTATAAGGTCGTTAAAAAAGTCGAGTTTTTATATTCGATTTAGAAGTATTTTTTTTAAAAAATACCACAGTTTAATAAGGTTTTCTGGAAATAAAATAAAGTTCCGAATTGCCCTGAAGACTACATTAACCTTAAAACTGTTTGTGGACAAAATCATATAACATTTTAATGCCCTTACCAAAGTTAGTTGCTAGAAAACAAGCAATACGCGAAGTTTCGATGCTGATGGTGTAAACCGGACCTAAGGAAGAACTGCAGCGTTTTCCATACTACAACCCTCTGTGGCGTTGAGAGGTAGTGGTATTTACTTTGAATGATGGCAGTTCATGAAGTGCTGAAGTGTCTGGCCAGAGTCCAGTAGAGATGAAGCTGAGAATGCTGGAACAGTGCCAGAAACATGATAAACCTTAGCCAGAGGCGAGTTGTCTCATGATTTAAGATGGGTTTTTAATACACGTGGCTCGAAACGTAATGTCTGAATGTAAGTCAGTGTAATCCTCTCTTTCTTATTACTTTGAAGTCCGTATGTGAATGGTTCAGTATTGATCATATTTATTTCCTTAGCAATTTTCTTTCTTTTTTATGTGTATTTTATCTAAACCCATTTTTCTATTGATAACTAGGTTTCTGTCACAAACAGACGTTCTGGTTTGATTATTAGGGCGTAGTGAGCATTTAGTACTTAGAGATAGATTTACCTTTATAAGGGCCAGTTTCCCCAACGTCAGTTAACTGACATTGGCAGTTTAGGCCACGGTTTAACCCGAGCAGGTATTTCTCCATAGGTTATACCGTCAATTTGGTCCGAATAAACTAACTGACCTTCGTAGGTGGTTTAAGCGTTAGAAAATCGTTAAGCAAGTGTCTAGCGCCCTAGCCCATTAGTGTCCGCGTTTCATACAAATACAGAAAGGTAAATTGGAATAATTTAGAAATTACAATTAAGCAAAATAGGTCTATCTTCTTCACATTGGGGAATTAATAAACATAACTTCAAATCTAATACAACAAACGTGTTTTCTTGTTTCTACCGAAATCAAACAGAAAACAGATAAACAGGTTAGCCAACTCATTGATGCGAGGTTTAATCTATGCTATGCCTGCCAAAAGGTTGGGGAAATACATAGGAGTTTAAAGCAGAGGTATAAATTTGTGCTCGGCACAAAATAAACCAGCACAACGAGAATTTTAGGAAACCGGCCAAGGTATTCTTCAGGCTTTACCGTGTTCATTATGAAAAGGCGTATACCGACACTATTTCAAAACAAGACCTCAGTACCTGGTAGAAATGTCTTGTGTACTTGTGACTACAGGAACGAGTAAAAAAACTGCAAGATTTAAACTTCAGGGGGTAAAGTGTGCATTTAATCTCGGTAAATCTTGAGCATGAAGGCGAGCATAAAAGTATAAGTGGTCTCTAAAAGTTTAAAAGCAACGGTTTAAAAGTTGCCTCGTCAAAACTTACTTCGTAATGCTTAACCGCCAATCACTGCGGTTGCGGATCATTTCATGCCTCAACTTAGCGAGACTATTGAGTTTCCTACAGTTTAGTATTTATTTAAAACATTTCATGGAAGCCATTTTGTAGAAAATTTAATTTTAATTAGTCTTGTATCTTTATTATTTTTATAGCCTTCTAAGTGATAGCCTATACCACTAAACGCAGGAGTACACGTTTCGGCATGAAACTGACATTTTATTCTTGTTTACAGAACCTATAAAGAGTTTTAAAGGTTGTAAAATACGTTTTTGTTGAGAACGTAGCTATGCACAGAATATTATCACTACCGGGTTTACATACAGCTATCAATTTTATATGAAGGGCTAAAATAAAATTACATGTTTTTTAGCGAGAAGGAGACCATAGCTCGGTAAATATGAGTTAAAGACAATTAAACTTGACCCTCACTTGGAACTTTGATCAGATGTATAGTTTGGTGTTTAAACTCTATAAATACAAAACTTAGAGTATTTTTAGAAGAAAATAGCTGTTTATCTCGGCAACACTCAAATATTTAAATGATATAAGGCTACCATCTTGTTGGAAATTTAATTATTGAAATTGCAATTGAAGTCCTATTTTAGTTCGAAACAGTATTTTTACCATGCAAAATACGCAACAAATACACGAGTTTTGAAAACTTTTGAGGTTTTTACTTTTTTTATATTGAAATATTAGTCCGATCAAAAAGATATTTAAATGGGACCACTATGGAGTTAAGATCTACCAATCAACGCAAACTGGGTGTAAAACGATGGCCGCGTTCAAAAGTAATTCGTGAACAGACATAAAAAATAAAAATCACCCAAGGTCAACTTGTATAACCTCCTCGTTTCTCGGAAGTCCGTTAAAAAGTGGACATTTTCTTAGGCACGATCACAGCGCCATGAGTTCAACGCAGGGGCTTCCAGGCCGACACGCAGCTAAGCACTTAAGAGTGATCACTCGCAATAAATCAATAAATTAACAATAAATCCAAAAACTTGCTCTTTTTAATGTATGAGTGCTAATCTTGAAATGATACAATGCGCAACCACTCAGTTGCCTCCAATCTACATCTCTGAATCATACAATTTCCATGTACATGGACACAGTGAGCGCTTTATTTTAATACACAGATTAAATCAGAAAACTGGAATTCTCCCTGGACTTGCGAAGGGAAGTTCAACTGGCAACTTCAAACTTTGGAAGAGGGTTCGCCCAAACTTTAGAGTGCCCTAAATATTTATTTGGGACGGTTAAGTATTTTTATTATTTTGTTTTACTACCTGCTTTAAATTTGAGTAAACGGAATTTAGATTATTATACCTTGTACGTGTTGACAGTGTCGAGTTTATTTTAATGCAGAGTGTCTGAAAAAAATGTATACAATTTTAATTGTATGTGGCTAACTGAAAATAAAACCTATATTTTTGTAAATTACACCAACTGAAAATTTAAAACATCTGTCTTTTCCATTCTGAAAGTTCCGTTGTATTTTGATTAAAAGTTCTTTCAATGACAACACTTTGGACACTGTACAATCAGTTTGCCAATCTGTACCAGACCGATATGTAAATTTACGAATGTTGATGATCTTTATTATGAACATTAATAAGTTTGAGCTACAAAACACCATTTAGCCTTATCGTTAATCCAAATGTATATTTAATAGAATACATACGTAATTAATATTGCGTAATCATATTTTGAGGCGCTCTGTATATTTCGTTTTATATATAACTTGTTTGTTTTCTAATACATTATTTTAAGTTACTTTTAAAAGATCTACTATGGCAGTTTTGTTTCAGTTTGACATTGTAGTGTTGGATAAGTTGTCAGTAGCACGGTTTCTGCGGTGTCGAGAATCTATTGTAGAATCGGTACAATTTCAATTGTCTAGTACCGATATTGGTATATGTTCTAAAGTCAGAACCAGCACCAGGTTGGAACCAGTATTAACTAAAGTGGGCGAAACATAATTAAGTAATTGAAAACTCAAAACTGTGGTAACTCAAAATTGAATAACAATCAAAATTTTAGGTAAGTTAAAGATAACTACTACGATGTCCCGAAGTTTAAACTATTGCGGACATTTTCCATCGTTAGTGAGCAAGATAATCACGACGTTTTGGGATCTGCAATCTGATCCCGTCCTCAGGTGAAGAGTAGCCTAACTAATAACACAGAACATTAGAAAATGAGCTAGCCTTAAGTAATCAGCGTAAGATGACCAGTCAAGCACAACCAAACACCATGTATCTGTTAAATTAAATTAAAACTTAAAAACCTAGCCTACTTTGATGTGCTTTTACCTAATGTCCATAGGAAAATGACTTATAAATCTGCATCTTTAAAACGTAAATACTTGAGTACCAGTTAAAACTCAAAATACAAGATTGTTGTTGATAGAAATCAGGTGGCATTAGTTATACAGTTTGTCCCTCCCCTAATTTCGAAAAGGAAACATTTTTTAACCCTTTGGGGAATGTTTTTATAGGAAAGTTTGTTTTGCCGTACTTTGCGTCACCCATCTTCTACCCAAAAGTGCCCCAAAACCTTTAAATACAACTCCCCCCCTTTATGGCACCTTGAAAGAATAGGAATCTTATCAAAAATTCGACGACGTAAAGAAACACTTTTTATCTCGACTCGTTCTTTTGTAGTACTCATTTAAAGAAAAATCAGGTTTCAAATGCTACATTTAACATCAAACATCTTTTATGACACATTTTTCTTTAAAATACCTTATTGGATTATGTTATAGGGTTATAATGTTTCCCTCAAAAGATTTTCAAGAAAAATTTGTCATAAATGAAATTGAAATGTGGTTATTTTTAAAGCTGATTCCTTGCAATCTAAATAAAACTTATAAAAAACGAGTCGGGATAAATAATTTTTCTTTGCGTCATTGAATTTGTATTAAAATTCCCTTTTTTGAGGTGCCACAAAAATGGGGTTTGGGTGAGGAGGGAGGGGGGTGACGCAAAGTTTGCCAAAACAAATATCAGAATCCTAAAAAACATTCCCCAAAGGGTTTTAAAACCTTTCCTTTCTCAAAAGTTATGGTGAGTTATCAAAACTCACCCTGTATAAATAAATGTATGAATATCGTAAGGCTTTTCACCTTTAAAACACAAATATTTGGATATCAGTAAGGCAATGAAAATACAATATCCTACGACAGAAATCAGGTGCAATTAGTTCTACAAATACTTTTGAAATCACCTTCTATCACAGCACATAATCCAATTGAGCCAGATGTACACAAACAGAACACCAGGATTGCAATGAAGCTAATTATTGTGGGTTCATAATGTCAATTGCTCAAAACAAACGTTACATTGAAATTTCACTGAACATTAGAGGTTATCATTATTATTAAATTATTGTGGTGTTTAGGTAACTATTATGTGGCGATTTATTAATTAACATGCCGTCGTACTGAATGTAAGGATTAAAAGCGTTTGATTGAATATTATCATTTACTTTATTTTATTAGTGGGTTTTAGTTAGAGGTTATCGAAGAATAGGAAAAGATTTTATTATTATGAAACCCACACTAAACTTTTTCCTTGCATATTTAGCAATTATCATACCGTGATTGTTCCTTCAACCCTTTGTTATTTCTTCCTGTGTTATAATGTGACCAGTATATTGAGGAAACAACTCCCACTCGTACGGTCACCATAATCTTCCTTATTGTGCGTCATTTTGTTTCTGAAGGAAATTGTCTATTATGTTTCACCATGTTTCATCACCAGCTTAATAGATTTCCAAAACGCACGCATTAATTAAGCTGTCTTCCACTCCGCTTCGCCGTGCACGTCATTTTAAAGTACTGCTCCATTGACGCAATGTAAGTCCCCGTACACTTCACAAATTAATTTCAAGTTTACGTTTGCATCCAAAATTGCAATTTACAGCTGGCGGGATCAATTGACAAAGACATCATTTACGACACAGACTGAGAGTTGATTTATTTGGGGAACAACCACATATGGCCGCGCTAGTGGGTAACTTACTTTTAGTATAATAGTCCGGTTGCTATGTGAATGGTGTAAAATACAGTATAAAAGTACGTTTAGAGGGACTTATTTGAATCAATTTGAGTGGTTGGGTGACTGCTTATTTAGAAATGGCGGGAATTCAAAATGGTGGCTGTTGAACGTCAGTGACAAGAAAAAATGGCGTAGCTTTGTTCCTTTTTTACAGATATTTTACTTTTTTGCGTGATAGTGTTTCGCTTGTGTGCACAATTCAAGGAATATCATACCACATTCACTTTATACAGGGTGTTCCCAAAACAATTTCAGTTTTTCTTAAGGTTATGGTGAAAAAGGTCTTAACATTGTCTTTGTAACATTGTTTCACGTGTATATAAATAGACCAAGCTCAGAATAATGGCAATGGTGACTTGTTTGGGAATATAACAACGTGATCTAAAGTGTTCTAAATGGGTTTCACGGCTTTGATAGGAAACCACTCACGTAACCCCTCATTTTAAAGAGATTGGAACGGAAAAACATGCATTATTAAAATATCTTGTTTATATAGTTTTTATATTTATTGTCAAAACTTCAATGAGTATATTTCTGGCTAGTGCAGAAAAAATTCAACATGGTTATATGAGTGTGATTCAGGCAGAAGGAGCATGCTGTGAGAGCTATGGAGGTTGACGCTTATACAAATTTGAACTACAGAGGTTTTGTCCTTTGATTTTAATTAATACCCTAAAGTTTGAACTATAAAGAAAAAGGTCACAATGGAGAAGGTTGCAGTGGAACAGACGTCGGCGTTACAAATAATGTAACTATGAGTTTTAAACTTTTAAAAGAAAGGCTTATTTATAAGTTAGGACGAATTGGAAACAGATTTTTGAAATGTTGTTTCGTTTTGAGAAACCCTGTTTGAAACAAGTAAAATTCAATACTTTTAGAGCTCTATACCCCTATTTAAAAGTGAAGTGTAAAACGTAGCTTTACACAACCTGGGTAATCTGTTTGACATAATGTAAACACAATGATACTCGTACATACAGGAGTTCGTGACTAGAGAACAGCTTTGATGGATTTCAAACACTTGCAAAGCCATTAGAAGGCGCTTGTTGAAAGTTGACGCGAGGTTCCTACCCCTCGCATACGTATAATGCTTTTGTGCCATAGACAATAGTTATTGGTCAGACTATATTGTGATCTTTGACGCCAGTGTTACATTCTTGTGTTGTCTCGGTTACAGAGCAATTATATCTGAGGCCGATGGCCGAAGCGAGGTTGTGAGAGTAGTGAACAGCCTTGTAAAGTTCACTAAATCACTATTTGAGATGCCGACCACTCTCATGAGGGTATTTTAAGGCAAATATGTGGTGAAGGATGAGTGTGATGAGTGGTAGTAATGAGTTATGAGGTGTAGTCTTGTTACAAACTAAGGCCGACTTTTCCTTAGAATGGGTCATTAATTAATAGGCCAATGACCAATGGAAATACAAGGACCAACGGCCTAACGTGACTTCCGAACCACGCAGGTGATGGTCTGATATATCTAAACGATGAAGGGAGTTGATGCGGGTATCATCAGATGATCACTGAGACTATCTGAGCCGCTTTAGACCTATATCATCCTCAAAACCTGACCTCCATGAAGCTGGATTACAGGACCACGCCACGAGTCTCAGCTCGAGGTAACAGATCAAGTTACATTTACAATCAAGCGCTCATCCTTTCACGCGACTCAATAAAGCTTACCCCTAGTAGCTCTACTGTGTGTGGCCACTATGCAGAACAATTAGGTTTTCTTTATTACATTTGCTCAGCTATGGGCAAAGTTTGAATTTGGTAGAACATCTGTTTCGTAACGCTAGTAGTGTTCACTGTACACATAGTTTCTGTTCTATTTTATATGATTTCATGATGATTGATCTAGTTTTAAAAATGTTTCACCCAAATAGCTCATTGAAACCCACCTTTGCGAAAGTAATATTAACGTTCGATAGTGTAATAAAATGTAAATATTTCATTAATAATACTAAAACAGTTACATTGTAGACGCATAAATATGCAGTCCACAGTCCACAGAAACCGAGTCAAAGTTTTCTCTCAAAAGAAGCAAGTAAATGTGACAAAGCTAAGAATCTCGGGAGATTCCATTCTTCTTCTGGTTTTCTTTGTCGTAAGGTTCTTTTGTAGACCTTTGGAGAATGCAACGAAGACGTAAAAGTTAAAATACCACACAAAGAAATTATGTTCTATGTTTCTTACTTTGAGTATACACTCTTGAGCCCTTTGCGGAATGTTGAAAATATCTTCTGAGCTTGCCACTACTTGAATGGAATATATGAGTGATTAACACTCTATTATACAGGGTGATTTAATAGACTCCTTACTCAAAGAACAATACGTATTCAAGCGTAATACTTTTTATATGCACAATAAAGCTTGCTGATTTACCTGATTTCTGTAGCAGTATAATATCTGACTTTAAACGAATTATTACTTTTAAACTCGAAAGAAACACCAATGATCCAATAAAAACTTTTATAGTTGGTGAGGCCTTTCGAGAACCATGTTCCCATCTTCTGACCACAACATCAACTCTAAATTATTACCTAATTAATTCCAAGTTCAAATTGAGAAACTTTTTCTCTGTTACATTCGAAAAGTATCAAAAGAGGTTTCATAAACTAGCGCTGAATGTACGCACGATCTAAAGCGACGCGGCGTCAGAACGCAACCTTGCTACAGCCGCGTACTGCGGGTTTAGTAGCGACAAAATTGCAGGCGTTCAAATTATACATGTGTGACTGCATGTTTAGAACTTTGCAATGCTGTTATAAAGCTGTTCTTTCAATCTCTAAACAGTTAAGAAGTTTAAAATAAAGGGGTTGGCCTAAAATATAGCTCTTAAAAGTGATGCCAATTGAACGTAAAAAAACTCTTTGTAACGAAGAAATGCTTTTGTCAAGCCTGTTTCGAGAACTATCCAAGAGAGATGCAATGTAAGTTGAATTTTCTTTCACTGAGTAATCAAAATATAGATAAAATGTTAGTTGGCGAATCAATACCCATAAAATATACTGATAACTATGATTACAATTAAAGTGAACTATACTTATTTTGGACGAAAATTGCTTAACCTTAAGCGTGTTAGAAAACCTCTGTGACTTGACAATCCATAGCTCGTACCAAACCGTAGTGATCCTCAATTCTAACGGTCAATGTATGTACTTTTTGGCCTTTTGCACCGGGCGTTGCCTTGGCAAGTAGTAAGGCGGACCCTTATATCGAGGAGGCTGTCACAACATTCAATAACGCTTATGAGGAGTAGAGGACCACACGATTATTCAGCCGTAAACAGCGAGGTGAATTTATAGCGAGCGTTTATGCTCTGTCAAGACTTTACTTCGTGTTCATATACGGGTTTATGTTGAATAAACCTGCTTGGATTTTGCCTTACTGCCATAATTTAACGTTTCTGCCCGAAAACTCTTTAGGTGAAACAGTTGTCTTTATTTATACAATAGAGTACTCACAGGTATGGTGATGTAATGGTTTGTAGTAGGGAAAAGGGATGGTGAATTTACCATTGAAGGTTAGGACGGAGTAGGGACGCCAAGGAAATGTTCAGTCCGTGGATACGAGAGAGATCGTTAGAACAAGGGGAATTTTATTGCTTCATACGGAAGAAACTAGACGAGGTCAATAACGTTCCAATCAAACATATAGTCTTTAGTGTATTTATAAAGGAATTGTCTTAGGCGATACATTGCGAACCAAGCTGGGAGAACAGACAGGGGGTTTCAACCCTTCCTCCTCAACCTTAAACCACTGCACATTTTAAAACGCATTTTTGGACAATGTTTGACTTGATTAAGGGCTCTCACTCAGGTTAAGGGTTTAAGGAATAGTAAAAATACAAACGAAAAGTTGTTTCCGAGCGTTTGTTTGAAACCTGCACGATTTCTTGTCCAGATTAGTAATTTCTAACTATTCACTTTGCTAGATAGGGTAAGAGAGCACTGAAACAAAATGCTTATCATAGTTTTCTAAATAACAATCAACGTCTTTTTTTATTCATCCAGTCACCAGGCGGTTTTTACATGCATCCAAAGTATATAGAGTAGCTGCTTTGATGTAAAATTCTTGAAACTCTATAATCAAAATACAGTTTTTAATGTCTAGATCATCTGAACCGTCAGTAGCCATACGTTACGTGTTGTAGACCTTAAAACTTTGTGATAACGATAAACAAATGTCGGATTAACCCTGAACCCCTCATTTTAAGAGATATAGCTTCTTCGACCTCGCCAAATATTACTTTAGAATACTCTGACATCATGCACCTAATGCAAAAAGTTACTTCTTTAAAATTTAAAGTAGAAGGGGAGATATTTTAAACCCTGTATATTATTAGGAGCAAAACAGGTTCTGAAAGCCATATTTATCGAGTAAGTTGACAAGGATACAGCTGGGTACAAGACATGTTTCAAAGTAAGTCGTAAGTTGTAGCAACAATGGTGCTTGAACTCTCTCTAATGAGACCGCAGTATTTGACTGCTCCCTTTACTAACTTAGGCCTTTCACCTCAGTCTAAGTGTTATTAGACGTTATTAACATTACACATTATTCTAGAGGTACATATACTCATAATACACTATGGAACATATGAGAGCATGTTAGGTCAAGTGTAATACATGTAGAATATAGGTGCGAACCAACCTGTACTGGTTTTCCTCTTTGGGAGGAAACATACAGGGTGTCTAAACATGTTTAGCGTGCTATGAAGAAACTGATTCTACATACAAAAGTAAGTCGAAAATGTCCAGTAATGTTTTTTTATTTCGGCTTAGTTTAGCTATAATCCACCATTTTGTAAATTGTTTGAAAATAATGAATTACTCAACAAGGTCCCCTTTGAGATATTTTCGTGAAACTTGGTATACATCTTAATTGTTTTCTTAATTAAATTTTCCAAAATAACTTGTATCAAACTTTTCACATTTCAAAATTGTGGCCATTTAAAATTTCAAAGTCAAATAGAATCAAATTGAATTTGCTTTGAAATGTTTAAATGGCCGCTATTTTGAAGTTTGATAAGTTAGATACAATTGGAAAATCTTATATATTTCAAATAGTTTTTGAATTATAAATTAATTTCAAAAAATTACAAAATGGCAGATTACGGCTAAACCAAGCTAAAATTAAAAAAAATTTTACTGGACATTTTCGACTTTCTTTTGTATTTATAATTCGGTTCTGCATAGCACGCTACACATTTTGTGACATCCTGTATACTTCAACGTCTTGCAGGATACTTAAGCCTTTTTGGAAGCTATTCCTAACATCCTAAACAACCCGGTTGATTTGTAAGGTATCTCTTCTTTTTAAAAGATAAATTGACACAATGGTCACTTCAGTTTGGCTTCAAATATACTTTTTACATTTCATTTGTTATACTGTAGGAATTTAAAGAGCAAAGTAGTACATGCGTGCTGTTGATTTAAGCACGCGTTGAAATTAGAGTAGACTATCTGAAACTAGGTAAAGTCTTGCGATATATATCTGTGATATAGATTTTTCACAGAGTCCTTGTTATCAAAGGTCTATTTAACACTCATAGTTAAAAAGGTTGGCAGGTTTCTGGAGATTTAAAATATTTATTTCAAGTTATACTGATGTGGTCAAGAGAAGGTTGACGCTAAACAGGTCTGTGCGGGGATAAAGGGATTATCCTCCCTCAAGGACCCAGACTTAGGTCCTCGGCCTTGCCTTTAAATAAACACTGGACCTTTGTCTTTAAACATAGTCTTATAAGAGTGAACACAAAATGAAGGAGTATGGAGCCTATACGGTGAACAATGTTTGTTTTGACTTGAGGAACAAATCTACCAAAGGATTCCAGTTTGTTATATAATTTTATTTTGCCGAGTGATCTTTTAAATAAAATTAGTTTTAAATTAAAATTAAATTAGATGGAATGGAAAATATTTTACTGCGTTTCAATCGGAAGACACTAATTCCATAGCAATTTTAAATATTTAACAGTAAAACGCGGATATAAGTACTTTCCAAAACGTATTTAGTTTTATTTGGTTGGTTTTATTTCATCCAACATTGATATTTGTGATTAGTATAAATATTATACGGTTTGTTGTCTTATTAGTATTATAAATTAGAGCGTAGAGGTGGATTTTATAATTTTCAAACTACGAAACATTATAAATTATGCAAATGTGATGCTGTTTGCTGTCATATTAAAACCCATCTCACTTCTTATGAAAGTTTGATGAGTAAAGTTTGCAAAAGTCAAACGAGAAAGTGTCACCTACTGTAAAGTTCCAGAGGAAACTCTAAATACTTTAGTCTGACTTTACTAAATTTTTCATCAATTACCAAATGGTCACTCGTAGACAAAATGAACGCATCACTTTGGTTTTCATAATTTTAAACATCCTTCTTTTATTTCAATATAGGAAAATGTTGGGATAAATGCATGTAAATATTTAATTTAACCAAACAGCAAGAAGGAAATATGACTGGGACTCGTGGCGTGGTCCTGTAATCCAGCCTCATGGAGGTCAGGTTTTGAGGATGATATAGGTCTAAAGCGGCTAAGATAGTCTCAGTGATTAACTGATGATACCCGCATCAACTCCCACCACCGTTTAGACATATCAGACCATCACCTGCGTGGTTCGGAAGCAACGTTAAGCCGTTGGTCCTTGTATTTCCATTGGTCATTGGGCTATTAATTAATGACCCATTCTAAGGAAGAGTCGGGCTTAGTTTGTAATAAGACTACACCTCATTACTACCACTCATCACACTCATCCTTCACCACATATTTGCCTTGAAACACCCTCATGAGAGTGGTCGGCATCTCAAATAGTGATTTAGTGATTTATGTAATTTAGTTAAACTACGAGAAAATGGATGGTACTAACCTTTGTTTATGAATTGGTTGACATTTTACCAGCGATGCGTTAGTTTTGTCCAGGGTGCATTTTACTGCAAAACAAGTACAAGGTTGCAGAGATATGACAAAACCCAAAGCAATTGATTAGTGTTCGATTTCATCCTTTTTCATTTTCTAAGTTAGTAATGTGCAAACAGTCTTATCAAAAATACAACTGATAATATTTACACCAACTTATTCTTCGTTAATGCGCGGTTTACTTTTTTCTTAAACTCAAGTTTGTGTATTATTTTTCCGGCAGAACTAACTCGTATATTTAAAGCAATATGAAAACTAAAACACGAGATGTGGCTTCATAACTCAAACAAACTAGATGCAACTTGTGTTAGTTTCATCTTCTTGAGAAAACGCAAACTTAGACTACCACAGCCAAAGCAAACCAGAAAATGGTTAGGAGGTAAGGTTGAATTATTTACTTTTGTTAACTTATACAACACGGTAAACGTATTAGAATTTAATCATGTCAGAAATGAAAATCGAAATTATAATTTTACGGTGTCAAAATTGTATGGCATTTTAATCAAAAGGAAGACAGATACACAAAAACACTGTTTTGTGTTTTTTAGTTATACTGTCAAACAACCCTCAGTTTTTAAATTTATAACAGTAATATATATGAAAAATTATAAAACCAAGTTTCTAGATCTAAATACACAATGAATTTTGGTCGCTGAAATCAATGATTTGGGCTTCTATGTTTGATGTGAGTTTACCAATACTTTCACTAATCGATTGTTGGTTCTACTCAGAAGATAGCTTCTGCATAGTTGCCGCATTCAGAATAGTTGAGAGAGTCAAAGCTCAATCTCCTAGTCCTAACTTTCGTGTTTGAAGTAGTAACTACAATGGTTCTGCCAGTTTTTAACGATTCTGTTGTTGGACGAAATCGAAATCAAAGAAGCCTATTAGGCCTAGCACAGTTTGTTAGCGAATTTTCTTTGAAAATAGAGCTATTTATTTCTCTTGCCAAATAGAACAAAACGTCGTAGGTGTGGTTTGCAGTTTTTTTGCTTCCCAACATCTCCTTAATTTAATGGCAACACTTTGTATACATATATGGATGTAATTTGGAACAAATGTTCCTTTTGCAAATCTCTAAGTTCGTTAACCAGCTTGGTCGGATCATACGTTTCAAAATGGTGGCCATTCAAAGTTTTGTTTTCCTTATAAAATTGCAGAAATACCATAAACGATCAAAAAGCTCACCTTGTTTTGTAGATATTCAATCTCCTAATTGATCGAAACAACTCCCGTTGCTCCAGAACCTACCGTTTTAAAGTAATTCCTGTTTAATTATTTAATACGAACTTCTACACTTTGACATTCGAGCACTGAGCATAAATTAAGCTGTTATATAATTTACTAGCCTATGATTCCTTGGATACAAAAAGTAAAGGAAAAGTTTGTCTGCTTTAACAAGGCTAAGGTAGGACTACAAAGCCCTCTCTACCACTCAACCTCGACCTTTACCTAGCGTTACCGTACAGTCACAATAACAAATGTAAGTGGGGACTGCGGGAATAGTGTATAAAAGAATGTTGTCTAATTTAAAATAGAAAAATGAAAACTTGTTCTGTTTGATGGGAAATTCACGAAGATTTACAGTAGCGTGGCTGCGTGTCGGCTATATTTTTAATACGTATTGATTGGATCACTAAGTAGACTACGTCTGCTCAAAACTGCGATTACGAATTTATGTTTTGAGGAAACTGTCCAAGTCGTACTGATGACGGCGTACTACGGAGTAATCTACCCAAATCTTTCTTACGAACTGACCTCGTGAGGAGGTTGCACAAATGTAGACCGCTCCAGAATCTTTATTCTTCGTAAACAAGCAGTTCGAACAATTGCTGAACTTGGCAAGAGAGAGTCGTGTAGGAAAGCATTCAAAGACCTGCAAATGTTGACCCTCTCTAGCCTAACACCTTGGAGTCGTGTCTGTTTTACATTTCAAAAAGTAGTACCACAATAGGTAGTGACATACACTCTTATGAAACTAGAGGCATAAATATTCTCACCATAAATTCCTAACTGGGTTGTTTATTAGGCATTCAAACAGGTTTTGACGATTTCTTTACCACAACTAATTTTAACCTATTTCTACATCCATTAATTCAGCGTATATGCGGTATCAAAGCGCATTAATCCACATCCACTAAACTACCTCGCTCAGTAGATATTCAAGCTTGAAGTTACAGAGTTCTCAAACTACCGTTACCACACATCAGCCCAAGTATCCTCTTGAACTTAATGTTTATAGTAGGGAAGTAAGTAAGTAATGGGTGGTTGACAAGTTGAAGTAGGCTCAGACCAACTGCAAAACGACATGACACGTCAACTATAGGGTTAATAAAACTAAAGACATACACACACGGTTCTGAACCAACGGTTTCTTCACTAACAAATTGTATAGACTTTGCTGGGAATCGAACCCGGGTGGTCTACGTACACCAGCCTGGTACGCTACTGATGCAGCCACGACCTTCTGGTGTACTGCACCACTAAAGAGACAAGTAGGTTTTTGTATTGACACGGGTAACAACGAGGCTAAATAAATACTTGAATAATCTATATACGAGTATAAAAATGAGATGGTGTGTGTCTGTTTGTCTGTCTGTACCTCTATCACGCAAATGTCACAGGACCAATTTTAATGCAATTTTACAGGAATGTGGCTTATATACCTGGCCAACACATAAACTATTAAATATTTGATAATTTTATTATTTTCAAGATTGTGGTCATTGGTAAGACCTCATTACATGTTAAAATTTACAAGCCTACTACTGTAACGTGAAATTCTAGAAAAGTGTAAAAGATATTTAGATTTTGACACCACATACGAGCTTTAAAATTTAATCTTCTACAAAAATGGTCCTGAACATTTTTGTTGTATCTTCAGGCAAACTAACAGGCAAACAAAATTGTTTTTCTAAGGATATATACAAAACTATTAATATTGACTTGAAATTTGCAATTTTCTTTAAATATACACACAGCTATGTTTACAAAGCCCCGAAGCGAAGCGCGGGTACTCTCAGCTAGTACACAATTAACATACCAAATACAAACCGGAATGAATTAAATCACAAATGTATTTAGTTTTTATGTCTTCTTAATAAAACAAAACTTAAATACGTAATCCATTCGTAATCTTAAAAGAAGTACCAGCCTGTTAAAGAATAAGACAATTTATAATTTCAATAACCTACATTTAAGCAGGCACTAACAAAAATCAGCTGATAAAACAACACATTTTGTTAGTAGCTTTCTCGTACTGTGGAATGAACTGAAGAAGTTATTACTCTGAGTAAGCCACATTCTAGAATGCTGTTGAGCTTGATATGTGCAGGATTCATGGAATAATCCTGAAACTGTCAGAATAAATCCGTTCTTATCCTGCCTTGGGAAATCCTGACTGACTCATCCCCCTACAGTCTAGTGCGCATGCTCTGATCTTGTGGACTATAGAACAGTTCACCCTTACTTGGTTCTTAGGGGCTGTTCACACTTAGCTAAGTCAAGCGACAAGATCCATCTGACGATATATTCTGCCGTGATGGGGCATCAAAACTCTGACCTTGGAAGACTCTTTCAACTGCTCTCTGAGCAATTTTCCAAATTTCAAGTTGGAATTTGAAATTGTCTTTTTAAACTGAATCTCTGACTTTGAGAGCTGAAGAGTCAAAGTATAAGTTGAACTATTACAATCTTTAATTGCTAAAACTACGACTTTGACGGATAGACGGACGGTCATACTTTTGGACGGAAAGAATAACTATACCGTGGAGGCGTGGATAATTTAACTCTTATCAGAAAACTCATAAACTTATACTATTAATTTTTAAAGATTAACCGCACTAATCGACAGGAGGATAAAACATCTTTTAAGCAGAAATCAAGAATAGAAAGAATATAACTAAAATGTAATCACCCTCACATTTGCAAAGATAAACACTCCTAAAACATGATTTCGTAAACCGTGATTAAATCTTTGGAGGTCGTACTAAAAATTGCAATCAGTTTTGGACGCATTGTGCGACTAAAACGTATATTAATTAGACAGCATTGTTAGCGGAATGCGTCGCATTGTCACATTAATTACCGGAAGTAGCTCTACAACCGAGCCTGAATTGCCCATTACACAACAATACAAACACATAGCCATGATTGCGGCCTGGGTATCACCTGTCCTCTTGTAAAGGCTGAATTGTTGTTGGGAAAATTTCAGTCAAATAAGGATTTCGTAAATGGTAAGGGACTTAATCGTAGATGACTGTTAAAAAGTGTTGCTAAGCTATGCTGTTCTAGGTTGTTGCAGTTTTACGGCCGTAATACTATAACGGTGAAATTTTGTTTTAATGTGGTCATATGAGTGTTTTTGTAGATCACCGTGAGCGCTTGTATATGATTGTATTAAAAGAAAAGATGATCGTAAAATGATGAGTGATTTTATAAGAAGAGCTTTAAATTTACTATCTAACAACTTTGCTAAATGTTGTTGGCCTAATTTTATTTAATCCAAAAATGTTCCAAGAAGAAACACACAATAGATTGTTTGTTTTACGATTCCAGTAAAAGCCAAATGTAACGTTTTATTGTTTTATCTAAGAATTGTATCCTTTCGAGCATTGTAAGCCTCTCATACTGATAATTTAAGTACTGTACGAGTACATAGTATACACCATTTTAATGAAAATATTTAATTGCATGGACTTTAACGCTAATGGTTCGTTCAAAATCACATTCTAAAATACAGTTTTTACACTCAATCTCCACCATATGTTTGATTGCCACCACTTTAGCCACAAGTGACTAGCGACTAGACAATCAACGAAATATAGTTTTTTCTAATTGAATTTCATGAATTTGTTTGTGCTATCAGATGATTAAGAAATTGTTTTGAGACGAGCTTTGAATGCCTTAAGCCCATACGAATATGTGAATTAATTTTGTAATCTGTTGACGTATTGATCTCCTGCCTAGGAAGGTAGACCTTCTAGAACTACCGTTCTCCGTCTCCTAGTTCGGTGATACACATTCCTCTAAACTATGTGTATGCCTGTACCTCCTGAAAATGTACCTTTGAACATGTAGAGGCAAGCTATAGTCAAGATAGGCTGGGTGTATTACTAAGTAACGCCGTCATCAGTACCTGAGTTGGACCGTTTTCTCCAAACGATTCCCAAGGGTACCTAACCTAGACCGGTACACGGCTAAAACAATAATTTGTTTTATTGACAATTTCTAAAATAAAACACCATCAATAAGTAAAAGGGTTAAAGTTTGTCTTGTTTAGCAAGGCGAAGTTAGGACTACAAAGTTCTCTCTACCACTCAACCTCGACCTTTACCTAGCGTTATTAAATTCACACAACAAATGGTTAGATCGAGCCCGCGCCACCGGAGTTACGCTTGATACCAAACCACCACGGGTATCATTCTTCTTCACCGGATATATTCTCTCAATTTCTGTATAGATACAAAGAAGGGATGAAAGAATGTCGACACTGTTACAGTCGGATGAACTCTAGAGAATGAGGCGCCTAGCTATTGCTCCGTTTCCACTGCATTGCACTTCACTGTACAAACCCAGCAGTGTCTAGGTGTCTTGTACACAGAGCAAACGACGTTTCTCTTTGTTTCATCGTTTGCATAACGACGTTCTTTCCAGACAGTGTTTTGATTTTATTCCCATTTTGTGTGTGATTTTCACGAAATTTAGTGAAAATATTCTATTTGTGAATCTATAGGTTAAGTTTGGCAACAAGAAAAATCATTATACGGAATAAATTTTTTTTGTCGGTGGGAGGGGGGAACGTTTCATGGTTACGCTTGTCGGCTGTGTTTAACTTAGATTTCTGTTACAGGTCTGTGAAGTTATTATTAGAATTTGGCCGAAAGGTTTTAATACATTCGTGGCTTTGGTTTTGTATTTAAATTACGAATTTATTTTTAAACATCCTATAAACGTTGCAAAAAAACGCGTTTTAGTTGAAACATCTAAGTATAAGTCTAGAAGTAAGACCTTTTTTTACATGCTTTTCGCTTTCTTTTTTACTATGCCTCTTAGTTCAGCAGTATGGTTCTTAGTCAAAGAAATTGTACTTTTAAGAGTGTAACAAAGTCAAAAGCCTTCTAAGTTGAAACTTACCCTAGCTTAATTAAGCTGTTGGAGGTTTAGTCTGTATTAAACAAAGTTGAAAATACTCGTTACTCAAGTTAGTGGTAGAGTACTTAGTGGTAAAGTGGGACATTCTACTGAGCAGTTTACTCCTATAACCGGAATAAACTCTCTTGATATAGCTAAGGATTATGTTAGCGTAGGTAGAAAGACAAAATAGCAGTGTCAGCCCAAGCACAGATAGCGCTGCCGTCTCTCGCCGTCTTTCTCCCCTCGGCTCAAAATGCTCGAGTTTGTCCGATGTCGATGACTTAAGTAATGCAATTTTTGTGAACGAACAAACTTACTCGTATAAGCTTAAATAATAAAGAATTTGATAAACAACAATTCACCTGGTTACAGTTTACCCACCAATCTGACCTTGAAAGGTGTAACAATTTGTCAAATTTTCATAAATTCAATGACAGATGAATTTTAAAAGTAGTTGCTATATTTCTAAATAAAATTTTTTTTGAAGAGATAGTTCTGTATTTCGAATATTAATGTTTAATGCATCTGTTCATTGGCAAAGAAAAGAAATAGAGAAACTTATTTGCTATCCGGTGGTTCATTGCAACTTCAGTATGCAGACCTTCCTCAATCTCTAACAATGGGTGTGCCGCATACAAGTGTGGAACTCTAACCCTCACCCCAGCGAAAACTGACGAAAAACACTTAGTTTTAAAAGGACAAACATTGACTTTGTTTTTATCAAAATATTCGTTCGAAAATTTTGGAGTTGTCACATAACAGTGTGATGGGAAGTTTAAAGACTTCCTAAGGTACTTTGTTTTATATAATTTGTCCTACCTCACATGTACTACGTTATACAGGTTGAGTTTTAAATGCCCCCCACCTTAACTTTGAAAAAGGAAAACTTTTGAAAACCCTTTGGAATGTTTTATAGGTTTCTGAAGTTGGTTTTGACGTACTTAGCGTCAATCACCCACCCAAAATCTCAGGGGAGGACCCCCAAAATCTTTAAATACAACCCCCTTTGTGGCACCTCAAAGAAAAGAATTTTAATGCAAATTCAATGACTCAAAGAAACATTTCTTTATCTCGACTTGCTTTTTTGAAGTGCTTATTTAAAGATTGCAGAAATCAGCTTTAAAACCCACATTTCACATACAAGTTTTTGTAATGACAATTATTTCTTGATATTTTGAGAGAAACACTACAACCCTATAAAATAATCCCATAAGATATTTTGAAGACACATTTGTCATAAGAACATTTTGTTATGTGAGATGTAGCATTTTAAACCTGATTTCTTGTAATGGCTATTACAAAAAACAAGTTGAGATAAAATTTTTCTTTGCGTCGTTGAATTTGTATTAAAATTTCCTGTCTTTTGAGGTGCCACAAGAGGGGTTTGTGTTTAAAGGATATGGGGAGCCCTCCCCGGCTTTTGGGTGGAGGGTGGGTGACTCAAAGTACGCCAAAACAAACTTCATAATCCAATAAAACATTACCCAAAGGCCTTTTAAAATATTTCCTTTTCAAAAGTAAAGGTAGGGGACATTTAAAACTCCCCATCTATATAGGAAAGTAATATGTAAATAATGATAAGATGTATTACGAGTAGCCTATACTGAAACACCAGTTCGTAAATCATGTAATGTCAGCGATACCTGGAAACATTGTCTAATTTTTATCTGTGCACTATGAACTATTAATTATGAAGTCAGATGATTGTTGAATTTATATTTTACTAGACGTAGTCGATTGTGAATAATTTAAAGACAGGATGAATAATTTAATACACTGTTAAAGCCAACACAATAAAGTGAACTTGTTGCATATTAACAAATGTTTGTCAGCCTATAAAGGGTAAGTTTTAAATTCCCCCCCTTAACTTTTGAAAAATGAAATAGACTGTTTTTAAAACCCTTTGGGGAATGTTATTATAGGGTTTTGAAGTTTGTTTTTAAGGGAATTTAATACAAGTTCAACGAAGCAAAGACTAATGTTTTATCTCTACAAGTTTTTTTTGTGTTTACCAATTTTAATATGACACAAGATCAGGATTAAAATACATTTCACACAAAATCTATTTTGAATGACAACATTTTCTTAAAAATACTGTATGGAATTATGTTATAGGGCTGTTATGTTTCTCTCAGAGTATTTTGAAGAACATATTTTTGAAATTCAAAATAAAATTGTATGTGAAATGTGGTATTTTAAACCGGGTTTTGTGCCATCTTAAAATTGGTATAGCAAAAAACCAGTCTAGATAAAACATTTTTTTGCATAGTTTAATTTGTGTTAAAATTGTGTTTCTATTGAGGAGCCGAAAGAATTGTATTTTTAAAAATTGGTGGGGGTGGGATTACGACAAAACAAACTCCAGAATTTTATAAAAACTTTCCCTAAAGGGGTTTTAAAATATTTCCTTTTGAACAGTTAAGATAGGGGCAATTTGAAAGTCACTTTGTATATCAACAAACCAAACATCATGCACAATTATTCAAAGAAATTGTCCACAATTAGAAAAGTGATAACACTGGAAACTCTCCTGACGCCTGTGAGAGCTGGACGCTGATTGGCTGAGAGGCTGTAAGCAGCAGACGCCGACCAATCACAGGCACGCAACAGACTGACCAACTGTAACGGTTACATACACAAATCCCTACTTATGCATAACCAATGTAGAGAGCATTACGATTCAAGTTCTCTATAGCTTTCGAACCAGACGATTCAAAATATCCGCTGTCCGCAATAATATTCCAAATTCTAAATCTTCTCAACAATAAACTTCAATCAATGTTTAAATATGAATAATACACACAAGTGGACAATCAAGGCAAGTAAAAATGAGACTTTAAGTGCATATGCAGTGTAAAAAGTATTTAAATATCTCTCTAAACAGTAAACAATCGTTTTCGCTGGAATACCCAAAGTTTTCGACAACGAATAATTGTTTTAGCCTTAATCAAATATTTGCTCGGTTTAGAATGACCCTCTACGAGTTTTAGCTCTAAGTAATAAATCCGATTCACTAAGGTTGCTAAGTGATTCAATTAATTTATTTTAACTCTATAACACCGTATTTTATTGAATGCAAATGACGTAATTATCGTTAGAACATGTAAACTTAAATTAAAGGGTTGGTGAGGAGTAAACGAATAAACTTCACGAATAAACTGTGGAGAGCACATTCTCTACTCGCTACCAATAGTTAATTATTACAGTTGAGTGATCATAATTGTACTTGTATGTTCATATTACAAGAGAAAGTGTATAAGTTTTAGTTATCCTATTAGTACAGTTCGTCAGGTTTAGCATGGCCGGTGGGATGGGCTATAGGGCCATAAGCGGCCAGCAGAAAATCTCAAGGCCATCGGCCATGCTATACCTAACGAACACTACAATCACTAATTGTATTGATTAAATATATTGTTTAAATTTTCTTCTTAAAGGAGCTAAAGTGACACTTTTGACACAAGGTCACGTTAAATGACCGAGGGTCGAAAAGACACTTTGGACCGAGTGATGAACGATACTTTTGTTATTATGCAAATAATAATGAGAAATAAATGTCAATAAATGTTTTAATATTACAAAGAAACTTAAATAAACATTGTTTTGAAGACACAGCTGTTACACTGATTTACTATATGTTCGTATTAAAGTTCAATACAATACAATCAAAACAAACTCGTTCGACCAGCTTATTTGCATGCCACAAAAAGTACATTAAAATGATCTCTTTCTACCTCGGGAGAAAAACATCATCAAAACAATACTTTACTTACCTGGATGCAAAAGTGACACTTTAGCACTGTCAGTACATGTGTCTATAGCAGCTGCTTTCATTGAAGATTGGCAAAAAGTATAACTCATACACATCTCAAGTACTTTCTTTGACACACAGATATAAAACATTAAACTAAGCAAACCAAAACTTAAAGCAGGATCTAATGTAGGAGAAATGTTGAGGGGTTTTATAAATTTAATCTGAAACGTTGTTTGCATAAATAAATTAAAATCCCCAAATACTGTTTAGTCAAACTTTGCGCTAAAGGCTGACAAGTTAGTTTTAACTTTACCAAACTTTTCTCATCAAACTTTGATGCATAAATAAACCAAAACATTTCTGTCCAGTTTCCTCGCCGATAAACGTGACATTCTATCACACTGAAATCTCTAAACAGATAAACTCTACCCATTGGTTATACTTTATACTCGTATTGTTCTATGTTTGTTCAACTGAGAGACTTATTATAAATGACAATACATTTTTGTGATAAGTATAATTCTTGATAGCTAGAAATTCCTTCGTAGATGTAGACATAAGTCATTTCTGGTTATGCAACCATGTCGTCATTTTGAACATCTCTTGCACGAAAAAGAGATTAAATGTCCTCTGTTTTGGACGATAAATGCAAAATTCAAATGTAAAAAATTGTTTTATTTCGTGGGAGTTTCAATGAATTGAACGTTATAAAATTAATTAACGTGAATTTATTAAATCGTTCATTAATTGGATGTTGGAGTTCACCATGGATATCTCCAATCTTTAGAAAACCAAATTTTACCTTAAAAATGATTTTGAAGCAATGGTTTTGTTAAGACACAGTAATTACTATTATTAATGTAAGATTAATAAATTGAATACATAAAACAATACTTACATTTAAAATTTATATTTATCTACAGAGGAGACCCAAATTTAATTTATTTGTTCATGCAAGAGCTGTTCAAAATGACTACCTTCGACATGGTAGCATAACCGGAAACGACTTATTATTAATTGCAGAAATGCCCATACAAACTTAACACACTCCAAAATCAAAACAATGTAGTCAGCTCCATTGTGATTGGGGGACTGCATGGTGGGCATAGGCCGGTAAGACAGAAATTACAGTTACTCTGTTAATTCACATTCGATTTTCAAAATGTTTTAATACACTCTAAATAGTTGTTGTTCTTATTGGTTTGTTGTAAAAGAACTCGCTTTTTAGATATTCGGGTATGACAGTTTTAAACGACCGCCAATTTGAATTTTGATTGCCAAATTAAATAGTTATTTTTTGCTAATTAAAAAAGTGGCATTTTATTTTTGACTTAGATTTGGTGACAAATTATTGCATTAGATTAATTTTCATTATTATTTTATTAAAACACATCGACACAGACAGACGGACAACGAATCGTCGGATACTCTGTTAATAGTTATGGTAAAATATTATTGTTTTTACCCAAGGAACATGTCTACAAAGTATGTTTAGAGGGTTCACCGACACCCTGTATTGACTTTTAATCGCAATATTGTCTAACAATATCAACAAAAGTAATCCGTCTCGACGGTACAAATCCACGAGGAAATCGTTGTTATTATTTACTGCTTTTCACTCCATTGACTCTAGTTTCTTCCACAAACTGCGCTTCCAAACTCTGTTTTGTCTCGTAAGAACAAGCCAGGTCATTGATTCTGTATTCGAGCTAGTTTGTTTACTGCCTCAATGTAAAATGGATTAATACATTATAAACAAGACAACTGAAGGTTTGTGTTGAATTGTATGATTAACTTTGAACATAGTTATGATTACTCAAACAGTAATTGTGAAGTATATTTGTATAGAGGAAAGATACCAGCTTGTAATAAGACACTTCGTGTTGAGGGTAACAAAACAAAATTTAATATTAAAACTTGCATAATTTACATTTAGTGGTTTGAGGGCTTAGAATTATAGGAGGTGGCTGGATAGAGCCCGAACGGCGTTCGAACGGGATAAGGAATTAAACATGAGAAATTTTGCAAACGATGTTTTAGGTAGGTAATTAACTAAAACGTGGAAAGTCTTTCTCTGGAAGCATAGAGTCGTTATTGCTTCTGCATATAAAAAGAGAAAAATTAACTTTGGTTATAAATTACAATTTTAATTACTGAACTTTAAGTACTATGTTCTTATGGAAAAATCTAGTTTTGAGTTTAGAAGTACAGAATACGATTGATGACGAAAGTAAAAGCACATTTCTAACACAATAGATTCACCTGGACAATGTTGCACAAATATATAGTGCACATTGGGGCCGCAGAGCAGCGCCACTATCTACATATTTATATTCATGATTATTGCTCCTCGTGTACCTGTTGTTGTGTCTACCTTCAATTGTTACTGTTGTATAATTCATAGGTTAAACTCTGGTACCAACTAGGTAGGTGATTCCAGATGGGATAGTTTACTTTTGGTCTATTGTAGATACAGAGTGTCCCAAAACCACACCTTAAAACTTCAGTATGTCATTGATTGGACAGTTTTACTCAATATAAGCCTTGAAGTAAATAAATAATAAATAAATGGTTTATTGAGTTCAACATGTTAACATGTTATGCAAACGTCACTTTTGAAAAGCTAAAACTTTCCACGCACTCTAACATCGAAATTCTAGTCAGACATACATTTTGACATTCACTCTCTCATTCATTCGAATTGCACCACTCTAGTCCTGTAGTCAGTTTGTGTGTTCCGCGTTTTCCCAGTCGTGTGCCATAAACTCGTCTGTATTGTAAAATGCTTCTGCGGCCAAAACATTTTTTAGGCAAGTTTTAAAACCTTAAGCTTATGGGCACTTTTGATCGAATTTGGTAACCTGTTGACGAGCTGAACTCCTACCTGAGAAGGTAAACGTTCATGAGCTGCCGTTCTGTGTCTCCCAGTTCGGTAGTTTTCCCTGCCTCTAGTTTCATAAGAGTGAATGTCACTTCCTCTTACGAGACCGCATTTTGACTTGAAAAAAAAGACACGTTTCTAAAATATAGAGGCAAGGTAGTGTCAACAATTTCAAATTTTTGAATGCTGGCCTACACGACTCTCTCCATTGTAATTTAGCAATGGTTTACTAATCACAGTTTTAATTTGTCTCTACTGCGGATTAATAACATTTCTGTTCAAGTTGGCTAGATTCGCGATGAGCTGATATAATTTTATAACGATGATTTAAACAGTAAACGACTACAGTAGACAATATTCCATATTTACGTATTCATAGAGAACAGTACATGCGTCAAAATTTGTTTAAGAAAAAGAAGTTATACATTGCAACATGTATTCATCATTTGGATTGCTGTTCAGGATGCACTATGTAGTTCTGTTGGCCAGAATTCTTTCTCGAGTTGAAGGGTCTCTCTTAAAGCTACAAGGTCAGTTTTCTCTTGAGGTGTTGCGTGTCTTGGGCTTTCAGATGTTCATGCAGGTGGTTAAAGAAAAGAACTCTTTTGTAGGATGGTTTCATTTTCAAGAGGCTAAGATGGTGAGGTGGCAGGAGAAGTCTGTAGCGTGCCTAGCTTTGTACTAGTGTAAATTGTGGTGTCTTGGCTGCTGGGTGCTGACTGCATGCATGATAGTTTCACGGATGTACAATGATACCACTGTCAAAACTTTTAATTCTTTGAAATGTTCTTGGCAGCTGTCTTGACGTGGTATGCTTGCTAGGCATCGAATTGTTCTCTTCTGTTGAGTAATGACTCTTACCAGGTTGGTTTCAGCTGCTCCTCCCCAAGTGGCTATGCCATATCTGAGGTGGGACTCGAAGAGCGAAAAGTAGGCAACTTTGGCTGTGTCCAAACCACTTATTTGGTGGATTTTCCAGATGACATGGATGCTTGAGGAGAGTTTTTGTATAGGTGTTTTAGATGTGGGGTCCAGGACAATTTTGAGTCTATAATTGTGATGCCGAGGTATTTTGTAACACTTATTCTTTGCTTCTAAGCCTGGTAGCTAGTGTGCTTCTTGACTTTAGTTTTTTGTGGTGAAGGCTATTTGCACAGTTTTGCTCTCATTTAGGACAAGGTTAACTTTAAGAGCAGTAATGCTTGGTTCTGTTTCGATGTGATGTTGTGTCTATTTTCAGTGTGTCTATGTTTTTGTTTGATAGGGTAATAACTGTGTCATCCGCATACATAACTGTGTGACATGTACGCGTATCTGCATCCATTTTGGCAGATCTTGTGAGGAGGAGGAAAGCACTGGTCCGAGCACAGACCTTGTGGCACTCTCTTTTTACGCAGACATTTTCAGAGCATATTTTTTGTTTGAAGCTGCTTTTTCTGTGGTTTATTTCCACCATCTGTACCCTTCCCTTTACTTCCTGATCTTTAATGCCGAGGTGCTTAAGTTTTTGTAGCAGATGTTCGTGATTTAAACAGTCGAATGCCTTGATAAAGTGTAAAAGTAGACTGTTAACACTACATCCTTCCTCTAGCTGGTCTATTATGTGTTCTGTTAGTTGGATTATGGCTGTAGTTGTTCCTTTCAGAAAGCCATGTTGCTGATTTGTGAGGAGGCTATGGTTTTCTAAGTGGGTTGCCAGTCTTAAAAGAACAAATTTTTCAAAGGTTTTAGAACATGTTGAGATGACATTAGTGAGATGGGTCTATAACTGCCTGTTTATGTTTCTAGTCCTTTTGTATTTAGGATAAACTTTAGAAAAACAAATCATGACTCGTTAGATTTATTGTTGTTGATATTGTTTTACAGAAGACACGGCTTATTATGAACACAATAAAACAGACCGCTAATTAATCAAGGACAAATTGAATCCCAGTTCAGCAGACTGGAAGTAAACAGCAGATCCAGTTTCAATGCATTTATAATGATGACACAAGTCAACTATTCTATACGTATATTGAAAATAATCAATAAGCACAACATTTCGTACTGTTTGGTTAGTCTTTTCATTGGTTTGCATTTGAATTAAAGTGTATGTGAGTATTCGAAGTGTGTTGAATATAAAGGGAACACTTCATTAGTTCTATTCATTGATATTTTTGTGCTCTTCAACTTTTCCGTCGTTAGAATTTTGTTTATTTTATCGAATTGTGATACAATTTTATTAAAATATTATGAAAACCGCGCAAGCTACAATATTTATTTGTTACATAATAACTTCTAATGATATAGGACGCCAATGCGTTGATGTTTGATAGACATAATTTAATGTTTGCTGACTTTTGGAACAAGGAAAACATTACGTAAAGGTTTTATAAGGAGAATGTTCCCTGTTAACGCATTAAACACAACAAGTCATTATTTGCATTCTCAGAGCTGAAAACAGTGCTGGAGTTTCTTCTTCTTAACAAGGTCATCGTTAAAATTACCTAAATGTTCTTACTAATCCTTCTTCAGCTTTGGAAGAGGACGTTTTGAGTTGTATTAAAAGAAATTGCACTTACTCTTAACATAATAAATGTTGAAAAAATCTATCTACCAACAAAACATAAAAGGTCAGCCTCAGCCAGTCAACAAGCTACTGAGGATGACTCTCCACAGCGAGGTCGAAACGTTTAGCAGTAATTATATTTCAACTGTGACGCGGTGTAAACAGGAAGCTTAGTGATGACACCGGCCGCGAAAGCCTAAGAGTTAAGAAGCATAAAAGATTAAAAATTCAATTAGTTTCTTTTAAAGTGTAAAGTTAATGCTTTTGATCAGCCTACAACTTATCACTTGGCTATATTTTGAATAAGAGGTTTATTGAAGAAACACGAATTATACAAGTTAACTAATTCTTACTTAAACTCGATAAAGTTAAGTTAATCAGTGTGAAATGACCTGAAGCGACTTCTCATTTCTTTTCTACTTACATCAAACTTTCCGAAGTTTTAATGAAAATTCCAAGAAGAAAGCCTTTTATTCTATACCAATTCTATACCACCTTTGGCAATGAGGTATGTTTATCAAAATATGGAAAAAAGGTCTGTGATAAGTTGAGGAACACCCTGAAATATTTTAGGGTAAAAATAGAATTGTTTATCTTGCCCATTATAAAACATTTAAAACATGTACTACTCGAGTTCTTTCTGGTAGTATAAAATGCGAATTTTGACGGGGTTTCAAAATTTGTACTGAATTTTACTTGGTGATTTAGAACAGATAGGGATATCCTAGGTAAATCAGCAAATCGTACAGCAGGGCTAGCAAAGAAAATATACTCTCATAGTTTCAAACTTTTGACATCTGCCCTTTCGTTATCTTCTGCTCAAGCAACAGTTTGTTTTGATACCTAAAAGAATTTTACTCTCTTTGAATGATGTATCTAAAATTTATCTCTTCAACCTTTCATTTGACATTTGGTCCCTGATTACACGAATAAGTACCTTCCTGTGTTGGGGTGAGCTATAAGTTTCTACATTTCAATCTGTCGGCCGTGAGTAAACTATATTATTCTATTTTGTGTTTAATAAAGTCGTCTGTTTTAGTCACTTTGCGTTGTAAAGTCACCACTCAGCGGTTCTGAATGTCTTTGTTACTAAACCGTGTCGCTGTCAGTGCCACTTTCTCGTTAAACTTTTCTCATCAAACTTTGATGCATAAATATTATTATTTTAATACTATGTAAACCTTACTCAGGGAGCTTTACAAATAAGGCAATAAACTTCAGGTGGTTACTTATAGGAAAACATTAACGAGATCCCATTAATTGAAAAGGCTTAGTTGGCTCTTTAAAAGACTACGGGTTTTTACAAATGATTTTTCATATAATATATTAATGAATGGGTTGAAACTTAGTGTAGTTATGTATACTATCATGACTATAAGAACAAATAGGCACTTATAATAATATCTAAAACGTCAAGTATATCTAGCTTAATGTCTACAATGTTGGTAATTTCATGGTAATTTTCAAAACTATAACTTAAATACCATGGATTCCTAGCTTATTATCTTGTGTTTTCAGTTACGGCTTCCTTTGTAACTCTTTTGTTTAAAATATTTCAAAGATAAAGGTAATTAACATTTTTTACCTTTAACTAAGGCAGGTGAAACAAAATGTTCATTGGTCATTAAATTTACCAAGTAAAGTTGTGTACATATTTTTTAAACTGTCTTCGGGAATTTTCAACGGGTTTTTATTTTAAATAAGACAATGCTATACTTATATTTAAGTTCCCAATTTTAACCACGTATAAAGTTTTAAAACCTTGGTTACACATTCAGTGTTTGTTTGCCAGAGAATCGCCGAAAGTATCTTCCCAGAGTTCGTCATCATCTATTGTACGATAAACTACCACAATATTTTATACAAAATTATCCCTATGACTGGGGCTCGTGGCGTGGTCCTCTAATCCAGCTTCATGGAAGTCAGGTTTTGAGGATGATGTAGGTCTAAAGCGGCTCAGATAGTCTCAGTGTTCATCTGATGCAACCCGCATCAACTCCCACCATCGTTTAGACATATCAGACCACCACCTGCGTGGTTCAGAAGTCACGTTAAGCCGTTGGTCCTTGTATTTACATTGGTCATTGGGCTATTAATTAATGACCCATTCTAAGGAAGAGTCGGCCTTATTTTGTAACAAGACTACAACTCATACCTCATTACTACCACTCATCACACTCATACTTCACCACATATTTGCCTTAAAATACCCTCATGAGAGTGGTCGGATTCTCAAATAGTGATTTAACGATATTATAAGTGCGACTTAGTTGTTATTACTTAGTAGTAGCTCAACCCGTACCTTTAATTGAATAAACAGTGGACATGGCTTACAATAAATTACAAAGTAGGCCTAAATGATGAAACAAGAATAGACGTCAACGGAAAGTTAGCAAGAAATGGGAAATGAAACATTCAGAAAGGTCTGAAACATTGTTGGAGGTGTTTCTAAGTGAGTAAAGGCGCAGGACTAAGTCTGGGTCCTTGAGGAAGGATAATCCCTTTATCCTTGCACTAAACTGTTTAGCATCAACCTTCTCTTGTCCCCAAGACTTCTCCCAGGCTGACAACAGCCACTATAACTTTGCATCCAACCTCGGCTAGATGTATGAATGTACTCTTCTTTTCTTCAAACAGACAACGACGGCGAGTGAAAAGAATTCAGTTGAAATTATCCCTATGATGTGTGTCGGTAGTTGTCTATCTTAATGCATAAAAAATAAAAATTGATGTTTAATAAATAAAAACAAGGCGAATGTCTCAATTGGTCCGAAAATGTGACGACATGTGCCATGATGATCCACGCAGCCTTTTTTGTAGAGTCCCATGTAATAACTCCAAAAAATTAGGTGGATTAACCCATAATGAGCCCTTTCCAGGACATTTAACTTGCAATGTAAAGGTATAGATAAAACAAACTCCAAGGATAGCTTTTGGCAAACATTGCCAATTTATACGTAATTATTCCCCACAATTGTCTACTGTGTGCAAAATTGTGTTGAGGAGGTTCTATAGAAATATCTTTCCTGGTTGGTACTTAGGAAATTAAGGTTTGAAAATTTTAAACGCGGTTTGCTCTTATAATAAACAGTATTGTCGCTCTTTTGATACAAGTTGCAAATGTAAATACGTCGGTTTAAAATTGCAATTTGTTCGGTTGAATGTCAGTGTTTATCCTGGTACAGAAGAGTTTATCCTGTTACACTAAGGCAGGTCCTAGCTTATCTGACGGCTGCATACATTCATCCCTACCTTAGCCAGCTTTACTGATGCTACAATATACGGCTCCGTTATACAAACACGATCTGTGGATTGATCATATCGTGTTCACGTTGAAATTAAGGGCCCGCCTCACCTGTGCGGCGACACTTCAATTGAAGGGTGTACAGCGGCCCATTTTTTCCCCGTGAAAATAATTTCTACATTATAAACATTACATTTTTGGAAACACGTGTATTGAGCGTTTTCTCAAAATTATGCATTTTGTGAACAAATTGGAAAGCACGAAAACTTAAACGATTTCAAAGTGTATTCGTGAAACTACGTATGAACACCTTACGATAACTCTAGCTTTTTACTCGTGTCGGAAAACACCGCTAGGTTCCAAATATATCATGTTTATTAATGTAAAACCAATTTTGAAAGGTAAATTTACGAGCTTGAGCAAATTATTATTCTCTGTGGTGGAAAATCACATGATTTTTAATATATATTCGTTAACAAATTTTGTTCTAACCGTGGTAATTTATCCCAAAAATAAGTATTAGATATAAAGGAAAATGCATGACTGTATGTATGCTGATTCACGCATTTAAGCATTCACGCTTATAAAATGAGTTGTTTGAAATCCACAATTGACCTGTCTGTAAATACAAATGTATACAGTATATTCATCTGACATCAGATAAAGTCAGGATACGGACTCCACAATACGGAAGGATATGTAACCAAGTAGGCTTGAATAATTCAGAACTTATCAACCACAGCCCTTCATCGATAACTCTGACAGCATCTTTAAAATATCAGACTTTCCCACACAAAACCCTCCATGGGTTTACTAAAAACCTCGGTACTTTTTCATATTTTCTCCTTTACAAGTTTCATGATACAGGTTTTACAGCTGTTTGTGAAATCTTGTTGTTTAACTGTAATGGATTTCTGCAATGCACATTATTGTCTGTTTTTCGTGAAATATAAATCATGTGAATACAACGGTATGTAACTGTGTACTGAATGCAAAATTGTCTGGTAAATGTTCAATGCAATGTAAACTATTGTGATTGATACAACCATAACACTACGCTCATTAAAATATGTAACTAATCGGAATGTCGTATATCTGGCTAACTATTTTGTGTTAATAGCAATAGAAATAGCTGTTAAGCAATATACTGTTAATTAAAGAGAAATACTGTAATTAAAGTTTATTGACAAACTGTTTACAAAAATATTTTGTTTTCTTTTTGTAAAATTAATAACTTAACTGAGGTGTATTTTAATAAGCAAAGTATTTCATTGGATTTAACCTCAGGTGAAATCCACTAGAGTTCATGACACACATTAAAAGGAGAGCCGAGACTTGAGAATATGGTTTTCTCGCCAGAACTGTTAAGCTGGGAAATATGACGGTTGTGTGTTTACAGCGAGATGTTGGTCAGCCTGAGGCCTAAACTGCTTTGGACTGAGGCCAAACTCAATATCTCATCCAACCCTCACTCATCATACACGCCCCCAACACTGACATCAGCGCTTTCTCAATGTTATGGGTAAATTTGTGTACAAAGTATTTCAACAAATTATTAGTTATAACTTAATTATAAGTTTGACAAGTAAAGACTTTGTTTGGAGGTGGGTCTCCTATGGACAGAAAAATAAAACAAATCAGCTGGTTATATTTAATATAAAACACAAGTTCAAAAGAATTAACATTAAGATATGTAACATCTGGGGTGTTTTCTGCCGTACACTTGCAGGACGTTAATTTTACCAAAGATAATCTTTTGGTAAGTAGTTAGTACATAGATGTCACATGCACGGTTTGAGGCAGGAAAATCAACTTAGTTAGACAGCCCACGCACGTCTCGTCGCCCTTCTCCCTCTTCGCCTCCACATGCTCGAGTTTTTCGATGCCAATGACTTAAATGTGACCGAATTGTGCGATTGTCGAAAACGAATGATCTTGCGCGTGCGTCAGTGGCTCTACTTTGGAACTCTAAGAAAAAATTCCCTTGCAGCTCATTCTGTGCGTGGGCTGCCTAAATTATGTGAGTTTACTGCCTTAGCTATTCGGCATCAACGCGCTAGACTAATCTAACATTAATATTTGGATTTAATTTGATATAAACCAGATTTATTATACCTAAATTGTTCCACCATCAATCTGTATTTCACTTTGCGTAATATTTATTACTCCTTGCTTACTATACAGCTTAAAACTAGGTGGCATATATCGCTTTCATACACACACTTTTAGGGTTCCCTGAATAAATTTTGTCAATAATTTATGTCTTTTCGTAGTTCTATTATGAAGTCAACAAATGTAGTCAGTGAATGGAGGCTTACTAGAGTGCCCTTACATCGTGCTTCAAAGCACTAAAACTCTTTTGACATCCAACAAGTGAATTGCCAAATCAATTACCAAGTCAATTACTAACTAAACTAATTATTATAAGTGTAACTACTTTTACCACTTAAAAATGAACGAAATATTTACATGAAAGCGCTATTGCTGTAAAGCTTTCACAAACGATTCCGCGGGAATTAAGGCTGCCATACTGTAAGACATTATTACATCCTAGCATACATTCCGATCACGAGTAGACTATAGAACGGGTTAACCTCCACTATTGTCTCCATATCATTGTTCCCTGTCAGTGATAGCAAGTTCGCCCTTGGCTAAGCTTTATCATGCGTCTGGCACAATCCCAGCATTCTCAGCTTCATCTCTACTGGACTCTGTCCAGGCACTTCAGCACTTCATGAACTGCAGACGTGTGCCTTACTCAGATATACAGATGATATATGATATACAGGGTGAGTTTTAAATGTCCCTTCCAGCTTAACTTTTGAAAAGGAATAGTTTTAAAAATGTTTTTTGGATTCTGAAGTTTTTTTGACGCATTTTGCGTCACCTAACATCCACCAAAAATCCACCCCAATTTTTGAAATACAAACTTCCCCCCTCCCTTGTAGCACCTAAAAAGAAAGGGAATTTTAATACAAATTCAATGACGCAAAGAAATGTTCTATCTCGACTCGGTTTTTTATAATATCTATTTAAAGATTACAAGAAATGAGGTTTAAATGCCACGTTTCACAGACAATTTTTTAATGATAAATTTGTCTTGAAAATATTCTGGGAGAAACATCACAACCCTATAACATAATTCCATAAAATAAAAATAAAAATTGTTAGTGAAAATTGTATTAGATCTGCAGCATTTTAATCCTAATTTTTGTAATATTTAAATATATATTACAAAACATGAGTCGAGATACAATTTTATTTGCGTCGTTGAATTTGTATTAAAACTCTTTCTTTTGAGGTACCCCAAGGGTGGTTGGGCTTCAAAACAACACATTTTTTTCAATTTTTTATTGAAAACATATTGGGAGCTTTCCCTCCCCACCGTTTTTTGGGTGGGGATGGATGACGCATAGTACGTCAAAACAAACTAATGAACTTTCTAAAAAAATTCCCTACAGAGTTTTCAAAAATATCTCCTTTCTCAAAAGTTAAGGGTGTGGGACGTTTAAAAACCACCCCATGTACATCTTTAGCACCTAAAAGTGATCGTGCTTATATAAATAAATAAATTTATTTGCATTTTACATACAATATATGTGTTGCACAACATGCACACAGGCATGTCATTCATACGCACATTCACTCACTCCCTGGAAAAAAGGACAAACTATTGGTATTTGGATTCGAATGGTTTATTTGGTTTAGAAACTCAGCTATATCGTAAAATGCAACAGTTACTAAATAATGCTTTAATCGCGTTTTGAACAAATTTTGGTTATTTTCCAATTTTATATCCGCTGGCAATGAATTAAAACATTTTGCACTAATTTGAGAAGGTAGTTTACTAAATACGAGTAATTTTGTTCTATGTTCCTGAACACGAAACTCGTTTCTGATTCTCGTTTTATGCTCGTGTATGAAGCTCCCTTGCAAAGGCAATTTCTTAAAGCGACAATACAGAATTCATGTTTAGAAGTTGAACTCAGACTATTCTAGGAATACTCTGATGTTGAGCCACAATATTTTAGACAGTTGATTTTTGTTTACGGTGCGTGCGTATAAACAATTAGTTGAATGAAGACTAAATGAACGATACTTTGAAATGAGTAAATGTAACATGATGGACGTGTGATTTGTTATTTGTTTTATGAAATACGTCTCCACAATGTCCACATTTCTCACCGGAAGATTGATGACAGGAAGAGTGTCAACTGAAGTGTCATTCATCACTGAGCTACTAAAAACCAATATTTCACTCCAGTTCTTATCTCTTGTTGTTAATTATCACCAATCTTTAAAAGGGGATTTATTGGACTGGCCCAATAACTATTCCTTGCGGTACGTTTGTCATGTGGCATAAAATTTTGATATAACTGTACAAATACTTTTAATGATTATTTTGAAATTGTCGCTTTCAGACCAGAATAGTTTGAGTTTTAATTGTTCACAATGGTCATCATTAAAATTTTTCTCAATGGAAGATATGGTATTTTGAGTCTTATTCGATACAATTTAAAACGAACACGATGTTTTTTTATCGTAGTTCTGTCACTATTGATTTCAGATGATCGTGAAAAACTAATTTGCCTATGACATTGCAGTAACTACGTCCTCAGTAACCTAACAATTCTGTATTCCAAAAAAATTGACTTTAATTAGAGCTTACGGTTAACGTTGGAAGAAAAATGTTTTGCCACTTTTTTGGATAAAGTAAACTTATAAGTGTTTTGGTTTGCGTACGTTTTCTCCACAAACGGCTCTTTTGATATTCTAGGTGGCCAAAGCACTCATTAAAGATCTTTAATAGTAATTAATATATTGAATTGAATACATTTACTTGCAACCTTTTAAGTACAAGTTTAGTTTGTTGGTTTTGAGTTTAACTAGTGAACTACAACGGTTCGAGTATGGTATAAACCGTTGGGAAACCAAGCTGTTGGTCAACCCAAGTTTGACCAAAACTTCTCAGACAGGAAGTATCCTAACCAAAGTCGTGATTCCGTTGCCACCAGCTGGTTCACAGCTTGACCAGGAGGTGTTTACACGATGACAATAGACAGTGACTTACAAGAAACAGTAGGTACTGCCACAAGGTTAACATTAGGACAAGATTAGCTGGAAAAGTAAAACTAATGTTATGATTTGTTTTCATCAAAATCTTTTAAAGAGACTTTGACAGAAAAACTGATTGGAACATATTACAGTTTTAAATGTACCTTTTAAAACAATGTATCGTTTTGCCTACTGTCTTGTACACACTGGAACATATAGTTTAAATTAGTAGCAGTTTTTCTTATTTGTATCTAATTTCAATTCTATTTACCTAAACAGAAACCTTTTAAGTAATATAGTTTCTTTGCCAGTATCTCAATTTGAAAACCGTAATTTTGCCTGAGTAATCTTAAAACACATTTCATGGTCGACAATAAGGTACGTGACAGTTGAAATTTTAATAAATTTAGAACAAGTATTTTCCTCCTTACACGGTTCTTAAAGTGAATTCTTAACTATAGCTACAAAATTATGTTTCAACACATTGTGTCGATAGTCCAGGTGAAGGTCATTTGGACATCTAAAACCTCCGATAAAGATTCATTACAAGTTTCACTAAATCACTAAATTACTATTTGAGATGCCGACCACTCTCATGAGAGTATTTTAAGGCAAGTATGTGGCGAAGGATAAGTGTGATGAGTGGTAGAAATGAGCTATGAGGTCTTGTTACAAACTAAGGCCGACTCTTCTTAAGAATGGGTCATTGATTAATAGCCCATTGACCAATGGAAATATAAGGACCAACGGCTTAACGTGACTTCCGAACCACGTTTAAAGTACACACAGACGTAAGCATCGAAATGAGTTAAGATCCACACGAACAGTTACAGAAAATGGAGGCCTACACACGAAACATGAACTGAGGCTATAACCGCACGGCTTGTAGCAGACTGAATTGATTTGAGTACTTTTGTTACCAGCTGTTTCATCGTAGTTATCAGGCCGTGGTTAGCTGATTTATGTCGTCTGCATGGATTAGAGTTGAACAGTTGGTTAGACTTTAACAAATTGCTCGTTCTCATGAAGTCCTTTTACACCATTGTCAAAAACATAAGAGTTGTTTGAAACTATACTCGTAATTTGGTTTCAGATAGTTTATAACGTCTGGTATAAGGTTAAGCTTAGAATAACTAACTTTAATAAACACTTTGCTCTATCTAGATGCTGGGAAAGTATTCTACTTCTATTCTAAGTAAATTTTACAACAGTTCAGGAAAAAAACACAATGTATTTTAATTTTCATTTAAAATTTTATCAATCTTTCAAGGCAAGGTTATGAAATATTTCTTCACAATGTCCACATTTTCACTTGAAGATTGATGACAGGAAGAGTGTCAACTGAAGTGCCATTCATCACCGAGCTACTAAAAACCAATATTTCACTCCAGTTTACAGTATACAGGGTGTTTCTTAATTATTGTTTTCCGGTACTTTAGGTTTTGAACAGTGTTTTGGCGGTAGACAATGCAAAAGTATTTTTATTCATAAAGTCCATGTGGTAAAGAGGACTACAAAGTCCAAACTTCGCTACGTAAATATATACGGTTTTCATTTCATGTCACCTTTATTATAGTATAATCGCCTTGTATGTTTGACGTTTGATAATTTAATAAAAAATACTTTAAAACAGAAACTTAACGTTTCGTAGCCTTCGCCATACTAATGATATTTAGCTACAAAAACATAGCAGATACTAACTGACTTTGAAAACATAAAATGGCACTGTTAAGGCCACCGCACACCGTCAGCGCATCTGCGTAGGATACGACAGGTGTGACAGATACGACAGGTGTGACAGATAAACAGACCACCACACACCGGAAAATATCCATCCACTAGCATGCGCGCGCACTGCTGTCTGCTACAAACAGTCTCTCACGTAACATGGCGTCTAATTATGTGCCTTGGTGTGATCAGAATTTCAAACACAACATTCCATGGTTGGACAACGATTCTTCTGACGAAAGCGGCAATGAAACTGTGCTGCTCTATCCAGTAAGCAATAGAAAACATTGGCTGAAATATTTTAGTCACATTCTAGAACTTTACTAGACATTTTCGACTTATTTTGTATGTAGAATCCGGTTCCGCATAGCGCGCCACGCATTTTTGTGACACCCTGTATAGACTTTGAGAAATTACAAACTATTTAGAGAAATAAATATAAAATCTGACATACTGTTCTAAAGATCTTTGCATGAATAATGCTGATTACAAATAAAACATTATATATAAAAAAAACGGTGACTGTAGGGATTACGAAGGTGACATGGACAACAGTTGATATGCAATATGTTATTCCGGCATTGTCATAACGTCAGGAACAATGCCCCAATGTTTCCGGAGACAGGAAACACCCTGTATATTACATCATATTGGTTCAGAAAACTTCCAAAAACAATCTTATTTTCTGCCCATGACTGCTTATATATTTTGTTTATTCCATGGAGTTATACTGATTTAGTTGTGTACTTTGGTTGTAATTTATTCGTGATAATGAAATGCGTAAATTAATTAAAATATATATTTATAGTTGTTGTGTGTGCCATAGCTGGCTTTTAACGGTTTTGGGCCGATGCCAAAGGCTCTTAACCCCAAACTCAGCATAAAGCCTCCCTTAACTTATAGTTTACGCTTCAAAGCACTTTTCTTATTAAAGCTTTATCTGTCAGCTTTTAAAATCAGTATTTTATATTGATGGACTAGCAGTCCCACACAACATGCTTAGATGATGTTAAAATGTTATAAACAAAATACATAATACGGATATAACTTGAAATTTTAACCCAATAAGGGTGACAACATCTTCCGCAAAGAAAACAAAAGACAGTAAAATTTTATATATCACTAAATCACTATTTGAGATGCCGACCACTCTCATGAGGGTATTTAAGGCAAATATGTGGTGAAGGATGAGTGTGATGAGTGGTGAGTGGTAGTAATGAGTTATGAGGTGTAGTCTTGTATAAACTAAGGCCGACTCTTCCTTAGAATGGGTAATCAATTAATAGCCCAATGACCAATGGAAATACAAAGACCAACGGCTTAACGTGACTTCTGAACCACGCAGGTGATGGTCTGATATGTCTAAACGATGGTGGGAGTTGATGCGGCTATCATCAGATGATCACTGAGACTATCTGAACCGTTTTAGACCTATATTATCCTCAAAACCTGACCTCCCTGAAGCTGGATTACAGGACCACACCACGACTCCCAGTCTAATAATATAATATATGCTCTAAGCAACCCAGCAAACTTGTAACTGTAAAGTGTTTCTTTTACATTATTAATAACCATTAAATGCGAGCATTTCCGCTACGTTAAGCTTAAAATAATGCAATTAAAATTAAATTGAAGCTAAAATTAACCAATGATTTTTAATGAAACATTTCAAATAAATGTTTGCCGAGAACGTTAACCAGTATTCAGCCAAGTTTAATTGGAATTGACGCAAAATTGTTAAATATAATAACAAATACAGGGTCATCGAAAAAGGTGTATGGGATTTGAAAGTGTAATAAAAGTTTTAATATAATTGGTAGAATGTTGATTTTTACATCAAAAGACACAGGAAATCTTAAATTTGTTTAAAGCAATTTCTAAATGTTCAATGAGCTCCCCGTTGCACGACAGACATATAGCCAATAGTCAACCTCCCACCAGGCGTTTTGGAGCATTTCAGAAGTCACCGTTGAAATGGCTACGTTGTTTCTTCTTCTCAGATACTGTAGATCACGTATTTTCTCAGCATAAACTAAGTTTTTAATGTAACCCCAAAGAAGAGTCTAAAGGCGTCAAATCAGGACTCCTAGGTGGCCACAAAACAGGACCATTCCTCCCAATCCAACGATCAGGAAATCTGTTGTTGAGAGCTTCTTGGACGATTAGACTGTAGAGACATGGAGCTCCATCCTGCTGGACCTTTTCCCTTTCAAAATAATATTAATGACCTCCTGAAATGCTTCCAAAACACCTGGCGGAAGGTGGCGGGAAGACTAAATGCAACGGGGGAGCTACATTGTAAAATTTTAAATAAAAAGATTTAAGATTTGCTGTGTTTTTTATGTACAAATCAACATTCTACTAAATGTATGCTAAAATTTTTATTTCACTTTCAAATCCCACACCTTTTCGATGACCCTGTATACTATATTTTTCCGTAACGAATAATATAATTTGATAAACGAGCGCGTGATCTTCTGCTCTTAATACTACTAGTATTATTACTAGTTTATTATTTTTTACAATTTCCAGTTGTTTTATTATCATACATTTATATCATATAGTCTATCAACCTTATTTTATTTGCCGGGAAAACAGATCAGGATCGAGATGTTGGGAGAAGGCAGGAACGGTTACGACTCTCCTGGGAGCTGAGATTGCTGACCCTACGCATATTTATATCTTGACCTCTCCCTCTTTCCTTCAAGCGGAAAACATCTATTTTCCTTCGAGATTAAATATCATATTTTCCTTGGTAAACAAAATATTTGTATATAGATAAATTTAGAAAACTACATGATACAGTAGTGATGTGATTATTTTCTACATAACCAAAGCAATGTCATTGACGGTTATTGAAATATGCTTAAACAGTTAAACTACAAACAGTTATAATCCGTCGTAAATATTACTTTAAAACTATGAAATGAATTACATATAGAGTAACAATTGCATGGAAAGGTATCGATTTTTTCATGCAAGCCTGTGAACGTGAAGTACATAGTTATGTAAGGGTTAAGTTATGGAAGGGCTAAGAGAATTGAAACAAACTGAAAAAATTATGGCAAAACACGAAAGGTGTTTCCGAACTACTCAACTCTTATAATATTGTTAGAAAAAACATAGCACCATTTATATTATTTTGGTTTAATTTTGCTGCGAACGGTTTCGGACCTTGTCCATTTTCCTAGCAGTCTTACGAGTATTGAAATATAAATATTTACATTTTCAAAAATTGGATGTCTTGTAGTAATGTGCGACGTATTTAGTATTTTCCCTGGTTATCCTTATTGTGGATATAAATGTAGATCCTCCTTGCAGTTCAATATTTGACTTTCTATTTCTAAAATGTTCAAATTGTCTTCCAACTTTATATTGGTGATTTGTATTAAAAATGTGTTTGCAAATTGGATTTCATGGAAGTATTATTATTCGATTTGATGGCCTGTATATGTTTCTTTAATCTTCAACCGGAAACTTCTTCCGGTTTGGCCAATTAAAAGTTGTCGCAATCGGAACATGTTAGTTTGTAAACTCCTGATTGGTCGTATTGCCCATATAAGTTTGGTTGCATTTCTACTAGGAATATACAATAAGGATCCGTACCTTTCATAATACATATCTTCTATCTTTGTGTTCCTTGATCAAGAATTTTGTAAAGGCTACTAAACAAATTTCTACAAATAATTTAGTATATAATTGTTAGGGAAAGGAGGAGGACGAGAACGATTTGTTAGTTAAATTTAGAACAACGGTGTCATAATTAAAACTTTAGATGAATCGTTTCAATGGTGACCTGTTCTGCAACAAAACGGAATGATTTAACTTTTATAACTGAGTTTCAGCTTGCTGATTGTAGTTTAATATTTAATGATGAATCCAAATAAACGAATATTGTCAATCGCCAAACCGATTGATTGATCGGAAACAATGTTTAAAATAAACCTTATTACCGATATAACATAAGTTCTGAATATTAATATAAACTCGCCTTTTAGTCATGTTAATGTTAACCTATCGTGTTTATATTATCATTTACTCCTCGATAGAGCCGATACAGTATATTTCAAATGTAAATGTTTGCCTTTTAAAATAACCCTATTGTTAGAGCTCTTAGGTTAATTCGAAGGCAGGCCCAAAGTTTCTTTATGAATTATAATCCAATTGACATTGAATAATCCACAGTAATCTAAATCATTGACATTCTAAGTCATTCTAATGTTGACAATAAATAATAATGAACAGTAAAGAACTGTTTTGAAAACAGTTAACATCAACTTGTAAGAAAAATCAGAGAAAACGAGATATTAATGCTGAACATGTTAACTACCGGACAAACGAAAGTTTAAACATTTTAAGTAATAGTAAATTAAATTGTAGTTAAAGGTATGTTGAGTTTTTAAAATTTACTCAGTTGTAAACGCCTAGTGTCTGTAGGCAGAAAACAATTTATGAGAAACTATTTTATGAGTTATTGCACTTAAAACTTGAGATGCGTATTATTGTTTCGAAAATTGAAAGCAAAATTATATTTGCGCACTGTTAGTGACAATATTAAAATAATATAACTGTGATCGTAAAGTTATTCTGAATTGGATTCTAGGATCAAAGAAACTGTTCAAGTTTTTATATTCAATCACAATTGTCATGTTTCAACACTTACAACTACTTGAGATTGAAGTAGCGTAACACTGAACGTTAAAAAGAAAACGTGACTAGAAAAAGAAGAAGATTTACTTTAAACTCATCTTTATCCTTGATAGAGCATATTTCCCTGTGTGTTTCGTATTAAATACTTATAAGGCCGTACAATCAACCAAACCAAATTCTCACGGCATTGAAATAATCAAAGGAAAAATTTGGCCGAACGAAAACTACTTAAACATAGATATAAAAAAAAAGAAAAACTGAAACACCGAAACTTCAACGACAGATAGTACATGACTTGTACATGACACTCATATACATAATGCACAAGAGTGGAGAGCCTATATGGATTAGCATGTAAATCATATGACATGAGAACCTGCTCATTTCCACCGTGTGTACAACGTTAATGTGTTATTGCAAGACCGTTATGAGAAGGATGACCAGCAATACCTGACTGCTGTAGTGTATCAATAGCATACATAGTGCTGAACAGGCTGTAATTAATTCCAAGTGCATTCAGTTGTACCTTACACTGTTATATCCGGCAGGCTGATAGATATTAGATACCATAACAATTGTCATGTACATAAGCCTTGGTACTTCGAAACAAGATGTTAACTATTATAATAATACTATCGTGATATAAATCTTAATTTGTATAAACGCTAAATATAGTTAAATTTGAAGATTGGATGGAACTAGAAAACTATATATTCAACTATTTCTGCCTTAAATAAGTACTTAAATTGAATGTTTATCCGAAACATGGACTGTCAAATAACTTTAAATCAAACCGAAATATACAAACAGAATTTAAATACTGTGTCAAATGACTTATTATAGATCTTAATTTGTATAACATTCAGATTTAAGTACTTATTTGAAGGCAGAAAAGTTGGGCGAATGGTGTAGTGGTGAGCATAACCGCCCGGCAAAGACCCAGTTCAAATCCCGGATCGGTCCAAATATTTTTGTCTTCAAATTTATTTAGTAATAAATTAGCTACTTAGCGTTTATACAAATTAAGATCGGTTTGTAATATTTCCAGCTTGTTGATTTAAAGTCACTATTTCACAGTCACACGTTTGTGATAAACATTCAGATTTAAGTACTTATTTGAAGGCAGAAATAGTTGGGCCGGATGGTGTAGTGGTGAGCATAACCGCCCGGCAAGCGGGAGACCCGGGTTCAAATGCCGGTTCGGTCCAAATATTTTTGTCTTCAAATTTATTTAGTAATACTCGTATATATTTTAGATAAAAAGTTAAGGTAAAGTTAGTCTTGTTTAACGAGGCGAAGTTAGGACAACGATGTCTCTACTACTCATCACTACATTCACCTTTACCTAGCGTCACCTTACATTCACTTTGCAAATTGTAAGTGATGATTACGGGGTCGAACCTACGCTACCAGAGCGATGAGCTCCGGAGCCGCGCGCGATATCAACCCGCAACGGATCCGCTATATTAGTATTGATTGAAATAGTACTTCAGCTTTTATATTTTATTAATTTAAACGGTTCTTTACATTTAGACGTTTAGAAAGCGTTGTCGAACTTAAGACTTACACTCAACAGGATTTGACGTTATAGTGAACCACTTATTTCAAAAGAATCTTTTCTGTTTTTTTTTGTAGAATTTACAACTGTAGAAGATAAAATATAACGTACTTTTAGTGCTCTAAATGGTTTGTGTTGACATTAATATTTAAAAAGTAAAATTACAAAATAATCCAAACTTTAAGAAACTAAAACATGATGGAAGAACTAGGTCGTTTACTAGTATTTAGGAGAAAGTTAAAATTACCAAGTTCTCAAGAGAAAAAGTAAGATAAGTTCGAATTTCAAGATTTAAATGGTTCAGACATAAACAATAATTACTTTACTTATAATATTAGTTATGGTTTTAACTGTTAAAATACATGAATTCCCTGGATATAAATCATGTTTTCGGCCATTGATGTAAATTACATGTGGGACAAATATGACCACAAACACATTAAAACGCAACGTTTCGTGGCTAAGCAAAATGAGGAAAGTTTTAACGGAGAAGAGTTTAAAAACATTACTTTTAAACTTTACAACATCTTTCATACTTATGCTCTGCCTTGTGCCAAAGATGTTGGTATACGTGCCTATTAATGTTAGATTTTTTCTATATTTCTTATCAAATCTTAACTCTCCAAATTTATCTGAAATACCAACTGCCTTGAGTGTTGCGTTACCATACAACCTCTGAAGCAAGAGCGCGGCAAGTAATGAACAAGTCTACTGGTTTAGAGTTCGTACATTAAACTTACGCTTGTCAGAAGATTACAAAGGATTCTATTACAAAGGATGATTTCCATATGATTGGTGCAACACTGAGTACACGAGTCATGAATCTGTAATCGCACTTAGACTCAGGCAGTTGATTAAACATGGTAATGCGCTTAGGCTCTGGTTGCATCTAATCAATACCAAGTTGGCAGGAGAAAATATCAAGATAATCAGCTGTCTTGATTAAAGAGGCAAAAACTACTTTACCTGTATAATCATTTTGCAGTGATGACCGCGGGGATCGAACCCGTCACCCGAGATTCCAGGGATGGAAATCGCGCGCACTACCGACTCTCCATGGTCAACTATAGATCAATTATAAATAAAACAATAAAATCTTAAAAATAACAAACACGGGTAAATTTAACAAATAAAAACGAATGAAATAACTAAAATAAAGTTTAAGTGAATGACACATAAACATGCTAATACTATTATTGCTTATGAAAGAATGTAAGAATCATCGTAAAGGTACTATACCTAAAAATGGATGAAAGGCAAAAGGGAATTGTGGAAATCATCCATATTTTTTGAAAACCTTTTTAAGAGAGAAAGAAGCAAGGAAAGAAACTTATTTACGAAACAAAACAAACTTATTAATCGTCTGGCTAAACTTATATTCCCAAATTTTACATTAATATTTTCTATTTTGTATGTCCTTTAAGTTTGTTGCGCCATTTTCATGGTATTTCAATTTGAAAAATTTGGTACATTTACCAGTTGTAAAAAACGTAAAAAATCAATTTGCAGTTTCATTTGGAAAAATTTAAATAACCGCCATTTTGTTACTTTTGTAATAATTAATATTCATACGAGTTAATAATTTCAATATTGTATACAAACAACATACGCAGCACCTTTCAAAATCTTTAAATATAATCATTACAAACCCATTAAGTTTGATAATGAAATATTTTTGGATGGAAACCACTTAAAATGTTTTAGTTATTTAAAACACAAAACAAAACGTTTCGTCTAGTCTATGCTAGACATCTAGTAAAAAGATTTATATTTATCATCCAGTTTGTTTTAAATAATTAAAACATTTTAAGTGGTTTCCATTCAAAAATATTTCATTAATATGCCAACCACTCAAGTTTAAAATTGAAAATACATTAAGTTTGATATTAATTACCTAGTAAATAAAAACTAGTTTTAACTAACTTGTTATTTTGTAAACAATTTTAAATGCAAATGTTATTAATATAAAAATGAACATTCAATCCTAATGTCCCTCGGTGTAAAGGGTAGGTTTGCCTATATATTATCTGGACCCTTATCTTGCAAACTAATGCTTCCCTTGTGTACAGTTAGCCAAGGTAGTATACAGTATAGTTTCTCATCTATTAGAATCCTTCTTTTAAGTACAGAGCCTATTATACCAGGTGGCCCATAAATATCTGACACCTTTAAAACAGCTGGTTCTAAATTGTTAATTGGTTAACAGGCGTCATTGCTGGATTTGAAAATATAGGCTATGCCATTTCAGTAAACAAGGAGAGGAGAAAGGTATTCGGGTATGTTATTGTAACTTTATTTAAAAATAATGAGTCTGTAACTGTTACATTTTCGTCACGACCCCCACGTTCCGCGTCATGGTCCTGTTCCTTGTCGAAACACTATTAAACAATTTGTATTGAATTTTAGAAACACGCATCTGCGTTAAAAATTAAACCAACTGGTAGGCCTAGATCCCTGGGAATATGGAAAGAGTGCGGAGTTAGTGCTTCAAAGCCCAAATACGCCACCTACGGACCTAAACGCTTGTGATTTTTAGTTGTGGGCATACTTGTGGTTTTTGTCACAAAACTTAACACCATTGCAGAGGTCAAGAACTGCATTAGAAATGAAGTTGCTCCAATATTTAAGTCAATGATCCACTGAGTAAGTGCGAATTTTATCAAAAGGTTGATCACCTGTGAGGGGATCAGAGGAGGACATCTGAATTATGTTATATTCCATCAATAAAAATGGCATACCTTTATGAGTGCTTTGCCTACTGATAACATTTTGACATGTTGTTTATTGGACTGTTGGTTATGAAAACTGTCGGGGACATCTGAAAAACTTTTACAATGTACCCATAGCTACGACTAAACCACTTTTACTATGCGTAAAGTGCCAAAAGCCTACTGATAACCATTAGTGATCCTACAGTTGATAATAAAGTGGAAGCGCATTTGCTTGTGGGGCATCGTCGGCACTCATATTGTCCTTAAATAAAACATAATATAGTACACTTTTTTGTCCTATACACCCGTGGGGACGAGAATGCACTACGCGCGTTCTTCGTCCGGTGGCCGCCTACGATACATCGCGCACTGGGGGATGAATGTGCGACTGGCAGGTTGGAAGTGTGCTCGTGCTGGGCTGCAGGGGCTACCATATGATGTTTTAGTTAAGGGCAATAAGAGTGCCGACGATGCCCCACAAGCGGGGCGAAATGCGCATCCACTTTATTCTCAACTGTAGGATCTACAGGCACAATACAAGGTAATTAAAATTCAAAACTTTTGTTTTGTATGTTAAGTTAAGTTCAAGCGCGATTGTTCTTCAAATCAGGATAGTTTTTGAAAGCGTTGTCATCAAAGTCTTAGGAATACGTGAGCACGTTTAAGTGGCTGAAGTATCAACCTGTTTAAACATTCAATAGTTAAGCATACCACTGATGTAGTAGTTAAATCAAATACATTTAACATCCAAAGCTGAACTAAAATTGTATTAAACCTAACAAATCCTTTACAATAGTTATATAGATTGATAGTTTACATTTCCAGGATATAAGTAATTCCATTGGTGAAATCTGGCTCATAACTGAGATATATGACGGGTTGAACTTTGCCAAGCAAAACCAGCTGATGAATTCCTGATGATCTGTGTTTGCTTCCAAACCATCGCCAGATCTAAGTAAGGCTTTTAACCGAGCAAGGGTGTGTTTATTTATCACAGTTATTTGTTACATGTAATATTTACTTGTTTATTAAACTTGCTTTAAGTATAACAATAACAATTCGTTTAATGTCAATTTTTACAATTTATAAGTATTGTTTTATTGCCAATATACTTAAGTACCACAAGTAACTTTACCTATCTATAAACTCTCTAATTGTATAAAACGAATTTTGGGCAAGATAGTTTATGAGTTTGGATTTGAATTGGTTTGAAAAATAACTTTTAATGTTGTCAGGAAGATTATTGTATAGAATTCTACCGGCTTCAATAGGAAGTTTATCACATAACTGAAGTCTATGGTAGTTCGGTGGAATATAATTTTGATTTCGTGTGTTGTACCGATTATTTTGATAATTATTGTTCACATCAATAGAACACTTAGCCCTAAAAAGAACAACAAGGTTTCTAAAATGTACTGAGAGCATAAAGGCAATATGGATAAGGATTTAAAATGTTCCCTGCAGGTCTCTCTAAATTTAGCCTACCAATTATTCTAATTGCTCTTTTTGTATAAAAGTATATTTTATATACGTGCTATAAGATTAAAACATGCGTCAAAGCTATGAAATACTAAGGAAAGGTAATATATTACTAGACTATAACTTTTGATCTATAGCTAACGCCTTTATTAACACCTCTCAGTAAAAAACAACAAATGATTTTATGTTTAAAAAATTAATTTTCAAAAAAAATAAAATTCTGTTTTTTGTAAATATTTTTGTGGACGTTTTTGTTTTCTATCCAAGTTGTTGTCAAAGAATCAAGCCATTGAAATAACCGAAAGAGTTAGGTGTATTTAAATCAAGGAATATCCAAAAGTACTCCTCTAAACAAAAGCAAACGCAATTGCATATTGTACTTAAAGCAATCTGAGAGTTCGAACTATTAGAATGAAAGAAAGACACAAACAACTGGCAATATGCTGTTAGCAATGTCAAAGTTCGAATTGATTTCGCTACCTAAATAAATAAATAAAATAAATCTTTATGGCATAAACAATATACACTGTATCGTAATCGTCAGTGTTTTAGGTTATCTAAAGTTTTCCATTCATTCACATCGAAGTATCTTTTAGACATTCAGAGGTATTCATTCATTCATTTGAATTATTCCCACTCCAGCCCAATTGTCTGCCAGTTTTAAGAGGTCTCTCAGTTATGTGCCATGAACTCGTCTGTGCTGTAAAATGCTTCCTGAGCTAGTATTGTTTTGAGACGAGATTTAAATGACTTTGGCATAGTGGCACCTTTAATCGAATTTTGCCTTTGAAGGAAAACGTTCATTAGTTACCGTCCTGTGTCTCCCAGTTCGATAATCCTAAGAAGAAGCCACATACATAAATAACAACTGAAGGTGTTTCTTGGAATTTTCATGTAATTCTGGAGTTACAATATAGATAACTAGGTTAACTAATTCTGAGGAAGCTTTAAAATATTGCTTAACGCAGATACCAGAAACGAGATATTATGGAGGAGTTTAGGTTAGAATAATACAGGTATGAAAAGTTAATTAAGTCATTTTAAATGTATCAATAATATAGTTAGAATTAAATAACCTTAAGTGAAATATAGCTAATAATATTCTACCCTTGAAAGGAAATACATTAAATTTGTATAATCGATTGTCCCATTTTCGACTGTTTTCAATTCGTTTAGAACCTAGACAAAATAGATCGATAAAAGCAATTGAATCACATTGGTTCCAATAAACTACGGTTCTTCCAATAATTGAACACGTTGCAGAGAAGCAAAATACGTGATTGAATATGTGTTCTATTCTCAGAAATTGAATAGAAGATTCAATAAGTAAATGTGCTGTAGAAAGAAGATCACATACGTTTCATTTTCTTTTCATGAAAAGGATTTCCCGGTTGCAAGTGTATCGATTTTAATTTCCACTTAAATAGTTTTGTTGGAAATGTGTCCTACAACCGTTACAATAAAGGCATTTCTATTATCAGCGAATTTTCTAGAAAAAAAAGAGTTATTCATTTTGATTGCCAAAGTAAACGAAACGGTTTGGACTTTTAAACTTCCCAACACCTCCTGAACCAAATGGAGCCACTATACAGGGTGTCCAGTAATTAGGGGATCAAACTTCACCAGGTGGTCTAACAAGTCAAAATAAACAAAACATTTCCAATACCACATAGGCCTATCTCACTTAACTTTCCGTCTGTGTGTGTTTTCACTAAATAATTTTTATCTCCGAGGTCAATTAAATTATATATTTATTAAGTTATTAAGAGAGATTAAAGTTTTCTTGAACACATTCCTTTATTTACATTTGAGAAACATATGTAAATAATTGTTTGTGTTCAGGAAAACTTTAATATTTCCATTGTTATTAATCACAGAACAACACACTTGGTCTTAAAATGTTTATAAAACATTTTTCACATAATGTAGTCTTACGCATTTACAATAATGTTAAAAGGATTTGAGTTATTAATCTTAGAAAATTTAATATGACTGCCATTTTTAAACAAGAAGTGGAAGTTATTCAAATTTACTTTTAAATATGGGATTTAATTATACTAACAAGTGTGCAAAGGTTTAAGTCTATAGCTTAATTGAACTCGGAGATAAAAATTATTTAGTGAAAACACACACAGACAGACAGACGGAAAACTAAGCGAGATAGGTCTATGTGTTATTAACAATGTTTTGTGTGACTTTGACTTGTTAAACCACCTGGTGAAGTTTTATCCCCTAATTATTGGACACTCTGTATAAATATTTTTACGTAGCTCTTTAAACCACAAAATCTAGAAACAACACAATGTAAATTTCAAACCAACAAAGAGTAACCTGCTGTTGCAAACTATCCCTCCTCACGGGAGATTCCCTAGAATTCACGCTAGCGCTCGGGGCTACACGCCGGCTAAGCATGGTTGAGTATAGCGTCATAGTTTTTAGAGTCACACAACATTACTAAACAGGAAGAATGGCGATTACTCCAGCAAATATGCAAAGTAAATAATAAATAGTAAATAATGAAATGTTAGAATCTCAATATCTCTTAAAATTATGAAAATATTTTTAGAGTGGGTAGCTCTGACTAGGAGAGTAACAAGATACATCACTTAAGCAATTGAACCTAGACACTACTGTACCCTGTTTACACTTTTGCAAGTTACCTTTCAAAGCCTACCACTATGGCTTGAATATACGGGGAATCTACAGTGTTGACCTTTTACTGTTTACAATTTGTACTGGTGCAGATTTTGTACAAAGAATAAATTACTACTTATCCCGTTAATGAGTGACGGTTTTATCCCTAGCAAAAATTTATATTATACGTAAAACAGATGGAAAAACTGAGCATTCATGATTGTCAGCCCGGATTTGTCAGGCCGTTGACTGATTAGGCCTAGCGAGCTAGGATCCACTATGGATTGAATATACTTGGAATCAACAGTGTTGAGTTTGTACTGTTTGAAGTGCAATGAAGCAGAAGAGACGCCATTGCTGAGACGCCTTACATTCTAGAGTTCATCCGACTGTAAATGTGCTGTCATCTCAAATATTACCTTCTTCTAAAACTATGATAGCAGGTGAACATTACACATTGAATACTGTAGCTACATACATGATACCTTTCAGGAGATAACCGGCTGCAAGGACTGCAACATTCTAGCGATTTGCCTCCAGAAACGTTGAATTGTCATACTACTATGTGATTTAATATTCTCAACTTAAAATAGTCTTTCGTACTTTTAGATTGAAATTAAATGAAACTCAGGGTTTTAAGTTGAGCCGTAAATGAAAGCACAACGGTAGCTCCAGTGCATATGAAGCAGAAAGAGACGCCATTGCTTACTTAGAATATGTTCTATAGATCATCCGACTGTAAATGTGCTGTCAAATATTAACGACAAGTAAAACTATAGCAAAGGTGGGGATACAATTACTGCTGTAAAACTGCACATGACCTTACAAGGTGGCTGATAACCAATTCAAACATTGCACAAGAGAACTGCTAACATTTTGCCAATAAAATCATCAAATTTGTCTCAGTTTTAAATCAATAACTGGTGTGTTCTTTATTAAAGTCGACAGTGATTGTGATGAGAAATATCTTCACACCTGATAAAACCTAGAAACCTTTGTATTTTTAGATTAGAAATTTACGTTATTGAAACTCAGTAAAGCTTTACCTCAGTTTTGTAATACATAGTACAACGGTATTGCTTCCACTGAAATAGAACTGTACAATATTGACAATACCTGTTACTGATAGTAGCTATGTGCAAATAATTATCTGTACGACAAGTGTAAGGGAAATGGCTGATATAATTATTCACTTAAAACTGCACTAAAGGTATTTACAAACGTTATTTTGTAGTGGGCTACTTCCAGTTGAATTATTATAAACATTAACCTAATTTGCTTCAGATTAAGTAATTTGTCAATAAAACATCAATATTTGTTCTAGTTTTTCCAATAACTGGTGACTTTATTATAGCGACAGTGATTGAATGAGAAATATTTCACACCATACTACCTGAAACTTTACAAATAATATTTAATAGACTGAGCTTTATCACAGTAACATCCAAGAAGTAAAAACATCAAAGGGTTGGTTCAGTGAGAATGTTGAATAATTTTTGACGTTAGGATATATTTTTATTGTACTTTAAGTAAACACGATTTAGTTGATGGTTGGTTGAAACTACCATAGGAAATAGAACTGTGTGTTATTTGCAACTAGAACAACATTATATTTGATCTACAAACAAAATTAACAAACAAAACCCGTCTATATTTCCAAAAGACTTCAATCCATCGAAACAAAACATGGCAATAGTTCTTCATGCGCAATGATATGGAAGTAAACGTGATTTTGTGTGAAATACAGACACAAAGAAACTTGACAAATCGTGGAAATTGTCTTTCATCGGGAGAATAAACGTCATAAATCTAATCTGTAATCTAATTCAAACTCGATCAGCCAAAAGGAGTTAATGACCTACTGATGATCGGAATCAATTTGTCTTCTATTCCTTCTTACGTCCTGTTATCTTACAGAAACCTTTTTCTTAAAGAAAGTCAAAGTTAGTGTCGGAAAACGCATATAAAGCCGAGGTGTGTTGTATCTTAGTCGGTATTGTGGTTAAATTTAAATATAAAACTACCAGCAAAAAATGTTGCTAAATTGTAATGAAAATTAGTAGTCTACAAGCTAAAATTTAAATTGTAAGATTTTGAAGCAACCCTTTTCAATGATATATAGTTTGTTAATGTTTTTGAACTTAAGGCAACTTTAAGCTTTACGCCAGAAAACTAGTTTATAGGACGAAACGCAGCAAAGCGCTGAAGCGCCGCTTGCTTGAGTGAAGGAATTGCCTTATTTCCATAAGAGTTACGAGGCTGTTCACTACGCTCACAGCCTTGCTTCGACCTACGACTTTTTACGTGATCTTTACTGCACGTTTTATTCCACAAGGTGTATACATATATCATGAATGCAAATTTTACTTTAAACGTCGTTACAATCGGATTACTTTTAACGCTGATAGAGGGAAATCCTTTATGCCCGCCAATTTGAAACGGCCGCATAGATTTTCACAATTCTTGGTATATTGATGAATACTATCATAATACTTGTTTCTTTCAAATTTCATCAAAATCAGATTAAAATGTGTTTTTGAATTAAAACTTTTACTTTTTATCAAACATCCCCTCCTCAAAAGAGTACATTTGGTAGTACAATTTTGCTAGCTAACGCCCTTGAGAGATATTTTAAAACGGAAAGTTTTAACCAATCTCATGAAAATTGGATAAACAATATGACTTGTAGAGAGTACACGCATACGAATACATATGCATGTGAAGTTTTGAAAAATGCTAAAAACGCGTTCTTGGGGTCAGAGTCGGTTCACATGACATGGTAACGAGTTATGGGTTTTTTTTAAAGACAACGCTAATAAATTCTACGAAGTGTGTGGACAACGCGTTTATACTTTGGCAGTGATTTAAAAGTAAGCATCTAACTAACAGAAGTATGCGAAAGTTGTGCATGCTGTTTGTTTGTTAAAGTATGTAAATGTTGTTTGGAATTATTCCCATATGTGAGTGTATTACGATTAATTAGTTCGAGATATTTAGAGCATTTATATTGTGCAGTTAAACCTTTCAAAGGTCGCTTTTGAATGTTAGCCTCACATGAATAATCGCAAAAGCAGCTTTTCATCAGAGAAATAACAGAGATGAATGTAGTCCGTAATTTAATTCAAACACAATCAACCAAAACCAGCTTATGAATAACTGATGAACAGAGGCTGTTTATCTTCTGTACACTTTTTACCTTCAGTTTTTTTCGTAATTTTAATTGTCGTCTGTGTGAGATGAAAATGAGTAGTTCGGCAGAGAAAGTGAAATTTGATTCGTGATACGCATCAAAAGGTCAGATTAAAATAACGTAATTTTATCTTGAGATTTAAGTTTCTTTAAGTATGTAACAAACTGATCTGCTAACAAATTACTAAATCACTATTTGAGATGCCGACCACTCTCATGAGGGTATTTTAAGGCATGAGGGTATTTTAAGGCAAGTATGAGTGTGATGAGTGGTAGTAATGAGTTATGAGTATGTGGTCAAGTATGAGTGTGATGATGTGGTATTGAGTTAGGTGTAGTCTTGTTACAAAACTAAGCCGACTCTTCCTTAGAATGGGTCATTAATTAATAGCCTCAATGACCAATATAAATACAATACCAACGTTTAACGTGACTTCCGAACCACGCAGGTGATGGTCTGATATGACTACGACTGCTATAGGAATTTATTCGTGAAAGAAACTTACTGGGTACTTACCATGAAAGAGAACGATATTTGTGGAATACAAATTGGATGTTATACCGTAGTACTTTAAACAGTTTGCTTACAGTTTGGCTATAAAAGAAAAATACAACTCATAATTTTCGTAGGAACTGTTTTTCGTTTTTATAATGAAATATGTTTTGAAACAATATAACTAGTAAAGGTAGGTTCTACTGAAGTTTCCTGTAATAAATATCACAAAACACATGAAGTATGAATGGTTTAAAGTCCTTTGCGATGAATTAATTTTCCTCTTTGCCTACTGGCTTTTGCGCAAGTGCTCCAGACAGATTTACTAGTCTGAATAAACACAGTTGTTAAGGTTGAAACATCAACTTCAATCGATTTAATAATCGACTTGAATTGACTCGATCTTAGCCAAACTATAGGTTTTCCTACTTTCAACGATGGGATTCACTTCTTGTGGCATGGTTGCCAATCAAACGTCACCTGGCTTACATTAGTCAGAGTAGAAGTGTGGAAGAGACGATTAGTAATTTGCGTCTACATGACCAGTAGACAAATGGGCGAGTCGAGTAGGGGCGAGAGAACCGTCAGGTCAGCTTTCCCAGAGCCACTAGGCCGAGCTCCAGTATTCGGTTTCCACCACTCCCTGCCACTGACTCGCCCAGCTATTCACTTGTTTGAAAGTCAATTGCCAAGCAAGTGACAGTGACCGTAACTTGTGTTGCCCCAGACTTGTATACAATTTTAAATTTTAAGAATCAGTGGTCAGAGGAATAAATTTTAAATTTGTGGAATTGTATAAGGAAAATCAGTGTTTGTGGAACGTTATTAGTCCGTTGTACAAAGTTAAACACTTGCGCCCAATAAGCTTCGAAGGTAGTTGATGACATGAAAAAGGATGTAGAGTCACACACTTTTTGGATAAATTAATAATCGATTGCTGCCCTTACTCTGACCATATGCTGAAAGAGATCTAAAGTTGCTCTATGGCAATGAAAGATCAAAGTTGTTTAATTTTAACTTCGCAGTTAAAGGGTCTCTCATCTGGTTTCATGTTTAGAAAATTTAGGTTAATTTATAAGATTCGAAATTCTCTTGAGTTAATTTAAGAAAAAGACATGTACTTTGTATCTTTAACTACCGCTCTACTAGTAAGAAAACAAATGCCCTCATGAGTATTTCTTTCTCTCATGGATCTCTCACCCAAATACGTTTTATATTATTTTATTCTTCCTATTTACATACTTTCTAACAACAAGTCATACACTCTTTTATAAATTTTCTCGCCAAGTTTCTCTGTGCTCAACACGGGCCATTTCTACAATTGGGACTCTGCCCAAAAAGTGGTTAATTTAATCTGCTGTGTGAACTAGATGTTCTAAAACCGAGCGAGTAGAACTTGACTGCAAACTGGCTAGCTAGTCTGCCTTCTAGCTCGACTGCATTAAACCAGCCTTAAACATTGGTAACCAAGATGGCCGCTGCATTAAAACACTTCAAGTTCGTAACTTTCTTTTTTTTGACGAAGTTTGAAGGAATGCCATTACCGTACCTATTTCATCAAATTTCACCCAAAAAAGAAGAAACTTGAGTCTTCAAAGAAAGAAGTCCACCCGTTAAAAGTAACCAATAAATGTCTAATTGTTGAGTAATTTAGGAAAAACAACTTTCAATGATTAATTTGTCTATTAAAGTAATAATTTTTTCAATTATAAATGGTAGGCCGACTCCAACCTGTGGCCTTTCAGCTATAAAAGCTATAATTTAGGTATTTCAAATTGTCATTTCATTAAATCATTATTAATTTAGGAACATCATTATTTACCGTGTATAACTGAACAAAATAATCAACCTGTATAACAAATTCCAAGTAAATTAATTATCGAAACATAATAACTGAAATACAAAACTAACAATCAGTAGAATATTATAACTAATTAGTGCAGTGGTTGGCACAGCAACGTTTGTGGGTTTCTCATTACAATCGTGTTTTGAAATACCTCTGTCCAATTAATGCTCAATGCTGACCTCATAACAGTTGATGAATTGAAAACACCTTTCTAGGAAACTGGCGAAATAGATAATAGATATTTGGCTTTTATGCGGTATTTCCCGTTAGGTTCTGACCTGGTTGATATCATTTATATCAAAATCATAATATGAAGAAAAGGCAGAAATTGTATACCGATTCCAAAATGAAATGTTATTACAATGTCCTTCAACATTGTCTTTCTTCACTGTGTTGTCTAATGTCTTTACAACACACGAAATCAAAATTATATTCCGTCAAACTACCACAGACTTCAGTTATGTGATAAATTTCCTTTGTAGCCGGTAAAATATTATACAATAAACCCCTAACAACGTTAAAAGTTATTTTTCAAATCAATTAAAAAATAACCTAACAAATTATCTTGCCAAAAATTCGTTTTATACTATTAGAGAGTTTATAGGTAGGTAAAATTCATAACCCAATAGTTTAATATTAAGCTAAAGTCTTACTTGTGGTATTTAGGTTATTGTCAAAAAACAATAATTATTGTAAAATATTTGACACTAAACGAATTGTTGTTGAAAATTATAGTGGTAAAGCTAATGTGTGTAAACAAAATAAGATTGTTGTCAATACATTGTAAAGCAATTGAATATTTTTGTGTATTGTAGTTTTGTGTGTAGTTCTAAATCATGTTTCGTAAAATGCCGAAACTGCGGTAAATATTTGTTTAACAGTCTACTTCATTGTTTGTTACGTTTGAAATGACGTTTTTTAATGCTTTCAAAATAGTATGAGCAAAATGTGTCGGAAAGGGGAAAATGGCAATGTCAAATGTCTGGATAAGCTGGCTTTACAATTTATATTTAAATAAACGCATTTATGACACGTTAAACTACGAATATTATCGTCATAACTCACTTAAACAACAGATATTTAACCAATCAACCGTAAAACTGTTCAGTAAAATAGTCCGGTTTAAACTGTCAAATATTTATATTAATCCAACTTGATGTGGGTCTAAGTTTCATTTAATGAACAGTTTTCAATGTCAAGCTTAAGATTGTCTAGATAATTACTGTTATATTTAATGGATAAATATTCAACGTTGGAAATTCATGAGCTAAGGGATCACTTTGAATAGAGACTAACCTCCCTTTGAGAACATTATCAGATTATGTACTTAGGATGATTAACTTTAACACAAAATATATTAAATTACTTTATTAGCGGTGTTTAAAATTTATTTAGACGTAAAATATTTAAGTGTTTCGAAAATATTTGTCTTTTTCTTGGTTTTGCAGCGGATGTGTTGTTTGTCCTTCTATTGGCACTTTTACTTTGAACCTAGCTAAAGCGGTACACCCTCTATAACCAGATATTGTTGACGTTAATTAATAGCGAGACCAAGAGCTTTTTAAAGATTGTTACAAATTTGAGATCCCTTTAGTCATTTAAGTTTTATCGCAGGATTAAACTTCTATTTGCCATGTTTTTCGACGTTGAGCATTGTATATGTACGAGTATTTTAGTCCTAACCTTGGACTACGCAGTATCATTATCTATTGCAAGTGCAATGAAAACGTCGCGAGCAAAGTCCGGGACAGGTGAAATTATGAATTGAGTGAAAGATTTTGAAACCAAGAGCAAGACTAAGGGTAGTTACCGTTAGAATTTGATCACTAAACATATCTTCTAAATGCATACGATGTTATGTTTTATGCGTGTTATAAAGTTAGCTAAAATAATATAAACAAGTGAAGTATTTTTCTAAAACGCATTTCAATAACTTATCATTAGAAAACTTTAAACGTATTTCTTATAGGTTTAAATGTTAAAAATAGCGTAAAGCTTTCTTAAGTTGTAAGCACTTTGCTGAAGTTTCGACAAGCTTACAACTTTGCTTCTATAACAAGCTTTTTCTCGTCAAGCTTTCAGTTGCTCGTTCATTCGCCACATTGGAGCTTTTATAGTTTTAGTAATAAAGCAATGATCGGGAAACCCGTTGCAAACATGAAATGTATCATCATTTGTATGCATTAAAATGTACATTTCTCTACTGTGTTTAACGTAAACAGACTAAGTAAGTTTGTATTCGGTTTCGCATAGCTACTTTCTGTAAAAGCATACAAAATTACAACAGTTGAAACGTTTACTTAAATGTAAGAACGCGATACTGAAAATAAACCCAAATGTACAAAACATTTATATTTTAACAGTGCCTGCACATAATTTAAAATACACTAACACTTATTCTTGGTTTTACATTTTTACAATATGATCGTATTTCACATATCTTAAAACTAGCTTAAAGCAACCTAAAAAATATCAGCAATTGCAATAGTTCAGTGATCTTAGATGCCAGTTATTTTTAGATTTAGAATATTTTTGAATTTCCTTTGGAAAATGAGATATTCATGTCGTCAGCATGGTAGCACCCAGGCCTGGGACCATGAATTATAATTTAAAATTTATTTAAATCGGACTGCTTATAACGCTATTATAGCGAAAACTTATTTTTTTGGCCGCCACTTTGAAACGACTAAATGAATTTTTATACAGTTTGGCACATTGATGCATACTATCCATATACATATTTATTTCAAATTTTATCAAAATCGAAAGAAATGTTCTGTTTTGAACCCTCTGATATTGAAACCACTTTTTGACCAAAACTACCCCTAAATGGTACACACATACACATGTTTTTACGAGCACATCATAGTTTTTAGCAAAGATGAGTTAGTGTTTATTGTTGAAGAATACTTAAGAGCAAGATAATATCTTTTGTAAAGATGCGTTTATGATCAAGTATCCAGGCATTAAGGCTATCTGCATCTGCTTTGTTGTTTCAAAATTTTAAGGATTTTTAGGATAATTTTCTAATCCAACCCTAACATTGTCCGTCACTTCAATTTCATTACAGTATTACATTCATAACGTTCCTTCTTCCATTTATCTTCATTTAGTACATTCCGCCTTCTGTTATGTTTTCCGTTCTCTACAAAACCTATTGTGTTAAAATGTTTTAAAATCTGTGAATTTTAGATTTGTTTGGAATATTAACACTTGTAAACTTGACCCCAAATTTCTCTTGACAAAAAGAAATTATCTTTTTCTTAAGTGTTCTTCAACTATAAGCACTCGTTGATCTTTGCTAAAACTATGATTGCGTTTATCTTACAATAACATCAAATTATCAAATCAAAACCACTATATTACTACAACAATACATACCATCTGATAGGTATTGAAGTGAACAAACCAATGATACAATTTACCTTATAGCGCGCGTATAGAATGACTTATCAAAGTTTGAAAGTTGGGTTGTTAAAAACACCCTGTACATATGTATATACAGTTTTGTAAAAATGCTCAAAACGTATTCTTGGCGCCCCGTAGCGCCCAGGGTAACGGACCACGAAGCGATGCTGTGTGCGTAGCGAACAGCCTCGTAATATTCGTGGTAACCGAACAGCCAAATACCAAAGTAAGGCAGTGAATGAATCGAATGAGAGTAATAAATTGCACAGGAATTTTGATTCACTCATGCGAGCGGGGCGGTGCTTTAGTGCTTAGCGGCGTGTTGGCCTGATCTTGTAATTGCAATCTTTTTCTAGAACTATAAACCTTGTTCGGTAGCCTGTGGACGTATGTTTGGGCTAACAAACTAGGAAATTATAATTTATTGTAGGACCTGAAACCAGAGTTTGGCTTCGTTGATATTATTTCACAAATTGGGTGTTTGAATGGGAACTGAGTAAATAGTTTTCTAAACAAACCGAAACTCAATTAGAACGCTAGGCCTAATCTCAGCGCTGGCGTAGGCAGCTTTATAAATTCATCACCACACTCCATCATACTTCCTTCAACTTTATTAATTCCAATTTGAGTTCTTTTAATCAAGGATAAAAACTAGAGCATTCCAAACTAAGTTTTAATTATTGTCTTGTTCTGTCCCAATAGCGAGTCGACTTGGTGGTTCTCCTACCTTTTGGAATTTCAATAAAAATATTCCCAACCAGCTTGCTGATTAGTTGAATTTTAAGTCATGTTATTTGCATGTATAGTTGCAAGACCACTGGCGCATATGAATAAAGTTGACTCACTATTGGAATAAAGTATAATGTATTACGCTTGATAGCGCTCATTTTATTTTATGTTTTTAATCATACTATTGATTGCAAGGGAAAATAAAGTCTCTGACTTAACATTTCTCCAAAGTGTATCGTCTACAAAGTGGTATACTGAGCGTCAACACCCTGTATAAATAAATACACATGAAAATCTGATTTGCTGTTAAAATTTATGTATCAAACAAGTATTGAGTAACTTAACAACTGCCATTTTGGATAACACTTATTTTTGAAATAGGTACAACATTTCTGCCTTTTATCCATATGATTTTGATGTAAGTGTTAATAACCAGGTCAAAATCGAATGAGAAATACCGCATGAAACCCAAACGGTTTCTATTTCATTTTGCTAGTTTCCTAGAAAGATGTTTTCAATTCATCAACTGTTATGAGGTCAGCATTGAGCATTAATTAGACAGAGTTGTTTCAAAACACGATTGTAATGAGAAACCCACAAACGTAGCTGTGCCAACCACTGCACTAATTAGTTATAATATTCTACTGTTTGTTAGTTTTGTGTTTCAGTTATGACGTTACAATACATATTTTACTTGGAATTAGTTCTACTGGTTTATTATTTTGTTCAGTTACACTTTTTCGGTTACACCAACGATTATGTCATCGTATGTTATCGGTAAGTAGATTGCGCATAAATACCACACGGCTGAGGCAGGAAAATCCACATAGTTCGGCAGCCCAGGCACAGATAGCGCTGCAAAGAAATCCTTTTGCGAGTCTTAAGTAGAACCAGTGACGCACGCGTAAGTTTGTTTGATCTTGAATATCGCACGATTTGGTCACATTTAAATCATCGATATAAAACAAACTAGATCATTTCGTGCCGAGGGAAAGAAAGACGACAAGAGATGGCAGCGTTATCTGTGCTTGGGCTGCCGCATCTTTATTGATTATCCTGCCTCAGCCTACTACCTATCACCTACTGCTACCTACCTAATAACATAATATTTTGTTACACCGAGTAGATGAATTGAAATAAAGATTATTAACGCTTTTTCGCTCCTCTTGTGGGTGGGAAATTCCAGTAAAGCATTCAAAACCATATGATCAGTTTTTGGTTACAAATTTTCTAAGATCAATAGTTATACGATTAAGTTTTCGCTTTTGTAATTGATGGAACGTAAACCACGAGTAAAACAGTAAAACTGTCAAAACAATGTATTTTAACCCTAACGCAAATCGCTTTAAGGAATAGACATTTTGTATGAAATACGTTTCCTGCCAACATGCTAAGGATTTTTCGTAACTTTATGTATTAATAAGGTTGCAAAGTTTAACTCTAATACACTATCAACATAAATATGAAATAGCTTTCTGAATACAGGTTTGTCAAACTCAGTGCTAACACATGACACGTCTCTCGTTTTGTGGCAAAACTTTTCCCATCAAAGTTATGTTGAACAAATAAACCAAAACAAAACGCAAGTTTAGTTTTACGTGAGGTTTACAAAACAGTTTTCAAGCGCGTTGTGGAGTCCTTTATTCGTAGATAATATTATTTGAATGAAAGCTTTTGCTATAAAATGAGAACGTGCATGTCATAGCTCCCTAAGTACATTTAGTATCGTACTTGTAAATCTAGTAAAGATCATTAAATCAATACATGACATTGTCCATAAAGATACAACAAGTACTGTTTAACAACATAATGCGTATGCAGAGATAATGCTTAATGTACAGATGCAATGTGTTAACCAGATCCAGACGGCGTATTGTCTACCAACATAACATGACAACCGCTGTCAGAGCCGACCTATGGTTTGCCAGTGTATGGCATAACATGTGTTCATGATTATACATACACACTTCTAGAGTACTAACAATATACAGAGTGAGTTTTAAATGTAAAACGCTTTTTTTAATCCTTTGGAAAATGTTTTTATAGGATTATGAAGTTTGTTTTGACGTGCGTCATCCAACCCCTCAAAATCCTTAATTTTAAAAATACAATCCCCCCCCCTCAAAAGAAAGGAAATTTGAATACAAACTCAACGATGCAAATGAGAGTTTATTTTATCTCGACTCGTTTTTGTGTGATACCCATTAAAGGATTACAAGAAATCAGGTTCAAAATAGCAAAATACAGGTTTAATGACAAAATCTTTGAATCCTCTGAAGAAAACCTTACAACCCTATAACATAATCACAGAAACTATTTTGAAGTACACTTTGTAATTAAAAAAATTGTATTCGGAATGAGAAATTTAAACTGATTTCTTGTAATCTTTAAATGGGTATTGAAAAAAAGGAGTCAAGATAAAACCTTTCTTTGCGTCGTTGAATTCTTATTAATTTTATTTGTATTAATTATGTACTCCTATTGAGGGTGGCTTGTATTTAAAAAATTTGGGGCAATCTCCCCGGTTTTGGGTTGGGGGTGGGTGACGCAAAGTACGTCAAAACAAACTTAAGAATTTGATAAAAGATTCTAAAGGGGTTTAAAAAATATTTCCAATGTCAAAAGTTGCGGTGGGGGGACATTAAAAACTCACCTTGTATTACTTATAGAACTATTATCCACTGTCAGTGTTAAAGTGTAATCAAAACAGCATTTTGTACAAGTACATACAAGGGGGTTTGCTTGAAATGAGGTTTAGCACGACCTTTATCTAGCGCTTCCATGAGGTAACTTTGGCATCACTGTCAGTGACGCCTGCGGGGATCGAACTCGCCACCAGAGTAACACGCGTGTTACCAACCTGCTATCACATTAAACGCACATACATTATTGTTTCAATGAAATAGAAATGTGAGATTTTGATTTAAAAATTCCTCACTGTCTTTGGTAGGCTTACGAACGCCTTCGTAAAAACCACGAAAAATGAACTGTTAGTTTTTACGGTAATTCCTCCTAACTTAAGTTATTGTTCGTACTAATATGTCAAGTACTAATCTATAGAAATTATTTTAATTACAGAATCTAACATTCTAATGAAATAAATAGTTTCTTTGCGGTGCAATTTTAACACGAATAAGTATCATTTATATGGCTCTTTTGTGTTTGAAGAGTTAGAAGAAGCATGCCACAAAGGGGTTGCAATTTAAAAATTGGGGCCTACCCCGGTTTTGCTTAGGGGTGGGTGTCGCAAAGTACGTCAAAACAAACTTCATAATCCTATAAAAGCATTCCCCAATGGGTTTCAAAATCTTTCCTTTGTAAAGTTAAGGTGGGGGAGGACATATAAAACTCACCCTATGCTTGTCAAGTGACCAAAAGCGAACTTTGTTCCTTGGAAGACTTGAATGGAAAGTGAAAGATGGAATCTGCCTGTGACAGAGATACATGTGACTCTTGTTTACTGCTCTGACAGCCCAAACAGTCCAACTATTGTCACAATAAAACCCAACGTTCACAGTTTTATAGCAGGGGAAGCTTTATACATGTGTTGTCCTTGAGTCTTTTTTGGGTCCATTAACAGAGTTTACAATCGTTAAGTGCTTCTCGTAATTTCTTGTGTTTTAAAAACGAGTTGAAACTAAAATTAGGTAAATACCTACATTAATAAGTTCACATTTGGTAGTTAACCTCTTGTTTCGACCTATATAGGGTGAGTCTCTACTGAGTGCATTAATTTTAACAGTGAACTCTACTCGTTAGTTTATATGCCTATATACCTAATTTTAACCGTTTATTGTAATTGCGTATTTGTGATTTTTTGAACTACACGACTTTGTACTGTTATTAAGCCCCAAGTAATGTGTTAATAACAATAAAATAATACCATTAGAAAGAAAATTAATTTTCTATAAAATAAATACTTTATTAAAACATAACGCATTTTTACTTCATGTAAAATAACTTTAAAATTAAAATGTTTTTACATATTTGTTTTTCAGTTTTCAAGGCTTAATTAAACTAGTTATACTTTTGTATTGTCATCTCCAATAACCCAAAAACTGCCTAATTTCATTATCTTTAAAATAGTGTGTAATATGTAGGGATAATAAGGGCAAAACTATCTAAAATTTCGAACAAATGATGACAACGTACATAATAAAACAAATTACTAGTTAAAAACACCAAACTAATAACTGATCCTGTAATATTTCTTTACCAGCTGAATCTGCTGACTAAATCACCTGATTGGAAGTTAAACCGATATTATTAGCTGATTTCAACTTGTTGTATTGTTGAACTGTACCATACAAGTTATGGTATAGTTCAACAATAAAACAATTAAAAAAATATTACAGGCTCAGTTATCAGTTTGGTATTTTTAACTAATTTGTTTTGATTCTGTACCTTGGCAAGATTTTTACGGAACTTTTGATTTTTTTGCCCTAATGACCCTTACATATTCTTACACCATTTTAAAGATGAAGAAGTAAGACAGTTTTGGTGTAATTGGACATGACAATACAAATGTATAACTTGTTTAATCAAGCCTTGAAAATTAAAGGAATAATATAAACACATTTTTAACTTTAAAGTCATTTAACATAAAGTAAAAATGCTATTTGATAAAGTATTTATTTTATAGAAAATTTATTTACTTTCCAATGGTATTATTTTTATTGTTATTCACACATTACTTGGGGCTTAACTGTCACACAGTACAAAGTCGTCTAGTTAAAAAAAATCACAAAGTACGCCATTACAGCTAAAGGTTAAAGTTAGGTATAGGCATATAGGTATTTTTTTGTTTCGTTTCAACGAGTAGAATCCACTGTTAAAATTAATACACTCAGTAGAGACTCACCCTGTAAATATTCTTGATTTTCACCGCATAACAATGACATTTATTCGAAACATGTAGCAAGCAGATGGTAATTACCAAATCTCTTGTTGGACGGAGGTATTCACTTGATTTTTGAATAATATCATAGTTCAGGGACTATCTGATGTGTTAATAGTTGTTTTTCTTTACTACTGTCCAAAGCTTTACTCCAACGTGGGCATTAGAGTAAACCTGCTGTATAGTTCACTCAAACTTTCAATGTAAATAAGTCTTTATAACCTGTTCATTTGCCTTATATAGGCTATTGATAAAATCGTGTGAGACTGTTTAAGATAGTTGTTGCAACAATGAATATTTTGTGATATTATCGTTTTGAGAATGACGACTTCGCTGATAATGCTTACTAAGTTTCCTTTTTGATATTTTAAAACAAACCCATACATATATCGCTGACTGAATGTACTCGTAGCAACGGGTTTGGAATTAGAAAGGATATCTCCAGGCATAATTGACTAATGACACCACACGAAGCAACCGGCTTAGCAATACCTTTGTATGATTATCTCAAACATACAATGTTGTGTTGATGTATGTTGGAGTAGATCCGAGAGAGTTATTGCAGTGGGAATACACAATCCACCCTGAACAATACATACTTTGATTGCATCATCAATATATGCAGCTTTTACATTGCAACTCTTGTTTGTGGCTAAACGTCTGGTCATCAGATATAAGTGTGTAAACTAAAATATAAATGGCAATCTGTCTAAACTAGACGAAGTTTGGACTGAAAGCTCTATCTAACACTAAATCACTATTTGAGATGCCGACCACTCTCATGAGGGTATTTTTAAGGCAAATATGTGGGGAAGGATGAGTGTGATGAGTGGTAGTAATGAGTTATGAGGTGTAGTCTTGTTACAAACTAAGGCCGACTCATCCTTAGAATGGGGCATTAATTAATAGTCCAATGACCAATGGATTTACAAGGACCAACGGCTTAACGTGACTTCCGAACCACTCAGGTGATGGTGTGATATGTCTAAACGATGGTAGGAGTTGGTGCGGGTATCATTAGATGATTACTGAGACTATCTGAGCCACTTTAGACCTATATCATCCTCAAAACCTGACCTCCATGAAGCTGGATTACAGGACCACGCCACGAGTCCCAGTCAACTCGAGTGTGTATACTGTAGTTGAAATAGTTGTTGATATTGTGGAACATTTTATCACAATCACTATTTTGACCCAGGTTTGGAGAAGTTGCTTAAAAGAATTTCGAACTTTACAATTAGGCATATCCTATATACAGGAGGTTGAACAGTTCAATTCAGGTGGGGAGACAGACGGGGAGATTTCCATAGATATTGCCTGGCTTTGTTTTGTGACGTACATCCATGATTTATTTATCATATTCCTTATTGAAAGGCAAAGTTAATTAAATACAATTGTAAAACAAACTACGGTTTAAAACACGTTAGAGAAACTCCAAATCGGCAAAGGAAGAGGAAGATGTAAATTTACAACCTCAACGAGTTTTATAGATGGAAAAACTACGATCTTCGATCCGAAATTGAACTATCATCAACAACAAACTTAAACTATTCTGATGCTGCAAAGAAGCACTTCCTTTATTGTAGGAACAATAGGCTTACAACATTACAGGCCTAGAGTGGGGACAATGAACTCCATTGTTAAAGCTGTTGAAGGTGCGAGAAACCAACGCATTGTTCTCTAACAGCACATTGTCTTTCTGTTTCGTTTCGGTTTGCATTCGCGTCCTCTATGAGAACGATGGACTACTATATGGAAATTTACATTATTGTTAGACATTTTAAAGTGTTATTTAGTAGTTGATTGATAATGATGTATTTGTATCTAAAATTATTTTGTTGTATAAAGAAATGTAGTTTAATTTACAGCGGTTTAATTGAATTGACGGTTCTATTAGACGAAAACTAAGGTTTTGCTTCTTGAAATGAAATAAACTTGACACAAATACAAGCGCATCATAACAAATATAAAAACTCAGACTAATACGTTAGTCAAGGAATATGTGCATACTGTTTTAAGTAAGTACGTTTTTAAACAAACCATTTTACACCTATGTTATGTTGACATAAACCCCTTAAGGTATAAAACTAGAGAACGCATGTTTTTAAAACCTAGTTTATTGCGTAATAGGTTTCACTAAAGGTTAGGAAGGTTGGGTTTGGTTGGAGGGATTTAACACGTTTAAGGTTAATGGAGACTACAGCTCTTCACAACTCTTCCATCCCCGTCAAGATGGGCTTTCCTTCTCACAGATCCGGATCTGGTGTATTCTCAGTGTGAACAATAAATACAAATCAATAATCGCTCTATTGAAAGCTAGGAGAAAAGATATTTTATTGTCAAGATATAGAGAGGTTAATGGCTTTTATTTATTGACCAATAGGGGTCACTAAGAATCGCCAGTCTCTTGTAGAGGAGTGCCGTACTTGGTTAGTTTATAAATGTTATTGTCTTGTTCTTTTGCACCAATATTAAACCGAAGTAAATATTAAAGATTTGAGAGGATTGCTCACTCCAGAAAAAGTTGCTCAAAACATACTCTCGTAGTTCCTCGTTTAGGACGCTATTTTTTATTCAGAGATTAGAAAGGTTATTTCCATGTTCTCAAAAGTTATCTCTAGGTTTGTATAATCTGGTTTAAAAAAAGTCTCGCGCCAATATTAGAAAAAAATGTTAAAATTGGTAAAAAAGAGGCTAATTTAAAAGTGTATTACATTTTTTCACTAGCAGTTGTTTCCTTTTTCTTGTATAAAGAACATAGAACCACTCCTACCGTATCATATAAACCCACGTTTGTACGTTTTGGTTCATAGTCGGCGTCAGAAACAGGGGACTACGAAACCATGTTTTGCCACTATTTGAGAGAGTGAAGCAAAACTTGGACTTTCACCTACTTCTCGTCCACCGGAGAGAAATAACCACGACTCCACTATTTCAGTGGTAAGCATGGGCTCTTGCTTGGTTGACTAATCCTTTTAAGACAAATCGGTAATCAAATCAAGATAACTATATATCCTAATTTCTATTATGATAAACCGTTTTACAACTTAGATTGTATGTGTTAATGTGTATAGTTTCAACTAGAAATATCGAGCCATATTTGAACAAATACAAGTTGCAGTACATCTAGAGTGAGGTATGCAGTGGGAATACATTACCCACCCTGAAACTATACATGCTGTGGTTGCATCATCAGTATATGTGCAGCCTAAACATTGCAACTCGAGTTTGTGGTTTCGTTCCTCCTCATATCCTGTAGATTGTTCAATAGTTTCAATTGAGGTCAGGTTATTGACAAAAGCATGATATATAGTTTCCTTAGTTTACCTCTAAAATTAATGTCGTTTGTTTTTGGCGAAGTTATAGTACGACTAAAATAATTGTCATTTTGCTAAAGTGTGTAATGAGAATAGTTTATCATCTGGAAATTAGAAATTCTTGCAAAACGCGTTCATAAACCTAAACTCTTTGCAACCTTGAAAAACTTTAATTTATTTAATACTTACGTTAAATAAGGGTTACGAACAAAACGAAAACGAAAATTCACTATGAATAGTATTGGAAACGGATGTCTTTTAAAGAACTTCCTATTGTGTAATGACTTGGGTCTGGTTGAAAGGGATAAAACACGTTTCAGGATAATGGAGAATAGAGCTCTTCAGAGCTTTCCCATTCCGCCAAGATTAGCTTTCCATCACAAAGCTCCCGACTTGTGTATTGGAAATGTGAATCTGCTTTTAGTTCAATCATACATTAGTAGTCAACCGGTTTTAACAGGATTTTAAGGGTCCACCTCAGAGAAAGGCTGATTCGTCCGCCCAAGGAACACACAACACTGCGCACGTAACAACTGGCTACACAACGGGCCAACTTTCTGCTGATGCGGTGTAACAGTGAAACCAAACGCCAGTAAGGGTTTACGTTAGCCAGTTATTGACCAGTCAAAATTACTGTTAACATTAATAAAACATATATATTTGGAATCTAAAGGAGTTTTCTGACACGCATATAGAGCCCAATTATTTATGAGTTGTTCAATAGTTTCAAAACTAAACCTTATGAACTTTGGAATTGTGAAAGTTTTAGTGTTTTCACCTCCTTTTTGTACATTTATAACGCAAAGTTTTGAAAAACGCGCTAGCAGCCGTTAGCAGCGTATTAAATCGTCACCGCTAAGCCCCTTATCAGGAAATATTTAGGAACTCATCTACATAGTTTACTCCACGGACATTTTCTGATTTAGCATCACACGCTTAGGCTATTTTAATCCATTCACACGCTACTGTTGAGGCCATTCAAACAGTCAAATATTGAAGTTCTTCGAAGTCTCACAAATTTATATTTTCTTGAAACGTCTTCCGAAACAAAGGTTATCGCTTAAGCTTATGTTTATCCCAAACTGAAAACCTCTCATTGGAAAAAAACCCGTACAACAATAGATTATGACTTAAGACATTAAAGTACACAATTAAATACAGTAGAAATAAACCAAATTTTGCTACATAAATTATTATTGAGTTCCCCAAAGTAAATAAACTGGTAATGTAATACTGGATACAATTCTTCCTTAGATACAACAAATTGCAATACATTGGGAGTTGTAACCATTATAGGTTATATCCTCGGAGCTCTCTAAATCTTCATTGCTCGAATGTACAATCGGGGAAATAGAGTTCAGTCATATTTAATGTCACTCTGTATCACTTTTATACTACACTTCTGAGTCTATGATATATACTGGGTACAATTCTTCCTTAGATACAACAAATTGCGATACATTGGGAGTTGTAACCATTATAGGTTATATCCTCGGAGCTCTCTAAATCTCCATTGCTCGAATGTACAATCCGGGAAATAGAGTTCAGTCATATTTAATGTCACTCTGTATCACTTTTATACTACACTTCTGAGTCTATGATATATACTGGGTACAATTCTTCCTTAGATACAACAAATTGCGATACATTGGGAGTTGTAACCATTATAGGTTATATCCTCGGAGCTCTCTAAATCTCCATTGCTCGAATGTACAATCCGGGAAATAGAGTTCAGTCATATTTAATGTCACTCTGTATCACTTTTATACTACACTTCTGAGTCTATGATATATACGATGTATGGATCTACTCGTAGTTTTGATAACCCACTTCAATATTTTGTGCAAACATCGTATATTTTGTGTACGTTAGTTTTAATATGTTTTATACAAAAGACACATTCTTGCTAACAAATTATTTGAGCACAGCCATAAAACTTGTAAGCCATATCAAGTATTTTAAAAATCCATCGTAACATGAATTAATTGGAAAGCAATATGGGTTATAATGGCACTGAGTTATTTAGCTTATTGGGCGGAACAAAGGTTTACAGACAAAAGTATAATAACACTTCTTGTTTAACTTTTGAATCACGTTTACGATTAATGTTTTAAAAGTTATTTTAAAATTGTGAATTTAGCTGCAATAACACCGAAATAAATAAACGACGAGTTATTCGACTCAGATTTAGGTTTTGCCGCGTTTCCTTCTTTCAACCTGTGTGTATGTGCGTGCTATTGTTTAGTTTGTGTGCTTGTGTGTCTTTTACAGGCATATATTTGTATTTGTATGTAACTTTGTTGTGGTTTAGTATTCTTTTTGTTTTGCTATGCAATTATACGTATTGTTACGCAAATAAATTGTTAAATACTTATCACAAGGTTAGTTACCTTTAATAACAACTACAAAAGATATTTGATCCAAACTTGGTAAAACTTAATATCTATGTGAGACGTACGTTTTATGTTTATTTGGTTAACTTAACGAACAGTTTAACAGTGTGTTGGTTAAAACTACCAGAATAAAGCAATTAGCTGAGAATGTTGAATATTCGACCTGAGCGATCTATAAACAATACAAATGCATTAGCAATGTTTGGCCAATCAGAGCTTTAAAAGCAATGAATACTTGATGAACTTTCCTCATAGAATATTAACAGCCAATCAAAGGGTTGAAGTTCAGATGAAAACTCTCTGTTATAACAAATAAAAAGTGTATTTCAACTACACATTTTTTTAGGTTTAACCCATTTGTTGAAAAATGTCCTCTGAAAAATACATTAATACTTATAACGTATTTGACCGCACTCATTGTTTCATATATCGACAGACGTTTATTAAGTTGGTAAGAGATAACATGAACATGAAGTCAAATGAGTTATCAGAAGCAAAACAAACAAGAGTTGACGTCAGTAAAGAACCGGCAGAGATATGATTCTATGTAATATCCAATATGTATGTAAACCCAACACTGTTGTAACCTGGCTATCTCGGTACAAACAACCCTAGTCAACAACAACACTCTCTCGATACCAAAAACAACAAGATTATTATCAATATGTAGGTAAAGTATTTAGCTTATTTATGGGGAGGTCATAGCGGTATAGAGTGCGTGCTTCGCACCAAATCAGCCTGGGTGCGATTCTTGATCGTAGTGATTAATTTTTCACGATGGCCATTTTCCGTGGTTCAAAGTCACGCTAAGCCCTTGGTTTATACCATTGGTCGTTAGCTATTAATTAATGACCCAATCTGGGGAACAGTCGGCCCTAGTTTGTAACAAGACTTCACCTTATCACTCATCCATCCTCACTATCAAAACACTCATCACACTCCCCATCATTCCATATCGTCCTTAAAATACCTTCTAAAAGTGGTCGGTGTCTCAAAGCAAAGTATCAAAGTATGGTACACGCAAAGTTTCTCTCTTGTTTGAAATTCAACAGAAGTGTGGAGAAGCTAGGGACAGCTGTGTTGCTCTTTGCATAATAAAGAGTCACAGTCCTCCTAAGCAAGTAAAATACAAACTGTCTACAAAGTGTTTTCATATGAATACAAACGGAGCGTGCATTGTTTGCGAAATATCTTAGGAAATAAAAACTTTGATGACGATTCATAATCGTCAAAACGGTTTTATTACCGAATTTTCTTTGGACAAATTAAATATTTATGCCGTCACCATGAAATGAGCACTGATCCTGACCCCTGCACGTATCGAGCAGTTTTAAACACTTTATATAGAAATGAATATACGACGTGAGCTCTCATGTGAAGTCACATACAGTTTCGGATTTTGAATGTGTTTATTTTCAAATGCTCAAAACCTTATTTTTTGACCATGAGGAATTTAGGGTGGGTTGCCCAACTTAAATATAAGTTGGATCTATAAAATACAATTTAAATGACGTCTTAAATTATAACAACAAGTTCTGTCTAGTCTCGAATATTTGAAACCATTGTTAATCCTTCTATTTAAAAACAGTAACTTAGAAGTCAGCTTGGACGAGAAGAATGGAAAGGTCAATTGGTACTTGAAATCGACAAGGACAATTGCTTAGACGAAATGACGTCAATTCAAAGTATCGACTTCCACTCAAACCATTTCTATCGTACTTCATCTCACCTCTTTCTCATGTAGGGTTGAACTCTTAACTAGTAGGTCTTAAAGTATCGCGTACACACTATGGTTCGGAAGTCACGTCAAGCCGTTGGTCCTTATATTTCCATTAGTCATTGGGCTATTAATTAATGACCCATTTTAAGGAAGAGTCGGCCTTAGTTTGTAACAAGACTACACCTCATAACTCATTACTACCACTCATCACACTCATCCTTCACCACATATTTGCCTTAAAATACCAACATGAGAGAGGTCGGCATCTCAAATAGTGATTTAGTGATAATTATGTTGACACTTGTAAATATTTGTTGCATCTACAGGGTCAGCTTTATATGTCTCTCCCACCTTAAATTTTGAAAAGGAAAATTATTTTGATATCCTTTGGGGAATGTTCTTATAGGATTCTGAAGTTTGTTTTGACGTACTTTGCGTCACCCACTCCCACCCAAAACCGGGGAGAGGGCCCCCCAAATCTTTTAAACTGCAACCCCTGCTTTATGGCACTTCTGGGAATTTGAATACAGATTTAACGACGCAAAGAAAGGTCTTTTATCTCCATTAGTTCCTTTGTAATACTCACTTAAAGATGACAATAAATAAGCTAAATATGCTAAATGTCACATATTTAAAATACTCAATATAACATATTAAAAATTTAGTATGACACTTTTATTTCGAAATACCCTATGAGATTATGTTATCGATACAAAATTTGTCTTCGCTTCGTTGAGCTTGTATTAAAGTTTCCTTTCTGTTTAGGTGCCACAAAGGGGGGTGCAATTTTAAAAAATTGGGACGCCCTCCTACGCCGGTTTTTGGGTGGGAGCTGACATAAAGTACGTCAAAACAAACTTCATAATCCTATAAAAACTTTCCCCAAAGAGTTTCAAAAATGTTTCCTTTCCTAAAAATTAAAGTGGTGGGAGGGCATATGAAACTGACCCTGTATATGAGGCCATTTACCAAGACTTTTTAATACATTTAGCTAACATAGAACCATAAAACCAACCGGTAGTTGGAAGTGTTGGCCTCATATAAGAGATGACATCAATCGGTTGAGATAGGTCTACCGTTCGTCAGGTTTATACATATAATGTTAATGTAATCTTTTTGGGAGGGTTTAGTCTTGATTATTTGAAAGGTAGGTTGGCAGTACTGTCGGCTACTGCTTTTATTGCAATGAATTGCAACCAATGTTTATCGGTTTAAGGTTTGTTAAAAATGGTGCAGGTTTTCAAGTGTAGTAAAACCTGGCTTTTAGCCTTGTTACTCGCAGAAAAGTTCATGAAATAAACGTACAAATAGAAATTTAAAACTATGAAATATCTTGTGTCAGCTAAAAGTTCAGAGTGCTCTAAGTTAACCTCGAAACACGAACATGTAAAAGGTAAATTGGGGTGTGTCATATTTCTCCAAAATGCTCAGCTAAATCATAAATGCCATTACCCAAGGTCTAAACTGAAAAGTGTTAATGATGTATCAAAAGCCACTTTGAGGTCAAACTAAAGCTTTGATGTTGCAAGATCAGACCTTCAGTAATGAGATAATCCTGCTTCAAGAACAAGATTTACCTTTAGTGCTCTCTAACTAGCAATTACCCTAGTGGGATACCTATTCTTGCCAAATATCTTCTGTGTTTTGTACTTTGAGCTAATATTGGACGCTATGGCCTACTGGAAGTTCTTTAGTTCGATATGCAGTTACAGCATATATTGTGAATTTTGCATAATTCTCCCTCCCTCTCTCTCTTTCCCTGACGAATGACGAGTGTTTAAACTGCTGTAAAATCAGATGCGTTAAACTATTTCAAACTCTTACTATGAAAGGGCTAAACCCACTCCCAAAAGCTGGGTTTTAACACCCAAAAGAGCGAAATTTAGCTCTTTCTGATTGGCCTTCACTCCTTCATTTTAGAATGTATTCGTGTTTTCCAACCTTCTAGAGTATTTACTAATACTACTCGGCTGCGCCTCGGACGTTAACTTGACCTCTTATCAAAAGTGTCACTTTAGGACCTAGTGATGAAATATACTATTAAAGGTTTTTAATAAATGATTATTACTTTTTTGTGAGTGAAAAACACTAACCGCATTAGTTATAGTAATGTAAACAATTAATGTTCAATCCATGGGAGATAGAAACCTTCGATGTTTAACACGTTACACAAGAGGAATACTTTATTTGAGCGTACAAAGTACCTCCCAAAATATAAATGTATACAAAGCAAAGGTCAAGAGCTTGAATAATAATATCTTCGTTGAAAACGATAGAGTTGTACACCATTGAGTTTTCAAAGTTGTCAACAAATCCTTTTAATACTTCATACGTATTTATTTACACTATTTTGTGAATCTTAGAATGATAATAACAAGTATTACATTTTGTTAATCCAAAATATGAATTCGTTTTTATTCTTTGCACAGTTTCATTGAAAATGTATTTCATAAGACTTATACAGGTAAGCTAACCTTACCAAATATCTTTGCGTGTCAATAGTCAGTTGGAACTATTGAACAATGTCTACAGGATATGAGGAAGAAACGAAACCACAACTCGAGTTGCATTGTTAAGATTGCATATATGGATAGCGCAATCAGAGTATGTATTGTTCAGGACGGTTGATGTATTCCCACTGCATAATGCATACCTCTCCTTAGATCTACTCCAACAACCATTAGTTCAACCATATTTCTAGTTGAAATCACGGTCAGTCACGGTTAGTCGTTTTGACTAATAGCGACTAAAAGGAGGGGTTTAGCACTATTGTCTATTGAGTCGCCACAAACTGCATCGAACTAGACGAACAGACGCCTCAAGACGTCTAAAGATGGGTTTTCCTTGACTGACGCAGCTTCCTCAAAATGACACGTTTAGTCAAAAGCTATTAGACACTGCCTGTCACAGCTTCCTGCGCATGCGCGCCACCACATCCCCTCATTGTCACGTGATGTTTTCTTCCCGCTTCGAGTCAGCTGTTCACTGCCTAAATAATGGCAGTAGTTTTCAAACTTCTTGGATGGATCTTCTGCTCATTGATAAAGTCTGCCAGGTTCCTTCTCCTGGTTTATGGGGTGTACCCAAAAACCTCTGGCTTTAGTGTCTTTTTCCGACGTCTGGATAAAGTTCCACATCATAACCACCGCCTCTTCTTCTTCCTCTTCAAAGTTCATCTTCAAGTTAGATTAAATACTTGCACTTAATACACAATACAACAATCTGACCGACTGCTGGCCTGGGAATGGAGGGAAGCCAGAGGACAATGTTTTTTACGGAGAGTCATGACGCTTAGCGACTAAAACCCCTACACACAGGATCAGTCAGAAAAGTCAAACAGACAGAAACGACTAAAGACGTCTTTGACTAAGACTGTCTGTGTCTGATCCAGTGTGTGGCCGGCCTACAATGCATACAGGTCTGGATCTGTGTGAAGGAAAGCTAATCATGAATGAATGGAAGAGTTGTGAAGAGCTCTAGTCTCCATTATCCTGAAACGTGTTTTAATGTTGTCCTTTCAACAAAAACTCAAAACCTTCCAGAACCTTTAGTGAACACCACAATGCAGTAAAGAAGGTTTTAAAACACAACATTTGTATACCTTGTGTAGTTTTATATTAGACATTCCATGATTATACATATCTTTGTATAAAAACCGTCATATTTTAACAACTTTTAAACATATATTATTCAGCAGTCGTTATTAGTTGATGTAGTCTGAATTTATATATTTGTTTTCATACGGTTTATATAGTTGTTTGATTCAGTATATTTCAATGCTAGAATCGAAATCTTAGTTTTAGTGTGAGTGAAACATCAAAAGTAAACAACGGTATATAAACTACACATTTTATTATTCTACAATAAAACTCTTATGGACTGTGAACCAAGCATACATTATTTCCATGGGTCCATCGTTTTTACGGAAGAAACGAATGCAAACCGAAACGAAACCTAGAAAGACAATGATGATGTTAGAGAACAATGCGTTGGTTTCTCGCACCTTCAACAGCTTTAACAATGGAGTTCATTGTCTCCACTTCTAGGCCTGTAATGTTTTATGCCTTTGTTCTTATAACAAAAGAAGTGCTTCTTCCCACCATTACTATGGTAGGATCGGAAATTATTATGTTTTAAGACTATAACTGTTTACAAAGCTATAAGATAAATACTTCTAAACTTTTATTATTACCTTGCGTAACAAAAACAATTGAAAATAAACTATTTAAGAGTGTTAAGCTTTTTAAGACAATGTAGCCAGGCCATCCTTTCAAACAAGTCACCATTGGGGACGTCCTGACAACATTTTGTCAGTTTCTATAAAAAAACCAGACCAACCAGATTAAAGCACCTTCATTGGAACTTCATTTGGAGTTTTCTTACTATAATTTACTAATTGTAACTCTAATCTACTAAGCTGACAGCCTCGGTTTGGCCTTAGGTCTAAGATTTGCATGCTCTATTGCCACGGGCATAGACAGTGTCTTGATTATATCCTTACATTAGTATAGTACGTAAAAAATGGTAGTTTAACAAAACTAATAAATTTCATAACCAAAGCGTGATGATTAGTTTTTATAAGCGCCCTAACGGGTGAATAGGCGAATGTGCCAAATTACAGTAAAAATCCCATACATGGGCAAAACGGCAAATTGCCTTTTGCAATCTAGACAAGAAGACAGGTTATTGAAATTTTAAAACAACTTATTCTTTTATTTTCCAGAATCTAGAGTAAATGTAATATTTATTCTTATTTTATTTATTAATAATTTAATATTACACCCAAAGAATAAATAGAAAACTACTCACCACAACATTATGGCTGTGACAATTTTCACCCTTAGTTGCAATTAAAATTAATGAAAAAAGAACAAGGCAAAATATCAAAACATATGTTAACCTTCCAGAGGTGTCATTATGGAGGCTTTTTCTATCTATTTCAATGATGTAGTTATTGATGAAAATATGGCAAAAAAGGCCAAGGTAAACTTTGTATTGTTTAACGAGGCGAAGTTGGGACTACAAAGTCCTCTCTACCACTCAACCTCGACCTTTACCTAGCGTTGCCGTATAGTCACATTACAAATGTAAGTGGTGACTGCGGGGACTCGAACTCGCGTCAGCGGAGCGATGAGCTCCGGAGTCGCGCATGATTCCAACCCGCCACGGGTCTACTTACGCGGTACCGCTGCATATTATGAAAATGTGTATACCAAGATATCATAATTCATCACTTTTGACTTTTTGTGTAAATTACATAAATGTTTTAAACGTTTTGGTCAATTATACCCTACGAATTACGTTTTTGGCCGCCATTCGGAAACGCCTTAATATTTTTCAACAAAACTTTCACCAATGTTGTCTACGTACATAGACCTTTACAACGGTATACAACACGATAGGGTTTAGTATTTGAAAAATTAGATAATCATAGTAGACCATTTAAAAATTTGGGTTTTTTGTGGGTGCTAAGGTGTTTGAAATAGCATGTTGTTGTATACCGTTGGAAAGCTTACGTCATGACAAGTAAAAATTAATAATTAGATTTTCGTTTTGAAAAATATTAATGAAAATACAGGGCGTTTCCTAATTCAGTTTTATTCTTAGATTTTCAGCCGCCATTTTGTAACGGCTCAACAAAAATCAATTTTTCTTCATAATTGTTTTTTATTCAAAGAGAGCTTTAAAATGATGTATAGCATGACCTTCTTTATATTGAAAATTTCGAGATTTGAACCCATGACGCTCGGTTTTGATACGCCCTGTATACTAGAAAGTAGAAAATAATTTTCCTGAATTCTTTGAACCAGTTTAAATTTGGACTTTTTCGTTTCACTCAAGTCGGCCAACCCGTTCTCGAGATATACATATGATACGGGTGGTCTGAGACACCTTGTATGGATTTATATAGATTGAAATGAATTCGTTACCTTTCCGAAATAGACTTTCCCCTATGTATCTCTAACTCCAGTGTATTGTACAACGACTATTTAAGTATTTATTTAACTTTGCCCTTCAGTTAGGAATATGAGAAAGGAGTCATGGGTGTACGTCACAAAACAAAACCAGGCAATATCTATGGAAATCTCCCCGCCTGTCTCCCCACCTGTATTGAACTGTTCAACCTCCTGTATATAGGATATGCAATGTTGTAAATTAAGAGTATGGATAAAGGTATGGATAATTTCTGTGTTAGTATTATAAACACTTTCCTGGCAACTAATGTGTATAACTTAACTATCAAGGTCTGAACAAAATTACAACCAATCTAGGAGCTGAGTTTGTGGTTTCTTACTTTCCTCTACGTAATGACTAACGAAATGAAAAATGAAATGAAATGAAAAACGTCTTATTCGTGGTGAAGTTAGGACTTTAAAGTCCTCTCTTCCACTTAACCACATAGACTAACACTCAATACTTGTGTGAAAATCCCTTAATAAATTCTGATTCGAAGATTTCTGGTGAATTATCTTTTAAACTGCAAAGTTTTTTTGTAATTGTGTAACTAGTGTGTAAAAAACCCTTTTATCTGTTAATTTACACACTTAAACCTGATGATAAAATGTTGCTTTTAACAAGAGTTGCAATGTAAAGGTTGCATATATGGATAGCGCAATCAGAGTATGTATTGTTCAGTGTGGATTGTGTATTCCCACTGCATAGTGCATACCTCTCTCTGGCTCTACTCCAACATACATTATTTATACTTGTATGTTAAACTAACTATACAACACTAATGGCTAAGCACTCCCAAAGCTTACCTCCTCGTATGAAGTGATCGGTTAAAGGTGTCTGTAAGACAGCTTCCGTCTAGTTCCGAACCCATTGTTACAATTAGTCAGTGATACATATAGGTGTGTAGAGCTGTAATATTACAAGTTTAAGTGTTTAACCCGATTGTTGAGTTAGATTTAAAGTATTTTAATGTCCCTTGCTATTTAATAATATGTGTTGTTTAAGTGTATTACATGACTTGTGTTATAATTTAGTGTATATGTGTATGAATAATGTCCTCTTTGCTTTTACTTTGGGCTTGCTTCTGCGGTCCTGGGTTATTCATGACAAGTACGGGCTGGCGAAAAGCCGACTGCCTTTATTTTTTTATCAAGGCAGCGTCTGTGTTGGCGCCCAGCCCAGGAACGCTTGGGTGCCTTGGACCGGGGAATTGGCAACATTAAATAATACGCTATTTTATATTAAATCTGTCTGTCATTTAATTCTAATTTATAACTGACTTTGTCTATCGCATGATATAAAAGCTTAACGACTATAAAATACTTGATTTTTGATTTCAGATTTGATTTATATAATGCGAAGAAAACTTGGCGAGCGTTATCTAGGAAGTCTTCATTCTAAAAACTGTAAGTTGTTTAAACAGCCACGCACAATATTTCGGTTTATAAGGCTAAGATATAAACTGATAGATACATATAAATTGAGAGTTTGAGGAACTAAACCGGAGTTTCACTTTTATAGATGTCTACATTGTAGTGACGTTCTGAGAGTGGTAAAAACAACGTGTCACAAGAAACTACGATGTACAATTGTAAAGTCTACCAATAGACCCAGAAAAGACCCAAAAAGCAACACGATTATAAAGCTCCTGCAATAAGACTGCAAGTTTGGGTTTTTGTGACATTTGGTTGAATGGTTGTACTGTTTGGGCTGTCGGGACAAAGTCAGATGCGTCTCTGTCACCAACAGATTCCATCTTTCATTTACCATTCGAGTCTGTTAAACAACAGAGTTCTCTTTGGCCACTTGACAAGCATATATATCTATGTCTTAAATATGTTTTGAATTTGCTACGTTGAAAGAATCGGACCATACTTCACAGAATTATGTTTTATATAAGTCCAATACGTAGAAATTACCTTGCCTTATGAACAAAAAGTGGTAATTTTCATCCGAATAGCTGCACGAAAACAGCTATATTTTTATGATTTAGGTTTGTGTGTAAATAACGTCATTTCAATTTTAAAATGAGATTGATGCTCAATTTTATTAATGCTCTTTGCTCAAAAATATCCTCTTATTTATTTTTATTGAGAAGATTTTCATACTATCAAAGTTTCTTTTTAATGAAATTGATATACACCTCTCTTATTGAGTCGAGACTTAGATACGGCATCGTAATATGGGGTTCCACCTCTCAAGCAAATTTCTTGAGAGTTTTTATATTACAGAAAAGAGCTGTTCGAATTATTGCAAAATTGAATGGTAGAGCGTCGTGTAGAAACTATTTTAAAACACTTGAAATATTAACATTGCCGTCCATTTATATTTACGAATTATTATTATTTTATAAGTTTAAATCCATACATTTTTTAACTGGTGCATCCGTACATAACTATGAAACAAGGCATAGATTTCAACATAGGCAATTATCACATAGACTTGAACTTACCTCTTCACTTCCTCAAAACATCGGTCCTAAATTATATAACAAATTACCTCTGCAAATTCAAGAAGCAGATACTTTAAATAAATTCAAAATTTTACTAAATAAGTTTTTATTGAAAAAAGCTTGTTACTATGTAAATGAGTTCCTCGCAATGTAACTAAAAGAACGGTTTTGTTGTTTTTCTTAAATTATCCTATGTTAGAATAAGTTAGTATAACCAAATTGTTATAAGGTTCTGTTTATGTTTTATTATTGATGACGTTTGTAATACAATTTATATATGAATTTTGATTTGATTTTGATTTGATTGGATCACCTTGAAAGTAATCAACCTAGGTGTCTTTATAAAACGTTGTCCATCACTTTAGAAGAGAAGTGTATTAAAAGTCAACTGTTGAACTCCTTACCATTGCTTCAAAACAGCACACAACATCAATATATCAATGATGTAATAAATTAAAACTTCATATAGCCAATGTCAAAAAGCTAAGACTTCTTTGTCAGGTCTGACAACAAAAAAACATATGTTTTGTAATTTAATTTTTTGGTCTGACCCGACGAAGAAATCTTAGCTTTTAAAAGTCTTGTAGACCAAATTTAAATACTATTGGCTAGTTTTTAAAAATTTACTATACACTTCAATATAAGAGGACAAACCCTCATGATATCAATAATACTACTTTGACTTTTTAACCGCGCTGCTAATAGATTTTTACATTCACTAGAATGATAGACGACGTATTCAAAACAATTTTCTTCTGATCACTTTAAGTCTTCAATACTTACTCTTAGATAAAATAATGATTTGATTAGACTTTAACACTGACAGTAGATAACAACGCAAGATAATATTTTATGTTGTTAGTACGGCCTACACTAGAAGTGCGTATCTATAAGGTATGAAATCTAAACTAATCGTGTTCTGTCATACACTGGGAAACCATTGTTCTGCTTTGACAGCAATGCTTCATGTTATGTTGGTAGACAATACATGGTCTGGATCTGGTTAAGACATAGCATTATCTCTGCATAAGCATATGTTGTTAAACAATACTTGTTGTATCTTTATGAACAATGTCATGTATTGATTTAACGATCTTTACTAGATTTACAAGTACGATAATAAACGTACTAAGGGAGAAGAGTTATGAAATGCACGTTTTTATAAACTCATTTTATAGCAAAAGCTTTCATTCAAATAATATTGTTTACCAATAAAGGACTCCACAAAGCGCTTGAAAACTGTTGTGTAAAACCTCACGTAAAACTAAACTTGCGTTTTGTTTTGGTTTATTTGTTGAACATAAGTTTGATGGGAAAAGTTTTGCCACAAAGCGAGAGACGTGTCATTTGTCAGCTTTCAGTTTGACCAATCAGTATTCAGAAAGCGATTTCATATTTTATGTTGCTATACTGTACGAGTTTGAGTTGAACTTTGGTAACATCTTTAAAAAATTGAGTTACGAAGTAATAAAGTAGGTAAAGTTTGTCTTGTTTGACAAGGCGAAGTTAGACTACAAAGTCCTCTCTACCACTCAACTTCGACTTTTACCTTGCGTTACCGTATAGTAGCATTACATATAATTGTAAGTGGTGACTGCGGGGATTGAACACGCCACTGGAATGATGAGCTCAGAGTCACGCGCGATACCAATACGCCACGGATCCCCTACAGAGTACTGTACTGGGATAAGTTAACTTTACAGTCATTATACTGTAACATATTGTATTTGTGGCGAAGCATTGGTAAACTGCTAGTATCATAATATATAGGATTTAATGGTTACAATGGGTAAATTATGTTATATACAATCAAAGAATCCCTGTAATGTGATTTCTTTGAAACAGATATTTATTTGACACTTTGGGGACTAAAGGCCGTTGAACATGTTAGAGTGGAAACAAATGCCAACAGTAAAGACGTTGATAGGTATACCCGGGGGTTTCAAGTTGCAAACAAATAACGAATGAGAACTGACGTGTTTATTTACGATATGTCAGTCTGTTTGAATCTGTATTGCCATTGTCCTCTTTCATTTTATAAAACCCTGTTCTGCATTTCATTATAGGTACTCTAAAAGTTAACATCGAAAACGGATAAGTTTTATATAGATTCAACAATTGAAGATCTATTGGATATACAACTGAAGCTTATTGATCCATTGGATATTATGTGGTCAACTATTGGATATACTACTGGTTTATACTATTGGATAATAATTTTAAAATCGGTGTAGATTTTTACTGAGGTCAATTCTATGGTTTTAGCACTGGCCTTCCTTCCCAAATGTTTTTGGTTGGGGTGTGTGACGAAAAGTATGTCAAAACAAACTTCAGGATCCTATAGAAACATTTCGCGAATTATTTTTCAAAATGTCTCTTTTTAAAAGTAAAGGTTGGGGAAGGGGACATTTAAAACTCACCTTGTATATAAAATCAACCAGAAAATTAAGGAGATTAATTTTTTAAGGTTTAAGATTACATATTAACTTAAGTAAACTAGTTTTATACTTCAGCCATATTTTCACCGTTTACATTTTCCTACGCCAGGGGATATAAAAAAATGTAGTGATATTTCAGAAAATAAATGATATCCAAACTACTGTAAAAGGACAATTGGCGATTAAGTACAAATTGTATTAGCAAATATGTAGTGCTCTACTCGAGTGGAGCAGTGCTATACATTTGTGGAACATTTTATAACAATCACAATTTCGACCCCGATTTGGAGGAGTTAGGCAGTTCCTTTGCAAAGAATATTGAACTGGAAGTATTATGCAGAGACCGAGACTCGTGTTTATAAGTTTCGTTTTCTACTTAAACCACAAAATGCAGTTGGCATGTTCCTTCCTCCTTTTTGTACTTTCTCGCCAATGGCATTTTAACGTGTTACTTAACCTAGGTGTGGGATCACAAAACGCTTTTAGGGAAAGCGGTCCAAACCCTGCTCTGCGCCGGGAATCGAACCCGTAACCTTGCTTTGCAAGCCGTGAGACTCCATTGAGCCACGGACGCAGGCTTTATTTATTTACACGAGATGAAATTGTAAGTCCTACCTACACGAGGGGAGTAGTTTTTCACAATAATGTGAGTCCAATTAAAATATTATAGCTGAACTGTTTTTGTTCACTTTGAAGATATACTTGATACGGAACCATAGTTAAGCAATAACTCTCTATAGGCAACTCCGATGGAAAAATGTGCTAGCCAAAGGTACTGAAAAAAAGGAACATTTGTATCATTTGTCGTGAAAGAATTGTTCAAACATTTTGACCTGACCTATAGGTTCCCCCAAATAAAATCACGAACAATTATTTTTGTTAGACCTAACTACGCAATTAGACCAGAATTAGACAGCACACATTAGCCTACTCTTGTGGTTACTGGCTCTGCATTAACTGTGTGGTTTCCCCATAATTATTGTGTGCGGCTTTGCACTGCTAAACACTATTCAGATTGCAAGAGTAGTGCTAAAGGCGGGTTTTGTATACAATTTTATTGTTTTGCAGAATTTCATTGTAAATTATAAGTTAACGTATTTTATCCAGAACGAGGTACTGAGATTTCCAAATCGAATTTTACGTGTTAAATGTTAACTATTGTTAACTTCTTAAGATTGGCGTAGGATCTTGAAAGCTGATACAGAACAACTGAGTGGCACAGTATTTATAAGAGCTTTTAACGATGCAATATTTTTACTTTTTTATCTAAACTCAAATGATTAGCTAAAGCGTGTTGCTACAAAAAGTAGCTGAGTTCTAGTTCCACTTTTATTTGTAGTGAGAGACACGATCATTCTTTGGCAAAATTACTGTACTACAACGCTTTCAAAATGTACAACAGTTCAAAATCTACGCGGAAAATCATCAAACATGTTTTAAAACACTGAGTAAACGATTTAAAAGACGTTATAGGTCTTACAGCTGATGCATAAGTTAGAATAAATGTTTGAAATAATCAAATAAAGTTTAGCTGAAGACCATGCCTTGAAACTAAAATATGTAGTTTGAAACATCTGGTTTGACAGCAACTTATACATTTGTTCCTTGTTTAAAGTTTGTCGTTGACAATGGGAGAATGTCAGAGTTTAAACTATTATCGCGGACATTTTCCATCTTGCTCAGTTACGATAGACAATTTCCGCAGTAATAGTTTAAATTGAGCACGAACGGAGTTCAAATGGGATAGGGAATTTAACATAGGAAAATTTGCAAACTGTATTTTACTTTGGTTAATGAACTAAAACGTAGACAGTTTTTCTTGGGAAGTATAGAGTTATTAGTGCTGCTGCATATAAAAAAGAAAAAGATGAGTTCGGTTATTAAATAGAATTTTAATTACTGAATTTCGAGTGCTATCTTTTTAAGGAAAATCCAGTCTTTAGTTCAGAAGTACAGAATTAATTTGATAATAAAAGTAAAAGTTTATCAATAGATCATGCTTCCCAGAGAACATTTTCACATTAAAGTAAACTCTGCCCATAACGTGTTTGTGTTTTATCCCATGTTATAAGCAGTACTCTGAGACCCAGGCCGCTCTATCCGACTCTCCAACCAGTTGTAGTTTGAGTTTTAGTTATTTGAGCAACAAATTAATTTTAGTTTTAGTATATTGTATACAATATTATTATTATAACACAGGTATTATCAGTACGGTTGAATAGTTTTAATGGTTCTAAATGGTAAGACATACGAGTAATCAATCAAATATTCAATATGCCCAAAGTTGAACTGTTCAATACAGGTGAAGGAAAATATAGGGAGATTTGCATAGATATTGCTTGGCTTTGTTCTGTGACATACATCCATGACTTTCTTCTCTTATTCCAAAGTTAGATACTTAGATACTCATGAAAACGAACTGCGGTTGGAGATACATTAGAGGAAACACTTTTGGATCAACTACAAACCCCTACAAATATACCATTTACCAATGCTAGTACAATCCCCAAGATAGAAAAGCTACGCGTATATTGATTATGAGAAATCTAAATTTACAGGGTGTTTTTTTTAACGCAAGCCACTTTTAAAAATATACTAAGTCATTCTTTACGAGCAATAGATAGTTCATTGCAATTTTAAAATATCAAACAGTCTAAAGTTAAAATTTGTTTATTTCAGGTTTCAAATGTGTGTTTGGTATTCATCATCAGAGCTCTCAGCAACTGAAGGGAAACAATGTTTTAAAATTAATTAACACATGTTATGAAATTTAAATGATTAAAATTAACAAAAATAATATTAAGGTTTTGGTCCTGATACTATAAAGAAACATTTTGAACGCCCGCTCGTTGCTTACTAAACAATTTTGATTCTTCTTCACATGAACAACGATATAACGTTCAAATGATTGACAATATAATAAACAAGAAAAACAAAGGCAAATTGCACGAGATTCAACCCTTTTTTCAAAAACACATGACCCCAAAATACATGGAAAAGCTGTAACTACGGTCCTTATCTGAAGAAATAAGAAAAGTTTCAAAAAAACATTCAAACATTAATTTATCTTTTTTTATAAATGTAATTTAAAATCTATACTATAAACCTTAAAGACACAAAATTCAAAATGAAGAGAAATCAGAATATATGAAAATACCATGTAATAACGGCGACTGTAAACACATCGGACAAACCAAAAGGAAAAATTAAAGTCAGATTAAAGAACACACATACAATTTCAAATATAACAAAGAAGATAACCACATTGCAAACATTCTTTAGAATAGACATCATTTTTCAAAAATTAATTCATACTAAAAGAAGTTCAAAATCCAAAATTATTAGATGCATTTAGAATCATTGTTCACATTAAATCAAAATTATTATTTAGTAAACAACGAGCCTGGAGCTGCTCAAAATTCCCTCTGTTTGTCAAATATTTATATTAATCCAACTTGATGTGGGTCTAAGTTTCATTTAATGGACAGTTTTCAATGTCAAGCTTAAGATTGTCTAGATAATTACCGTTATATTTAATGGATAAATATTCAACGTTGGAAATTCATGAGCTAAGGGATCACTTTGAGTAGAGACTAACCTCCCTTTGAGAAAATTATCAGATTATGTACTTAGGATGATTAACTTTAACTTCAAAACAAACGATATCGAGTTACTTTACTAGTGGTGCGTAAGGAAAAATATACTTAAACGTGAAGTATTTTAGTGTTTTTGGTAAAGAATCGTCTTATCCTTGGTTTTGCAGCAAAGGTGCTGTTTATTCTTCTATTAGCACTGGTACTTATCATTTAGCTGTAACGGTACATCCTATAACCAAACCGAGACCGAGAGGTCTTTCAAAAGTAATTTCAAATATGACTATCCTTTACCCATTTAAAATTTGTCCTTGAATGCAGGATTCCATTTGCCATATTTTTTCAAAAGTAACCGAATTTAAGGTATTTTATTTACATTCTTTAAACTATGTTTGATAACCTGACCTATTACCTCCTACAAGTTAAATTTAAAATTTTTCAAGAGTCAAGTGCCGGGAGATGTGAAATACAATTTTACTGAATCTTGAAATTTGTTGAATATTGTTAAATTTACTTTCTTGAATTAACAAAAAGTCAACAAAAAGTGTTCTTTTAAAGAACTTGCAGTTTAAATTATATGTTTTAATCACACTTTCTTAAATTAGTTTTGTGTGACTTTATAGCATAAATAAAAAGTAACACTGTTGCGCTAGTAGTGTTATGTTGAATTATAACCACCGGCACCATATCAACCAAAATACAACATACCAGGCGTTTTAAATGCGTTTGTCAACAATATTTTTAACTGTACCTTTTATTCCCGTTTTAAAGATTTCTGTAAGGTAACAGGACGTAAGAGCGAATAGAAGACAAATTGCTTCTGATCATCAGTAGGCCATTAACTCCTTTTGGCTGATCGAGTTTGAATTAGATTACAGATTAGATTTATGACGTTTATTCTCCGACGAAAGACAATTTCTACGATTTGTCAAGTTTCTTTGTGACTGTATATCACACAAAGTCTATTTACTTCCATATCATTGAACATGTAGAATTATTGCCATGTTTTGTTTCTATTTAATGAATTCTTTTGGACATGTGTACTATTTATTTATTTAATTGTCAATTAACAATAATTATTGTGTTGACAACAAGGTGAAGATGATACAAAAAGTGGCGAAACGAATTAATGAATTACAGTATTGTGATTTTCAATTCATTTCGTTTATTGAATAATGTATAACATTACAGGCAATGCCCAATTACAATATAACATTAGAAAGATAAACAATATAATAAGTTAGGAATATTAACAATCTTGAATGATCACTAACGGCAGTAATACCAATTTTAGTACAATAGTAACAGTCAATTAATAAATAAATATAATAGTAAAATAATTTATATGTTTATAACTGAATTAATCACGAGAGTAAAAGCATAACAGACAGTTCATCAAATTTGTATTATCGTATACATGTGGAAACTAAACGATGTGTACTGTAACGATATAATGTGATACAACAATATACAAAGCAATAACATCAGTTGAACTAACATCTCCGGATCAAGGCACTCGGGCGTTCCAGGACGCCAACACAGAGACAGCCGTCTTTTCGCCAGCCCGTACTAACAAGTGTAACCAAGGCCCGGAGAATCGAGCACAAAGGGTGTAAACATATAATGAAATAAAAACGAACATATAAACACTAAAATTACACGCAAAATGCATACCACTATATAAATACCTTATCAACAATATTGTTGATAACATTCGTCAAACAATTAGTCAAAAACATTCGTTAACTATGTTTGATCGCAAAGACATTTTCTTCTAGTAATAAAGGACGTATTCCAATAATTTTAATTATTATTTGAATTGTAATCAAAATAAAATAAAAATGTTACTTCCAAAATAATCTAAACTAGCACTCTTTCTGAACTAACCATTTGATTTTTCACATCTCCGCTTGAATTGTGATACCAGCGCAGCCGATTAAATAGTGTAGGGAAATATCAGAAAATATTTTGTAAGATATTTCTCATATCTAACTTTTGTTATGATAAAGTCACCTAGTTATTAAGAAAATTGGAACAAATATTGAAGTTTCGACAAATAACTACTGAAAGCACACTAAGTTGTTGTCTGGACTGATCCAGCAGAAGTAGTCTAGATGTTAGATTGAGAGGATCAAGTGGTTAGGGACTAGTTACCCTTATACACGTCTGCCTCGTCTGTTCCGCATATTGCTCTACCACTGGAATGAAAGGAAGTCTGGATTCAGGAGAGGAATGGGACTGGGTTCGGCTGACCTGACAATCACGAAAGGGCGCGACAAGCAAGCCCGCTGACAACCACTTAGGGGACTCTAACCCCCAAGACATGGAGAGCCTTGCCAACACTCGGGAGACCTTTCCCCCCAAGATTATGGCAAGCCTCTCCTATGAAGTTGCCGCCCTGCCCCGCGTCCCCTAAAATGATATCTGATCCGATCTCCCCTGGTGGGTAACGGAGCGTGTTCAACATCTGGACAACTAAAAGGCTGCCCAGTAATTTTGTGAAACACTCTTTTTTATATACCCCAGTATAAAGTAATCTCAACAGGTACTAACCAGATAGATACTGACTGGGGGGAAGAAGTAGTCTACTGCACTTTGTGTGTTTTATTTCTGTTTATTCAGTAGTTAGGTATTAAGTTAATGGTTATCATATTGCCTTTTTCCTCCTTATACGTGTCATTAATACGTACGCATATACTTAGTCCCGGTTCGGTCTACACATTTTTTCTTCGTATCTCTTTAGTAATAAATTAGCTATTTGCCGTTTATACAAATTAAAATCTAGTTTCTATGTAAAGTTCAGTGCAACGCATTGATGATAGTGCTACCAAAATAGCATTTGTAAACTAGTTAATTGTCACTGCGATTTTTGTATTAAAAGCAAAACCTCTCAGTGCTGTTTAATATCGGTAAAATGTAGCGAGGTATAGGTATATTTCATATAGTATAGCTTACAAGTTCTTAAAACATATCTTAGCAGGAAGAGAAACAACGATACGTTTTACCTAACTAACAAGAGATTCCTCAAGTGTCATGAACAGTTAACCTTGCGAGTATTTTGTTATGTATTTTTTATAACTATTGTAACTATTGTGAACACCTTTATTTGTAATAAACTGGTTAATGTCCATGCTCATGGTTTCTAATGTCATTAACAATAATTGTTAAGGTTGAAAAAAAATACGTTTTATTTGTAAGATAATCGACGAGAGGTTAATCCGTGTTTGAAACACTCTGAAATTACAAAAGAAATAGTAAATAACTTTCAAGCGCGTCTCTAAGGGAGATATCAAGTTACAACAGTTGGAATTGAAACGAAGATAAATGTAACATGGAAGCAACGAGAGCGTAAGACAGTCCACTACAGCTGATGTCGTGGATTGTATCAACTCATTCAGCTTACTCGTATCTTCATCTGTATGATTGTATTTAAGAAGTTGATACTGCAGTGGCAGAGTTACGTCCTTGTGCCATACTGTAAGTAAATGTCCCCCCTCACCTTAACTTTTGAAAAAGGAATATTTTAAAACCCTTTGGGGAAAGTTTTTATAGGATTCTGAAGTTTGTTTTGACGTACTTTGCGTCACCCACCCCCATCTAAAAACCGGAGGGGCCTTAGTTTTAAAAGACATCACCCTCTTTGTGGCACCTCAACGGAAAAAGAATTTTAATACAAATTCAATGACGCAAAGAAAATCTCTACTCGTTCTTTTGTAATATACCCACTTAAAGATTGTAAGAAATAAGGTTTAAAATGCTAAATATCACATAAACAAATTTTTGTAAAACAAATCTTTCTTAAAAATACCCTATGGGATTATGTTGTGGAGTTGTGATGTTTCCTTCCTTCCGGGACGCGCGCTTGTTGTATAAAGTACAACAGTGGTGTGATTTTTCGTCTAGCAGTCGTGATTTCGAGTTTGAGGGTTGGCTATTCTTCCACTATTTTCCCCCCAACCCCTCTCTAGACGCCTGTCACTCTGGTCAAGGTCAGTCAGTAGTAGAGCCAGTTGCAAGTGACACGCGTCGCGACTGTTGTACTTTATACAACGCGCGCGTTCTCCCGCGGTGCTTTTTCGGCTAAGCTTTGTGTGTTAATTATTGCGTGCAATTGTGTTTACAATGTCGGACAGAATTAATATGAGTGAGATTGACCGTATTTCCAATGATAGTTCGGAAGAAGACGACGATTTTGATGCGTACAGGTTTGGAAATGAAACTGAATTCAGTGACGAATTCGTGGAAGACAATTATCTTTCGGATGAAAGTGAAATAGAAGGTGAATGTGAGAACGACGATGGTATAGAAGATGATGCCGAATTTGTTCTGGGCATAAAAAGTAGTTTTAACGATTTAACGTGCTTTAAAACAGTTAAACAAACAAATAACAACTGTTGTATGAAATACAACGCACGCGACCTCGTGTGACTCGGGGAGGCGCGCGCTGCGGAAGGTTAAAATATTTTCAAGACGAATTTGCCATTTGAAAAAAATTGTTTGTGAAATTTGACACTTTCAAGCTGATTTCTTGCAATCTATAAACAGGTGTTACAAAAAAACGAGTAAAGATAAAAATATTTTCTTTACGTCGTTGAATTTCTATTCAAATTCCCCTTCTTTTGGGGTGTCAAAAAAGGGGGTTACCATTTAAAGATTTTGGAGGACTCTCCTCCTCCGGTTTTTGGGTGGGGGGTGGGTGACGCAAAGTACGTCAAAACAAACTTTAAAATCCTAAAAAAACATTCTCGAATTTCTTTTGAAAATTTTTCCCTTTTCAAAATATATGGTTTGGAGGCATTTAAAACTCACCTTGTATACTTGTAGGCCCATACATTTCCTGATATTGAACTTATGTTTCACATTATATTAAAAGGTCATCGATTTGATTTTAATATACATAATTACAACGATTACGTAAAGATGGTGAATAATACGTCGGAAATCAACTTTCGTAGTTTGTGGCGTTAAGCCTAACGTTTTTGGACTTTGGGGGAAAAAACCTTAGCAGTCTCTTGTGCAATGTTTGAGTTAGTTATTTCAATCACCCTGAAAAAGTCACCGACTCTATCATGTAACAGTATTCAATTGTTCACCTACTATCATAGTTTCAGAAGAAGGGAATATTTGAGATGTCAGCACATTATTTTACAGTCGGATGAACTCTAGAATGTAAGGCGTCTCAGCAATGGCCTCTCTTCCGCTTCATTGCACTTCAAACAGTACAAACTCAACACTATTGATTCCAAGTATATTCAAGCCATAGTGGATCCTAGCTCGCTAGGCCTAAATTTTGGTTATTTTGTGTAAATACATGTGCTTTCTGTTTGACTCAGACGGTGTCGGAAAGTTCAAAACTGCAAACAGTTTTGTCATACACCATTTCGGTGTCTTTGGCGATAGAAATAAATAGCTTTAGTTCGTATGGATATTCACTAAAATGAAAAATATTGAATACAGACTCAGACATTTGTAAACTAATTTACATTAGAAAATATAGAAAAATACGTGTCTTTTTTCTTTGTGGTCGTAAGTAATTTTTCTAATGTTGTATGATTGGTAATGGAAAATCATTCAAGCGAAAATTAAAATCGATACACATGCAAACGGGAAGTTCTTTGTCATGAAAAGAAAATGAAACGTATGTCTTCCTCTTCGCGTGGGGCATTTACTAATTGCATCTTTTATTCAATTTCTGAGAATAGAAAACATATTCGATTAAGTATTTTGCTTCGCTGCAACTATTGAAAGAACCATCGTTTATCTGAACCAATGTGATTAAATTGCTTTTATAGTTCTACCCTATTTTGTCTAGGTTTTATTTGAATTAAAAACATTCGAAAATGGGACACGTGGAATTATACAATTTTAATGTATTCCCTTTTAAGGGTAGTATACTATTATAGTAAATTTAACTAAAGGTTTTTTAACTCTAGTCATATTATTTCTATCTAAACTACTCCAGATAGATCTGAATTTGTATACATGCTAAATAACTAATTCTTTACTAAAGTAATTTAGAGAAAGATTTGTGGACGGAGCCAGGACTTGAACCCGGGTCTCTCACATGCTCTCTCACCGGGTCTCTCATTAAGCAGGTGATAAGTATAATCACCCGGAAAGTGAAAGACACATGTTCGAGTCCCAGTTTTGTCCACACATTTTGTCTTTGAATTTCTTTAAGTAAAAAGTATTTTTAAACTACTCCATAATACTTAAGTTAAACGATATTTCGAAACATACTTCACAGAACATAATTCAGGATACTGTCAAATCAATAATACATTTTCCTAGAAAACCCTTCAGTTGTAATTTATCTAAGTGACTGTTTCTAAGACACTGGAATTAATTTGAACTTTGACTTCCCTAACAACTTATTGCCAGATATTTGTGCCATTCTTTCATTTTAACAGTCTGAATTCTCAGTTTGTATGTAAGTGTTATTAGGTGTTATTTAAGATGTACCTCCGAGGTATTTTGAATGTGCCTTAATTTAAATACACCTAACTCTTAAAAGTTGTTGTTAAAAAGCAGCAATCGCTTTAGGGCCATCAAGACGTGTAGTATAGTAATAAATTAACAGCCCTAATGTCTTCGACGCAGAAACTAAAATACGAGTACAGTTTGAAAAAAACGGGACATTATAAATAACAAATAAATGTGATAAATAAACACACCTTGCTCGGTTAAAAGCCTTACTTAGATCTGGCGATGGTTTGGAAGCAAACACAGATCATCAGGAATTCATCAGCTGGTTTTGCTTGGCAAAGTTCAACCCGTCATATATCTCAGTTATGAGCCGGTTTCACCAATGGAATTACTTATATCCTGGAAATGTTAACTATCAATCAATTATAATGATTGTTACATCGACTCTTTAAAAGAAATATATTTAATTATACACAAGGGAAGCATTAGTTTTCCTCGTTTCAGATAGTATAATGGGCTCTGTACTTAAAGGAAGGATCCTAATAGATGATAAACTATACTGTATACTACCTTGGCTAACTATACACAGGGGAAGCATTAGTTTGGCGATTAAAAAAAGGACCGTTACATAATTACGAAATCTAAGTAAGAATTATCATACAAGCAAGGCTTTCTACAAGTACGAGTAAAAGAAATACTTTCAAGAAGTTTCATAAGTATCTATATTATTCACTTTTATTTATTCGTCTTTTACCTTTATTTTATGTTCGTTATTTCAGTAGATTTTATTTGTTTTATATACTTGTGCTTTTACATTTCAACAATGTTTTAACGCCTAAGATAATTAATTAAGTTGCATTCACTCTAAAAATGAAGGAGTAATGGCCAGCAGAAAGAGTGCAATTTTAAAGAGTGTTAAAACCCAGCCACTCTCATTAAAGAGTGACTAGATTTTCACTCTTTTGGGAGTGCTTTTTGCTCTTTAATTTTTATAGCCTTAGTTTATTTCTACTGTATCTAGTGAATCCGTGGGTAGTCGGTAGAGCGCACCCCTGGAATCTCAGGTTACGGGTTCGATCCCCGAGGTCATCACTGCAAAATGATTATACAGGTAAAGGTAGAAGTAGTTGTTGTGCCTCTTTAATCAAGACAGCTGATTATCTCGATATTTTCTCCTGCAAACTTGGTATTGATTAGATGCAACCAGAGTCTAAGCGCATTACCATGTTTAATCAACTGCCGGAGTCTAAGTGCGATTACAGATTCATGACTCGTGTACTTAGTGTTGTACCAATCATATGGAAATCATCCTTCGTTATCCTTTGTCCTCTGTAATCTTCTGACAAGTGTAAGTTTAATGTACGAACTCTAAACCAGTAGACATTGTATGCCGCTCTTGTTTCAGAACCTGTACGGTAACGCAACACTCAAGGCAGTTGGTATTTAAGATAGATTTAGTAAACAAAATATTTTAGATTTGATAGAACTGGCCAAAATAACTTTATACAGGGTGTTACAAAAATGTGTAGTGCGCTATTCAGAACCGGATTCAAGTTCCAATTTGATTCCGTTTGACTTTTAAATTTCAAAATGCAGCTGAAATGTGGTAAGTTAGATAAAACACTTTTTTGGAAATTGTTATTAGTAAAACAGTTAAGCTTTATACTAAGTTTCACAAAAGTTTCCCAGGGGTTTTGAATTATTAGTTATTTTTAAAACTTACAAAATGGCGGAAACTAAACTAAGCCGAAATAAAAAAATGTGACTAGACATTTTCGACTTACTTTTCCTTCTCACACGTTTACTTTGACTAAGGTATTCTGTAGTTTTACTGTTTAAAACGTATTTTTACATTATTGAACCCGGTTGAATATAAGTCTTAAGTTCGACCTAATATTTTCCAACTTATAAATATAAAGAACCGTTTGAAAAAATACTAAAACTGAAACACTTAACCATTTAATTTCTATAAATACAATACGACAGTTTGTTTAAAGTACAAGATGATACAATTTACCAAATTACCAGAAGCAGCTATGTACTTTGTACATGACAATAATTATTGTTATAGTATATAACCAAATAAATTTTTGAAGAGTAAGATCGAACTGGGATTTGAACTCGAAAGAAGTCTCTGGTGCCAAACCATTCTAAAGACAGTCACGTTTCACAGTAGCCTTTAAATTGAACAGTCTTAACATGTGACTGTTGGGGCCGTGATTTTGTCAAGTTGGAAATATTACAAACAGAATTTAATATTGTGTCAAATGACTTATAATAGATCTTATTTCTTATAACAAAGTTAATAAGTTATTTATAACTAATAAATTTTAAGATTAAAAATATTTGGACCGAACCGGGATTTGAACAAATATAAGTGGAGACCCGGGTTTCACCTGTTCGGTCCAAATATTTTGTCTTCAAATCTATTTAGTTATAAATTAGCTATTTAAAGGCTTATACACAGATCCATGCTATTTGACAGTATTTAAATTATGTTTGTAATATTTCCAGCTTGTTGATTTAAAGTCACTATTTGACAGTCACATGTTTCGGATAAACATTCAGATTTAAGTACAGTACTTATTTGAAGGCAGAAAAGTTGGCCGGATGGTGTAGTGGTTTGGCAAAACCGCCCGGCAAGCGGGAGACCGGGTTCAAATCCCGTTCGGTCCAAATATTTTGTCTTCAAATTCAATTTTATTTAGTTATAAATTAGCTATTTAGCTTTTATACAATTAAGATCTATTGTTATAGTGTCTAATAGTAATAGTAATCTATCAGTCTGTCGGATATAACGGTGTTAAGGTACAACTGAATGCACTTGGAATTAATTACAGCCTGTTCAGCACTATGTATGCTATTGATACACTACAGCCAGGTATTGCTGGTCATCCTTCTCATAACGGTCTGGCAATAACACATCAATGTTGTACACATGGTGGAAATGAGCAGGTTCTCATGTCATATGATCTACATGCTAATCCATATAGGCTCTCTACTCTTGTACGTTATGTACAGTGTCATGTACAAGTCATGTACTATTTGTCGTTGAAGTTTCGATATTGTCGGTTTGTTTCAGTTTTTTATTTTCTATGTTAAAGTAGCTTTCGTTCACCAAATTTTTCCTGTGATTATTTTACTTCTAAGAGAACTTATGGTTAATTGTATGTCCTTATAACTTTTCAACACAAAACAAACAGGGAAATATGCTCTATTTAGGACAATAATAAGTTTGAAGTAAAGTTTCTTCCAGTCGTTTTTTTTATTTTAAAAACGTTGATTGTTACGTAACTTTAATCACAAGTGGTTGTTAGTGTTGAAACATGACAATTGTGATTGGAATATAAACACGTAAACTGTTCCTTCGAACCTAGAGCCCAAGTCAGAATAACTTTACGAACACAGTTTTATTATTTCACAATTTAATATTGTATCTCACTTATTATGGTGAAAATATAATTTTTCCACAGCAATAAAAATTACAAAACAATAATACGCACCTTATGCTTCATGTGCAATAACTTATAAACAATCATATTTAAGCAATCAAATTTCTTTTCTTCCTGCAGACACTAGGCCTTTACCACTGAGTTATTTTAAAAACAAAACTAACTAAATATACTTTTAACAACAACCCAATTAAACTTGTGTTTGTCTGGTAGGCTACATGTACAGCATTCATTTGTCTTAAAAGTTGATGTTTATTGTTTTTTAAAATAAATAACAATTCCAAATTGCTCGTTATTATTTATTGTCAACATTGTCTTACTGTTGATTTAGAACACTATTCAATGTCAATTGGATTATCATTAATAAAGATACTTTGGACCTGCCTTACTAAGAGCTGGACCAACCGTTGACCTTACCTAAGAGCTATAACAATGGGATATATATATATTTTAGGCAAATATTTACATTTCGTAAACTGTACGTTTAGGGTCCATCGAGGAATAAATGATAATAAAAACACGAGAGTTAACATTAAAATGACTAAAATGCGAGTTTATATTAATATTCAGAACTTATGTTATATCGGTAATAAGGTTTATTTTAAACATTGTCCGATCAAGCCATCAGCTTGTCGATTGACAAGATTTGTTTATTTGGATTCATCATTAAATATGTAAACTACAATCAGCAAGCTGAAACTCAGTTATAAAAGTTAAATTATTCCGTTTTGTTGCAGAACAGGTCACCATTGAAACGATTCATCTAAAGTTTTAATTGTGCCATCTTTGTTCTAAACCTAACCAGCAAATAGTTCTCGTTTTCCTCTTTTACCTAACAAAAGCATGCTAAATTATTTGTAGAAGTTCGTTTACTAACCTTTACAAAATACTTGATCAAAGAAAACCAAGATAGAAGATATGTATTTCCTATAAAAGGCATCACAATAATATATTTTCAGTAGAAATTCAACAAAGTTTTAGAAAATATAGACACTTTTAAGTAGTATCGTATAATATTTAACCTGAAATTATAAATTGACTCGTCAAACACAAAATACTTAAACAATTTAATTTTTCAATAAAATTCGTGCAGTTTTCAAAGCTCCTCCAGTGTTTAGTGATGTGAGTTTCTTTCATTTCTCTTAGCCCTTGCATGCTTATCGATGAGGAAGGCCTACACCTTCACATGTTTTCATGGATGATTGATGCCTTTCTATAGCTGACTTTCTCACGCTGCAAATAGTCAAACGAAAAGCCGACAAAATAATCATTACTCAAAGTGAAATTAGTTCTTTAATTTTAAGTCAATTTTACGAAAGATTGTAGTTTTTCAAGTTTAAAGGTTAAAGTATACTTTAACAATACTTACTGTCAGTGACATAATTTTTTTGCATAAACATTTAGAAATATATTTAATCATTGTTTGGTTATTTATTTACCAAAGGAAAATATGATATTTAATCTCGAAGGAAAATAGATGTTTTCCACTTAAAGGGAAGAGGGGAGAGGTCAAGATATAAATATGCGTAGGGTCAGCAATCTCAGCTCCCAGGAGAGTCGTAACCGTTCCTGCCTTCTCCCAACATCTCGATCCTGATCTGTTTTCCAGGCAAAAAAAGAAATATTTAATCCATGGCATACAAGATGCATGGGAATACAATAAAAACACATAACAAAGAACAAATAAAAAAAACAACCAAAAGTCAGGAAACCAACGCTATTCTTCACATAGTTATTTCTTCCATCAAGTAGTCGTGTACAGGTAGAAGGCCTTTATATATCTCAAAATACAATATGAAGTGATAAACAAACCTGAAATTGCTAATCTTTAAAACAAATTGTAAACCAAACATACTACTACAGTAGTAGTATTAAGAGGAAAGTATTACGTTGTAAAATATTGAAATAAGTAAAACAAGGTATAATTCACATAATTTATATATTTTTGAATTTGTAGGGAGGTGTTGATGAATTATTTCTTTTAGTTTAATTATATAGTTAAGTGGGAATTTATCTGTTGATTAAGTTTAAACTTTAAATTGACAGTGCCTAAATACCGTTGACAACTTTTATAATCCAGTTAGTGTTTAGAAATACGCTCTTTTACAAAATGGACTGTTTAATTTTCTATTCGTATATTTTTTTAAAATTACACTGTCTTTTGTTTTATCTGTAGAAAATATTGTTACTCTCGTTGAGTTAAAAGCACAAGTCTTTTCTACGCCATATTGTATTTATTGCTTAACAGCATTTGTTTATGATCTAATAAATTTTGTATGATTTCTTAACTGATTAGGTTTAAAATAATTATTTAATGTTCGCGGATAAGGGATACATGAGAACAGACCTGTGAAGCATTAAGCTAAGAGAGGCTTTATGCTGAGGTTGGATCTAAGAGCCTTTGGCATTGGCCCAAAACCGTTAAAAGCCAGCGATGGTACAAACAACAACTATAAATATATATTAATAATTATGTCATGAATCTGGTTCAAAATCCATTTTACTTAAAGCTCACGAAATAATAATGACTCAAGGGAATAATCCCTGAAGTTTTAAGTTATGGTCGGACATCAAGATTATTAATTTGTTTTGTGTGTGTTGTTTCTTCAATATACGAGCACCTAAGTGCTTTCAATGATTGCTTACGACGAGAGATAAAGTGATACGAGTATAAAGGGTGTTCATTGTCTCCGGAAACATTAAGGCATTGTTTCCGAAGTTATACACACAAAGCCAGAATATTGTATTCCATATCAACTTTTGTCCAAGACACATTTGTTATTCTTATAGTCACAGTTTTAGTTGTAATCAGCGTAAATTGTTTGCAACGACTTTATTTTCTCCTATCTATTATCTATTCTCTAATTTGTTGTTAAACATTTGTTTTATGAAAATACAATGCTACTAATACTGTAGTTGTCATTCAAATGATTAAAACTACTATTTGTTGGTTTTAAAGGTTATGTTTTCGTTACTGCACGTTTTCGTAGTGGATCCGTGGCAGAATGGAATCGCGCGTGACTCCGGTGGCGCGGGTTCGATCCCCGCAGTTACCAATTACAATTTCTAATGTGACTATACGACGACGCTAGGTTAGGTTGAGTGGAAGAGAGACTTTGTAGTCCTAACTTCACCTTGTTAAACCAGACAAACCTTAAATTTTTACCTTTTTACTGCATTCAATTAGAGTAAAGATTGCTCCAAAGTAAACTTTATGTTAAGCTCTTCTGTTGGTTGAAATACTAAACACTTTAGTGGTGACCATACCGATACAAAAATAGTAGCGTGGACTTAATGAATATGAAATTCTATTTTTGCTTAGCACTGAAAACATTGCCCAAAATCTAAAGTAATGGAAAACAGTAAGTAGTTAAGAGACACCCAGTATACTGCAAACTAGAGTGAAATATTGGTTTTAGTAGCTCAGTGATGAATGACACTTCAGTTGACAACCTTCCTGTCATCAATCTTCCTGTGAGAAATGTGGACATTGTGAAGACGTATTTCAAAACCTTGTCATGAAAGGTTTAAATAAAGGTAAATTACAAATTGAAGTTCATCTAGTTTTGTCTTGACCTGTTAAAGATCAAATTGATGGCCAATCTACTTAGGTTTATAAACAAAGGCCTGCCCTTAGAAGATTACCCTTAGAAGATTCTGAAACCGAAGTTGGTAATTACCCTTAGAAGATTCTGAAACCAAAGTTGGTAACTATCCTTAGAAGATTCTGAAACAGAAGTTGGTGATTATCCTTAGAGGATTCTGAAACCGAAGTTGGTATTACCCAGAAGATTCTGAAACCGAAGTTGGTAATTACCTTAGAAGATTCTGAAACAGAAGTTGGTGATTATCCTTAGAAGATTCTGAAACCGAAGTTGGTAATTACCCTTAGAAGATTCTGAAACCGAAGTTGTTGATTACCTTTAGAAGATTCTGAAACCGAAGTTGGTGATTACCCTTAGAAGATTCTGAAACCGAAGTTGGTGATTACCCTTAGAAGATTCTGAAACCTAAGTTGGTGATTACCCTTAGAAGATTATGAAACCTAAGTTGGTGATTATCCTTGAAGGTTCTGAAACCTAAGTTGGTGATTACCCTTAAAATATTCTAAAGCAGAAGTTTGTGATTTCCCTTAGAATATTCTAAAACAGAAGTTGGTGATTACCCTTAGGCGATTCTGAAACAGAAGAATGTTGCTCGTGCCACTTGAGTGACCCCAGAATACGACCCCAAGATAAGACCCTCTGAAGATGAGCGTGATACACCGTCACTAAAAAGAATTGATTTAGACGAGATCTTAGCATTCTTAATAGATGTATGACCTTGGAGATTCTGACACATACCTGCTCAGTGTGATTGTGCTAATTTAACTTTGGGTCGATCAAGAATCTCAGTAGTTTGACATCACCGGTTTTTTTTCTCGACGGGCCTCCAAATAGTGGTCTCCTTTTCCAATATTTCCAAAAGGGGATGATTCCAAAAAAGCAACACCGTTTGCCCGTTACAGTCTCGAGTTGCCTTAGGGACACTAAACACTAGGCAGTGAGATCACGTAAGAACATGTGGAATATCTGAGTTGATACGGGTTAGTCGCCTCTGCAAGGGTGTTATGTTTTACACCGAGATTAAGCTCGATTAAACGTCAAAATACGTTGTTTAATACCTAAGAAACTTTCGTGCAATTTTTCAAAATAAATATAGCCAGCCGATTCTCTTTGATACTTTTCTCTCCATAACAAGAGCCCACCTCTAAAAAACTTCATATACCCATATCATTGAGAAAGCGCTGATGTCAGTGTTGTGGGCGCGTATGATGAGTGAGGGTTGGATGAGATATTGAGTTTGGCCTCAGTCCAAAGCAGTTTAGGCCTCAGGCTGACCAACATCTCGCTATAAACACACAACCGTCATATTTCCCAGCTTAACGGTTCAGGCAAGCAAAAGGCTCTCAAGTCTCAGCTCTTCTTCTAATGTTTGTCATAAACCCGAGTGGATTTCACCTGAGGTTTTATCCAATGAAATACCTTGCTTTTAAAATACACCTCAGTTACGTTAAAATTTAAAGAAAAAGAAAACAAACATTTTTTGTAAACTGTTTGTCAATAAACATTACTTACTGTATTTCTCAAACAAATGTAGCTTGACAAATATTTGTTGTTTCTTTAACACAAAATAGTTAGCTAGATATACGAAATTCCGATTAGTTACATATTTTAATGAGCGTAGTGTTATGCTTGTATCAATCACAATAGTTTACATTGCATTCAACATTTACCAGACAATGTTGCATTCCGTACACAGTAACGTACCGTTGTATTCACATGATTTATATTTCACGAAAAACAGACAATAATATGCATTGCAGAAATCTAATACAGTTAAACAACAATATTTCACAAACAGTAAAACATAGTATCATGAATCTTGTATAAGAGAAAATATGAAAAAGCACCGAGGTTTTTAATAAACCCATGGAGGGTTTTGTGTGGGAAAGTCTGATATTTTAAAGATGCTGTCAGAGTTATCGATGAAGGGCTGTGGTTGATAAGTTCTGAATTATTCAAGCCTACTTGGTTACATATCCTTCCGTATTGTGGAATCCGTATCCTGGCTTTATCTGATGTCAGATGAATATATTCGGGGTTTTATATTTATGGATAGGTCAATTGTGGATTTCAAACAACTCATTTTTAAAGCAATATTGAATGCATGAACTAGAACACAAACACGCATTTCATAGTTAGTATTTTTATATATATGAGACTTTACAGTATTGCTATACTGTGTGTTGTTTCAATTAGATTTTCTGTTGCTACTAGTAAATGTTGTCAATAAACCTCTCCCTGTTAAGCATGTACGAATAATGTAAATACTTTGAGGAATACAATTAACTGTTTCATTTATATTTGACTATTAATGAGAACATCATGCTTTAACCTAAATGTTTGTTTAATGTCAAGTTAAATACACATATAAATGTTATTCCTTTTTACTATAGACAATAATAGTTGACACAAGTCCATAATTAAGTGATTCTAACACAAAATACACTACCCACTTGATATTTTGCAAGTGGGTGATGAAGCTTTATACGGGAGATGTGCATGGCACTTGGACTAAGATGCTATTTTATTTCCGAGCGTATCATGTTTTGCTGGAAACATGTATAAAGGTATATTTATAAAATTGAAGGTTTCTACTGGCTTAACATTATTCTTGCAAGGATAGTTATCAGTTTGTTGAAATCTGGAGGGCTCCATTTAAAGCTCCCTGAGTAAGGTTTGCATAATATTAAAATAATAATATTTATGCATCAAAGTTTGATGAGAAAAGTTTAGCGAGAAAGTGCCGCTGACAGCGCCAGGGTTTAGTAACAAAGACATTCAGAACCGCTGAGTGATGACTTTACAACGCGAAAGTGACTAAAAACAGACGACTTTATTAAACACAAAATATAGTAATATTAAACCGCTTAACTCACGGCCAAACAATGAAATATAGACATGTCTAGCCCACCCTACACTAGAGAGTACTTAAACTGTACTTAACTGTGTAATCAGGGTCTAAATGTCATACGAAGGGTTGAACAGATTGAGTTAAGGAGTCGTTCTTAAAAGATAACAGAGTTCAAGTTAGATATTTAAATAAATGACTTTACAGCATAACGTCACAAAAGCAGAGATTAAAAAAGTTAAATTCTTGTTGGCTTTTTTTACTAATTGCACGATAAACAGAATAATTTAGAGTCTTTCTACATCTTCAAAATCACAAAGTTGAGTTCAGAATAAATTTTTAAACTATCAGTCATAGTCATATTGTACATTGCCTGGCAGATATCAGGTAATACTTCATATTTTTAATGTTTGATGATCGGCACGATAAAATCTTTTATTATTATCCTTAAAGCTATCAGGTTGTTCTATACTCATCTGACACAGTTTTATAATTTTGAAAAGATCCTGCAAAACGTTACATTGCAACTTTTATACAAAGCCTTTTACTTAGAATTTTCACTAAGACTTCGGTAAGTTTGATGCAAATCGAAGAGAGAAGAAAATCGCTTCTGGTCATCAAACTTATTAACTTTACTTTATCGAGTTTGGGTAAGAATTAGTTAACGTTTGTGCCTTAATAAACTTATTATTTTAAAACCCTAAAATATTGTGTCATTATACAGTGTACGCTGATCAAAGTCCGTTTTACTTACTTTTATTTTACCACATATTTTTATTATCATTTGAACAAAAGTACTGAGAGAAAAAGCAATCAAAAGCTGACAAAAGTTCATGAAAGAAACGTTGATATTAAATGTGTAAAACCACGAAAGGTGTGGATTTTTAATTGGTTACATTACTTGCTGCTTACAGGGAGATTACAGAATACGAAAACACTGATACGTTCAACTCCATATCGTACTTTCACGTTTGTAGAATATAAGTGAATCTTAGTCATTTATGTTTTGACGGTAGAGAAATATGTTTTAACATTTATTGTGTTAAGAATAAATGAAATGTCTTTGAACATAACTAAAACCATCTTCCAAAACTGAAGAAGGATAGTAAGAACATTTAGGTTATTTTAATGATGGCCTTGTTAAGAAGAAGAAACTCCAGCACTGTTTTCAGCTCTGAGCATGCTAGTAATGACTTGTTTGTACTCTAATGCGTTAACAGGGAATAATTTACTTATGGAAACCTTTTACAAATTACGTAATATTTTCCTCCTTCATGAATTAACAGGCCTATGGCATAGGTGAGAAGTCTATAAGATGTTAGTAAAATTAAATTATTTTGACCAAACATCGTTGCCCATACGACCGATGTCATTGGAAGTTGTTATGTAATGAATACATATTGTAACTTACGCAGTTTTCATAATATTCAAATAAAACTTATCACGATTTGATCAAATTAAACAAAATGCTGATGGTAGAAAAGTTGAAATGCACAAACATTCTCTCATGAATAGAGCTAATGAAGTGTTGTCTCTATATTTATCTTTTTTGAATACTCATACATTCTTTAAATCAGATGCAAACCAATCAAAAGAATTACTGAAGGGTATGAAATGCTTTGCTTATTGATTATTTTCAATACACTTATAGAATAGTTGACTTATCGTATTGACTTGTTTCATCATTATTAATCGAAACTGGATGTGTTTTGTTTAGTTCCAGTCTACTAAACTGGGATTCAATTTGTTGTTTATTGATTGGTGGATTGTTTTGTTGTGTTTATAATAAGCCGGGTTTTCTGTATATCTCATCTACTTGTCAAATTTTACTAAACTGTTGCCTTTTCGTAACTCTTTACTCTTGAAAGCATCTTTGTAAATATAAGCTCTTCACGCATATAGTTAGCCCGAGCAGGAATCTTATTTATCCACAAGAAAAATGAATAATGTTGTTAGTTGACTAATCAAGAACTTCAAGGCCCATGTTAAGTACATTTTGCGATCCGATCAATGACATGCTGAAGCTTTTAAGTATCTTTTTCAGCACACCCTGTATATACAATGGTCCAAACGTGAACTATCATATATAAACTCTCCTACATAGTTGTTGTTGGCAGAACGTAATCTATGAATTATACAACAGTAACAGTTGAAGGTAGATACAACAACAGGTACACGAGGAGCAATAATCATGAATATAAATATGTAGATAGTGGCGCTGCTCTGCGGCCCCAATGTGCACTATATATTTGTGCAACATTGTCCAGGTGGAACTATCGTGTTAGAAATGTGCTTGAGGCCCTTCAGTTGTTTCACGTTTGCTTATTATTGGTATGAGACAAATAGTTTGATATTGACGTTACTCGGTTTCAGTACTTTTCCAGATTTGTACATCAAAGAAAACTAATAGTCATCATCATTATTTGTTTGTCATTTACGAAAGACGGTTGGTTAAATAGTTCCTTGTGTTCGCTTCCTTTTTGTTGATTAGCTATACAGGTATTGTGTATAGTGAGTGATAGAATACATTTTCCCATTTCTCTGTGGATTTCAGGTTACAGAAACAGTTTTTAAGACACACACTTAAAATATTATTAAGGACCTTTTATATTATTATAGTGAACAAAACGAACGCAACGTATTTGTAGTAGAAATATGATGCCGTCTTCAGGTAAAAAGTAACCAAAATATTAGAGAGTAAGCTAGCAAGAAGTTATAAGCGTAAGCTGACAAGCCACTCACCTTTGAACAATATGTATGCGTGTGTGTAAGTGTATTCTAAACTACTATTTAAACGTTTGAATAACTCAATCGTTAAATTTCCGTCAAGTCAACTGTGTAGACGAATTCCTAACAGTTTCCTATAAAGGCTATAAAACAAAAATAGCTCAAACATAACCGTAAGAGTTTTTACGTTTAAACCGGTTTGACTACTAAAGTAGTCACATTTCCAATACACAAGTCGGGAGTTGTGAGACGGAAAGCTAATCTTAGCGGAATGGGAAAGCTCTGAAGAGCTCTATTCTCCATTATCCTGAAACGTGTTTTATCCCTTCAACCCAAACCCAAGTCATTACACAATAGGAAATGCTTTAAAACACATCCGTTCTCCAATACTATTCATTGTGCAATCTTTTTTCAACGTTACATTTAGTTCGTATGAAACCATTTTTATACTTCCAAATTGAAACAAACATTTAAACGCGTTTTCAGTTTAGATTAGGTCTTTGAGATGAAGTCCAAATGAGTTTCTTTTCATAATTTTCATTCTACAGTTTGAAGAGAATGCTGAGAAATTTATCTGAAGTTGATATTCAAGCACAGTGACGTCAAAAAACAAGGCCAGGTACTCTAATATTGACATCTCTTGATCTTTCACTCACCATTTCAACTTCCTGCGTACCTTATTTAATATTTAGCAGAATTCTTCATGTTTTATACATCGACGTGAACACACGTACCAGCTACAAATCAATTGTTTGGCAATTATTGAATTTTATTATCTACTTATCCTACGAAGTCTAGTCTAAAAGGAAACGTGTAAACTGTCACTCATACCAGCTGAATAATTACACATTTAATAGATTATGTTCTAATTGGGCATTTTGAAAACACATCCGTTATGAAAAGAAACTTTGACAAAATGTCTAATAATATATGTATTCGTTTTTTCCTTCTGTTTTTAAGTTTTATTGACGTCATATATCTTCGAGTTACAATATTAAGGTTGCATATATGGATAGCGCAATCAGAGTATGTATTGTTCAGGGTGGATTGTGTATTCCCTCAGCATACCTCTCTCTGGCTCCACTACAACATACATTATCACAACAGCTGTAGTTGTATCTTTAAATCAATTGTTTAATTGTATGAACTTAGAGTTCACACAGTTGTACAACTAAGAACTACTTTAAATACATTTCTATGCTCTTGAACACGAAACAATTCTGATAACGTATAAAGGGTTTCCCTGAAGCCACCGTCTTGATCTTCTTTTGAAAAACCTCTTATCTACGGTTTTCAGGTCTTGAGGCAGGCTTTTCCAGAGTTTAGCTCCAGCGTATGTAGGTTAGTTTTCGCTCAGTAGCTGTAAGATGATGGACTGGAATGGAAAGGGTTGAAGCGTATGCAGTATTGTGGTTGTGATTTAACACTCCAGTCCTCACCTCCTCTGATGATCTTTTGGTAGACATAAGTTTCTGCTTCTTGAATATAGATGTTTATTGCAGTTAGGAATTGTAGCTTCTTTAACATTTTCCTGCATGACAGTCTATGGTGGAGGTTCCCTATGATTCTGATTGCTTGTTTCTCCTTCTTTGTTTGAAGTTTGTTGTTGACGATGTGAGGATTTCAGAGGTTGAACTATTATTGCGGACATTTTCCATCGTTAGTGAACAAAAAGGATCACGACGTTTGGGATCTGCAATCTGATCCCGTCTTCAGTGAAAATAACCTAAAACATAACACAGAACATTAGAAAATGAGCTAGCCTAAAGTAGTCTGCGTAGCTGACCAGTCAAACTCTACCAAACAACATGTAGTTGTTAAGTCAAACAACAAATTAAATCTTAGAATTTAGGAATAGCCTAGAGAAAACAAAACTACAATATTACAAACACAAGCCACATTATGAAAGTACACAAGTCACCGAAGTAAATTCAAAACTAATCACAAAACACGTCCACTAACTGAACGAGCTAACCCTAGACTAACTGGTTGGCCGGTGACAGGCCAATCACACACACTAGCAGCAAGCTAGCCAACTGTAACAAAGAATCACAAAAATCCCTATTTATGCACAGCCAATGGGAGAAGGGGGCGGCTTACGTGAGTTAAGTACGTGAGTTGAACCAGAACACGTTATGTTTCCCAGGGTAGTACCTCTCCAAATGATTAAGCCATACCATAGGTAAGACTCGTAAAGAGCGTGATATGCAGTTTAAACTGTTGCTAAGTCACGTATAGTTTTTATTCTTCTAATGACATAAAGTGCTACGCTAAGCGTTTTTCGAAAAGAGTCTGCATCGTTAGTTCAGCAAAGCTTACCATCAATGGTTATGCCTAGATCCCTTGTGAAATTACAATTATCTACATTTGGTAGTTTTCCTACCTTTGTGGCTCCCGAATATAAGCCTTTTGTTCACTAATAAATCATGTTTTCCTTTTTTTCGTTACAAATGTATTGACTTAACACTGTCGAAGCCAGGTACTTCGTATGCAGTCATCGTAGTCAATCGTGCCTGGAGATGGCTTTTCTAGTTCAAATCTCATTTCTCTTAGTCAGCGATAGATTATGGATCTGATGTAGCAGTGTAAAGGAAACTTAGTGAATCGTCATGCGCCATCTGGAAAGAGGTCATTCTGCTGAAAACGATAAGTTTTCTTTGTTGTTTTAACAACGTGCTTAAGCAGCCACGCACTAATGTATCGTTAGTATATAGAAATAAATGTAACGAACAAAATAAAATTTAAACAATTACTTTTTAGCTATAATACGCGTTTAGTCTGGTTTAAAAGTGCTAACCGATGAGAAGAATACTAATTTGCTTTTATTGTTTGCCTTGCAATAGACTAGATCTCTGTATTAAGCTACGCTAATCTTGACGAGGTGGAAGAGTTGTGAAAAGCTCTATTCTCCATTCTCCTGACACCTGCTACATCCCTTCAACTCGAATCCAAACCTTTAATGAAAACCATTACGCAATAAACGAGGTTTTAAAATGCTTCTGTTCTTCAGTTTTCTGACTGGACTACACACAGTCATGTCAAAACTACTATTTTTGTTTTAAAACTACAGTGGGTTAAACGATGTTTATAGACACAGTTATATACAATACATACAAATTTAAACAATCATTTAAATCCCTTTCTCAGTTGTTAGTGATATAATATATTTAATTTATAATGTCGTATTGTATAGTTATACATATTTCTTTGCAAACACTGAAAATTGAAATTTACGTACAAGCGAACTGTTAATTCAATTACGAGTAAGCATCGGTAAGTAATAAAACTAGACACTTCATCATACTACATAATTAACTAGTTTACGAATAGTAGAAGAGTACATCATAAATCCCTCATCTAGTTAATGTCACTTTAAAATGTCTTACAAATATGCAGGATTACAGTCTGTAGTCCATCGTTCTTATGGAGGAAACGGATGCAAACAGAAACGAGACCTAGAAGGACAATGATGCTGTTAGAGAACAATAAGTTGGTTTCTCGCACCTTCAACAACTTTAACAATAGAGTTTATTGTCTCCACTCTAGGCCTGTGATGTTTTTATGTCTATTGTTCCTAAAGCAAAGGAAGTGCTTCTTTCCACCATTAGTATGGTATATAAAAACTATTTTTAAGAGTATTAGCGTAAACTCGCCTTAAAGATTTATATAAATACTTCTAAGCCTTGAATTTACTTATCCAGTGCTAAATCGATGTAATTTGTTACTAAAAAAAGCAATGGCAATATTTATGAACAATTTATGTCTGCGAATTTCTTAAAATCCTCATACGCTTAGTTCCTTTATCTCGAGGAAAGTACTAGATTTTATAAATTATATTTGTAGATGTCGTTAAAATTTCTACTTTCTTTACCGAAACAAACTTTGTAGACAAAAGTCGTTTCGTAAAGAACTCGCATGTAGTAGTTTCGTAATGCCGACAAAATTCTTCATAAGAATGTACTTTCAACCGCAGTTTGTTTCTAATGACTATGTAAGTATGTATTAAACATTGGACTATGAGGAATGAGTCATGGATGAATGTCACAAAACAAAGCCAGGCAATATCTATGGAAATCTCCCCGTCTGTCTCCCAACCTGTACTGAACTGTTCACCTTCCTGTATATTGAATATTTGATTAAATATGTCATGTTTTACATTCAGAAACGTGAACATTCTTTAGCCGTAAAGATAATACCGAGTGTCCGAAAAAGAACTCCCTAGATTTAAATGTGTTTTAATTATTGTACAATATACAAATTACAATGACTAATACATTAAATGAAAGGTAATGAAATCGCTTTTTGTTTAATACTATTACACCTCGATATACGAACCATTTGTAGCCCTGCAGATATCTAAGCGATATTCAATCCCTCTCCAGGTATTATAGCTCACATAACAGGTGTGACCGATACTACAGCTGCTAAGATTCTCTGATGAAGATTGTCAATGTTACATATCTTCTCTGAATACACACAGTTCCATATATAACCCCACAGGAATAAAATCTAACGGTGTTATGTCGGAGCTTCTTGGAGGCCATGCGATTGGGCCACCTCTACCCATCCATTTGGCTGAGCGCAGACATTGTTTGTAATGAGGCGGCGCGTGACAAAACTACGCTCAAGGTCAAACAAGTGTACCAAACTTATTGTTAATTAACGAAACTTAAACTTACAAGTACACTCTATATAACCAAAGGATTATTATTCATCCATTTAAACTAGAACTATCACGAAGTACTTTTAAAACTAGGTTCTTTTTCGGACACCCGGTACATCTGTTAATAAGTTAGTAACAGTTACTTAAGTTACTAATACTGTTCTAAAAGTCAAGTTGTTTAAATTAAAATGCATTTATAACCTAATATTGTAGATTTCAAATTCATAAAAGTTGCGGAGATAAATTTAATTAGAAAAATGGACTCTTCCGGCCACTTTAAGAAGAAAACTATTCCCTACGTTTCCGGCATTTCGGAAACTCTAAGCGTTCTCAAGGGTCTAACCTAAACTTACACTTAATTATAGACAATACTTGGCCTAACCTTAACCTAAGAAGACAAGGCAAAATGCAGTATTAACAGTTACAGTGGTTAGGCTCTTGAGAACGGGTGGAGCTTCTCAAGGGCCCGAAACGTAGGGTGTAGATTTCTTCCTGAAGTGGCTGGAAAAGTCAGTTTTTTCTAATTAAAATGATATTGTAAATGCCGCATAATTCCCTCTCTTACTGTGAATTTACAAGCGTACAAGTTGCTGTCAATCAGATGTCTCAACTATTAGACCCTAGTCTCCAAACCTTTAAGATTCTTTACTTAATTATTACCTTTAAGATCTTCACCTTGTTTTAGATAATTTTTATTGTTATAAGAACATGGTTGATGGTTTTCTTCATTAGTTTCTGAACGGCTGGACATTTTTGTTGTCGGTTTATCCTGTGCTCCCGCCACTAAACGTAAGTGGTTTTGAACGAGACTCTTGGCTAATATTTTTGTGGTGAGTTCATACAAGTTTCAGACCATCAGTTTTTGACTCGAAAACCATTGACATGGATTCGTTTAAAGCTCTTTTAAAATATTTACAACTCTGTTGTTTTGTACCAAGTTTCTAGTTGCTTTCTAATAAAGAAGTTCGATTGTTGATCGATGATAGTAAGATCATCCGCTTACCCCTTAAAAAGTCCGGAGCTTATTGTGTTGATTAATAGTGTATTAAGAACAGTATTAATCAAATAGCCACGGGCTTGTATTTTTAATTGTTTGTTTTTGGTTAAGAAAACATTAAGTTTGTCTTGTTTAACGAAGCGAGGTTAAGACTACTCGTACAAAGTCCTCTCTACCACTCAACCTCGACCTTTACCTAGCGTCACCGTATAGTCACATTACAAAGTACAAATAGTAAAAGGTGACTGCGGGGATCGAACCCGCGCCATCGTAGCGATGAGCTCCGGAGTCGCGCGCGATTCCAATCCACCACGGATCCGCTCAATTTTGGTTAATAAATAGTTATTGAACTATTAAATAGATATTGAAGGCATGGTTTAAATTTAACACGTGAAATTATATTTATAAATCTTAGCGTGTCACCATGAATAAAATACGTCTGATTTCCAATCATTGTACCGTTTTCTAAAATAGTTAAAGTTGATTCAAAACCTGACTCGAACTCAATTTTAGCACTCTGAATAGTGTTTAGTAGTGCAAAGCCGCACACAATAATTATGGGGAAACCACACAGTTAATGCAGAGCCAGTAACCACAAGAGTAGGCTAATGTGCTGTCTAACCTATACCTGGTCTAATTGCGTAGTTAGGTCTAACCAAAATAATTGTTCGTGATTTTATTTGGGGGAACCTATAGGTCAGGTCAAAATGTTTGAACAATTCTTTCACGACAAATGATACAAATGTTCTAAGGTTCAGTACGTGACCTAGCAAATTTGGTTCATTAAAGTGCCCTTTAGGTGTACGAGTATAGTATGATAGTCCTATGGTAGTACGATGGTACCGTAACAAGTAGGTGTATTCAAAATCAAAGAAATCTGTTCAGTTTGACCAAACGTGCGAAAGAACGTTTAGTACAATAAATTGTTGGTTATGTTAAACAATATTATATAAATGTGAGGATTAAGCTTTTTTGAAATCGGATCAGAAATTACAGTTTTATAATGTAAAACCCCACTTTTGGAATAAATTGTACTGTCCCCGTTATTTGGAATTCGCCACAATTTGCGTGTCTATGCGTCAGGTAGGTTTTGTGGATCGGCCCAATTAAAATGATCGCCCATGATTTTATTTGGTGAAACACGAACCCAAATGTTTTTATTGTTAGGAAGGTATAAAAAAGCATTTACGAGCTTTTAGAAAACAGATAGAAAGAATATCAAATTCATATGCTTTATCATCCACAGGTTTCGTAATACATGAATATCTAGTTATTGATCTTTACTATCTAAATGAAACGACGCCATTATTGTTCAGCTAGTCTTATGTGTATTTGAATAAAGTTTTTGAGCCTCAATCAAGCAAAAGATTTAATAAACATTTTATTTACCAATGTAAAAATAAGCATTGTGTTGGTGATAAAAATCAATTACAACTTACAACAAAAATTACAAGCCACTACAGTAAATATTATCCAAATTATTTAACAGTTTGAATTTAAAACTAACACAGTAAGATGTTAGGTTGAAATGAATTCTAGAAGGTCAAGCAAGAGCTCTCCTATACAATTTGTCCAAAAAATGATAAATCTGTACACCGTGTAACTCACAAAAGAATTTTAAAGCCGTTTCAAGAATTTCGTTCAAAGTCGACATGAGATTTTTAATATTTGTATTTGTTGAAATTTGTGAGTTTCATATACCAACAATTTGCATTTTGTTCCGTACACACAGCAAATAAAAGGTAAAGAAGGTAACGTTTGCCTTGTTTAAGGCGAGGTTAGGACTACAAAGTCCTCTCTACCACTCAACCTCGACCTTTACCTAGCGTCACCATACAGTCACTTTACAAATGTAAGGGATGGCTGCGGGGTTGGAGGGATAAGCTCCGGAGTCGCGCACGATTCCAACCCGTCACGGGCCGAAAATGCAACAGTTTTGACATTGTACCAAAAATCCAACCTTGTAATTTTACTTTTTCCTTGTAAATGAGTTTAAAACTAAGTGTGTAAAAACGATTTAACAAATGTATGAACCGGAAAATGGATCAGCACTAACACTGTATTTTGTGGTTTACATTAAAACTATTGACACTTATAAACAAGAGACTCGGTCTCTGTAGGTTTGTACCAGATTTCGTGGTTTTAGTTAAACGGGTTTAAGTCAACCACTCTAGAGTTTGAGGACTAGGTTTGAAGACTACACTTTGAACAGTTAAACCACAGACCAGGTCATACAAAACAAAAATTTACTCAGCTTGGAGCACGGTTTGCAAGGTTTATAAACCAATGAAGTTTGTACCGATTTCGTGGTTTAAGTTGAACGGGTTTAAGTCAACCACTCTTGAGTTTGAGGACTAGGTTTGAAGACTACACTTTGAACAGTTAAACCACAGACCAGGTCATACATAACAAGAGTACTCAGCTTGAAGCACGGTCTACTGCGTTTTATAAACTGTAGGTTTGTACCCGATTTCGTGGTTTAAGTTAACCACTCTCGAGTTTGAGGACTAGGTTTGAAGACTACACTTTGAACAGTTAAACCACAGACCAGGTCATACATAACAAGAGTACTCAGCTTGAAGCACGGTCTACTGCGTTTTATAAACTGTAGGTTTGTACCCGATTTCGTGGTTTAAGTTAAACGCTCTCGAGTTTGAGGACTAGGTTTGAAGACTACACTTTGAACAGTTAAACCACAGACCAGGTCATACATAACAAGAGTACTCAGCTTGAAGCACGGTCTACTGCGTTTTATAGCTTAGTTGTTAAGAGCGCTTGTATTCGACCTAGAAACACAACTCAGGTGCTTTTATATTCCAAATCCTGCTTTTGTAGCGATAAATAAGCGGCTTTGTTACTTATATACCTACAATATATGGATTGTTTAATCTCCCTAAATATCGTATTTTCTAAAATTATTTAACCTCAGCCATTTTCATATTTTCTAACTGTTTTCTTTTATTCATTGGCGTATATTTACTTTAATTTATTCCGCAATGGTTTGTATACAGGGTGTCGGTGAACTCTCTGGACATACTTTGTAGACATGTTCCTTGGGTCAAAACAAGAATATTTTACCATATAAACATGGGTCTCCGGCGCTTCGTTGTCCGTTTGTCTGTGTGGATGTGTTTTTTACTTAAATAATTATGAAAATAAAACTACTGCACTGATTATCACCAAACTTTGGTCAAAATTTAAAACGCCGTTTTTTAATTAGGAAAAAATATTATTTCATTAAATTATCAAATTCCAAAATGGCGGCCGTTAAAAACATTCAAAGTTATATAACTCAAAAGCTTGTACTTTTACAACAAACTTACAAGAACAACAACTTTTAGTGTATTTATTTTTATTTCTAAAAATGTATCAATTTTGAAAATCGAATGAGAAACAACAAAGTTATTGTAATTTCTGTCTTATCGGCCCATGTCCGCCATGCGTTCCTCCAGTCAGCTAACGCAACAACAATGGAACTGGCTAGTTTATTTTGATTTAGGAGTTTGTTAAATTCGTTTGGACATCTCTACAATCAATAATTAGTCTTTCCGGTTATGCTACCATGTCGTCAATTTGAACAGCTCTTGCACGAACAAACAAATTACATTTTATGTCCTCTGTTTTACATGATTAAATAGAAGATAATTGATTGTAGAGATGTCCAAACTAATTTAACAAACTCCTGAATCAAAATAATGTAGTCAGTTCCATTGTTGTTGCGTTAGCTGACTGGAGGAACGCATGGCGGACATGGGCCAGTAAGACAGAAATTACAATAACTTTGTTGTTTCTCATTTGATTTTCAAAACTGATACATTTTTAGAAAAGAAAATAAAACACTAAAAGTAATTGTTCATATAAGTTTGTTGTAAAAGTACTAGTTTTAAGTAATTCAACTTTAAACATTTTAAACGACCGCCATTTTGAAATTTGATAAGTAAATAAAATAATATTTCTTTCCTAACTAGAAAACGGCATTTTAAGTTTTTGCCTAAAGTTTGGTGAAAATAAATGCAGTAAGTTTATTGTCATAATTAATTTAGTAAAAAACATATCCACACAGACAGACGGACAACGAAGCGCCGGAGACCCCTAATTATATAGTAAAATATTCTTGTTTTGACCCAAGAGAACTGTGTCTAAATATCCAAAGTTCACACACCTATATATCAGTAGGTTGACATTTCTTGGTTTTATTGTTTTAAGTAAGTTAGGAAAGAGTCTCTTTTACCTTCAGTTTTGATTACTAACATATTCTTTCTCCTAACATAGCGTCACAATGTTGTGCTGACAACCTGCAGAACTGCTTCCTTGTTATCACGGCAATTTTGGCCAGATTGTTTTGATAGTCAAGGTTATGCTGAGCTAGTAATAAAAGGTTATTGGCTTAGCTCCTCTGGGTTCAGTTGCCTAGGAGAATCCCTGCGTGTGGGGACTCTCTTCACGATGCTGCCCCTGAAGAGAGGTAGGTCCCAATCCCAATCTTAGACCTAACGCTAGTTTTTATGTTCTTTTTATTTATTTGCTCAGCTCTTGCAGTTCTAGTTGTCTCACATGAGTTGAAATTGATTTTTAATACTCATAATTTAGCTTACATTTTAAACGGAATCACTTTAGGTATTATTTAGCTCTTAATATTTAGTTCTCATAAATCTTGAAGTAGAGAACACATTCATTTTTAGTCATAGCACAGTGACAATTATTATTCTTCATAGTAGTTCACACGTTTATCGTTTATTCTTGACTTATCTATTTACATTTTTAGTTTGTGAGTTATCAAGTAAGCAGAGATTTTAATTTGGTTTGCGAGTGCTCTCTGCTACCATCGAGCTATATCACTAAATCACTATTTGAGATGCCGACCACTCTCATGAGGGTATTTTAAGGCAAATATGTGGTGAAGGATGAGTGTGATGAGTGGTAGTAATGAGTTATGCGGTGTAGACTTGTTACAAACTAAGGCCGATTCTTCCTTAGAATGGGTCATTAACTAATAGCCCAATGACCAATGGAAATGCAAGGACCAACGGCTTAACGTGACTTACGAACCACGCAGGTGATGGTTTGATATGTCTAAACGATATCAGACATGAGAGTTGATGCGGGTATCATCAGATGATCACTGAGACTCTCTGTGCCGCTTTAGACCTATATCATCCTCAAAACCTGACCTCCATGCAGCTGGATTACAGGACCACGCCACGAGTCCCAGTCTAATCAAGCCCCCGACAATTTAGCTTTCTTGGGAAGCGTAACATAATTTTCCTGACAGTAAAGTGTTTAAATGGAAACTAAATGCGCGGAAAGCGGTTTACTTTACAACGAGAAACTCAAAGTTAGTCTCAAGTTTGAGCCCCACACCTGCCACCTCCCAGCTAACTTACATGCTAGTTTTCCCTCACGTGGCCAATGTTTTATTCCAATATAGTTGTACTTCTAGCAAAATATTAAAAAGAAAACATGCTGTAGATACAACTTGTAAGTTGTAGGTTGTTTTTATCAATTGATATGATCCTGTTCTGTCTAAACTCACACGTATCTTTAACTTTTGCTACAAGAGGCTATATGCAGGCCTGAAGTTCGTAGAAAATCATCCTTATTTGATAAAGATTGAAGCCATATTGTTTATAAATCACTGCAAACTACAAATAGATTGTAATATTGGTTTGAATCAATTCCGAACAGAACCCTCTGAAATACTTGTTTGCGCGCAAAGCGAGTGTTTCGCCTCCTCTCTTGAAGTAAAAATAGCCGTTATTCAACAGTTAACTTAGGATCTAGAAAACCCTACGGTACCTATCAACCAATGTTACTAATATTTTCAGGGGAAAACTGGCACATACGTAAGCCGTAGTATTCTTTAAATAAATTGCTTTGCATCTCAAACCAGGAAATATAATAATCAAATAGAGTAAAATAAAAGAACTTTATCATTGTTTGAACCTTAAAGAAATTATCTTAGATGCAGGACTTGAAAGTTTTGCAAACAAAATAAGTTGCCAAAAGATTGCAGCAGCAACTAGCTCAGCACGTTTTACTAAGAAATCCATTTCGAAGGACACTACGAAAACAAAATGTTATTAAAACAAAATGCCTGAAAGCAGTAGATACCTTAGTTCTCAATAGATAGACGCACTTAAAACTATTGAACATAGAAGTTAGTTATTGAGAAACTATTAGGCTCAATCAACAATGAACCACAAACATACATACTTTGTAGTGATAAGGAAACAAAGAATTTATTTATTTAATAAGATGTAAAGTAATTTTATGTAACACATTAATATTATAAACAATCTAATCAAAGTGCAAGGTTAGTACAAGGAGGTTCTCTGTACCTTTGATAAACTGATTAATGATTTCATTTTAAATAATTAAAGTACATATATTTATTGGACACTTTGGAGACTAAAAGCCATTGAACATGTTAGAGTGGAAACGAACGCCAACAGTAAAGACGTTGATAGTATCCGGGGTTTCAAGTTGCAAACAAATAACGAATGAGAACTGACGTGTTTATTTACGATATGTCAGTCTGTTTGAATTTGTATTGTCATTGTACTCTATTGTATCTTATGACCTTGTTGTGTATTTCAATGTATTACACATTTAAATATAGTGTTAAGGTTGTTATTGGACGATGAGTTAACCCTACGAAACCGGTCGTGGTAATAAATGTATTTGAAAGGATACTCTGTGATTTATTTTATCTTCATACAGTATTCTTATTAGTGGATCCTTCCTTCTTCATTGTCAAGGTTATTAATGGAAATTCATAAATGTCTTTATGACGCAATAATAGCTGACGATCCCTTATAATATCTGATGATAATTTCTTACCAGTATATATAGGAATATATATAAGGTAATATATAAATATATAGGAAAGGTAACATTTGGCTATAGTACTACAAAGTGTGCCATCATTAGTCAAACACAAACTTAAGGCTAGTAGGCCTACTTTTAAGACAATTTTTATTCTTAAGTATTGTTCAGCTTATAATTTTGGATTTTCTGATAAAAGCGTTGTACGTAAAGTACTAGGTTTAGTAAATACAACTATGTGCTCAAACACGTAAAGAAACTTACTTTATTGTTTGTTTGTTGTAATTTAAAACGTTAAAATAATGATGATTTATTCAATGCTTTATATTTTCAAGACAGTAAATTAGTAAATCAGTTTTTATTTCTCAGCCGTACTTGCATCATAAAATAAATTTTGCAATAACTCAAGAAATGTGTCGAGAAAAACAGGTATGAGTTAGAAAAGAAATGATTTACAAATTACGGAAAAAGAATTAGTTATACATTTCGAATTACGAGTATTTCAGCGAAAATTCAATGCTTTACTCGCAATGCGTATATTCGATGTAGTTTTTTAATTCGTGAATTATTTGATCAAAGTTATAACTTAAAATACTCTTAAAGGAATATACGTTATTCTTCACTTATTTCTACCAAACATTATTGTTTGCATATTGAACTGGAAGTATTGTGGAAATACGGTATAACACAAGTAGTCACACACAATTATGGAACGTCTGGTTTTTATAGCTCTCATATCCACAATCTGTCCCTGGCAACCCACTTTACACTTTTAGTGTATTATTTCACTTCCTACTGCAATACAGCAGTTACTGGCTCAACTCTCTAGTTGTAATGTTGTTGTAGTTATTTATACTTTTAAACCCTAGGCAGGAGACGAATGAATGTGTTGAAGTTTTACGTTATAAAACACATGTTTGTATCCATTAAAATGTTCTTCATTATATCATACCACCCGGCAAGCTCTCAGCCTATACAAACTTTAAAATCTCTTTTAATAAAGAAGCTTCAATGTATTAATCTTTAATTTCTTTCTACAAACACTTTGGTTACATATGAAAAACAATCTTTGCTATAAACATTTGAAAAGTATTACTATAATAAGTGAATTTCTACGGTACGATTGAAAATCTATGTAAATAGGTTGTAGGCGTTTGTAAGTATATGAATAGATAAGTCTTAGTAATTTAAACTTATAAAAGGTAGTTTAGTTAAATTTACACAGTTCATAAATTCAGTTATGATATAAACTTCAATAACCTATATCAATTAAAGTGCATTGTGAACTAAAAAGAGGGGTTTTAATCTCAGACAAGTAACAAATTAATCGGGCTGGAAACGACCTCTATTGCCTTTAACAAATATGCACTACAAGTTATACCCCATTCTATATTTCATTGTACCTCATTTGTTCTGTAAAAGCCTAAATCTGCATTCCAACCCCATCCATCTACTCTAAACAAAACTATCCGTTCATTGTCAGTAAGTTGAAGATAATGAATGACTCCACTCACATTTTGCTGAACATTTTCTAGTTTACGAGATCTAAATGGTTGCCCAGTTAAACAGGTCTCACTATAGACGTGCTTGTGTAATCCACCTCTCTCACAGTTCCATTATAGGCTTGGGAGTATCAGAGTAGTTACATCAAAGGTTTATCCTGCCCGTGGCTAATCCACTCAGTAGTGTCCAGTTCATTAGCCAATATCACCTACACTTACCCTTATTTGTGAATGGTTGCCCAGTTAAACAGGTCTCACTATAGACGTGCTTGTGTAATCCACCTCTCTCACAGTTCCATTATAGGCTTGGGAGTATCAGAGTAGTTACATCAAAGGTTTATCCTGCCCGTGGCTAATCCACTCAGTAGTGTCCAGTTCATTAGCCAATATCACCTACACTTACCCTATTTTGTGAATGGTTGCCCAGTTAAACAGGTCTCACTATAGACGTGCCTTGTGTAATCCACCACTCTCTCACAGTTCCATTATAGGCTTGGGAGTATCAGAGTAGTTACATCAAAGCTTATCCTGCCCGTGGCTAATCCACTCAGTAGTGTCCAGTTCATTAGCCAATATCACTCTTACCTTATTTGTGAATGGTTGCCCAGTTAAACAGGTCTCACTATAGACGTGCCTGTGTAATCCACCTCTCTCACAGTTCCATTATAGGCTTGGGAGTATCAGAGTAGTTACATCAAAGGCTTATCCTGCCCGTGGCTAATCCACTCAGTAGTGTCCAGTTCATTAGCCAATATCACCTACACTTACTCTTATTTGTGAATGGTTGCCCAGTTAAACCGGTCTCACTATAGACGTGCCTGTGTAATCCACCACTCTCACAGTTCCATTATAGGCTTGGGAGTATCAGAGTAGTTACATCAAAGGCTTATCCTGCCCGTGGATAATCCACTCAGTATTGTCCAGTTCATTAGCCAATATCACTTACCCTTATTTGTTAATGGTTGCCCAGTTAAACCGGTCTCACTATAGACGTGCCTGTTTAATCCCCCTCTCTCACAGTTCCATTATAGGCTTGGGAGTATCAGAGTAGTTACATCAAAGGCTTATCCTACCCGTGGCTAATCCACTCAGTAGTGTCCAGTTCATTAGCCAATATCACATACACTTACCCTTATTTTGAAATAATCAGCATTGGAAATGAAACTTTTGCAGACATTTAATTTTATATAACGTGTTGCTTTTCTTGTTTTGAAAAAAAAAACATATTGCATTATTTGATAAGTTATTTTTTAAAGAACTAACAGCTTACAGAAGTTCTGTATGTAGAGCAAAATGGATTATGGGTGCTTTAATGGTTCAAGCGTGTATTAGAGCGTATGTTTGTTTGATTCGACGGATCAGAACATGTAAAGAACTCAGAGATCAAATCTTGAAAACTTGTTGAACCGAACTATTTTTGTCTGACAGTTGAGGCTTTGAGGGGGTAGTATTATACAGTATGCGATTTAATACCTATTTATGTCCGACCTTTTGAGTAGCTATGAGTTATTACTAGCTGAAAAATTTATTGAGTTCTGCAATAAAATATATTAAAATCAGCCGAGTGTTAATACTGCACAACGTACTTTGCTCTAAAAGCATTTGTTTAATATACGTATTGATACAACGTTTAAATGGTTAAACATATTTTATAATTACTTTACTCTTGAGCGTTATACGCTTGCTTGTAATTCGCAGTATAAAAACGTCAGTTTTTACACTTGTGGGCACATTTCAACTAGCAGTTAATCATCTAAAAGGTGGCTTTTTGAATACACAGGCTAGCAATTTATTAGATGTTCGACCTTATAAAATACATTCCCAGGTTAAGTATAATATCAAATAATAAAAGTTCTTTACCTAAACAGATTGTATGTTTACTTTCATACTAAACATACGTACTTTTCGTGTGAATTATCTGATTTGGAAGATAGAAGGTACTGCAAGAAATTCTTCAGCGGAATGTTTTGCAAGTCTTTCAAGCTAACAAATAAAGTTTTTTCTATTTTCACATAGGTTCTGGGGCAGGAAATGTCATTATTTGATACAGCTTGTTTCAAGTTCTTTCTTTTCGTTGATATTCTTAAGCTCAAAATTCATCGCTTTTCAATAAACCTTGTTAATAAAAAAAGAGGATATCTTTTTTAAGGAAGAAAATATCATACTAATATTTTTTTACTGTAGAATCATTAGGCTTGCCAATGAGTTACAACTATAACATGCAGAGAACTAGTAGTTTATCTCGCAAACTCTTTGCTTTACTTGTGTCTCACTACGGAGAGGTAAAGAAATTTAGTGGATTATTTTCAATACAACCAGCTGGCGTGTTTGACAGATTTGTGTAGTGAGAGCTTGGAACGTAGAAGCACTGAGTCGTGTAATAAACACCCACATTCCTTCCTTCGCATCAGAAAATAGAAAACTTTACAACACAGAGTTGTATTAATTTTCACAAATCACACAGATGGCTGTTATATACGCCAGTCACCCGATTATGTGTAATGACCTTTCATTAGTCATTATTTTTATTGAATTTCCTTAGGACAAATTATTGCCGTGAGCATGGTAAGACCCGAACTCGGGACAGTGAAATGAGCACCGATCCTGACCCACAGAACACGTTTTGAGCATTTTTACAACACTTTATATACTCGTACATATTTTATTTATCTACATAAATGTGTGAACTCTCTACAGGTCGCACTTTTTGTCTGACTTTAATTAAATTTGGTACACATGTTCCTTATGTATCTTGGTCTAGTTCGTTAACCACTAAAATCAAGCTACCTAAACCCCTTTTTGGGAGAGAGTTTGGGTCAAACTCAAACTCAAGATCTTTATTGTCAATTAACAAAAATGCATGACAACGTCAAATATTACAAATGTTTTATAATTATGGCACAATACATTATTTTTGCAAAAATAAATCAATCATATCTTAATTTACACTAATCAAATTTAAATTTAAAAAAGTCATCGACACGATAAAATTCCTGTTCAATAAGAATCAATTTTAGTTGTCTTTTAAATTTTAAGATATTTAATTATTTTTAAGTTTAAAGGCAGTTTATTGTCAACAATGTGGTTTTAATAATCTGAAAATAGTATCCTTAATCGGATTTTGATGAAATTTGAAATAAATATGTATTTTGAAGGTATCCACCAGTATACTAAAAATTATAAAATTCCTTCAGTCGTTTCAAAATGACGACTATAACAGTAATTTTTGCTATAACAGCATTATAAGTAGTCCGATTTCAATAAAATTTAAGATACGTGTTACCTTCACGATATGTAATGAAAATTGCAGTAAGAGAAGGCATAAGTCTGAGGCCGAAGGTCGAAGCAAGCATGTGAGCGTAGCGAACAGCCTCGTAACGACCGTGGTCACACAGGCGGCCAAGCTGAGGCAATAGAACGGCCGAATGCCAAAGCAAGGCTGTGAGCGTAACAAATAACAGTAAACAAATAAGAGTAACAAATTGCAAAGTAAAGGCCTGGTTTTGAAGTGCTAGGATTAAATCATCATCAGACAATATTTGCTGCTTCCTGTTTACATCATTGTTCTGTGGTTCACCGGAAATGACAGGTGGAAACGACCAATAAACACAGCCAATGTGAAGCTGATAACCCAATCAACATCGACAGTGCTTATCAAATGCACCAATCATCGCTTTGTACCTTGCTTCTGACTGGCTGAGCACAGTTGAATTTGTTAAAAAAAGTATATATTCGGAAATGTTTATACAGGCTGTGTTTGCGTAAAAGCATTACGCAGGTCTGCATGTTTAGCCAAAGTACAGTTTTTACATTAATAAAGTTATAAACCAACATTTTGATTTTTGTTAACATTGGAATTTTCTTACAACGACTGGTTTAGTGTGAAAATTGAACAAATCGTAAAATAAATATTAATAAATATCAATTTAAAACAACAGTACAGTAAAATGTATTTGAAACACATCAATATAAAGAAGTTGTACATTATAATTTTTTAATTTATAGTTTTAATTACTTCATGCAAAAAACTAATTAAGTTTATTTAACATCAAACGCACGCTGTAACTTTAAGGATGCCCTTATAACTACCTGTAATTTATAAGGGTTGCATACATCTGAAGTTTACATTACTGTTTAAACATACCTATACATCGTTAAAATAACTGTATTAAATTTCCAAAACTTACAATATTAAAAATAACGTCAGGCAAAATGAAAGTTTGAAAGTTTACGGTTCAACATTATTAATTTCCACCCTCTTACACGAGTTCAACATTCAGATCTGCTCGAGAAAGGATTTCAAACAAAGCCAAGGTTCAATCTAGTGCCGCTGACAAGATGAATATTATACAGTTAACAGAAAGGAAGGTGAGGATATTGAATCTGTTACTTGCGTTCCGGCACCGGACTTTCCTTTAGCTTTTACTCCTTTTGAGCATGAGGAAAATTACAGTAGAGGTTCATAAGGAAAACAATACAGTCGAATAATTATACAAGTGAGTTTTGTTCAATGGCAAATCTTTACACACCGTTACACTTTATTGCCCATTACTGTATAGTTATTTTAAGTATCGAGTTCAAGTGTGATCAAACAACTGCAAATAGTTTGGTTGAAAATTCTATATAGTTCAGCTTATTAACCTGACACCTAAATTGGCATAATGGATATATTGAAAAATACTTATTTGAAACTAAATTATTTTTTTCATTTTCACATACTCGTAAAACAAAACGTCGTAGAAAAAACGGGAAGGAGTTTAGAGCTTCCTAACCCTGTTGAGTCAAATTGCAAAACCTTTCGTGTGACCACTCTTTAAGTCGCATATTTGTCAAATTTCCACGAAATTTTGATATGCAGATGAGCCAAACCCTCTGCTGGAAGTGACCTTTTCCGGGGGCGTTTCCTCCCAAAAGTGGGGTTAAATGCCGTAAAAGCTGTATTCATGAAAACCGTAGTTTCGATTTAGTGCAAGATACACATTTATGCCCCCATATCTAACGTATGTACTACACGTCAACAACATCCGTTCAGCCAGATCAAGATGGCGGCGGAAATTCATTTTGCAAAAATGGTGGAAAATCAGCCAAAATTGTGGTGAAATCATTTTCCGCCACTATTTTGGTCTGGATGATCTGACTGTTTTGATTTTTGATAAACTTGTGCTCTTACTCAGCACAGTGACCTCATTTATAAATTCACCACCGATAACTCAAGCCAAGGCAACTCTAGGTGGCCTGGCCTTTGAGAAACTGGACTTAGCGCCCTCATTGCCATAGTTAAGGACTTTGTTATGTCAAATTTACTACATAATGCACTAAGTAGAGAGTGTTCAGGTTGCTTCTCAACTATTCCTCGATTCTTAGCTGAAAGCTTTCAAAAACTTCCCTGAAGATGGTATTTAGTGTTTTAATTGTAAATTGTAAACCCCTTTGATTTAAATAATTGTTGGACTTTTGTTTAAATACATTTACGAACATAGTATGTTAATAAACATGTAATAGATAATGAACATAATATGCTTGCCCACGTCAACGTTCAGTCTTGAATGATCAGGAATAGATGTAAGTCAATGACCTGTAGATATCAGTTGGGTTAGGTTGTATTCTAATAAAATACAAGCTTGACATTATACATATACTGTACTGCAATGTACTACATACATAACGAGGGTTATTAACGTATTTTAAAACGCATTTGTCGATTACGGTTGATTAACAGTTTGCATAGTTCCCTTTACTAATGGACAGACGAGCCATTATTCATGCCCTATGACTAATTACCCATTGTACAAATTATCACAGGCTCTGAAACCATTGAGACAAGTAATTTGTGGTGACACTCACAGCTGTTAGATTTATTGAAACCGCATAATGGAGTTGATGTAGTATTTTACACTTTTTGCACTGATTTCAACCGATATTTTGGTCTACCATACACATTCGGCTTATGGGCTTTGATATAATTATTTTATGTATGGTTAGTTTATTTTAAGATGAGAAATCGAAAATATTGAAGTAATAACTTTACCATGTAAAATCTGAAAATCGTTAAGTGTTGGAAAATAGGTCTAGATACAGTGAACTTATATGACCGCAGATCATTTACCGGTAGAATTGTATCTTAATTTAGGAACATTAAACGGAATTTAACTATGGATGAAAATATTCAAAACCTTGCCGTCAAAAGCAAAATTGTTCTTTACCTTTGCGATGAGAGATACTAAAAACCTCAGAAGGCAACTCTACAGTCAATCTAGTGATGCACAAACAACCCTATGGTTATAGAGTATTAATAGCCATTCAAATAACTAAAGTAGCCACTCAAAACGCTTTCCAAGAACCAGTTTAAACTATAACATTGTAGCAAGGTTTCATTTAAACCTTTTATTCTAAGAGTTAATTCAAATAACGTTTACCTCCTTTAATCTTTCAAGAGTTAGGACAACCTATGAGATTTACCTACATAGCACTAGGCTACTTGCATAAGCTTTTTTGAAATGTAGTTCATATCATTGGGAAAAGTAAAACATAGTTTCGATACAAGAGATAAAACACGTTCCAGGATAATGGAGTACAGTTTTTACAGGTCTTCAATTATCGGATAACCGACTTTTCTTACAAGAACCCTGAACAAACCTTTACGTTTGTATTAATTACAAGAACGAGCGTTTATATTGACCACGGACCAAAGACTTTCTTAAATTTTACAAAGAAATATAAAACATTTCTTAGCCTACACGTACAACACATTAAAACTCATATATCTCCCATAAAGCTTATATGTTTTTACTTTTATAAGTAGTTTGACGTTTAAAACGTGCGTTGAAACCTGGAGAATGAGAAGAGTCAGTTGACAGTTTCAATGTTGTCTGTTGTCAAGGGTGTGTAGACGTAGAGTACAAGGGGTTGATTAAGTGTCCCCCAGGGCAGTGTCATGGCAGGTTAAATGTTCTGTTCCCTCCCTTCATTTGCACTGAACAACACATTCCAGCACCACATTCATGTCGTGGAACATTTTCAGCGAAGACAATATTTTCAAAATTACTCAAAATTATTACTGCACTATTATTTACTCTATTTTAGTGATCTATTAGACGTTAAGGACGTGCACGGAAGTCTTCCTAACAACTTAAGGCCACCGCACACCGACAGCGCATCTGCGTAGGATGCGACAGGTGTGACAGGTAATAAATAGGTCGCCTGCTTTCAGGTGTGCCACCACACACCAGCATCTGCGAGTCTGTCAGATGGTAATTTTATCTGCAGATATTAGTTTTGGAATCGCTCTTCGGTCAATTTTTCACAAAAATCAGTCAGATGGTTTTAGATGCGCATGCGCTCGTAGCCACTTGCAGCGCTGGAGGCATCAGTTTGAAAGCAGCTTTGACTTATGGTTTTATTTTTGTGTGTATCTTTCTTTTTTCAAATGCATTGTTGTTTGTAATTATAGTGTGTTTAATTATTGTGATATCTAATGGAACTATTAATAGAGGACGTGCGAAACCATGCAAGTGAATGGATATTTCTCAGTGTGCAGTCTGTTTATCTGTCATGCGTCGTATCTGTCACACCTGTCGCATCCTACGCAGGTGCGCTGTCGGTTTGCGGTAGGCCTTTACAGCTACTTCTTTTTTCACGTATTACACCATTTCGAATTTGCGTTTTATATTTAAAAAGTTTTTTTTAAATTGCAGGTGTTTTGTCAGAAAGAATCCATCTTTATTGGATATAACTTATTTTATGATTCGACGCTTTTTGATCTTGCAACGAGGCTATATCATCACAAATGCAGCTGGATAGTTTAGATTTTCCAGTCTTCAATTTAAATAGTAATAAAATAGTGTATGGCTTTGGAAAATAACTTAATGACTTGCAATAAAATTCGTATAATTTATTAGTATTTTTTAATACACATATCACAGGCAATGCAAAATAATGAATAGGGTTATTGAATAGGTTCCTTAAATATCCTGCTCCCGAGTTTATCCTTATTGACTGAAGCAGAGCTTGCCTTATCCTGATACATTCAGTCTTGCCAAGGATATTTTCGCTTCAATTCACACCTTGAAAACACTCCAGTTACGGGCCAGTGAGTCTCTTTACTCGTGATGTTCAGTTTGTTTATTAAAATATATCAATATTTTGGTGTGCTGGTGTTATGTGCACATGTTAAAATCACATAACGATAAATTTTCTTCGATTTGCCTCTAGTGAGTCTTCTAAAGTAATACACAAAGAAGTATTTTTTAATTATATTAGCGATCGCGTGTATTAAACTGAAGTATAAATATGAGGAAAATTAAACTAGTACGTAGCATACTAGTTTGAATAAAACATTTATTCTTTCTTAACTCTTAGGTTTTCGCGGCCGGTTTCAAGTTCTTCCGATTCTCACCGCGTCAAAACATCATAATAGTCGGCTTGAAATCTTTCGGTCTCGCTGTGGAATACTGCTTTCACTGATTGGTTGAAACTGAGCTACTTGCTGTATGCTCTCCTATTGGTGGTAGGGCTTTCAACCGCCCATTGGAGCAGGGATGCAAACTGTCGATTTTCTCTTTGGCTGTGACACTATCGAAAATACTTTTTCAGGACTGGTTGCCAGCTTCTGGAAAGTTTAATGCTGTCTTTGTTGTTGAAGTTGTTATATTTTTCAATGATTTCAATTGGCTTTCGGATGACTCTCAAGTAGTGTGAAAGCTTTGTTAAACTTTACAGCATGTTTCGTGTTGTAGTTGTGTTCTGCCAAGGCCGACTTTTCAACACCTTCGTGTTTTGTGTGCCTACATTAGGCAGCTCTGTCCCCAATAGGATGGCAGACAGCAAGTAACTTAGTTTCAGCCAAACTGTGAGTGTAGATGGTACTCCACAGCGAGATCGAATTATCTCAAGCTAACTATTATGAGGTTTGACGTGGTGTAAGTCGAAAAAACTAGATTATACTTATTTTGGGATTTATCACAGAGATAAATCTTAACGTTAAAAAGAATGTATTTAAACCTTCTAAATTCATTAACCATGACGATCAAAGTATCAAGAAGTTTAGTATTTTTAGTTACCTCGTCAGAAGTTCTAACGATGGCTGAATTCTTAACTTTCTTTGAGGAAGGGTTGAATGATTTCTCTGGGGTGAACGACGGCCTGTGTTAAGTGACCTGATTATAAATTCACCACCGAGATCTTAAGTCAACTCGAAATGTCTTGCCTTTTGAGACTCTGCTTATGATAAATGAATTAAAGAGCCTTCCTAAATGGCATGCTAACTGAAATATGTTGATAGAATTTAGTTTACGGCTCGTTAAAAAGGGGTTTGCCTGGTATTTTCTATGATGGAATAGTGACGTGTTTACATTTTCAACGAACACACGCGATGAAGGCACGTTTATATTTCAAGTCAAACCTGTGGAAGGAATCAATCTTTCAGGTTTCCACCCCCACTTCCGGTTAGGATCACGTGACCGGATATTAGCTTTGACCGGATGTGGCGTGCTTTCCTGCTGCTTGGTTTGGCTCGCACACACTGAGGGCAATATGTTTGTTGTTCCGCCAACTCTTAAGTCATTCCTTCGATTTTATAACTGGTCAATTGTGTTTGATGTCTGTGTAAGATCTTTGTTATGTTTTTAAATGTATCAAACTGTCTTTTAAACATTTAAATTTATATAATTTATTTATTCAAAACTTTTACTTTGCAAAACTTTGAAACTTTGTCTTATTATACCGTTGTATTTAAAGTGAACTGTAATGTTTTATGGAGGAATAAAGATCTTCTTATTAGATTTATATAATTTAAAAATTACTTCATATTATCTAATACAGGTTTTTATCACTCTGAGGCCTTTCAAACACAAAGTATTTATCTTCAAAGAGGGACCAAACTGAAGGAAAAATAATTCAAATTTAAAAGAATTATATAAAACATACGAGAAAATACAAGTTTATATAGCTTTTAGAAGATAAAGTTATAAATATAAAATAAAATGATTGATGAATTTTGAAAACCTAGTTCGTTGTTGACTCGAAAATTTAGATTTTTGTGTATGTTTGTTGTTGGATTCTGCTGCATTAAGATATCTCGGAATTTGTACGTCTTGTAAGAATTTTACTTCATTAAACTGCCGGTGACCGGTTTCCAAACAGTGCTTTGCGATTAAAAAAACATTGGACAGACCAAGAGAAAACTCAAAACAAGAACATGTAAACCATTTTAAAAATAACCAAGAAGAAAAATTGACAATCGCAAAACAGTGTTTAGAAACCTGGCACCACTTAAATGAATTAAAATTGTTACAAAAAGTACAAAATCCGAGATATCTTGATGCAGCAGAATTCCTTCACATACACACAAACCAAAATTTTCAAAACAACGAACCAAGCTAATTTCAAAATTCTTCTTTTCTCAAATTATTTTAAGTTACTCTTTTGAGCTTGTCGGTTATCTTTTTATTTTATTTTATATTTATAACTTTATTTTCTTTGAACTATTTCACTTGTATTTTGACATAGGTTTTATACATTTTTTTAAAATTTGAATGATTTTTCCTTCAGTTTGGAGGCCTCTCTGAAGATAAATACTTTGTGTTTGAAAGGACTCAGATAAATAAAACCCTTTAGTAGATAATATGAAGTATTTTTTAAATTGTATTGTTTTGTTTGGTCCAAGTACTCGACTAAAATGAACCCTACAGCATTGTAACATTTAAATAACTTTCAAAATACTGATTTGTTCATGTGAATTTAGGAAAACCCATTATTTTATGAGTTGAAATAAACTTGTTAAACTATCTATAGAATAGTGAGAGCTGTTTTAACATACCATTCACATGACCATATTTAAAGTGAGTGTAAATCATTTGCTCATTTTCAGTTATTAAATATAAATCAACCATCCTTAATTTGATTCTTGACTGGACAACTCATAAATGCATATTTGATTGACAATAAAACCTTACTGTTGAAGTTATGACGGGAGAGGAACAAAGTGAAATGGGAATCTCTGGTATTTAATAATTTACCATTGTTCTGAGTTTAATATCGCTCGTCAGCATTGAAATATCGGTTGAATAATTTATTTGAAAACAGAATCAGTTAATATGGAAATATTTCATAATAAACCTTTCCTCAGTGTTGTTTGTTTGGGCTTCTACTTATTGTTAGTTTCGTAGCATAAACAAATTGTACAAGTCACTTTGTTCACGTTTATAAATTTTCCTTTAGATGTTGTATGCAAATATAACACATGCATCGTAATAGTTATGCAACATTATTTGTCAATAGTTTATGAGCCTATAAGAATAGTGTTATGAGTTTATTAGAATAGAGTCGGTGACAGAAGTTAGCAAGACTATAATTGGTTTTGTTTTTATGATCTTTAAGATTCATGGTAACGCGATAATTTGTGTAATTAAAAGTTACAATAAAGGCTGTGAGTAATTTTAAAGACAATATTACAAAATTTTTTCCATCTCAGGTAAATTTTTCATCATTTCTTGCAAATATAAAAAAGTAAAATGGTAATTCCCGTTACCCTTACTATTTGTGCCAAAGCCGTTGGTCCTTGTATTTCCATTGGTCGTTGGGCTATTAATTAATGTCCCATTCTAAGGAAGAGTCGGCCTTAGTTTGTAACAGGACTACACCTCATAATAACTCATTACTACCACTCATCACATTCATCCTTCACCACATATTTGCCTTAAAATACCCTCATGAAAGTGGTCGGCATCTCAAATAGTGATTTAGTTCAAGAGGCAGTGCAGTACTCGTATTAAGTTTCCACAAACAATGAAACCAAAACGCCAAGTCAATTGCCACACATGTTCTGCCAAAGGTTACGACATTGTTAGGAGCTGTAAAATGCAACAATGTGTCATGTAGCTTTAGTGAGTGTCGTTAAATGAAGTCAGTTGACAATACAATTTGTACCGATAACGATGTAGTACTAGCTTTACGCAATAAAATATAAACTCATAAGAACTTATTAGGAAATTTAAATCCGGGAACTTGACAACGATGAAATCAAACTGTGCAGATCACCTTATACATTACAACCATGGGTATAAAGGTATAGACGAAAACTTACAGGTCCCAGACATTGAATCAAAGGAGAAAAATTGTCATGGAAGGAGGATTTGCAAATTTATACGCATTTTTAAGAAAATCCTCCAACCGTGTTGAATTAAACCCACATACATGTACACAACCTTATTTTTAACGAAAATAAAAATTGGGTAATGCTATAGTACAAAAAAGAACTGTTTAACCATATGTTTAATACGAAACGTTTTATTATGTAAATTTATCAATTCATGATTTTTAACTTGCATATAGTATCTATCGCACCAAGGAAATTGGTTGACCACCGAAACTAGTCGTGCAATAAAATGCTTAAATGGTACTGTTTTTCAATTATTATTCTAATATTTAATCCAATGTGTTTAAGAATTGTATATAAAAAGGTCTCGCAGCTCATTAGTGAACACAAGGACTCAACTTTGCAAAGTTCACAACAAACTTTACACAAGTTACCTCATTATAGTTTACCTTCAGGGTATTTCTCTAAGCGTTTTCCTTCTACAGTACCTACTTGTTGTTTTGCTCCTAAGTAAAGGTAAGGTACGGTTAAGCTTATGTTTTCATATATAAACTAGTTTTTAGCTAACTCCACTCAATTTTTGAAACACAATATAAGATTAACGCTTTTTGAAGACGATTCTTACCAATTAAAAATAAATCCACTTACACCTTATCAACTATCTTAATTATATTTTTTCAACTACTAGCTGTTTTTAAATGTTGGTGATACTTGAAAGTTATAATATGAATGATCTTTAAGTACCAGCAAATATGATTTGAAACGGCTAGATCTTACCTTTTAGCCTCAACGATTAAACATATTTTAGTATTTAAGATGTGTATGGATCTTAAATGGCGTCAGTCGTGCAATGTCATTGGTCAGTTTACAGTGAAGAGTTTTTGTTTTGAAATAAATGGACGTCACTTCGATAAACTAAAAATCAAAAGCTCAAGTAAATGACATGTAGTTGTAAATTTGACTTAAGTTTTACTGTAAGTTTTACCTCCAATCGAATCATTGTATTTGAAATGATCATAACTATGTAATAATTAAGTAATTACAATAAAGTATTATCATTAGATAATATTTTATATTGTATGTTAGGTTTTGCACAGTTTGGTTTGTGCACGATGTATTGTCCTAAATGCGCCTTGAAGGTAAGTAACGGAACAAAGATTCACGTTTGAAAAGGTCCTAATGAATTTCATTTGAAACAGGCGATAAATATTAATGAAATTAGATCACAGTTTTGACGTAACAAGTGATCTTGAACCTATCACGTAACTTCAATTAGAAGTTTAGAGTAATCCATCAACAGCTTAGAGCCAAGTTTGAACTTGACACGAGAAGCTCAAGAACCTAACTTTGCATAACTCAATTACAGTTGAAGCTCAACAACAACTATGTTGAACACACTGAACTACATATGCTCAACTGTAACGGACACAGACAGGTGTTGCTGACTTGAGGAGATCGGTGCACCGGGGTCTGGAGGGTATGAGATCATCTCTCTCTAGTAAGCCAAATAATTTCCTGGGATGTTAATTTTCCGGGAGTTAATCAGTGTAAGACATTCAAGGTAACTTTGAAAAAAAAACTTTGTTTACAGTTTGCTCTATAACAGCGGGTTTCCACATGTGATGGCTTGCTTAAGTTGCACTTTTATATCAATGAAAATAAAAATGGGGTTTAATGATTTTCAACTCCTCAGAACTTAATTTTTTAAGAACTTTATATGCAAGAACAATATTTTAACTTGAAATATTTAAACCTAAAACGTAGTCTTAAACTTGACCATCGTATTGATACAGTGCACAATCCTTACCGTAGCATTTTTAGTTGCCCGTCTTGTCTACTCAGTTTTTCTTTAACGTAAATGGATTTTAACGAGAATATCTTTAATACCGAATTCCTGGGTGTCTTACTCGTGTAACGATAAAGCTTAAAACAAAATAATACACTCAGTTTATAGCATACAGTGGCTTATGAAGGAAGCATTTGAGAATTCGAGGTTAAGTCATACTTCGTCGAGAATGTTCGGAAAGATTATCGGTTTTCAACTTCAAAACATAGTTATAATCCTAACCAACAAAGCTTCTTAGCAACCCATTAAACCAATTACGTGACAAACAAACGGTTTGATTGGCTGTGAATTCGCGTGTTGGGTCTTATCCGTTGATTGATAACAACCGCAAATTAGTTATCAGCGATGTTGTGAGAGCATATGTGATCTGTATAGTTTTGCATTTGTATAGAATGTCTCATGTGAGTATGGATCATAAGGGGATTTTAGTCCATCCATTTATATACTATTTTAGTGGCTTGTTTTAAGTAAGGGTAGCCTGAAAAATGATACATCTGAAACTATGCCCATGGAGTCATAGTCACTGATTGAGTTATCAAGATGTATTCTATCACATGATTTTGGTATGTTCATTTCGAAACTATTTCAAAAATATCACCACTTAAAAAACACCTTTTGTTCTAGGTAGTGATCACGAGTTGAATGAAGACCAACGTTACAGTAAGTTACACGTACATTCTTACTCGGAGACTTAGAACTAACGATAGACTCCAGCATTGCATATACATAAAAGTTGGTCCATAGCCTGGGTATCATTGCCTCTAATCGTATAAAATAAGGTTTGAGAACTACATACAATATTATACAGTTATTACAACGCATACCTCTATACCAACCATACGTACGCCTACTAGTCAATGCATACGGTACTCGTATTGAGTGGGTTGTAACGATGGGAAGTGTATATCGAGTGGGTGGCCGATAACGATGGGAAGTGTGTATAGGGTGGGTTGCCTGTAAAGAGGGCAAGTGTATATCGGGTGGGTTGTCGGTAACGATGGGAAGTGTATATCGAGTGGGTTGCCGGTAACGATGGAAAGTGTATATCGAGTGGGTTGCCGGTAACGATGGGAAGTGTGTAGCGAGTGGGTTGCGGTAACGATGGAAAGTGTGTATCTAGTGGGTTGCCGGTAACGATGGGAAGTGTATCGAGTGGGTTGCCGGTAACGATGGGAAGTGTGTGAAGTGGGTTGCCGGTAACGATGGGAAGTGTATATCGAGTGGGTTGCCGGTAACGATGGGAAGTGTGTAGCGAGTGGGTTGCCGGTAACTATGGGAAGTGTGTAGCGAGTGGGTTGCCGGTAACGATGGAAGATAGCTGGAAGTGGGTTGCCGGTAACGATGGGAAGTGTATATCGAGTGGGTTGCCGGTAACTATGGGAAGTGTGTAGCGAGTGGGTTGCCGGTAACGATGGAAAGTGTATATCGAGTGGGTTGCCGGTAACTATGGGAAGTGTGTAGCGAGTGGGTTGCCGGTAACGATGGGAAGTGTGTAGCGAGTGGGTTGCCGGTAACGATGGGAAGTGTGTAGCGAAGTGGGTTGCCGGTAACTATGGGAAGTGTGTAGCGAGTGGGTTGCCGGTAACTATGGGAAGTGTGTAGCGAGTGGGTTGCCGGTAACGATGGGAAGTGTGTGTAGCGAAGTGGGTTGCCGGTAACGATGAAAGGTAGTGGGTTACCGGTTACTATGGGAAGTGTGTATATCGAGTGGGTTGCCGGTAACTATGGGAAGATAACTATATCGAGTGGGTTGCCGGTAACGATAGGAAGTGTATATCAGTGGGTTGCCAGTTTACTATAGAGGAATATATCGAAGTGGGTTGTCGGTAACGATGGAAAGTGTATATCGAGTGGGTTACCGGTAACGATGAGAAGTGTATATCAGTGGGTTGCCAGTAACTATGGGAAGTGTGTAGCAGTGGGTTGCCGGTAACTATGGGAAGTGTGTAGTGGGTTTCCGGTAACGATGGAAGGTGTATATCGAGTGGGTTGCCGGTAACTATGGGAAGTGTGTGTAGCAGTGGGTTGCCGGTAACTATGGGAAGTGTATATCGAAATTGGGTTGCCGGTTACTATGGGAAGTGTATCAAGTGGAGTTTGCCGGTTACTATGGGGTAATGTAGCAGTGGGTTGCCGGTAACTATGGGAAGTGTGTAGCGAGTGGGTTTCCGGTAACGATGGAAAGGGTATGTATATCAGTGGGTTGCCAGTTTACTATGGGAAGTGTGTAGCGAGTGGGTTGCCGGTAACGAAGTGTGTGTAGCGAGTGGGTTGCCGGTAACGATGGGAAGTGTATATCAGTGGGTTACCGGTAACTATGGAAGTGTGTAGCGGAAGTGGGTTGTCGGTAACGATGGAAATTGTATATCAGTGGGTTGCCGGTTACATGGGAAGTGGCAGCGAGTGGGTTGCCGGTAACGATGGAAATATTATCGAGTGGGTTACCGGTAACGATGAAAAGTGTGTATCTAGTGGGTTGCTAGTAACGAGGGCAAGTGTATATCGGGTGGGTTGTCGGTAACGATGGGAAGTGTATATCGAGTGGGTTGCCGGTAACGATGGGAAGTGTGTATCGAGTGGGTGTAGTGCAACAAAGCCTTTTCTAGTGGCAGAGCTTCAACAATTTGTTACCAAACCTTTGAGAACCCTTTGTTGTGACCCCGACCCTCGTTCCGTTCTCTTTCAACAAATATTTTATTCTATATTCAACTCTGTTCCCTTCAAAACTTCCGATATTTTGAGGAATGAAATTAAATCTACGTATTTTTCCAACGTGGTGTTTGTGAGGGAATCTTCTTTAGATGAATGTTTGTGGTTTTAGTTTAAACAAAATGAGAACATTAGTGAGATAATTGTAGCTTAACCAGAAATTCAAATGTTGTCAATTTAATAATGAATTTATAGTAATCAAAAGCTGTAAGACACTATGCGGCTATTGTTTATTTGCAGAGTTTACTTGTTTTTTAAAACTTTTCTTATTCTAAACACCAAAAGGTCACATACTAATAATGATCAGTAAAACCTATAGTTTGTAGACGAAAAATTCACGTTAAGGATATATAGTTTGCAGTAGCCAGGGCTACTTTCGTTGGTTCCGCGTCAAAACAATATAAATAAACAAACAACTGTTCCAACTTTGCTAGCTTCACTGCATTGGCTCGGGAGTTTTCTCCAACAGTTACGCTTTAACTATATTTGAAAATATTAAAGAAAACTTACGGTATGATTTTTATATCAATTTTAAACATATTTATATTGGTTAATAAATACAGTACAATTTGTGGATTCAAAAGTGCACAGCTTCCGTCGGAAATTTGTTTGTCCGTAAGAACAATGTAGTAATAAGTGTAGCAATAACGCCTACAATATTTTAAAAACAGGTTTTATAAGAAAGATGAGGATATACTACTGCAGTATATCCTTAACTGCAGTTACTTCACTAACGCATTTATTAAACATTCTACTAGTATCATAGTAAAAGGAAAAAATTAAATTACAAAAGTAAATTTAGTTAATTTTTGTATACCCAATGAAGAGTGTAGGCGTGAAGTGTCCCAAGAAAATGCATGTTTTTATACTGCTCATGGGACGACTGTTCATAAGACTAAATTCAAGGTCACAGCCACTACTGCGAACTCTTAAGGCTAAGCAGTACTCATCGCTGTTTCCATACCACATACAAAATTCTTTTCTGCAAACATTATATTACCCAATACCAAACTGTGGCACATTTGAACAGGTCACTTATTTAACTGACTGAGGTGCAAGTTTACTACGGTTTATGTTTACAGGAGGAGTAAAACTTGACAGCACATAAAAGCCAGGTCTAGACAGTCTCACATTCTCACCCTGTATACGAGCCAGCATTTACTTTAACAACTACAACTCTAGCATTGTGCTGCCTTAATGTTTATACAGAGGGGTTTAACAGACTGAGGTGCAAGTTTACTACGGTTTATGTTTACAGGAGAGGTAAAACTTGACAGCACATAAAAGCCAGGTCTAGACAGTCTCACATTCTCACCCCTGTATACGAGCCAGCATTTACTTTAACAACTACAACTCTAGCATTGTGCTGCCTTAATGTTTATACAGGGGGTTTAATAGACTGAGGTGCAGGTTTACTACGGTTTATGTTTACAGGAGGGTAAAACTTGACAGCACATAAAAGCCAGGTCTGACAGTCTCACATTCTCACCCTGTATACGAGCCAGCATTTACTTTAACAACTACAACTCTAGCATTGTGCTGCCTTTATGTTTATACAGGGGGTTTAACAGACTGAGTGCAGGTTTACTACGGTTTATGTTTACAGGAGGGTAAAACTTGACAGCACATAAAACCAGGTCTAGACAGTCTCACATTCTCACCCCTGTATACGAGCCAGCATTTACTTTAACAACTACAACTCTAGCATTGTGCTACCTTAATGTTTATACAGGGGGTTTAATAGACTGAGGTGCAGGTTTACTACAGTTTATGTTTACAGGAGGAATAAAACTTGACAGCACATAAAAGCCAGGTCTAGACAGTCTCACATTTTCACCCTGTGGACGAGCCAGCATTTACTTTAACAACTACAACTCTAGCATTGTGCTGCCTTAATGTTTATACAGAGGGGTTTAACAGACTGAGGTGCAGGTTTACTACGGTTTATGTTTACAGGAGAGGTAAAACTTGACAGCACATAAAAGCCAGGTCTAGACAGTCTCACATTCTCACCCCTGTATACGAGCAAGCATTTACTTTAACAACTACAACTTTAGCAATGTGCTGCCTTAATGTTTATACAGAGGGGTTTAACAGACTGAGGTGCAGGTTTACTACGGTTTATGTTTACAGGAGGGGTAAAACTTGACAGCACATAAAAGCCAGGTCTAGACAGTCTCACATTCTCACCCTGTATACGAGCCAGCATTTACTTTAACAACTACAACTCTAGCATTGTGCTGCCTTAATGTTTATACAGGGGGTTTAATAGACTGAGGTGCAGGTTTACTACGGTTTATGTTTACAGGAGGGTAAAACTTGACAGCACATAAAAGCCAGGTCTAGACAGTCTCACATTCTCACCCCTGTATACGAGCCAGCATTTACTTTAACAACTACAACTCTAGCATTGTGCTGCCTTAATGTTTATACAGGGGGTTTAATGACTGAGGTGCAGGTTTACTACGGTTTATGTTTACAGGGGTAAAACTTGACAGCACATAAAAGCCAGGTCTAGACAGTCTCACATTCTCACCCCTGTATACGAGCCAGCATTTGCTTTAACAACTACAACTCTAGCATTGTGCTGCCTTAATGTTTATACAGAGAAGGTTTTATAGACTGAGGTGCAGGTTTACTACGGTTTATGTTTACTTGAGGGGTAAAACTTGACAGCACATAAAAGCCAGGTCTAGACAGTCTCACATTCTCACCCTGTATACGAGCCAGCATTTACTTTAACAACTACAACTCTAGCATTGTGCTGCCTTAATGTTTATACAGAGGGGTTTAACAGACTGAGGTACAAGTTTACTACGGTTTATGTTTACAGGAGGGTAAAACTTGACAGCACATAAAAGCCAGGTGTAGACAGTCTCACATTCTCACCCTGTATACGAGCCAGCATTTACTTTAACAACTACAACTCTAGCATTGTGCTGCCTTAATGTTTATATAGAGGGGGTTGAACAGACTGAGGTACAAGTTTACTACGGTTTATGTTTACAGGAGGGGTAAAACTTGACAGCACATTAAAGCCAAGTCTAGACAGTCTCACATTCTCACTCTGTATACGAGCCAGCATTTACTTTAACAACTACAACTCTAGCATTGTGCTGCTTTAATGTTTATTCAGAGGGGGCTTAACAGACTGAGGTACAAGTTTACTACGCTTTATGTTTACAGAGGAGGGTATACAAGAGGAACAAGTTTACTACGGTTTATGTTTACAGGAGGGGTAAAACTTGACAGCACATAAAAGCCAGGTGTAGACAGTCTCGCATTCTGTATATAGTAACCTTTTACTAAAAGTAAATACCCTGGTCAAAAAACATAACATAAGACTAGCATAATCCATTGATTGAATATTTTTACTTTTAACTGATTCTTAGAACAGCTCGTGTCGACGTGCCTATTTAAACAACATTACGGTTATTTCCACCGGTTTAAATTAGAAAAATAGTGTATTCTTGTGTACAGGTATGGAATAATTTTGAGAACTTGTTGTTTGTTTGCAAGTTTAAATTGACATAGCAATCATGTCAAAGCTAAAATACTCTGAAGTTGGTGTGGGAGGAGACTGACTGACGTTGTTGGCCTCCTTGAAATAACACAGCTTTGAGCTTTGTTGCAAGAATATCAGTTTCAATTTCCTCGTAGATTTCATGAGCAGTTCTCTACAAAGCTTGGTTTCTGTGAAAGGCTAAATAAACAGTGTTAATATTGCAATAAAATAGATTGTGTTAAAATAGTCAATGGGAGTTTTGACACACCCTTTATAAAATAATAAGATTCTAAGCAGGATATCCTCAGTCGACCACGTGACTGAGGCGGGAACATGAGTAATAGATTTGTTGGAGAACTTGCAGATATTAATTACCCTTCCGGTAACAGGGGTTGATTTACATCTCGTTGGGGTTGGAGCTCGTAGTTGAATAGGAGGGATTTACATCTAGTAAATCAACTAATAAAGTTCAGTAGTTAAAATTGCATTGTAAATTATTGGTCGTACTGTTTCTCTGAGAAAATAAATCTATTGTTATTTTAAACACAATCATCCACATTTTCTGAATACTTAATATTGTACTGTGTTCATAACACCAAATGTTTAGTAAAATTTGTCTAAAATTCAGTGTTAAGTACTTAGATCGAGCTCATGTTCGGTTTTTTAATTTACATGTAAATAAGCCGAACGAAATTGTAATATTAACTTCGTATGGTTAAGGAACAATAGGAATTAGCTATCTGTTACTTTTTAAGCTATATTAGCTGCTACAGAGCGATATTTTGTAACTAAAATTGCTTGTCTATAAAGCTTTCTTGTTTGAATGATTTTAATCCAGCTCATATGCTTATAGTTCTGAAAAAGTGTGACCAGAGCAATCTGTGATTCGGTTTTATAAAACGCTGTTAGAATAATTCAAGGCCATTACCATTAGCTCTGTGTATTTACCCACTCAAATTCGATAGCTGATTACAGCTTTTATTTATTAAAAGAGAGAAATTGTTCTTAAACTTATTAAATCTTTAATGGTTCAACCAACAAAATCACTTGATCGGACAAAAGCAATTTCCTTTTAAATAAATGGCCTTTTGTGGTTATGTCTGGAAATTTAAAGTTATTTCATTGTTGGACAGCTATATCATATTTGCAGCTAAATGCATTCACATTTGTCTAGTAGGTACGTAGTGAGGGTTAACTTATTTTGAAATATAAAAATTATAATTAAAACAATCTTACATTAAAGTACACATTAACATTAAACAACATTAAAGTGTTTAATCGAAACGTTATTAAAAATATTAAATAAAAAACACTTTTAGTAAATATAGAATGAAAGCATTTTTACTTTTTTACCACATTTTAATAGTTAAATAGACATGTTTCACCTCAGCATCATTAGTATAAATACATAAAATAAATAAATAAATAAACATTGACATATTTAATGTTATTGGTGAAATATTAAATGTTAAAATATACATATGCGTATGACGAAAATGTACAAAACGTAAATATTATTCGTGAACAATTTTAACAAAATTTCTTTTAACCTGATAGATGTGAAAATGCCTGATAAAACTTCATACAAATCATAACTCAACTCTAAGATTGAACACTTGAATGACAAGCGAGGGTTGTTTTGTAAACATGAAGGGAGAAACAGAACATTTTACATGTCACAACTGTACCCTGAGGGACGCTTAATTAAGCCCTTGTATTCAACAACCTCTTGACAACAATGGAATGTAATATCATGAGCTTTTTCGTCTTATACATTGCAACGGATATTTCATAATATATCCGACCCCCGTTCCCACCCGCACGTTGTGATTTTTAACTTGAGACTTAGTGACTCATTTCAACTAGGTTGGGATAATAACGATGATTTTATTTGTAAAAAGATGGTGTCTTTTGATTACGAAAATTATCATCTCATTGTAACTTAGATGTTTTGTGAACATCCTATTTCGGACTAATACATCCTCACATGTTCTATGGCATAGTATTTTGGGGGAGCTGTGCTGAATCTAAAATATCACGAGTTTTGATACTACAAAAATTGGCAGTCAGAACTTTTGAGACAAAAATGGCGTAGAACGTTTGACCCTTGTGATGCGTTTGTCTCTTTCGTTTTCCGTTTCTTCCCTTTCATTTGAAACTATCATTTTCCAAAATTCCCATGTTTGCCATCTTTTTATAACTAAGAAATTCGCAGGAGTTTGTTAAAATTTGAATCCCATCGCCTTGAAATGTTAAACTTCCACTTCAGGCTGGTAAAAGATAATTTAACAAGCTCCAAATTGATATTACATCAACCAATGACTTTGTTTCGTAAAAACTAAAGAATTACCTCATAAACCATCCATTTTACTCTTTATGTATACTTCTATTTAGTATAAATTATTATAGTTTTATAGTTTATGGGTTTGAGGATGATATAGGTCTAAAGCTGCTCAGATAGTTCAATTCAATTCAATTCAAAATATCTTTATTTCCGTAAAGTACATACATTGTACTGTATAATAAATTTGTTTGCACAAGTTTAAAATAAATATAAATTTGTACAATAGAGTTTACACATAAAATAATCCCCACATAGGAATATTCCTGTGCGTGAGGATGAGTCTCTACGTAAAAGGTACGAATTTAATACAAAGGAAATTCTTCTTACATTTAAATTACAGTTGATTACACACTTTATAAAAACAATTGAATATTATACTAATATTCTATATGCTAAACCTATACTATTCTATTATACTAATACGAGACACTTGGGAGACTTGGATTTAACCTGACACATTCAAACTCGCTCTCATTCATTTACACCAGTTACACACATTAGCTCTATTTGCGTGTTGGCCGGAACTCCCGCCTCGTTATCGGTAAACAGTTCTTATCAGTTGTTCTGTATTGTCCCTACCTATGTCTCTGATCCATTTCTTGATTTTCAGTTTGAAACCTGTCTTACTATGCAAATGAAACTGTCTAAGCGGTACAGGGAGATTTTGAAATAAATAGTGAGAAGTAATAGATGAACATGTTGTAGAAAATGTCTTGTACAATCTTGGCATACGTATCCCCAGATTTCGTGACGTTCTAGTGTTGTGTTCATGTTCTGTACGGTTGAAAATGTTACCTGAGTTTTTGTACATGTAAGTCAATAGTGTCCGTACGTATAGCTGTCGTACGTCAAATACGTTCATGTCCTTAAACACCGCTTCAGACGAGTAACGTCTGGGTTTCTGAAGTGCTGCTTTTATAATGGCTTTTTGAGTCACCAAAAGAGGTTGAAAATATGACTCATAAGCTCCCCAGGCTATTATGCCTCCTTCTATTATTGATTGGGCATATGCAAAATATGTGGTTCTAATCTCGTTGATATCAAGAATTTCACTCAACTGTTTAAACGCATAAATGAGTTTCCTTAACTTATTGTTGATAAAGCTAATATGCTTGTTCCAGGTTAATTTGCTATCAATAATCACGCCTAGGTATTTGTACGAACTAACCATTTCTATTGTGTTACAGCTACAATGTATATTGTTTATGTTTCCACAAGAGTGCAACTTTATACAATTAATTATATCTACCGGATCCCTTAATGATAATGGTACGCATTTTGTTTTGGAAACATTTAATGTCAAGACATTTTGGTCAAACCATTGCTTTACTACCACCATATCGCCTGTTACTTTAGCAACTAATACGTCCCAAGAAAACCTTCAAAAAGGATTGCACAATCGTCAGCAAAAAGATACATTGATCCACTAATCTTGATTTTGGCAAAATTATTTATGTAAACTAAAATGAGTAATGGACCTAGTGTACTTCCCTGAATAGTAATCTATGGTTGTATGATCGCTATTGGTACCATTTATAGATACAAATTGTTTGCGATTAGTTAGGTAATGAAGTAAACCATTGAGTGATTTGTTTTAATGCCACAAAACTTAATTTTGAATTAAAATAGTTCTGTCTACTGTATCAAATGCCTTAGCCAAGTCCAAAAAACTAGCATATAACGTTTACTGGCGCTAATAGCTTTGTTTATATCTTTGGTTAGATCAAAAGAGCATCTGTTATATTTTGATTTCCTAAACCCGTACTGATTGACTGATAAAATGTTTTGTTCTTCTAAATAAACTGTCAGTTGGTCTTTAATGATTCTTTCTAACACTTTAGCAAATACGCTAAGCAAGAGATAGGGCGGAAATTCACTTTATTCGTTACGTCGTTAGCCTTATAGAGGGCTTTGCAATTTTTAATATATCGGAGAATTCTCCCTTACTTATGCTCAGATTTCATATATGTAACATGGGCTTACTTAAGACTCTAAAATTATCTTTCAAAGATCTGTTATATATATCGTACCCTGGACGAACCACCACGTAAACTTTGTACAAACTTCAACAACTCCTGCTCGTTGACGGTGCGTATGATAAATTCGGCGGGCGTCGTGAAATCTGCGTCGTTTATTACTAGTTCCCCACTTGAATCTATGTCCTTTGCCAAATTATAACCTACCCTAGAAAAATATTGATTGAATTCATCGGCAACTTACTAACACTTACTAACATTCCTTACTAACATTGAGCTCACTATTTACTTGCCTACCGCATGTATACTGGTTTAACGGAAACATGTTCTTATTGGTTTCTTTTCCTGCTAATTGATTAATAGTTTGCCAAAAAACCTTGGGGTTTGACTTTGCTTCACTAATTTTGTTTTTGTAAAAGTTAATTTTGGACTGTTTCATAATGAAGTTCAGCGTATTCCTATACCTGATGAAATACTGTCTTAAATTATTATTGAACGGTTGCTTTTTTGACAGTTTACTGATTGAAGGACCATACTATTTGTGATCCAGGGTTTCAACGGTGTAAATCTCTTTTTGTGGATGATGATGTCTTTTTCTGATGATTTTACACACTCGTAGATTACGAGTATGTTACAAAATGCGGCAGAACTTATGTTTAAACTGTCCAACTGAATTTAAAACTTGTTAATATTACTTTGTAGAAGTTTACTTTTACTTTAAACGATTGTCAATAGTTCCATATTACATAGTATTTAAGTAAACTAACATTTATGTGGTTGACCCTTACGGTTGACGCCGGCGTGTCGATGGTCCTCATGTGGTTTTGTCCTCATCCCTCCCGGACCAGGTGATTGCCACTCCAGCGATGTCGCACACCTCGGCCATGGTCCGCACCCGCTGTGACTGGACTCAGAAGTCTTCCTCACGAAGATGGTCCCGTTCTTGGTCCAGGTTGCGTGCAGTTTCTTTATCCTCACCAGGAACTTGGATTTCCCCAGCAGCGCTTTGTTTGCTGCTGTTAAGTGTTCGTTCACGTACACTGGGGCTGGAGCGAAGCTTCTGGCAATGTCCGTTGTCTGAATGTGTTTCTTCTTGGCGGCGCTAATCCACTCGATCTTTGCATATCTGGAAATGAACTCTCACCACGATGTTGGGGGGCTGAGTCTTGTCCCTTGGCTGCTGCAACCGGTGAGCGATTGACACCTCTCCTCCATTGTAACTGACATCAAGAGCACCAGCTACCTTGTAGATGTTTTCATTTCGTGACGGGCACCTTTGATTTATTATTGGATCTAGTGTATTGCTGCAGTTCGCATATCTCTAGTTGTAGACTGTGAGCAAGATTTAAGAGCTTATCGTTTTCTGCCTTTATTTCAGTACAGTGCTTTTTTAAATTGGTATTTTCAGATTCCAGCTCTGTAAGTTTAGTTTGAAGATTGATTAGGGTTTGGTTAACAGTAGCTACATCATTCTTTAGCAAACAAAATTCTCCCTATTTTTGGTTATTTATTGTTATTTCTTGTTTTATACTCTTGAGTACCTCAAGCATTGTCGGGTCGTCGCTGGACACATATGCCGAATCTTGCTTACAGGAGTCACAACGCCATCCCGATACGTCCTGAGGATATCTTGCTGAACTTGGCCACAGTCCTTATGCGAGAGCATACAACGTGGAATTCACTTGAACAGTCCGAGCACTTTACAGAATTCTTGCTGATGACACATGCCTTGTTACACTTGCTGCACACCATCTTCAAGCTATCTACTTTGAAATTTTAAAGTGAACAGAGATGGACACTGAAACGTGAATACAGAGAACACGCCGGTACTAACACGAAAGGGCGAGGTAAGTAGGTCAGTCGCTACACACTACTCAGATAACAGGGAGTGTCTTATCAGTAGGTCCTTTCTTATCGGCTGACTGACCGAGACTGGTCTAGTGTTATTCTGATGATACCCGCATCAACTTCCACCATCGTTTAGACATATCAGACCATGACCTACGTGGTTCGAAAGTCACGTTAAGCCGTTGGTCCTTGTATTTCCATTGGTCATTGGGCTATTAATTAATGACCCATTCTAAGTAAGAGTCGGCCTTAGGTTGTAACAAGACAACACCTCATAACACATTACTACCACTCATCACACTTATCCTTCACCACATATTTGCCTAAAAATACACTCATAAAAGTAGTCGGTATCTCAAAAATTGCAATTGAAGTTTAATAGTTAAATTTCGTAGTTACAGAATTAGACCTTGTCTTGCCAGAGAAAGTAGTCAACATAATTTTACTGTGCAAATGACTACGTATGAATAAATACGTAAATAAAAAAGCATACCCAACAGTAGCCACAACTCTTGTAGGAAAATGGTAGCAACTTTTCTGTGCTGAAATAATAGATTTTTATAAACAACCACATTTGTATTAATTAAAAACCATCTGTTTAATTATTTAGACCAGACGATCACCACCTCAGCTGATAATGTAGAATCACCCAGCTCTACTGATGAATATTAACGGTCTAATCAGAACAGCTCGACTAGAACGATAGTTTATACAGGAATAGAATACAGTATTTAGCATACAAACTAACTTGCACTTTGATGAATGCTTTTATCCACGTGTCCGTCCAATGGTTTGCAAGTTAAATGTACCTGTGTTAGTTACCTTTGATAACTTACTGTAAAGTACTGTACTGCGAAAGCTGTTTGATTTGTGTTGTTTAATGACTTCTGTGGAAATAAAATACCATTATAATAAATATAACACTGTGAATGACTATCATGATATAAACTATGTTTAAATTACTATATTTGTAGCTATCAGAAAACGTGAATACATTTAATACAAGGTCGCCTGAAAAAGCTCAAAATTACCCTACGGTATTTATTAAAACAACCTGAAGAAAAAGGATAAACCTTATACACGAGAAATTGTAGAGTCCTAACCATATAGTTCACCAATTAACATGTTACATTCATTGTTTGTAAAAGAATGATGTTTAACAATGATATAATCAACGTTTGACAACGTTTTGACAGTTACACGTCTATAGGCTCTTCACCATGTAATGTACCGTAATTTATTAGTGAAGTATCCTTGATTTCCTTAGGATACGTTTACAAATTGTCAATAAGATAATACAAACTGTTCAAAGAACTATAACAAGAATTATGTTTGAAAACACTGATGTTTTAAATTCATACTTAACTGGAAGGAGACAAGTTGGGACTTGTAAGTTTCATTGCTTGATACGTCAAGAAGCGGTCTAGCTACGCGAATGTTTGTCCAAGTCAGAAGCAAGTACAAACCACAAAGTTATTTGTGTTTACATGTTTAGAGCTAGCGGTGACCTATTTTCCACGATCTTGAGTTTCGTTGTTAATTTATATTACGATTAGTAAGTATTTAAAAGAGCGCATTATTTAAGAACCGTAAGCAACAACATTGGTTAGTTGCTCTATTTGTTCTGCTTTATTGTTTCCAGTTAGACATTTCTGATACAATTTTCAATAGTTTAAAGACCGTGAAGTTCATGAAGTTCGGAACCCGCGATCAGATTCCGTCTTCAGATATAAGGCAATCTAAACATAACAGAAAACAATCTAAACGAGCATCGCAAAGTAAATAGCTTGGGCCAAACGTTTACTCACGGTCGAACGACGTATGGGTGTTAAAAGAAAAATAATACAATCTTAATTCTTAATCTTTCGCGGCCGCTGTCATCACGCATTTAAGATCCTAAGGCTTCCGGCTTATACCGCGTCACAGTTGAATTACAAATACTGATTGACGTTTTGATCTCGCTGGGGAGAGTCATCCTCAGTAGCTGGTTGACCGGCTGAGACTCATGATGGGTTGTCAGTCGCAGCATAGAATAAGTATAACAGTATGCTTATTCCATGGTCTCAGCCAGTCAACAAGCTACTGAGGATGAATCTCCACAGCGAGGTCGAAACGTCAAGCAGTATTTGTAACTCAACTGTGACGCGGTGTAAACCGGAAGCCTTAGGATCTTAGTGATAAAAATAATACAGTAGTAACAACTTAGAACTAGGTGAACCTAACTTTTAAAATGCACAAAACTCAACAAAAACAGTCTGCAACCAGAAGTGCGCTCGATTTCAAAACACAACCAACTCTTGTGTGGTCTAGATACTGACAGTATTTAGTATACGAACCAACTTGCAACTTTGATGAATGCAACCCAATAGCAATAGCAACTTTGATGAATAGCATACACCAAACAATGACAGGTACGCAGCAGACTGACCATCTGTAACAAGGATACTCAAAATCACTATTTATGCACAGCCTATGAAAGAAAGGTGCGTCTTAAATCTTTTAACTTCACAAAGTTCTTAATGCCATGCTGTTAGTAAATGGGCAAGCAAATATAATATCTGTAAAGGGTAATGCCAAATTATTATCTTTTCCTGGGTGAATTTAATTTCAACTTAAAATGTATTTTTAGTCTAATAAACTCAGTAATAGACCTTGGGTATGGAAGATTAAGCGCAATCACAACATAAACGTATGTTTTATTTCTTACTACACTAAAATTGTACTCAGTACAAATTACGTTATTATTATACAGGGTGAGTTGTTTATGCTCCCCTTAACTTTGAAATAGGAAAGATTTTGAAAACCCTTTTGGGGAATGTTTTATAGTGTTCAGAAGTTTCGTTTAACGTACTTTTCGTTACCCACCCACCACTCAAAAAGCGGGGGGAGTGCGCTCCTAAATTTTTCAATACGAACTCCCCCCTTGTGACACCTTATTTGAAAGGGTATGGAAACACAAACTCATTGATACCATTAAAAGAGTTTTTACAAAGTTCCTGTACAAAATGGCGGCTCAAAACGTTTTAATTTTTAAGCAAATAAATGTACGCTGTCGCTATATTTTTCAGAATTAAAAGGAAAAAACAGATTTAGTTTTTGGGTACTCAAAGCTTTAAAATAATATGTTACAAGATACATTTTTAAAATGTTTAAAAATTGACGAATTTTGAAAAATGGGGCAGTTTTTAAAAGTTTGCAAAATTTATCTTGTTACATGTTCACTTAAAGCGTTGTGTACCTAAAAACTAAATCGTACATTTGACTCATTAAAAAATGAAAAACGTGTTGAGCCGGCATTTCGTACATAAACGTAATACAATATTTTTAATGGTATCAATGCGTTTGTGTTTTCATACATTTTCAAATAAGATGTCACGAGGGGAAGGTTCATATTTTAAAAATTAGGGGGCTCCCCAGCTTTGGGTGGGGGTGGGTAGCGACAAGAAACTTCAGGACCCTACAAAAACATCCCCCAAAGGGATTTTCAAATTTTTTTCACTTTCAAAAGTTAAGGGGCATAAAAACTCACCCTGTATGACTACATAAAATACTAACAATCATCGTATACGTTTTCGGAACTTTGATATCAGGTTAAAATAAAACCTTTCTATGAACTTATGAAAACTTTTAAAACACAGTACGTTTGGTGCTCGAGAAAAACGACACAGAAATTGCTGAGTATGAAACTAAAGCAACTGTGTGCAGAATGCTGGAGATGAATTTTAAAATGTTGACTTTCAACTCAAGTGCATCACCGCATAGAAATCCACTCGTTTCAAAATGTTTAAAGACATTTTCCGGTTGTGTTGGCAAAGGAAACTCGTTTAAAGTATCAATATTTTCCAAGAATCTGGTTTCAATGCAGACAGACGTGAACTGAGTCTTGCAAATAGCTTCGTCAGTTTCACCCGTTATTCAGCTAAACCACGAGTCTCTAGAGAAAATATCTCTTCCGCAAACGCGTACTTATTAAATATGATAATGTTCTTTCTTCACGTGAATATTCCTCATTTTATTTAAACAAACCTTCTTTATCACCTAGTGAAAATGATTTACTTCAGCCACAAGCCATACAGGGTGTTCACTAAAAGGGTGTCAAAAACTGTAGGAATAGGTTTATAAGGTCAATCTAATGATAAAATCAAGAGCAAACCCTTTTGACAAACGCTTCGTTTACTAAATATCCACCATTTGGTTTTCACTAATTATTTTCTTTCTCCCACACAACTCATTGAATTTGGTTAAAATAAAATCAATATCAATTTGTATTTAAATAACACCACGTATGGAATAAAATACCAACATGCTCTAGCTTACCATTTCAAAATTGTGGCTATATAATGTGGTATTATTAGGGCGTTTTTGGTGTTATACTCTAGCAAATGAACAGTGATTTTAACAATAAAATGTAACAGTATAACATTTTGAAGTGAATTTTGACACAACCTATCTATTGACACAAGAACTATGAAAATCGACTGAGAATTAACAAAGCTACAGTATAAATTATGGCAAAAAGCAAGGTAATACGGTAGAAAGCTGTTTTCAGCTCTAGTTCTTCCTAAAGCTTATGCTGAGAATTCTTTTCATTCTTACTTAAATACAAACGGATATACAATTTGAGCTAAATCCAACGAGGGTTGTGTAAGATACAAAAGTAAGTAGAGAAAAAAGGTGAGTATGTTGTAAACGAAGAGTTTTTTTAAAACACGTTATTATTGATTTTGTTAAATCTTATCCTAAGGTTTGTGACACGCTTTTTACAACACGCTAAAATAACACCTCAATACAGAAAAATTAAACAGACAGGCAAAGCGCATCCCACCAGTTTATGGTTGTTTACATATTTCTTGAACCTACAGTCCAAGAAACCACACACATATTATCGTGCAACCTGCATAATGGCATTAAAAAAAAAATATAAAATACGTATTCTTGTGCCTAAAATATATATTAGTTAGTAAATACTGTATCGATATTTTGCCTTATGTAGGAACCAGCTGTGAAGAGTCCTTTTACATAAGAATTTGTAACTTTAAAGTAGACGTTCAAGTAGTAGTAATAATCCAATTACAGTATTCACACAAAATAAACGTACTGTTAGTTAAACATATCGAAAACAGAAACAGTTGAGTATGAAACCAAAGTAAATCAGCAAAAGCTGGAGATGATTTTGTACAAGTTGATATGCGAGATATCTTTAACATAAACTGAACTCTACAGGAAAACAAACAGGATCACGGGTTCAATGCAGGGTAGGTTTCAACGGACGGTTCCCCGAGGGGTTGAGTATTGTGAGACTCAGCTTAGCTTGTGTTTGTTTATCAGAGGTTGTACATAGCTTCAGATACATGCATTGTTTGAACATGAGAGATAAACTGAACTAAGGGAAACAAACAGGATCACGGGTTCAATGCAGGGTAGGTTTCAACGGACATCCCGAGGGGTTGAGTATTGTGAGACTCAGCTTAGCTTGTGTTTGTTTATCAGAGGTTGTACATAGCTTCAGATACATGCATTGTTTGAACATGAGATAAACTGAACCTACAGGAAACAAACAGGATCACGGGTTCAATGCAGGGTAGGTTTCAACGGACGGTTCCCGAGGGGTTGAGTATTGTGAGACTCAGCTTAGCTTGTGTTTGTTTATCAGAGGTTGTACATAGCTTCAGATACATGCATTGTTTGAACATGAGAGATAAACTGAACTCTACAGGAAACAAACAGGATCACGGGTTCAATGCAGGGTTTCAACGGACGGTTCCCCGAGGTTGAGTATTGTGAGACTCAGCTACTGTGTTTATCAGAGGTTGTACATAGCTTCACACATGCATTGTTTGAATTGAGAGATAAACTGAACTCTACAGGGAAACAAACAGGATCACGGTTCAATGCAGGTTTTTTCAACGGACGGCCCCGAGGGGTTGAGTATTGTGAGACTCAGCTTAGCTTGTGTTTGTTTATCAGGGTTGTACATAGCTTCAGACACATGCATTGTTTGAACATGAGATAAACTGAACTCTACAGGGAAACAAACAGGATCACGGGTTCAATGCAGGGTAGGTTTCAACGGACGGTTCCCCGAGGGGTTGAGTATTGTGAGACTCAGCTTAGCTTGTGTTTGTTTATCAGAGGTTGTACATAGCTTCAGATACATGCATTGTTTGAACATGAGAGATAAACTGAACTCTACAGGGAAACAAACAGGATCACGGGTTCAATGCAGGTAGGTTTCAACGGACGGTTCCCGAGGGGTTGAGTATTGTGAGACTCAGCTTAGCTTGTGTTTGTTTATCAGAGGTTGTACATAGCTTCAGACACATGCATTGTTTGAACATGAGAGATAAACTGAACTCTACAGGGAAACAAACAGGATCACGGGTTCAATGCAGGGTGGTTGGTTTCAACGGACGGTTCCCCGAGGGGTTGAGTATTGTGAGACTCAGCTTAACTTGTGTTTGTTTATCAGAGGTTGTACATAGCTTCAGATACATGCATTGTTTGAACATGAGATAAACTGAACTCTACAGGGAAACAAACAGGATCACGGGTTCAATGCAGGGTTGGTTTCAACGGACGGTTCCCCGAGGGGTTGAGTATTGTGAGACTCAGCTTAACTTGTGTTTGTTTATCAGAGGTTGTACATAGCTTCAGATACATGCATTGTTTGAACATGAGAGATAAACTGAACTCTACAGGGAAACAAACAGGATCACGGGTTCAATGCAGGGTTGGTTTGGTTTCAACGGACGGTTCCCCGAGGGGTTGAGTATTGTGAGACTCAGCTTAACTTGTGTTTGTTTATCAGAGGTTGTACATAGCTTCAGATACAGGCATTGTTTGAACATGAGAGATAAACTGAAATCTACAGGGAAACAAACAAGATCACGGGTTTAATTCAGGGTTGGTTTAGTTTTAACGGACGGACCCCCGAGGGGTTGAGGATAGGCTGTTCAAAACAAATATTAAAACTACGATTGCATTTGACTATAGTGGTAGTGATGTATTAATTGTTTATGGGGGCTTTTACATCTCTTCCGTAATGCCGAAAAGAAAATACTTATATTCAAACCCAACCTCTGAACTTACATATAAATACAGATCATTTTTCCTAACTATAGTGTGAGTCCTCAGTAGGAGTCAGACTGAATATTTACCTTGCATTAGGGCAAAGATAAAGGAGAGGTTCCATAACATGAACGAAAAGCTTCTTAGCTACCCAATTTTGAACCTTGTGATCCCTTCCTACTTGCAACTGGCAATTGTTTCCGTGACTTACCCTGGCCTCTGGTATGGGTTCTAGAATGCCTGTGCCGACGTTATTCCAATTATCAAACGGTAAACATAGTAGTTTATTTTTGGAAGAAAGAATGATACTCATCCTCCTAAATAACTTGTTGTAAATAATAAATAATATTCGCATTTAATAGGCCTACTTATACAAAATTATACATTGTGAATCGATCTGCAGAAGTACAATATAAGTTGGCTAAATATAATGTTGTTAAAAACTAATGATGATGATTTCGAACAAATAAAACCTATCCGAGCCTATACCGATTCCCCATTGTTTTAAAGCAAGGTACAAAAGCCTGATACTAGAAACTAACCATTAAACACCACGAAACGTTTAAATATCGACAGAAGAATCTAATTAAAAATGGACACTCAACCACAAAAATACTCATTCGAGTTGACCTCTTATGGGATGTTGGACGTAACCTTTAGAAGGGAAATCATCAGTGGAGCGACTCTAATCAAACCATTGCCCAATCATACACGTTGGACTGAGAGTTTTTTGTTACGTGGTCAAAGACAACTTGTGTTTGTCGTGAAAAAAGTGTCATTTTTGTATAATTTTTTTAATAACTGTTTATTTACGAACTGTTAGGGGATGTGTATGTGACAGAACAATAAAAATCAATGATTGTCAAGTTTTGACGTCAAGATTCAAAATCGTCACATTAAACTCGTATTTTTCTTTTCATAGTACTTGTTCACTTAGATGACAGATTTTTCATATCACCTGATAGCTAAGACATAGGTTTGGTGTTGTATTAAATATTGCCTGTCAACACCTACACTGATCCATGTTAACTGAAACACGGGTCTAGGTCGTCCTACAAGAATTAGTTTAAGCTCAGTCAGATCGAGGTAGTTTAATAACACCTTTTAAAGCTTTAGAATAATCATTTAAATGATTGAATCAACAGAAAATTAGTCTCCAACAACGCATATTACTTGAATATTTTATATGTGTTTGAAAACGTGAGGTTTGATACTAGCACATGTAGTTATTTTAAACATGTATAAATTAATTCGGACACTACTAATACAATTAGTAATCGTTTATTATTACAACTCGTACGCTGCCCCAAGGCTTTATATTAATAAACAGCCCTGATGCTAGGAACAAAGTAACACATGTACAGGCTGTAAACTAAATTACAAACTTACAAAACTGATTTATAACAAACAATTCAAACGTCAAACACAAATTGAGGAAATATTGAAACAAAATACATTTATTCATGTTGGGTGAAATAAACAAAACAAGATCTAGATTGATGTTTGCCAAACAATAAAATGACAAAGCATAATGTTTTTCCCAAAAGATTTTTGTTTTTCCATTTGATCATAGAGTTTTAATATGTCACAAAGAATATTTATACTTAAAACCACTCAAACCGGTTTGTCTTTTGATTGGTACACGTAAATTACTGTGCTTACAAATTTTGTAAGATAAACGAATAAAATCAGGTTTCAAGGGAAACCACGGATTCAATATCTTCTTTACAGTTTACATTCCCGCAATGTGTATGTGACAGAACAATAAAAAAATCAATGATTGTCAAGTTTTGACGTCAAGATTCAAAATCGTCACATTAAACTCGTATTTTTCTTTTCATAGTACTTGTTCACTTAGATGATGACAGATTTTCATATCACCTGATAGCTAAGACATAGGTTTGGTGTTGTATTAAATATCTCCTGTCAACACCTACACTGATCCATGTTAACTGAAACGGGACTAGGCGGTCCTACAAGAATAGTTCAAAGCTCAGTCAGATCGAGGTAGTTTAATAACACCTCTTAAAGCTTTAGAATAATCATTTAAATGATTGAATCAACAGAAAATTAGTCTGCAACAACGCATATTACTTGAATATTTTATATGTGTTTGAAAACGTGAGGTTTGATACTAGCACATGTAGTTATTTTAAACATGTATAAATTAATTCGGACACTACTAATACAATTAGTAATCGTTTATTATTACAACTCGTACGCTGCCCCAAGGCTTTATATTAATTAACAGCCCTGATGCTAGGAACAAAGTAACGCATGTACAGTTGTAAACTAAATTAAACTTACAGAACTGATTTATAACAAACAATTCAAACGTCAAACACAAATTGAGGAAATATTGAAACAAAATACATTTATTCATGTTGGGTGAAAATAAACCAAACAAGATCTAGATTGATGTTTGCCAAACAATAAAATGACAAAGCATAATGTTTTTCCCAAAAGATTTTTGTTTTCCATTTGATCATAGAGTTTTAATATGTCACAAAGAATATTTATACTTAAAACCACTCAAACCGGTTTGTCTTTTGATTGGTACACGTAAATTACTGTGCTTACAAATTTTGTAAGATAAACGAATAAAATCAGGTTTCAAGGGAAACCACGGATTCAATATTTCCTCTTCTTACAGTTTACATTCCCGCAATCTTTCTGTGAGTCCTTTCAGTAAATCTTTGCTTAGACGGAACGTTCTGTATCTTCGTATAAACTGAATTTCTTAAAGTATTTTGCTTTACGTCAGCATAATACACGTTTAAGATAAATGCAGACTTTTTTGAGTATACATTCACTAGAAGTTACACTTGTAAATATTTGTTTTGAGTAATCATTTGGGGTTCACTAAAATTACTTATTATAATGATAGAAATTTTTAAGTCCTTATTACTGTTTTGAAAAACATAACAGAAACCTCTGAAACAACACTGATTTAGTTAGTGAGTAAATAATTGTTTTCCAATATATTAAATGCACATCAAATAATTCTCTTCAAGGTCTCATAAATAACCTGGCGTGACGACAGTTTGAGTGTGGGTTGTAACCAAGACAGTAAAGTCTTGGCATAGTTCTTGTTGGCTTGGAGTTTAATGAAGCTAAGGAAAGTTCATTAATCTATGGCAGACAAGTTGAAAGTTAATGTTGAAATACCGAAACCACAATCTAACTTAATGTTATGGATTTTAAGTAAACCTTTCACCGCTCGAAAACGTATTGCTTTGTATGAATCATGTTGGTAGAATTGCAACGTTTCAATGATGAATGTCAACCTGTATTTCAATCTCCTGTTGTCAAGACTACAATGTAACTCTCGTTTTTTATATGGAACCCTAAACAATATAACCTCAAGAAACTCAGGTTAGTACACTTATGTAACTAAACAAGAAAAGAGCTAACGGTCACAGTTGGGTGGGTGTAATAACGGGATAAGAACCGATAAGATAATATTAAATACGTGGGTTTAACCTAACGTATGAACTTTTTGATCATCCTATATACCACCGTGTGGAACTACCATGAAAAAGCAATACGTATTAAGCAGTAATATCGTATCAAGAGCTACATCAGCTGGAGACAGACAAATGTCAAATGTAGGCGAATGTTTGTACAAGTACAGTAAACATATGTTCAGAAACTCTCTGTAGACGGGAATCAAACATTGAGACCTTTGTACAGTTTCAGTGTATCCTATACAAACATTGCAATGCGCTACAACACCATCAGGGACCACGTGATTGAGTTAGTAAACAATGGATTGTGATCTAAAAGCCTATCACAGACCAATAACTAACATTATGGAAAGCTATCAAACAATTCAGTATACTACAGCGAGAAACTCAATCGCTGTAAATATACACCCCTGGTGTTGATGCACACTGGTTGTTTTTGTATGTAAAGGCGTTTGAGAAAAATACGTATCCATAACATCTGTTTTCACTTGTTTGTACGTTTTAAAATAACTCGAAAATACACCATGTGTAAGACCCCGTATAAAATACTTTAATGTTGAAACGCTTACATACTGAAGGCGTTAACATACATTTTATATACAAGGTGAGTTTAAAATATCCCCCCCCTACATTAACTTTTGAAACAGAACAGATTTTTAACCCTTTGGGGAATTTGTTTATAGAATTTTATTTGACATACTCTTAGTCACACACCTCCCACCTAAAAACCTGAAAGGGGGAGGCCCCACATTTTTAAGTACAAACCCCCGCTTGTGGCACCTCAAAAGAAAGAACTTCAAAACTAATTCAACGACGAAAAAATTGTTCTTAATTTGTGTTTTTGTTATATTCATTTAAAGATTAAAAGCCAGGTTTAAAATTCCACATTTCACATACAATTAATTGGTTTTATTGACCAATATATCATCAAAATCCTCTAAGGCACTTTGTTACAGGGCTGTGATATTTCCCTTGGAGGATTTTGAAGAGAAATTTGTCGATCTAAATAAATTGCAAGTGAAATGTAGCATTTCAAATCTGATTTCTCGTAATCTATAAATGAGCATAACAAAAAACTAATTGGCATATAAATTTGTCTTTACGTCGTTGAATTTATGTCATGATTGCCTTTCTTCCGAGGTGCTTAAAGTTGGGAGTTTCGTTTAATTAGGCCTCCCCCGATTTTTGGAGAGGGCCACAAAGTACCATAAAACGAACTTCAGGACTATGTAAAAATATTCCCCAGAGGAGTTTTCAAAAACTTTTCTTTTTAAAGCGGGGAATTTAAAACTCAGCATGCATTACCTATCAAAGTGAGTGATCCATTTCAAAGGTCTCTGACTGAAGGCAAAGATAGATAAGTTTATAGGTTTCAAAGCAACTGTTTTCTTCGACCTGTCAAGTTTTACGAGTGTTGGTGGGTTTATAGGTACATTCTGTGATACGTGAGGTTTTGAACATTTCTCAGATCAATATAAACTTGTATTCCGACGTAAAAACTGGGCTTTTTCAAACAAGTTAGTTGTTGGTCAGTGTTGACCAATTGAAAGAAACTGAAGAACATAAAACATACGTTGATATCGAACTCTCAGAATTGGAAGGGTTTGGGGGAAGGGACTTTCTGAGTGCTAGAACTAATTAAATTAAGATGATTATAATATTGAATAATGCATGGAAGTTAGTTTTGTATTTGGAGTTTTCTTATGTGTTCTTATCCAGGAGTCATTTTGTAAACACAATAAGCAACAATATTTCTTATGTTTTGAAAACATTATTTGTCGGGTTTATGCTTGCAACCGTTCAGTTAGTACCAGTTTAGATTATTTACCCTAAAAACACATTGCGGGGTAGATACAAATGGTCACACAACTGCGTGCCGGTTTTGTAGCTGTCCGGATGTTGAAAATGCTCAATTCTTTAACATGGGAGGTTATATAGGATATAAATTTGAGGGGACGTGACTGCAGACTTTAGAAGATAATTGTCATAATTTGGGTCGTGAACATATTTGTATTGTAAGTTTCTTCCTTCACAAAGATTAAAAGTGTGAAATAATAGCGTTATAAATAATCATTGTTAATTACACCTAGAATTGTAAACCTTTGGCATTGTAAATCATCTGAAACGGTATCACTGAATGTCTAGAAGGTTAGAATAGACGTTAGATCACTGAGGTTTAATGAAATGGAAAGTCGTAAATAATAATAATGATATCATTTCTCGTGAGTGATCGACTGGGAATTCGGAAAAACTCCTTTACATTGGAACGAAATCAAACTATTATTCATCCATGTTTACCACTAAGCCATTCTTAACATATTTTATACTTTGGATTAGACCGACACTGTACATACTTTGTAAACTCTTTACTTAGACTTTCTTTATGTATTTAGAAATATCTTCTACACTGGGATTCATAATATTTTTATCTCAATTCATCAATGTAAAGATATAAATACAAGTTTACATAAATGCAAGTCTAAAGGCGTAACTTTATTGAAAACAAAACCTTTGAATTCTTCAAGAATCTTTAACTTCAAGCTGTGAATAGATGTTTGTTGCATTTGGCCAAAGTAAGTAAGTTTACTAAGACTAACTGGCTTATGGTCACTTTCTTACAATGTAAACCTGACCAATTATAAAAACCATACGAGAATAATTTTGTGGCTGAAGTCTTGTAACACAGTTTTGAACTAATTACAAAATAAACGAAAATAATTACCACATTTCAAAATAATTCACTACGAGACAGTTTAGGTCTCGAATTGCAATGACTAAAACTAGAACTTAACACCGAAATGTTAAAGATTGTGTTTTACTCTCAGAAATATTCTTAATAAAACCAACTGAAACTTGAAAGCTGTAAACGGATAAAACTAAAGCTCTTATCACATTTGCAGATGGAGCACTTTTCAGTAATCTACTTTTCCATAGTGCAGTTGAAACAAAACCGGGACATCCACACAGCGTTTAGAGAGTTTGTCTGTGTTTTATGTTCTCGTACATGGAGAAGTGGAAAATAATCTGTTATTGTACAAATCTCAGTTTCAATTTCACAACTTTCATAGTTAAAGGACAAACACCATAGTTCTACTATGCCTTTGTAGATACCTTTTTAATGAATAATGTAATGGTGTTGTAATGTACTGTACAAAGAAAATAAACATAGCACCCTGTAAATTCTTGTAGCTTTACAGCCCTTAAAACTTTAAGTCAGCTTGGCAAGTTACAACTAACAAAATATTTCTTTCTTATTATAAACGTAAAGAAGGTAAATCCATAATAGTAAAATAAATTAATGTGTGTTTTATTTTATGGTGAAGGTGTTGAAACGTAGATACGCACCAATATTGCAATAACCAGTTTTGTTTCAGTAAGCACTATTTAAACAACAAAATTCACTAAATTATTATTACCAATTTTACTCGTAAATGGATGATAAAAAAGGTTCTAAAGTATGTTAAAATCAACAAATTTCTTTGTTCAGAATATATTATATACTCGTGTTCGATTCTTGGTTGTTTGAAATCACGAGTATAGCACTTCAGTTAGATAATTTTACTCTAGATTTTAGTGGCTGTTGTCATAATTATAATTTAGTTCCGGTTGCTACCTTGTAAAAACATCATAATAATTAGTTTATAGTATTTCGGTCTCACTGAAGCACCATCTTAAGCCACTGGTTGGCTGAAACTATGAACACAATTTCTGTACAATTAGTTGGTCAGTGTCCGCCAATCAATGACTGAAGTTGGTTCTCCGCAGCAAGACTAAACTATTTCAAACTAATTATTCTGAGGTTTTGACGTGGTGTGAACCAGAAGAACTGGAAAAATGTTAGAATTAGTTTTTATTGGTGACGTTGAAATGACTTATTTTAAAATCCGTTGTGTCAAAAATTAATGAGCTAGCTTTATTAATGTAAAAAACAATAGGAAATTTTAATTAACGCAAAGAGTCCCCAATAAATACAAGTTTACATAAATGCAAGTCTAAAGGCGTAATTTATTGAAAACAAAACCTTTAAATTCTTCAAGAATCTTTAACTTCAAGCTGTGAATATATGTTTGTCGCATTTGGCCAAAGTAAGTTTACTAAGACTAACTGGCTTATGGTCACTTTCTTACAATGTAAACCTGACCAATTATAAAAACCATACGAGAATAATTTTGTGGCTGAAGTCTTGTAACACAGTTTTGACGGAACTAATTACCAAAATAAACGAAAATAATTACCACATTTAAACATAATTCACTACGAGACAGTTTAAGGTCTCAATTGCAATGACAAACTAGAACTTAACACCGATATGTTAAAGATTGTTTTTTACTCTCAGAAATATTCTTAATAAAAACCTAACTGAAACTTGAAAGCTGTAAATGGATAAAACTAAAGCTCTTATCACATGGAGCACTTTTTCACTAATCTACTCTTCCATAGTGCAGTTGAAACAAAACCGGGACATCCACACAGCGTTTAGAGATTTGTCTGTGTTTTATGTTCTCTCGTACATGGAGAAGTGGAAAATAATCTGTTATTGTACAAATCTCAGTTTTATTTCTAACACCACATCATAGTCAAAGAACAAACACCATAGTTCTACTATGCCTTGTAGATACCTTTTCAATGAATAATGTAATGTAATGGTGTAGTAATGTAATGTAATGTACAAAGAAAGGAAACATAGCACCCTGTAAAACTTGTATATTACCGCGACCGATTTCTACTATTAAGTGATCTTCTTGGCGTGTACTAACAAAATATTCTTTCTTATTACTCGTATAAACATAAAGAAGGTAAATCCATAATAGTAAAATAAAATAATGTGTGTTTACTTTTATGGTGAAGGTGGTTAAACGTAGATATGCACTAATATTGCAATAACTAATTTTGTTTCAGTAAGCACTATTTAAACAACAAAATTCACTAAATTATTATTACCAATTTTACTCGTAAATGGATGATAAAAAAGGGTTTTAAAGTATGTTAAAATCAACAAATTTCTTTGTTAAGAATATATGATATACTCGTGTTCGACTCTTGGTTGTTTGAAATCACGAATATTTTTAGTTCTTTACATAGGTTTAATTATAATTTAGTTCCGGTTCCTACCTTGTAAAAACATCATAGTAATTAGTTTATAATATTGCGGTCTCACAAGCACCATCTTAAGCCACTGGTTGGCTGAAACTATCATCACAATGTTTGTACAATTAGTGGGTCAGTGTCCGCCAATCAATGACTGAAGTTGGTTCTCCGCAGCAAGACTAAAATATTTCAAACTAATTATTCTGAGGTTTTGACGCGGTGTGAACCGGAAGAACTAGATTAATGTTAGAGTTAGGTTTTATTGGTGACGTTGAAATGACTTATTTTAAAACCGTTGGGTCAAACATTAATGGGCTAGCTTTATTGATGTAAAAAACAATAGGACATTTTAATTAACACGAAGATTTTACAATTAAAGACAGGTTTTGAAATTTAAATATATTTTAGTTATTTGGTTAAATGAGATAATGTAACTACTCAGTTATCAGTTCCAAAACACCTCTATAGAGTATTCTTGCTTAAAATAGTAATCGAGTGGTTCTACGTACCCGATCAAAAAACTGCAAAGACAACAAAAACTACTATACCTTTATTTCAAAACCACTGTGTAGTGTGTCAGTATCATAAATATATTTCAAGTAAATTTATTTTGAAATATGCATCTACAACTTATGTCTAAATTCTTTAGCTTTTTATTTGCGATAAGAAAGTATATATTAAGACAAAGTATACATAGCTGGGCTGTACTCTGTACATAAGCTATATTGGTAAACAGGTTGATTTAGTGTTGGCACTTTGGTCTAAGCGAAGGTTGTTTATCACAACTCCGATAACCTGTGTGGACCTCACATATTGCCAGACTAGCTTAAGTCTTGCTGCAAAATACAAGTAATCTATATATTCACAAACATTAGGGGCTGTAAAAGTATATCACTTATAATAAGCCCAGCAAGAAGTACTCGAGGGATTTGACATTTTCATATACCATTACAAGACGTATTGAGCTCTTCAACGAAGTAATCATTGTGCTGCAGCATTTTAAAACATAACGTTATAGCTGTTGTAGGCCTAACGGTTATTCTTCTATCTTATATTTTTGTAACATTAACTATACACTTTAAAGGTTTACTTACGTTAGGAACTTCTAGAAAAAGAACTTTAAAACACAATTTGCTTTAAAATATACTGGTCATCATAATAATCGACTATTTTCTAAAAACAAATAATAAACATGTGTTTAGACATGTGTTTTATTCATGAGTAGGGCTTTACTCTCATTTGTATAAGGATAAACGTAAATAAGCAATTTACTTATATCACTTAAGTTTTCCTTTCAACCAGGTTTTGAATACAGGTTTTGAATATGGCAAATAAGGCCCAATTGTCATCAGAAGCTAAATTACATTATCTGCTTACAGTGAGTTTATTTACTATCTCATGTGCTGGTTGATAAGGACTGTCAGCCAGAACACAGCGAAGAGAGTGAAAGATGGAATCTGGCTGTGGCAGAGATTCATGGCTCTCTTGTTTACTGCTCTGACATTCTAAATAGTCTAACCATTCAACCAGCAGTCAAGATGAAAATAACAAATCCTCAGTTTGTGTCCATCTTTTACGTTTCTATAAACTGCAGGCAGTAAAACAGAAGTAGTTATAAACAAGTGACCGACTTAACTTGTGGTTGCGTTATTAATTATAGATTCTAAAATTATACTTACAACTTCTAGACATTTTGCAGTTAGCGGCGTGGTAGCTGCGTTGGTTGCGAGCTAAAATAAAGTTTGAAGGTTCGATCCCCGCCTCAGCCAACGGTCGTTAGTCAATTCGTCGCTAAGGTGACTGCACAGACTGCTAGGCTCATGTTGACTAAAAAATTAACTTAAACAAAACGCATTTTCTTTGTAATATATTTAAAAAATATGATTGTAAAATAATTACTTTTTTGTTTGAGCTGGGAACAATGACGAACTGGAAAGTTTCAATAGAATAGTACATTATCCTCCAGACTATAAAAATCAATCTGTTAGTCAAGCTTCTGCGAGGGTTTAGGCACGTTTCAGTGTGGATTTAGCTCGTCATCAGGCTTGAGACAGCGCTAAGTTCACTCTCTGTGATCTGACAGTTCATAGTACATGTGCGAATGGGAAAGGGAATTGCCTACAAAATATGGTACTCTTTGCAGATGATATTTTATTCTTAATATTAGTCCCATTGAGAAATTAGCTAACGCGATTGAGTTTAAATGTGTATAATATGAATGTCAGCAACCACTTTGCATCAACATATGTGTTGTGGTGGGACACACTGATATTTTGTATAGTAATTATCAAAAGAAAACAAAATACTTAGAATGCAAACAAGGGGTAATATTCCTAGCATTAATATATGTACCCAAGCTAAATAAAAGAGTTATAATTGATAAGGCACCTAAATTTTAAGAATAAGTCTCAATCAAGGAACTTAAAGTTTAATTATGAATTAAATACTGTATTACAATATTTTCTTTATAGTTGTATTTAAACTTGCATCTTGGACTAAAAACCTTCTTGTCAAGGAGAAACTTTTGATACTAGTTTAAATTAAGATACTGTATTATAAAATTAAAGAAATGTTCAGAGATTTGATTATACCGTATACTACTACTGGCTTTGATAGTAGCATTTTTCATGTTTGTACAAAAAAGAAAGCAAAGTACGGCATACTCTTGAAATCCGTGATGTCGTAAATGTCTGTTTATTTAAATTGATTCTTCCACACATGAATTCTTTGAATGATTATTGTGTCCTTGGAAACGAAGAACAGGAACATTGTTATGGTTGTGAAACGGGTGGCTAACTCCTAAAACTTCAAAGCTTACAGATACCATGATAGTTGCCGTACACATATTTGTCCAGGAATTCTTCCAAAACCTGACACAATTCTCGCAACATTATTTTGAAGTTTGTAGTACAGTTGACATGGACTCAATGCGTCCAGCGGGCTTGGGTGAAAAAATCTGTATCAATGCTGCAGATCTTGGATGATACCAAAGAAGCAGGGCAAAGTTTTCGTCAACCTTTCGCGGAAAGGCCCTCCAGCTCTGGGGCCGATTTGATAAAAGGATTCAAGAGATGACCACAACTTCCAGTACGCGTGGATCACCAGCCGGGAGGATCTTCCTGCGAGGTGAGGGTGAAGAAACCTTCCATGTCTCGGGAAGCGTCTGATCTGGACTGTCTTGATGAAGTGCACGTATGTTTCCAACTCTTATGCATGTCTTATCGTTATTATTTATTTGTTAATTCTGATAGTCTATACTTGTTATTATTTATTATTGTTGATTTTTTTATATTATAGTCTATGAGTAGTTACATAAGTATTTATTATCAAAATGTGAGGGGTCTGAGATCAAAACAACTTCTTTTCGTTTAGGCATGTTAGCTAGTATTAACTGGGATGTAGTTGCATTAACTGAGACGTGGCTGAATGAGTCAGTTATGAATGCAGAGCTGTTCCGCCGGAATATCAGGTATTTCGGCGGGACAGGTGTATGCTACGAACAGGCTTGTCCAGAGGAGGGTGTACTCATTGCAGTTGCGTCTATATTAAAGTTTCAAGGTTATCTCATTTAGAAAATGAAGGAGAAAATTTATGGCTAAAACTTGAGTTTAAAATAAAAATGCATTATTCTGTCAAATGTATACTTTCCGCCTAACTCTCCATTAAATGTTTACTTAAACTATTACGATAAGTTACAAAATTTCAATCTTAATAATGAAAAGTAGTACTGCTTGGGGATTACAACTTGCCAATTAGGGAAATGGTTTCAATTTGGCTCTTGGTAATGATGCATGTAAACAATTATTATTTTTTTGTAGAATGTTTGGATTAGAACTTAGAATAATGTTATGAATGAATTGGGAAAACCCTGTTTAGTTTATCAGATATTGAACACTTGAAGTGATTGAGGATAGTTGTCCTTTAGTAAAATAGATAAGCACCATCCTCCTTTAGTTATTAGTTTTGAGAATAGAGGTGCTACTGACTCTTTTAAATCTGATAATTCTAGCGTTTTTACAATTTTAGAAAAACTAATTTTTGTAGTTTATAATGCTATCAAAAACATTTCTTGGAATGAATTGCATAATTTTAATGATGTAAATCTAGCTGTTGACTGTTTTTATGATAAGCTATATAACGTTTTTGACCTTCATGTTCCTAAAACAAAAAAGTTTAATTCAAAATTTCCTCCTTGGTTTGATTGTAACTTAGTTTATTTGATTAAAAGGAAGGAGAAGGTAAGAAGGAAACTGTTGAAATATAATTTTGCTGATACACTAGTAGAATACAAATCGTTAAGAAGTAGAATAAAAAGTAATATCAAATTGGCGTATAAAGAATATATAAGAAATCTTGAAAATAATGTGTTAAGTAACCCTCAGTCTTTCTGGAATTTGTCAAGAGTCTTAGACTAGATAATAAGAATCCTACTGTTATGAAGGTGAATGACAGAGAGGTGGAGGGGGCGGGAGCGATAACGGAGGAGTTTGCCTCTTATTTCAAGTCTGTGTATGAGCCTTGCTTGCTGGAGAGTGATGAACTGTGCCGGCGCGCGCTCCACTCACCGACTCTACCTGGTGTCCCATGTCTGTCTCTCCGCATTCACACCTCATGATGTCTTATCTGCTCTTAAAAACTTAAGCCCAAGTCTCGGCCCTGATTTATACCACCATATATTCTCAGAGGTTGCTCCGAGTTGTTTGTTGAACCTTTACTTATTATTTTCAATCTTTCACTCTCTAATAGTATTTTCCCGACCAGATGGAAGCAGGCCAAGGTTATTCCAGTATTTAAGAAAGGGGCAGAGATTCAATTAAAAATTATCGCCCAATTTCGATTTATCTGCCCTGTCAAGGTATTTGAATCTATTCTTCATCATAAAGTTTTCAATCATCTTAATAAACTTATATCTCCTAAACAGCATGGTTTTCCAAGTAGGTCCATAAACTCTAACCTGTTGAATTTTTCTGAATTCTGTATTCCTGTGATAGACGATGGTGGTCAAGTCGACGTTATCTACACAGATTTCGAAAAAGCCTTTGACAAAGTCGACCATTTATCTTTGCTCTCAAAATTGAACTACTTTGGTTTGTCCGTACCTCTTGTTAAGCTCTTCTGTTCATACCTTAGGGGTAGGACGCAATTTGTCTCTTTTTGAGGGTTTCTCTTCCAAGGAGTTCTGTGTGTGATTCGGGCGTGCCCCAGGGTTCAAACCTCGGCCTTACTTTCATTTTGTTCATTGACAGTTTGAAAGATCTTATTGTTAATTGTGAGTTCTTGTTATATGCCGATGATTTAAAACTATTTAGCGTCATTAAAACCCACCAAGATTGTCTTTCAATGCAAGCTGATTTAGACCGACTTTTCTTCTGGAGTGTTAATAATTTAAAGTTTCATGTTGATAAATGTGCCCTTGTCACTTTTTCGAAAAGGAATATCGATAATATAGTACAGTTTGATTATAACATTGGTGGTCATGTTCTTTCTAAAAAAACTTCAATTAAAGATTTAGGTGTTACTTTCGATTTAAAATTCTCATTTTGTGATCATGTTATTTCAGTTTGTAAGTCTGCATTTTCTATTCTCGGTCTTATACGAAGACTTGGAAATATGTTCAATAATCAAAGGTGCATTAAGCTACTATACTGTTCTTTGGTTAGATCTAGGTTGAAGTACGCCTTCTGTTGTTTGGTATCCTCACGTGCATTATCTGTCCGACCTCATAGAAAACGTCAAAAGAGATTTTTAAGGTTTCTTTATTTTAAAACATTTGGTCACTACACTAACTTGGTGCCCTACGAGCTTTGCAAATGTTTGAAATTGATCAGTTGAGCACTAGGCGCAAGGTAGCCATGCTCATGTATCTAAGGAGGTTGGTGGGTGGGGAGCTCGACGATGCAGTCTTACTGTCCAGAGTTCAATTCACTGTGCCCAGACACAATTCACGTTCTCGTCAGCTGTTCTCCCCCCACTTCTCTCGAACAAACCTGGGAACTTGTTCTCCTTTGAATACCATGGTTAGGCTATTCAATGTACATAATAATGATAATGTAGATATATTTTTCAATTCTTACAGCATATTTCGTAACCTTATGTTTTTGCACAGTAGCTAATTCAAGTATAGTGTTATTCGTTAGTAATATATATTTTTTATCGTAATTAATTATGTCAACTTGTTTATTTATTGTTGTTACATACTTGCTATTTTACATTTTATTGGGTTGGTTTTGCTTTGTTGTTTGGAACTGTTGTTATATGTTATTGTTATATGTTATTTATATTGTTATTTAGTTGTATAGAATATTTATCTATGTAAAAACAAGTGAGTGATTTGGCATGAACTTTGGACTATACTACTGTTTACATGTCAATTTAGTACAAATGTAATGTCACATTATAATTGGGCGTTTTGCCTGTGATGTAACATTGTAAAATAAATAAATAAATAAATAAAAATAAATAAATGAAACAATAATGATTAACAACGTATGAGATTTCCACGTAAAGCCTTTTTAAATATAACTAAAGTTGAATGTATGGAGACAAGCAAACGGAAATCAAGAACTACACAAGCTTATGTAATTATTGGCCTTGCAATTCAGTTACTGTATTTACCTTAAGTAGCGTAAACGATTTTGAATTTCTGAAACATTTCTCACAACTTCTATTCTACTTTAATTATTTAATGGATACGAGTAAGTACACCTTCGATACTGGATACTGCAGTTAAGTACTCTTTGTTTTGTTTGAAATATTTAAGTTTAATATTAGGATAGGGAATGGGATGAATTTTAACATTTTAACAGAATTAAGTCGTGATTTCCTTTTCAGAGTAATCCTCACTTTTATGCAAAGCATTCAAACGTTAATAAGCATATTTAGAGCAAACATTCAATAACTACAAACAGTAAATGGTAACACATGGAGTTATTGTTATAATTTGCTAATTATATGTTGATTTCCAATAAACTGCAACAAACAGGAAAGTTCTCTTTTTCATTACATCATTAATTTACTGAACTGCAGTGACCTGATTAAACATGTTTGTTTAATGAACGCAAATAGACGTACTTTTTGCCGCCTGAATTTACTTAGTTTTTATTACCTTTCCGTGTAATTAAAAACGTCGGTTTTTGTTTGTGGGATAATTATTTGTACATGTATTTAATACAAACTATACTAACATAGTGTGTCTTTGTCAAACCTACAAAACCTTTCCCTCAAAAGCCAGCTGGAATTTTTAAGGATTTGTCTCTGAAGAGTGTTAAATTAAATCAATATTATCCAATAAAACAATACTCATAAGCATTTAAGTGGTATTTTTCACAAATATTTAATTTGTTTGTAAGAAAATACAACTAGGCCTACTTGAAGTTATATTTTGTCATAATGAAGAATAACTACCAATCGGTACGGTCCATTGGTTCTGGCGAATGGTAAATGTGTTTTGAAACTTGTATCACCATTTGCAAAGTAAAAATGTTATTTGTTACAATACATACATTTCAGATGTTAATATTTACAAACGTCAAATGGCTAATTTATTAATTGAGAAAATTTAATTTTGAAATCAAATGTTGTTTCTTTTGGTTCAAAGGTTTTTGTCTTCAAATTTATTTAGTAATACATAAATTGCAGAAATGCTTTTAATGTAGGTGTGGTTTTATCAGCATGTTGGTGCCCACCACCTGGAGTATGCACGAGAAATGTTACTGTTGCATGTCTCACGAAAACACTTATAACTTTTCTTTGTGGAAACACTGACTATTACTATTCTGTTTTCACACGAACAAAGGCAAATAAGGGAGTTTGTGTTTTGATGGTGTAATTGCAAAGTGAATCTTTGATTGTTTTACTTACATGTTCAGTAAATCATCAAGTCTCTTTTCTATAGTTTTTTTGTATAACAGATTTTAAGATTAAAAAAAGCCTGTTACCCAAAGGTTGTTACCTATAGCCTCTTACCTATTTGGTGTACATAAATTAGTTCAGGGAACCCGTTACATAGTGTACTGTTTATGTATACAAGCCTACATTGAAGAAGGTTGGTTACACCCTTTCAAAAAACTAAGATGAATATTTTGACTTTGCGAGGAAACGATTAATAATTTTAAATACAAGTGTCGTATAACATAGGTTTTAATTTGGATAATCTTCAAAACGGCCCTTGTCCCTAAAAATGTTTCTAAAGGTGTATAATTAAATTATACGTAATAATTTCTCTAGATTTTTAGGGTCAATAGTGTTGAAACAAGTTGGAACCGACCACCTTTTGTAGTATACAAATCACATAAGGTGTCTATCTTACGCTGTCTACTCGCATTTATTATGTTACTTTGAAAATATAAAAAACCTCAGTTTATACTAGTTCGTGGATGTCGAGGAGGTCATGAACACTATAAAAAGGTCATGCCTAGGAAATGTGATATAAATCAAAAGATGATTGCCTAAAGAGAGTAGCGTAAAATGATTGATGTTATGCAGGTCGAAATTGGCGGCTATTCTGAGTTGAAGTTTAAACTTTACAACTTGGAAATACTACATTTTGTAATTTGAAGTGTTTTGTTTTATTTGTTAATGGGCAGCTTTGACGAATGTTTTGGGTTTGGTTTCCAATAATTAACTAATTCACACACATTACAGAAAATTATGTTACGTAATCCATGGATCAAGTATTTGAATTATTCCATGACGTCAACCAATTTTCACAGGTTTTTCACCTTAGAAAATATTTAAGTTACAGAGATGAAAAGTGCGCAAAACGCACTATACTCGCTGTTCATTAACTGATTTGGCTTCGCAGAGATTTGAAATGATTGCCAACGGAAACTACTTCAATATTATTTGTTTAAACGGTAATTAAAACCCAGCAATCAATTTTGGTGCGTCAATTGATGCAATTTTTGTTTAAGTTCTCTCCTTGACGAAGAAAACTTTGTTTCGAAAATACTGTAATTTTGTGATTGGTGCAGAATTTAATTTCAGTTGTTAAATACTATGATCTGCATTTGACCAAAATAACAGAGTGTTTATTGTTACAGTGGATTTCGTCCATTTTTAGCAAACAATAAAGTCTCGTCTTAAGGTGAAAGAATACCTACATAGCGTAAGAAATTAGATAAAATTAGTATGAATCAGATCTGTCATTAGCTCTTAGCGGCCTTGTAACCGTTTTGAGTTTCTATTGATGCAGATCGTGTTTTTCGGTTTCGTGCATGTTGTTTTCGGGCCAGTTGCGTTTTGAGTTATGAATTATATTTTGAATTAAAACTTACATGTTATTTTTCTTCTATGGATGGGGAGCTTATGCTAGCTCATATTAAAGCACCCTCTGTTATGTTCAAGGTAGCCTTTAATCTGGAGACGAGATCATACCGCAGATAGCAAAATGCCATAATTTGTTTATTCATTATCGATAAACAATTTTTGCTACAATACGTGAAAACTGAACTCTAGCCTCGTTACAATACACTTTAGACAAAGAATCAAACTAAATTAATCTTCATATCTAAAATTTAAAAGATTTTCAAGTTTTTTTAAAGAGTGATTTTTGATACAAATGTTCACATTTCGGGATTTTAAAGACCTGGATCATGTTGCATAAGACATGGGGAAGGTCTGGTTTTCATTCAACTTCCGGTATTGGTTTCAATCAATCATGACCCGGATATAAGCGTCGAACGAACCGGAAAGGGGTAGAGTGATATACAGGGTGGCAAAGTGTTGCACCAGCTTGCAAGCTATAAACATACCTCTGTATGCTAGTAGATAAACAGACGATTATCATTCACAAGTCCATATCAATTTTAGAAAATTGTCGGCGTATAAGTAAGAGCGCGTTATATTAAGAATTACCACATTATGTATCTTATGTTTTTTATCTTTTATTTTAATTACCTTCTTTGTAGCCTGTAGATCCTGATGCTAGATGTAGTGCTGACGACCGTTTCAGTCTAATAAGGCCATATTCAGAGCACGATCACTAAATTAACACTATAAATGATTAAATACTCTGATCTTCAGCACCACATCTAGCATCTACGAGTAAGTTTTATCAGGATCTCCAGGCTGCAAAGAAGGTAATTAACTTCAAATAAGTCCTGAAACCAGAAATCATAGCGTTTATTTTTTTAAATATTTACTACACAATGCAACTTTAAAGGTTAAATACTCTATTATAAAGTCCTTTGCTCATGCTCTAAAAGTAAACGAGCTACAAATTTGATATGAAATTGTTTTATACTAATAATAGTACAGCAATTAAGTGACTCCAAAATAAGGTTTATGCTATAAAAACTGTATTTATGATTTGACTTAAAGGAACCTTGATATGAACATTTATTTTACTGTAATCGACATGCCAATCAAATATTTATGGTGAGGCTAAGATACTCGTATATTTGGTATAAAATGCTCATGATTAGGATGATTTGTTGAGTTTTGGTACGCATTTTGGTTAAAACATATAAACGTCATATGTATTTATTTTTAAAATTAGGTCATACATTTGAATTTACGTCATTATATCCTATACTTTGCCGGAATATTCCCCTCTCCTATAAGACCTCTTACGTTGAACATACCTTTCAGGGTAACAAACCTACAAAATTACAAAAGAACCAGTTGTTCCGAATCATTCGAAAGCCACGCATATTGTGAACGAAATAACGGTCATAAATGTAATAGATGTTAGTAATTCATTTGTATAAAGTTTTAAAATTAGACTCAGCTGTTTGTGTTTTATTCTACGATGTGTCATTAAATATGTCGGTAAAGGATAATAGTTTTATTTTTTATAAAAAGTTTGGTAAACAATATTGAATTGCAGAACTCAACGGTAGTAAAGAACTGAACTAGAATGAACTGGAACTGACTGGAAAATCCAGTTTGTACATTAGCCTCGACTGCAGTGTTGGCGTGTAAACTCCATTACGTATTCAGCGATCAAAATGCCACAAACCTTATCACAGCTGACGCGTTGTTGATCCAGGATTAACTCATTCCATTCGCTCGTTTGGCCTCTGTCAACCTAAGTGTGAGACAGAAATGGAAGTGTGTATCTACAAGAAATATGTTCATGAATATATTGTCCATAAAGGGTTTAAGACTTTTAAACCCAACTATCAGTTATCAACGACTTGGTAAAATCCCTTCGAAATTGAAAAAGGATTCTTGTTGTCAATATAGTTTTGCATAACAACCCTATGGGCTAAATTCATGAAATAATTTCAACTCAAATGTTACTTAAATATGAAATCCAAAACTTCTGTTTGAGTTTCACGTGTTACTTGAAAACTCACACGACCCATTTTCTAAAGAAGGCCTATTTTGGTTAAATTTTAGTCCTTTATACTCCGTTATACTCTTTGAAATACTCTTTGAAATATCCAAGCAATTTTCTTGGTTTATGAACGGAAGTGACCTGTATTTGTAGGCATTTGTCAGGCTACGTAAGTTAATAATAACATTCTTAATCTTAACCTTTTCAATATATTTCGATACCGATAATGTCTGGTATCTTCATCAGTCAAGAAAAATACTTCATACGCGTCATTATGTTCTTGACTGACGAGGACTCAAAAATTTTCGGTATCAAAATGTATCGAAGTTTTATATTTAAGATGTTATCATTAACAGACGTAACCTGAAAATTCTAAAAATAATTATCATACGTATGTCAAATCCTTCAAATTCAAACTAAGTAGTTTTAAAATAGCATGAAAAAACTCACACTAGAAATGGCTGCTTACATTTAAATTGTATTTAGAGTCTACTTTTATCTTTTAAGTAGGAAAGGTTAAAGTGAGGGTTTACGTAGCGTTCATAAGTGTACATAGTGCCTCTTACCTTTAAAACTTAATCTAACTTTTAACCTTATCTTGAAAGTGTTTTGTTTCCTTATTCAACACATACGCCACACATTCTGGCAAAAGTTGTTCTCCAAAAACAGAGTAAGCCTTTGCATCTGAGCGGTTAAATTTAATTCAATTATTATACTTGAATTCAAAACACAAACATTAGCAACTATGATTATACAGGTTTTATTTTCACGCCACAAACATGTTTCCAGTCTGAGTGTGGAATGTATGATTGCCTCGCTGTTATTTGTTTTGTGTCACAATAAACCAAACACGGGAAATCGGCTTTGCAAACCACACCCTGATACATGGAAATTGCTTTTATATTTAATTTCCACACTGTATTTCAGGACGGTGAAAACACATTTTGTAGATATAGTATTGTGTTTGACTGTGTTTTGAAATAAAATTGTACAGCATCAACAACCAGGTTGCGCTAAAGCGCCGCCTGGCATGGCTGAATAGAATTTCCTTTGGAATTTCTTCACTGAGCGCACAGCCCCGCTTTGAAAATAGAAAATTCGATAGAACCGAAGGAAATGCGATGATAAACCATCAAAGATTTAAAAAATGTAAAAGCATAGGCTTTTCAATTTAATTTGCTATTTGTTGTGTTCGACTTGTATAACTATTTTTTATTGTAATCTCTGCACTTTGATTAGACGGATGAAATCCAAAAGTGCGGGTATAATAGGGTTTTTCTTAAAACGGTTTTAAACATTTCAATTTCAACCAAAAATGTTTGGTTTATTCCACTTTGCTTCTCCTCAGAAGTAATGCTGTAAAACGTTACACCGCTCTTCAAACAGTGCAGTCAACTTCATTGTGCACACCCATAGAAGTTTATTCTTCATCAAATAAAACTAATGAATACAACTATCCTTTTATCTTACATTTTCTGGTTTTATGCTGAAATTTCTATTTCTGCAGCATACCTACTACAATAAATAAAAAGATAATAAAAGAGATAGTAAAGCAGTTGTGATAGAATATCACACTTTCTTTCTTAAAGCCTAAATGCATGCCAGCGTACATTTCTCTATTTTCTTTTTACTTTAAAGTTTAATGTTTATTGATTACGGTTCAGTAATAATTGGTCCCAACATTTTACAAACAATTTTTCTTTTTTTACTTTAATAAGATGATTTTTAAAGATACTTTTTGGACTTGTTGATTACTGTGTCGTTGGATTATCTGACTATTTGTCAGGTTAAGTAGTGGAGAGGCTCTCACAGTCCTAACTTTCAACTGGATAGAGTCAATTTCCATTTCATTTTTATTTCATTTCATTTCCTTGATGTACGTGTTAATTTTGATGTATTTAGTAATTGGCTTCATATAATACACGTTCTGAGTTAATCCAAAAGCTGTTGTAATCTATTAACGACGTAAACACAATGTACTTACTTCTATAAAATCATAAACAGAAAACATGTTTTAAATTTGCCGTATATATAACTTTGTCATATTCATTCCTTTTTAATTTGTATTTGTTCGTTTGCGTTATCTTTATTATTTTGTTGATCTTTACAGTAATGTAATACTAAGCGAGAAAGGAGATCAATTCTACGCTTTCAACTAAATATTCCTATGTATTCGCCTGTATTTGCAAAATCTAATACTTATTTTGACACGACAGTTTCGGGTTGGTTATCAATCTGGCTTCTACACACTAATTAGTTTACTAAATCACTATTTGAGATGCCGACCACTCTCATGAGGGTATGCAAATGTGTGGTGAAGGATGGATGTGATGAGTGGTAGTAATGAGTTATGGGGTGTACTCTGGTTACAAATTAAGGCCGACTCTTCCTTAGAATGGGTCATTAGTTAATAATCAATGACCAATGTTAGCCCTAAAGGACCAACGGCTTTACGGACTGACGTCCCAGTCAATGTACATAGGTTTGACCCAGGGAAACACCGACGTGTTGTCTAATCACTGTATAACTGTTAAAACAGTGTATAACTTCTTAGAGACTACAGTTTTCTCTAGAGGTGTTTATACTCTAGAACACACGAGCAGAGCCTGGCTCAGACAAGCCTGTTTATGTTGAACATGTCGTAACTTGCACCCCTCCAGAGTTTACTCCTTCGCAGAACCTCCTTCTCTATCTCTCTCTCGTCACTCCTTAGTTGAGTCAATTTATTCTGAAGATGGTGGAACACAGTGTTAAAAAGGTTAAGAGTGGATATCTGAGATCCGTCTTTGAAAGGAGGAGTCGAAGTTCCTTTTTTGAAAATGATAACTCGCCCCAGAAGCTGTTTGTGTCCTCGTCTACTTAAAACTTTGCCTAAGTCAAAAGATCTTGATGGGAATTTCTAAATTTCGCCCGGAAAAAGGCCAGCTTTGAGAGTAGTCAGAGAGAGGAAGAGAGGTGAAGGTAGACATTTTTACATAGAGGGTGCAATCTCAGGTCCCTGAAGAGTTGTTATCATCCCTTACTTCAAACCCAACTCTCGTTGTTGTTGTTATCTATGCTAACAGAAAACACAGGAAACCGACCACTTCCAGTTGCCATTTTAGTTTCCAGATTCTACTATTATAATTAATGAAATAAAACTCATTAATTTAGTTGGTTAGTCAGTTAAGAAGAAGTTTTTGAAAGAATAACATTTATAGTTGGATTTAACATATACAGGGTGAGTTTCAATGCCTCCCACCTTAACATTTCAAAAGAGAAAATGTGTTATCTCCACTCGTTTTTTCATTTTACCAATTTAAAGATGACAAAAAATCATCAGGTTTTAAATGCCACATTTCACATCCAATTTATTTTTATTGACAAAATGTTCTTCAAAATACTCAATGGGATTATCTTATAGAGTTGTAATGTTTCTTTCAGAGTATTTTGAAGAACATTTTGTCATTCTAAATAAATTGTATGTGAAATGTGCCATTTTAAACCTAATTTTTGTCATATTTAAATTTGTATAACGAGTAAACTAGTCAAGACACAACCAAATCTTTGTGTCGTTGAATTTGTGTTAAAAATCCCTGTCTTTTGGTGTGCCAAAGGTATCGTTTGTATTTAAAACGATTAGGAGGCCCTCCACCCTGGATTTTGGGTGGAGGGTGGGTAAAGTAAAGTACGTCAAAACAAACTTCAGTATCCTCTAAAAACATTACGCAAATATTTCCTTTTTTAAAAGTTAATATGGGAGGGAGACATTTAAACCTGCCCTGTATATAATTTAAACATTCATTAACAACACCTGAAAATATTCTCAAACAGTTCAGGGTCACCCTGTATATTTTAATAGCAATTTTATGTCATATGTAAATCCACATCTCTAACCGTTACATACGAGTACATAGAGTACGTTTGTGTAAAGTAGGTCAACACTAACGCTTTGACGGCAACACAGCAGCAATATTGTGGCTTACTGTCTTGTACAAACGTTCCAACCATATGCACGCCAGTTATGTTTCTCAAATGCACCCTGAAGGTTTGTATAGTTCCTAGTTGTGTGAGATGTTGACATGATTTGACTGTTTAGTTTCACTGTAACAAACCTCTGTAGGGGATTTCGTCGTATATGTGCATAATCCAAAGCTTACCTCTGGGTATCTGTACAATTATGTATTTAATACAATAAGTACTAAAACGTATTTGATTTTGTATTTTCCATGCAACTACTAAATACTTATTAGCAAACAATTTTAATAACATCTTCATAAATTTTTTGAGTTATTAATTTTTAACGCCAAAAAGTGCATAATATGAACAAAACCTGTTTTAAAGTGGCAAGAGCTTCTTCTTAATTTTTAATCTTGATTCTAAAATGGAAATATTTTGTTAGCATTTTGAAATCAATCGCGACATGAAGGAAACCACTACGTGAGTAAATAGATAAAAGCTTAAGACTGTACTTTCCGACAAAAGCATCTGATGTAGTAGTGTAAACTGTGGGTTTCAAACTTTTAAATGTAAGGTCTATATTTTTTTAGGGCGTAGTATTTATTGGTAGCAGTTTTACAAATTTTGCCACTTATCTCTTAGAGCTACTATCCCTATTAAACTGATGCCACTAACCAGAAACTACCATAAAATATGGGTTTCCATTTGACATTTTAAAGTTGGGCGTATTATTAGAAAATGGCGGCCATTTTGAATAAGGTTCATCGCATATTTTTAATACTGCAACAAAACCAGGAAATGTTCCTCTTTTAAGCTTTCCTGTAAAACTTATAATTTACGATTTCCAAATCAAGGTCCACTTAAAAAACGCCAGGTATACGAGTTTTCCCATTTACCCCAGGAGATGTTGGGTAGCTGAAAACTGCAAATGTTCATATGTTCATGTGCAAACTTCAAAAATGTTTCGTTGTCTTTACACAAGGCCAACAGACAGTATGCTTTTTTATACAGTAGGAAATGACACGACGTGTGTTTATCATTGCAAATAGTCAAGACTTATTTGGCAATACTTGAGTGAATTAAAGTATCAGATCAACAGAAAACCTATTACCGGATAACCTAACTGCAGGTCAACTTTTAACCTGGTAAAACAAGAAAGCACGCAGTTAAACTTATGAAGGATCTAACTAACTCGTCGAAATAAAGTTAACCATCTCATAAATATAGGTCCTAGGACCAAATAACGGTTGTTATGTCATTATATGTTTAACCACAATTACAGTACAGCACTTTGAGATCAAAGGCAAACAGCTGACAAAGTTTTAGAGCCATTTGCCAGTTGCTCCATTCGAAGTGATCCTAACCTAACCCAACAACTCCGATCAAAGCGATTCCAATTATTGTTCTATGATACATTCTGAGGACTTAACCAGTGGATTTTACACAATACAACGAACTTAATTAACATTAAACTTGTACCGTATTTTTACCTGACGATGGTACAGATTACAAATGGACATTTAAAATAGTGGAAGTATTGCTGAACTGAGAAGAAATATGGGCTTAAGTCCCCATCCTTAAAAACTAACAATTCATGATGGGTTGAAGAGTAACTCGGACACTGTTCACTCGTCCTCACACTACAAGACACACTGCCTCCCTTACCGGCGCGGCGTGCGTGGGGGGAACAGCTGATGTGAACTTTGACTTGGGCAGTCTCAGATTGGTCGTGCTAGCCACGTACGTATCCACAGATCATGACAAACCGTCGGAAAAACTCTGCCAACTGAGGACACAATTCGTAGAGGGAATTGGTTTTAGGAATATTTGGTTCAATTAACATACGTCATTTACGGTCACAAGTTGACAATAAACTCAAAGTAGTTCCTTAAATATGATCCAACTTCGAATGTACATTTCGCTCAAAAAGTATTAAGCTTATTGCAGTCAGTGATATCTAACACTTTGATTTTCAGATTATAAGAATCATTCAAGTAAGGTTTACTAAAGTATCAGTTCTCTTAAATAAATTTTGATGTTGGCATGAACTTAACTGTTCTGCAACACACAATTTCAAAAAAATATTGCTGTAACCTTTTTGCGAGAAGATACAAGCAATTCACAGACGAATCTAATATATAAATTTTAAAATAATGGCTTGTAAAAAAATAACATCAACACATTGAGTGGTTTCTCCGCATAGTAAAAACTGCTTGCGGATAAATTATTAAAATGTCTATACGCCTAGAGCTTGAAAGCACCTGAGGTAGATTCTAATGAGTTCACTTACGCTAAGTTTGTCATGAAGTTGTCCAAGAGCGAGGCTGTATAAGCGGCTAACGTTCATTAATGAGCTCTTATAACTTTTCCAGGGCACAAAACGTACTGCTTATAGCGTACTACTCTTGCCAGAAAAGCCTCAAGAGCATTGGTCAACTAAAAACCATTTTCACCACTGAAATAGTGGAGTATTGATTGTTTCTCTCCGGTGAACGAGGGGTAGGTGGAAATCCTAGTTTATCTTCTTTTTCAAAACATCGGTTCTTGTAGGGTTGTCTTGTCTGGCTCAGTTCTTTGAAAAGTCACGCGTGCCGCCGACCTTGCCAGTCAAGAGAAATGGTAGTAGTGATATTCCAACTTTGCTCCGCTCATTTGAAAAGTGGTGAAACGTGGTTTCGTAGTCCTCTGTTTTCGACGAAGTTTATGAATCGAAACGTACAAATGCGGGTTTATATGATAGGGTAGAAAGGGTTCTTTGTTCCTTATACTCGAAAAACAACTGTTTGTGAAATAAATATAATAGCCTTCTAAAATATCCTATTATTGACCAACTTTAACGTTTTCTGCTAAAATGAGTATGTTTTTTTGTGTTGGTAAATACTTTTGTCAAACCAGGTTATACAAACTTAAGGACAACCTTTAAGAACATGAAAAACTACTTTTTTAATCTCTACACCAAAAAATAGCGTCCTAAACGGAACAACAATCTTTTCAGTTAGAGAGAAATTTTC